>JBAJFE010000042.1:0-600000 GCA_037903355.1 Trichuris trichiura
ATTTAAAGTGCATTACGGCGGAGCAATTGTTTAAAAGAATAACCATGCGACTAGGCTAGTAATAAGAGAAGGTAAGGGCATGGTACCAGATTCTGCGCCTACGCCTTCAGGCTTTTTAGTCGTTAATCTTTAGGACGACCGCCTTGGAAAAAAGGCTTTCAAGATTTTCTTCAGAAGGTGTAGATAAGATGCATTATCAGGAAGGGCAGAATGACCAGTCGACGGACCGATAAGCCTAGGCTGTGTTGGAAGTCAAAGGAAAATACTCCAATTCCTACAGTGGAACAACTGGTAACACACTACTTGAGAGATATAAAGAGAATCTGTCAAAAGAGAGAGGAGGGATCACAATCTCAGCTGTACAAAACCATCAAGGAAGACCACAACTGCTTATTCTGAATGGATTAACAGAGCAAGCGCTGTAGTCGTCATCGGTCATCGAAGATGTACAATAACGATCAGAAAGCCTTCATGGTCAAGTATTATGTTGAGAATTACGTTTCGCACTGGCGAAGCTGAATTAAGTTTTCTTCGCTACACGGTAACACAGTTTACCGCTAAAGCCTACGAAATACGGCATGGATGAGTGAATTCCATGGGTTGTTATCATCGTATCATGTGGATTAAAGCGTAATAAAGGAACTCAAGTAAAGAAATACAGACCATTGCACTTGTGAATATGGTTAAGTGAGATGTGTGCTGCTACTACGTAATGTAGATCGGAGTTAAAAAAAAACCATCCACGTTGCAAACTATGAATTCAACAGCTTTTGAAGATGAAAATGACGGAGTGAAAATTATCTTCAACACTTTAAGATTCCGTAACAGTTTATCGAGCAAGAGCTATTCTGTCATCCGTAGTTGTCATGCTTTAACGTTCACTTTTGTTTCCGCTGAAGATGGGAAAAGAGGAGCGCCGTAAAACTCAGAGAATAAAACTTTATTTTTAACGTGCTCAGAGAGTAGAGAGACAACTTTACCTGTGGTAGCGTTATTTCCATTACTACTAATCTTCGTTCTTGTCGGTGCGTTTATGTTTTCATTTTATGGGATTACCAAAGATTTCAATTATGAATCTATTTGCGTTCAGGCATCTTGAGTCTACATAAATTAAAACGCGGCCTACTAATGAATGGATGAGCCGAGACGTAATATTTAGTTACGATGTTACAGATTTCTTTGCTAACGTTCCAATAAGTTACATACTTAAAATCCTGCTCGACCTGTTAAGCTTTGTAAGAGCAATCTTTTGTCAGATGAAAGTAACACCTTTCCACTGAAAAGAATGAAGAAAATTGGCAGCCTTTTGCGGGCGACAGGGCAACTATTTTAAATCTGAAGACCGTTTCTTCCTTCAAAAAGACGAGAGGGAGTCCACCCGTGCCACCTCTTCTCGCCAATTCTCGTTGATGTGCTCATGGGACACCTGAGCAAACAGCATTTGCTCTCGCGAACAGTGACATGAATCCTTCCTTTTTCAAGAAACATGTAGATGACATTTTCGCCTGAGTTAGCACCGGGATAGAGAATTCCTTCCTAAGCCATTAAAATAGTATTTCAGCTGGAAAAATTAAGTTAATAATGGAGGAACAGTTCGACGGCAGGCTAGCATTCCTAGACATCTTGATGATTAAGGAAGGATGTAAGCTTAAAAGTGCTGTATTCAGAAAACCCATCCATTCTGACAGGTATGTGCATTTTTCTCCTAAGATCCCATTTCTATAAAAAGAGGTATTGCCACCGGTATGCTCCATCGGCCATCTGTAACTGTGACCCGTCCCTTTAACGCTCTAACTTGAATCTCATCTCACCCACGCTAACTGATGACGGTGACCCTAAACGTTTCCATAAATCTATCATACTTTTGAAGATATAATGTCTTCGTACGGGACCAAATAATTTCATTTTGGCTTCTTTTGTACGGATTTTCCCGCTCGAAATGTTGCTCGCTCAATTAAATTTGATTCACCCGCTCGAACTGCTGACGGACAAAGAGAAGAACTACAAGGCCCACTTTAAAACACTGGCCTTTAAACAGCTATAGACGTTGCACGTTACTAGTACACTTTAGTCATACGTCAATCCTTAGACCGCTGATGACGGGTCAAGTTCGGACCCGAAAGCTACGGACATTTTATTAAGAAAAGTTTATTAATAAAAGTTTATTCAACGGGACACAAAAAATCCGTACAAAAGAAGCCAAAATGAAATCTATCATACTTTGCAAATTTAGCGATTTACCGCTACCCATTCCTGGAAGTACAACACAGCCTCATTCCGTCTTGTTTATTCCCTATCATAACGACGTGAACAGGTCAAACGCATAGGACAATCGCTTAACTCCGTAATACGCTTTAAAGGTTCCTGTCACCCTCTTTCGACTTTAACAAGTGACAAGATCACGTTTCTTTTGACATGACGGCGGTGGCAGCTTAGCAGATCAAATGTGCTTGCAACGTCTCTTAGACATGCCAAACGGGCTACGCTTTGTTTAAAAGGTTACAAATCATATGAAAATGTTCAACCAGTACTTGCATATCGAAGACAGGCTAAAGGGGTCGGAGAAATTACATTCAGGACAACTGCAAAACCTATTCCCTGAGAAGATCATGGAAATTACGACGGACGCCTCCATGGCTGTTCCGTTCAGTGTTCACTCGACCTATTGCCGATGATCATAACGCGGGAAAACAACTTCCATCTACGCGACATAAAATAGGGTATCTTCATTCTCGTTAACGCAAATACCAATCGCGGCCAGGGGTACAGAGGTTAATGATATATGGAGCAAACTCGTCAGTAAATACCGCTGCTGCACTACACTGAGATAGTCAGACCTATTGTTCCCTTGAGAGGCCTATATAAATGTTTAACTGAGTGAATCCCTTCTCCATGAGTTACGCTGACGACGGGAGTAGTGCGTCACAGAAGTTAACCGCGTGTATTCTCTGTGCATTTCCTAACAACTTGCTCATCCATTCGTTGGTAGGGCGTGTGTTGGTATTTTTATAGGTACAATCACAAAGAACGGAAAGAAGCTATGGGAAGATCAAGAATGAGAATTCATAAACCCGTTATCAACCATTCTGCCCGTCAGATCAGGAGTCATGCCGTATCGGAAAGAATCTACCGTGCAGAAGAAGCTTGTTATTTGTACTATAGTGTTTATCTCTATTAAATCATGTCGACTATTTCTTTTGTAGTTCTATTAGATCTATGCATAAGTGCTACAGGTCACATTTCTGCGGCAGTAAACGTGAGAGTTTCGCGTTCACTTCAACCACCGCTGAAGAAAAGAAGGAACGTATTCTTCATGGACGTGTGAAACTTCGGATCACTGTTTCTCCAATTGTCGCTTCGCATTCACTTTGACAGGAAAACCAGTAACGCATATCTCCGCCACTGTAATGCTTCGTACTTCATCCAAATAACATCGCAGTAGATAATTTATATATTTTTCTAAGCACACCCACACGTAGCTGTTGCGCAAGATCACTGATCAGCACCAAAACCATACACTCAAAACGATTTCGACTTTTCTAATTTTTTGACGGCACGTCCAAGAAGATAAACTCTTGTATCAACTTGTGCTCGCCGAGACTTGAATTTTGCGGGCAGCCCAGTCACAGAATTCTCCTTGTGATCAGAGCCACAGTTAAGTCGAAGTTCATGCAGATGGATAAGAGGAGAAGCGCTGGAAATGAGTGCGAGAACAATTGTGCAAATTTGCTATCAAACAGCGTTTCAAAGCGTGTCTCCGCCCATTAACGAAACGAACGAGAAAGATTACTCTTTTGCAACAAAACTGAACACAGTCAGTCGAGTCAAGTGATTACATGAAAACGAAAAAATACCAAGTACAATCACGACAAAAAAATCGTATTCGTCAAAACTTTACAAACGTTTCACGTATCTGCACGAAAAAGGGCTTGCTGCATATGCTTCAAACATTACGTGTATGGCATTTCCGCCATCCATGGAAAGCGACGGTGGCGTCAACAAGCTTCACGATAATTGTGAGGACGACGAATACTTCACGAAAAAACCAGTAGCATTGCAACTTCACTTTCTGCGCATTTAACGTAAAAACACTGTACAGTTTATGCATAGATCTAATATACTACTGTTTCTTATTTTTACGACACGACTATGTGCTAGTAAAATGGGACAACATATCAGTGTAGACCGTTAGCGAACATCCAGCATTACAGGGCTCACACTTCTGTCAATAAACTTCTATCGTTGCTATTGCAGGTGCATAGCATTATTTTAGACTGAGTTGCCAAAAATTGACAAATATGTTTTTTTTATTTTCGTTAATGCTTTTCAGCAATTCTGTGGCCAATATAGAGTGTTAACTTTCTATAAAAGGTAATGTATAAGCTGGTTGCAAAAGAGAAAAAGAGGGCTTTGAGAGAGCTTTTCTTTTTTCTTCTTTTTCTTTGAGAGAGCTATATTTTTTTATTTACTAGCCGGCAGAACGGATGATTACAAGACTATAAGAAAATCAATGAATAAAAAACCTTTTGTAGATTTGAAGATTTGACGAGGCCTATCTGTGAAAGGTATTGTGAATACTGATACTAAACAAAGCGATTTGCTTTTGTGAGGCCTTGATAGGATAAAGGTTTGCAGCGAAGTTGCCCTCTATTGATGGTTCATAATTAAGGTTTAACAGGTGTGGAAGGAACTGCGGCACAGTTTTGAGAAAAAATGTTACGTAAAATTCTGCGAATTTTCATTCCGTGAAATAATTTTGTAAATGTGGTTTCTTGGTACGGGAAAGTGGATTTTCATGTTGTACTCTTCTATGGAATGTGGGTCCCGTTTAAAAACATTTTATTTACTCCGGAGTAAGCTGCTCCTGAGCATAGAAGTGATGTTTATGTTACCATCTCACATTTTTCCAATTATGAATCTATGATTTCTGGTAACATCTTGAAAAAGACCTACACCAGCTCAATGAAGTATAGCAGTGAAGTGATTGTTAAGAATTCCACCATATTTTGATAACATGTCATTGTCACGACACCTGAGCAAAAAGGCCATCTGTCTTTGTTTTAGCGCTTTTTATCGTATCATTAGCGCTTTTTAGACGCAATGAACATATATTTTTTCTTTACGGGAAACAGATTCTATTGCCTGCCTTACCCAAAGAAATTAAGCTTGTGGATCACACCTGCCCTCATCATTAGCTGAACATATAGGTTACATTGAGTTGACAATAAAGGGGAAAGACTCGTCTAAACCTTTTTGTTCCTATGTAACATCTACTTCGTATTCCCCACTAAAGAGGGAAAATGTTTCAAAGAAGTTTGAAGAGACAAGGTATCCATTGATAAAAAAGAAAGTAGCAGAGTGTTCTGGAAAATCTCTGAATGAGAGAAAAGTAGTTTAGCGTTGGGCAACGAACTGGTAGCACATTGTCTGCAACAATAGAAGAAATCTTGCAAACGCTAAACTATATTCACATGAGAAAGAATTTGCACCACTTTTACTGTTCACGACTGATAGCAAACTATGTCAGCAGCATTACACAATCGTTATTTCATGCTCTGATGGTGATTGACGAGATGGAGTTCTCCGGATCCTATTGGATTTAATTATGAAAAGATCTGTGCTTCAACAATACATAAAACTACGGGATGCAGCATGCAGCCACGAACCGCGGATTTTTCAGTGATGAAATAAAGGACTACGATTCGCTATAGTTTCTGTCCAGAAACACTTAAATGGAAAGATTCTTTTCCTTATCAAAGGTACGTGTAAATGAGCGATATTACTTATGCCAAAACACGCTGGTGAGAAGCAACAAACTAAAGCAAATTTCTTTCTACGTAGCAAAAGATGGCCATCTTAGTGCTTTACAAAATCATATGACAAACTATCAAATATATGCCTGCACTGCGTGTTTTCCTCGTAGAGACAAAGAAATTGCACAACTAATGGACGCCTTTTGTGGCTACAGAATTGCTGTGTAGCTTTAACGAAGATAAAAACACTTTGAAAACTAATCACTGTTATTCCGTAACATTTAGTAATATATTGTTGGTTATGCCGTAGACGGTGTTTCCATCCAACGCTTATTACTTTGTCATGTTAGATCATATTTTTGTATTTTGCTAAAATGTATTATTCGTAATATCTTCCCTACATCTCATTACTATTTTTGCGGCACCTGTCTTTGTAAAACGTCTTTCGTTCTTTATTTGTTCTGTTCATTCGGTTCTACGGAATAATAGTTTACAACTCAGCTCAACATGTTTAAAACTAAACTCATAGTTCGTTGTGATTAATGATATTACAGAAATTGGATGTTTCCTTTGCACCACTGAACAGTTGAAAATCACGCAGCTTTACGGGCTAATGAACGTTTCATTGCTGCGCTATGCTGCTGTATGCTGTCCTCACCTTATTCATCATTTTTGGTACTAATTGATATTTACATATATTTCTCCTTTTAGATCGGTTTTGGTATCAATGACTATGTTTCACATTCGCTTGAATTTTCTATTAAGCTTACAATTTTCGCGTAATTTTTGCTGTAGGCGTGCATTTTATTCAATATCGACCTTAAGGCGTTGAAACAAAACTATTGCCGCCGCTTGCTTTTTAGCCGCCTTTTTTTGGAATATTGCATTTCGCAAACTCAGCAGTGGATTGTTCGCAAGTCTGTTACGTGTTGAAAATGAAACTAAATTTTTCCTGCTTACATGATTACCGCTTAATATGCATTGGTCGTTAGTTGGGGGCGCTGCTGCATTAATGCTGGCTTTGCAGATAATGCAATACATGGGATACTGGAGAAAATGTGACTACTTACCGCATCTTCGACAGGTCGTATGGTTGTTGAGTCAGTTGGTGTCTTCGACTGGTGCCACCTAACATCGCAATGTGAGCAATGCTTTGTCAATGTATTTGGAGTGGATGCTAGGTCGCATTTCTTAATCTACAAATAAAAAAACAGTTGTAAATTGGTTAATTTTGCTCAAACTGCCTGGAGGAAAACATATAAGATGCTTTGAATAGTCCATCTTTAATAAATAAGTTAGTTTTGAAACAACTCATATTCGTTTTATTATGGTTTTAGACAGTTCATTAATCTTTTCTTCGATAAAACCAACGGTTTTCTGTCCCTGATAGATTCATACCTACTCTAACGCAAATAACCTACTTTTGGGTGTTGGTTAGAGTTGACCTAATGAAATAGTCTTAAAAGCGGTTACTTCCTACACAAGAGGCTTACATTTAACGATTGAAAAGGGAAACCACTCTACGTGTTACTTCTAGTATATTGCCTTCGGTAAGCGTAGAGCTTATTTTAGGGAGGTGTGGAATAAGAAGTTAGAAAAACTGTAAATTGGCTAAACAAACCAGAATTCGACGTCAACAAAAGGCTACCTTATGCTGAGTTTTGGAAATAGAAGCCTATACAACACATAATTTACTCTTTGAGATTGCCACTGCTATTCATCTCTTCAAATGTAAGGATTGGCATTGGTCGGATCATAGCAAAGTTTACAACTTAAAGATTGTATTAGTATCTGCACGCTGAATTTCGTTCAAAAAGTGCACATTCTGTGCCTTGATAAAACTATCATTTAATTGGCTTGGGACAGACATTTCCTATAGCAATAATGTCGCTGTATCCTCCGCTGATTTCATGGAGGTTTGATGCTACCGAATCCAATATATTCTCTAATGAACGATTCGTCGCCTCGCTTAGACTTTTGCTTGTAAGCATAATGACTCCGCTTTTTAAACAGGTGCCACGTTGAAGTTCTACTTAAAGGCTTAAAGGCTTACTCGGGGCCGAGTTAAGTTTCATACATTTGTTATAAGTAAATGCTTAGCCTTCTAATTCTGCACTGCTATGATAGCCACATATTACGGAGTGGTGCTCTTACTGATACCGATAAGTGGCATTTCCTGTTCGTCGTTTCTTTCTTCTTTTCTGGCACCGTTGAACGGTTTAAGCTTCCTTTCCATTCTCATTAAATGGATAAAATGCAAACGTACCAAATTCTTCTTATCGTCGGCTGGAATGTCATGGCGGAGGCGACTGACGTTGGCCATTAGAGCAAAAGAATTAAACAAAAAGCCAATAAAAATTTGCGGATAACGAAGGCAACGCAATAATCATAAGGTGTGCATACAGGAAATGGTAATACGCAGAAATAAATTGTAGTTGCGGCTTTCAGTCGTTCATCGGTACTGTCAGCGTTGCATTGCAGCTGGCTTGTTGCTCTTGTGTGCGTTTTCGTATCAAATATTTGTTGCGCGGTTACTGGTGACCACCTTGTTAATGGCTAGTAGTCGCTGGTGGCCACTTGTCTACAAAGAGCTGTCATACGCTGCGCTGAACGTGGCCAGAATTTGGAATAATCACAAGTGTGCATAAAACAAATGGTAATACGCAGAAATAAATTGTAGTTGCGGCTTTCAGTTGTTCATCGCTAATTGCAGCTAGCTTGTTGCTCTTGTGTGCGTTTTCGTATCAAATATTTGTTGCGCGGTTACTGATGATCACCTTGTTAATGGCCAGTAGTCGCTGGTGCCCACTTGTCTACAAAGAGCTGTCATACGCTGCGCTGAACGTGGCCAGATTTGGGCATTAACGCATACCAGTTTTTGAATCGAAAATTGACGTTTGCAGAGGAAAAAGAACGTCTCTATAAATTAACTGTGTGTGGTTTCACAGCTCCAGTACACGAACTCTTTCTTCAAGCTAACTCGGACAGACACAACAACAACGACACACAAAAACTCCTCGTAGTACGCTTATATCGCAATTGCCGACGCACTTCTCGACCGCGCCAGCTTCTGTCTGCGCTGCGTCACATACCCTATCAACTCTGCCAGCTGCTCGGCCATCTGCTCAGCCACCCACTCTTTTCTGTCCTGCAATAGTGAGAGCATCATTTTAAAGCACACTGTGCAAGCACAGCTTGCAATAATATGCAACCTGAAGTTGTGAAGATGTTTCAAAGAAAACATAAGAACATTTGAGCGTATACGTAGTTACGGCGTCCTTTTGCTTTCGCTGATCTACCAACGTATTAATGTCATCTGAAACAGAGTGCATATAAACAAGTATTCCTTTGTAGCATTTACTGAATTTTTGAAAAGTTGTGTAGCAATAGACAAATGAACATTTAAGGAACGAACGTTATACTCTGTTGCTCTGGTACCATCCCTGTTGGCTAGGATGCTTTGATATCTGTGAGTAAACACAAAACAGATAAAAAATGTATCACCTGAAATTCCCTTTCCAACAGAAAAGGTGGAATTGGAATGGGACGCAAGAAATGCAGCCACACGAACCAGCCGTTTTTATCAAATAAAAAAGCAAACGCTCAACGTGACCTCACTTTGCTCCTGTTATCTTATCGGATGATTGGTTGCCTTAAGCAAACAGTGCACACGACCCAATTATCTGTCGACCGAATTGCAATAAGCGATGATGCGGCGCAGTGCTGGACGTTAGGCTTAAAGTGATTTGCCTGAGGCTGTTGGGCGCAAATTTTATCTGTCTCTGTAATATAAACACTACCGAATAGGGTCAGCTAATTTGCGTCACCATCTTGATCACAAACATTTCTGTTGGAAAGGGAATTTCAGGTGATACATTTTTTATCTGTTTTGTGTTTACTCACAGATATCAAAGCATCCTAGCCAACAGGGATGGTACCAGAGCAACAGAGTATAACGTTCGTTCCTTAAATGTTCATTTGTCTATTGCTACACAACTTTTCAAAAATTCAGTAAATGCTACAAAGGAATACTTGTTTATATGCACTCTGTTTCAGATGACATTAATACGTTGGTAGATCAGCGAAAGCAAAAGGACGCCGTAACTACGTATACGCTCAAATGTTCTTATGTTTTCTTTGAAACATCTTCACAACTTCAGGTTGCATATTATTGCAAGCTGTGCTTGCACAGTGTGCTTTAAAATGATGCTCTCACTATTGCAGGACAGAAAAGAGTGGGTGGCTGAGCAGATGGCCGAGCAGCTGGCAGAGTTGATAGGGTATGTGACGCAGCGCAGACAGAAGCTGGCGCGGTCGAGAAGTGCGTCGGCAATTGCGATATAAGCGTACTACGAGGAGTTTTTGTGTGTCGTTGTTGTTGTGTCTGTCCGAGTTAGCTTGAAGAAAGAGTTCGTGTACTGGAGCTGTGAAACCACACACAGTTAATTTATAGAGACGTTCTTTTTCCTCTGCAAACGTCAATTTTCGATTCAAAAGCTGGTATGCGTTAATGTCCAAATTCTGGCCACGTTCAGCGCAGCGTATGACAGCTCTTTGTAGACAAGTGGCCACCAGCGACTACTAGCCATTAACAAGGTGGTCACCAGTAACCGCGCAACAAATATTTGATACGAAAACGCACACAAGAGCAACAAGCCAGCTGCAATGCAACGCTGACAGTACCGATGAACGACTGAAAGCCGCAACTACAATTTATTTCTGCGTATTACCATTTCCTGTATGCACACCTTATGATTATTGCGTTGCCTTCGTTATCCGCAAATTTTTATTGGCTTTTTGTTTAATTCTTTTGCTCTAATGGCCAACGTCAGTCGCCTCCGCCATGACATTCCAGCCGACGATAAGAAGAATTTGGTACGTTTGCATTTTATCCATTTAATGAGAATGGAAAGGAAGCTTAAACCGTTCAACGGTGCCAGAAAAGAAGAAAGAAACGACGAACAGGAAATGCCACTTATCGGTATCAGTAAGAGCACCACTCCGTAATATGTGGCTATCATAGCAGTGCAGAATTAGAAGGCTAAGCATTTACTTATAACAAATGTATGAAACTTAACTGGCCCCGAGTAAGCCTTTAAGCCTTTAAGTAGAAGTTCAACGTGGCACCTGTTTAAAAAGCGGAGTCATTATGCTTACAAGCAAAAGTCTAAGCGAGGCGACGAATCTTTCCTTAGAGAATATATTGGATTCGGTAGCACTAAGATTAAACCTGCCTGAAATCAGCGGAAGATACAGCGACATTATTGCTATAAGAAATGTATGTCACAAGCCAATTAAATCATAATTTTATCACGGTACAGAATGTGCACTTTTTAAAAGAAATTCAGCGGGCAGGTACTATTACAATCTTTAAGTTGTAAGCTTTGTTACGATCCGACCAATGCTAATTATTAAGTTTGAAAATTTGAAGAGATGACTAGCAGTGGCAGATCTCAAAGAGTAAATTATGTGTTGTATAGGGTTCCATTTCCAAAATTCAGCGTAAGGTGGCCTTTTGTTGACGACGAATTCTGATCTGTTTAGCAAATTTACAGTTTTTCTGACTTCTTATTTCACACTTCCCTAAAATAAGCTCTACGCTTGCTGAAGGCAACACATTACAAGTAATACGTAGAGTGGTTTCCCTTTTCAATTGTTGAAAGTAAGCCTGTTGTGTAGGAATTAACCGCTTTTAAGACCATTTCTTTAGTGTAAGCACGAACAACACGTAAAAATAGGTTATTTACGTTAGAGGAAGTATGAATCTATCAGGGCCACAAAACAGTTGATTTTATCAATGAAAAGGTTAATGAGCTATCTAGAACCGTAATAAAACGGGTGTTAGGTGTTTCAAAACTAACTTATTAAAGATGGCATTTTCAAAGCATCTTCTTATACTGTTTTCCTCCAGGCAGTTTGAGTAAAACTAACCAATTTACAATTGTTCGTTATATTTGTAGATTAAGAAATGCGACCTACCGTCCACTCCAAATGCATCGACAAAGCATCATTGGTCACATTGCGATGTTAGGTGGCACCAGTCGAAGATACCAACTGACTCAACAACCATACGACCTGTCGAAGATGCGGTAAGTAGTCAGATTTTCTTCAGTATTCCATGTGTTGCATTATCTGCAAAGCTAGCATCAATGCAGCAGCGCGTCCAACTAACGGTCAATGCATATCAAGCGGTAATCATGCGAGCAGAAAAAATTCAGCTTCATCTCCAGCACGTAACAGACTTGCAAACAGTCCGCAGCTGACTTTGCGAAATACATTGTTCCAAAGAAAAGGCGGCGAAAAAGCAAACGGCGGCAATAGTTTCGTTTCAACGCCTTAAGGTCGACATTGAATAAACTGCACGTCTACAGCAAAAATTATGGGAAAATTGTAAACGTAATGGAAAAATCCAGCGAATGTTAGGCATAGTCATTCAGATCAAAACTGATGCAAAATTAGAAATACATGTAAATATCGATTAGTACCAAAAATAAAGAATAAGATGAGGACAGCATACAGCAGCATAGCAGAGCTATAAAACGTTCAGTAGCCTGTAAAGCTGTCTGATTTTCCACTGTTCAATGGCGCAGAGAAAACATCTAATTTCTGTAACATCATTAATCACAACGAACTATGAGTTTAGTTTCAAACACGTCGAGCTGAGTTGCAAACTATTATTCGGTAGAACACTCAAATGAACAGAACAAATAAAGAACGAAAGACGCTTTACGAAAACGAGTGCCGCAAAAATAGTAATGAGACGTAGGGAAGATATTACGAATAATACATTTTAGCAAAATACAAAAATATCATATAGCATGACAAAGTAATAAGCGTCGGACGGAAACACCATCTACAGCATAACAAGCAATATATTATTAAGTGTGACGGTATAGTAGTGATTACTTTTCGAAATGTTTTTATCTTCGTTAATGCTACGCAGCAATTCTGTAGCCAAAAAAGACGTCCATTAGCTATGCAATTTCTTTGTGTCTACA
Organism: Trichuris trichiura; assembly: GCA_037903355.1. Classification (NCBI taxonomy): domain Eukaryota; kingdom Metazoa; phylum Nematoda; class Enoplea; order Trichinellida; family Trichuridae; genus Trichuris; species Trichuris trichiura. The sequence goes on from JBAJFE010000042.1 coordinate 12,752, forward strand.
ATTAGAATACGCAGTGCAGGCATATATTTTATAGTTTGTAATGTGATCTTGTAAAGCACTTTCTTCCCTAAGATGGCCATCTTTTGCTACGTAGGACAGAAATTTGCTTTAGTTTGTTGCTTTTCGCCAGCGTGTTTTGGCATAAGTAACATCGCTCATTTACACGTACCTTTGCTGAGGAAAAGAATTTTTCCATTTAAGTGTTTCTGGACAGAAACTGTACCGAATCGTAGTCCATTATTTCATCACTGAAAAATCCACGGTTCGTGGCTGCCTGCTACATCCCATAGCTTTATGTATTGTTGAAGCACAGATCTTTTCATAACTAAATCCAGTAGGATCCGGAGAACTCCATGTCGTCAATCACCATCAGAGCATGAAATACCGATTGTCTAATGCTGCTGACATAGTTTTCCATCAGTCATGAACAATATAAGCCGAGCTAAACTTTTCTCATATGAATATGGTTTTGTGTTTGCAAGATTTCTTCTATTGTTGCAGACAATGTGATACCAGTTCGTTGCCCAACGCTAAACTACTTTTCTCTCATTCAGAGATTTTCCAGAACACACTGCTACTTTCCTTTTTATCAATGGATACCTTGTTTCTTCAAACCTCTTTGAAACATTTTCCCTCCGTAGTGGGGAATACGACGTAGATGTTATGTAGGAACAAAAAGGTTTAGACGAGTCTTTCCCATTTATTGTCAACTCAATGTAACCTATATGTTCAGCTAATGATGAGGGCAGGAATCATCCACAAGCTTAATTTGTTTGGGTAAGGGAGACAATAGAATCTGTTTCCCGTAAAGAAAGAATACATGTTCAGTGCGTCTAAAAAGCGCTAATGTGTTACAAAGACAGATGACCTTTTTGCTCGGGTGTCGTGACAATGACGTGTTATCAAAATATGGTGGAATTGTTAACAATCACTTCACTGCAATACTTCATTGAGCTGGTGTAGCTCTCCTTCAAGATGTTACCAGAAATGGTAGATTCATAATTGGAAAAAATGTGAGATGGTAGCATAAACATCACTTCTATGCTCAGGAGCAGCTTACTCCGGAGTAAATAAAATGTTTTTAAACGGGACCCACATTCCGTATAGAAAGAGTACAACATGAAAATCCACTTTCCCGTACCAAGAAACCACATTTACAAAATTATTTCACGGAATGAAAATTCGCAGAATTTTACGTAACATTTTTTCTCAAAACTGTGCCTCAATTCTTTTCACACTTGTTAAACTTCAATTATGAACCATCAATAGAGGACAACTTTGCTGCAAACCTTTATCCCATCAAGGCCTCACAAAAGCAAATCACTTTGTTTAGTATCAGTATTCACAATGCCTTTCACAGATAAGCCTCGTCAAATCTTCAAATCTACAAAAGGTTTTTTATTCATTAATTTTCTTATAGTCTTGTAATCATCCGTTCTGCCGGTTAGTAAATAAAAAAATATAGCTCTCTCAAAAAAAAAGAAGAAAAACGAAAAAAGAAAAGCTCTCTCAATGCCCTCTTTTTCTCTTTTGCAACCAGCTTATATATTACGTTTTATAAAAAGTTAACACTCTATATATTGGCCACAGAATTGCTGAAAAGCATTAACGAAAATAAAAAAACGTATTTATCAAGTTTTGATAACTCAGTCTAAAATAATGCTATGCACCTGCAGTAGCAACAACAGAAGTTTATTGACAGAACTGGGAGCCCTGTAATGCTGGATGTTCGCTAACGGTATACACTAATATGTTGTCCCATTTTACTAGCACAGAGCCGTGTCGTAAAAATGAGAAACAGTAGTATATTAGATCTATGCATAAACTGTACAGTGTTTTTACGTTAAATGCGCAGAAAGGGAAGTTGCAATGCTACTGGTTTTTTCGTGGAGTATTGGTCGTTCTCACAATCATCGTGAAGCATGTTGACGCCACCGTCGCTTTTCATTGATGCCAGAAATGCCATACACGTAATGTTTGAAGCATATGCAGCAAGCCCTTTTTCGTGCAGATACGTGAAACGTTTGTAAAGTTTTGACGAATACGATTTTTTTGTCGTGATTGTACTTGGTATTTTTTCGTTTTCATGTAATCACTTGACTCGACTGACTGTGTTCAGTTTTGTTGCAAAAGAGTAATCTTTCTCGTTCGTTTCGTTAATGGGCGGAGACAAACGTCCAAACGCTGTTTGATAGCAAATTTGCACAATTGTTCTCGCACTCATTTCCAGCGCTTCTCCCTCTTATCCATCTGCATGAACTTCGACTTAACGGTGGCTCTGATCACAAGGAGAATTCTGTGACTGGGCTGCCCGCAAAATTCAATTCTCGGCGAGCACAAGTTGATACAAGAGTTTATCTTCTTGGACGTGCCGTCAAAAAATTAGAAAAGTCGAAATCGTTTTGAGTGTATGGTTTTGGTGCTGATCAGTGATCTTGCGCAACAGCTACGTGTGGGTGTGCTTAGAAAAATATATAAATTATCTACTGCGATGTTATTTGGATGAAGTACGAAGCATTACAGTGGCGGAGATATGCGTTACTGGTTTTCCTGTCAAAGTGAATGCGAAGCGACAATTGGAGAAACAGTGATCCGAAGTTTCACACGTCCATGAAGAATACGTTCCTTCTTTTCTTCAGCGGTGGTTGAAGTGAACGCGAAACTCTCACGTTTACTGCCGCAGAAATGTGACCTGTAGCACTTATGCATAGATCTAATAGAACTACAAAAGAAATAGTCGACATGATTTAATAGAGATAAACACTATAGTACAAATAACAAGCTTCTTCTGCACGGTAGATTCTTTCCGATACGGCATGACTCCTGATCTGACGGGCAGAATGGTTGATAACGGGTTTATGAATTCTCATTCTTGATCTTCCCATAGCTTCTTTCCGTTCTTTGTGATTGTACCTATAAAAATACCAACACACGCCCTACCAACGAATGGATGAGCAAGTTGTTAGGAAATGCACAGAGAATACACGCGGTTAACTTCTGTGACGCACTACTCCCGTCGTCAGCGTAACTCATGGAGAAGGGATTCACTCAGTTAAACATTTATATAGGCCTCTCAAGGGAACAATAGGTCTGACTATCTCAGTGTAGTGCAGCAGCGGTATTTACTGACGAGTTTGCTCCATATATCATTAACCTCTGTACCCCTGGCCGCGATTGGTATTTGCGTTAACGAGAATGAAGATACCCTATTTTATGTCGCGTAGATGGAAGTTGTTTTCCCGCGTTATGATCATCGGCAATAGGTCGAGTGAACACTGAACGGAACAGCCATGGAGGCGTCCGTCGTAATTTCCATGATCTTCTCAGGGAATAGGTTTTGCAGTTGTCCTGAATGTAATTTCTCCGACCCCTTTAGCCTGTCTTCGATATGCAAGTACTGGTTGAACATTTTCATATGATTTGTAACCTTTTAAACAAAGCGTAGCCCGTTTGGCATGTCTAAGAGACGTTGCAAGCACATTTGATCTGCTAAGCTGCCACCGCCGTCATGTCAAAAGAAACGTGATCTTGTCACTTGTTAAAGTCGAAAGAGGGTGACAGGAACCTTTAAAGCGTATTACGGAGTTAAGCGATTGTCCTATGCGTTTGACCTGTTCACGTCGTTATGATAGGGAATAAACAAGACGGAATGAGGCTGTGTTGTACTTCCAGGAATGGGTAGCGGTAAATCGCTAAATTTGCAAAGTATGATAGATTTCATTTTGGCTTCTTTTGTACGGATTTTTTGTGTCCCGTTGAATAAACTTTTATTAATAAACTTTTCTTAATAAAATGTCCGTAGCTTTCGGGTCCGAACTTGACCCGTCATCAGCGGTCTAAGGATTGACGTATGACTAAAGTGTACTAGTAACGTGCAACGTCTATAGCTGTTTAAAGGCCAGTGTTTTAAAGTGGGCCTTGTAGTTCTTCTCTTTGTCCGTCAGCAGTTCGAGCGGGTGAATCAAATTTAATTGAGCGAGCAACATTTCGAGCGGGAAAATCCGTACAAAAGAAGCCAAAATGAAATTATTTGGTCCCGTACGAAGACATTATATCTTCAAAAGTATGATAGATTTATGGAAACGTTTAGGGTCACCGTCATCAGTTAGCGTGGGTGAGATGAGATTCAAGTTAGAGCGTTAAAGGGACGGGTCACAGTTACAGATGGCCGATGGAGCATACCGGTGGCAATACCTCTTTTTATAGAAATGGGATCTTAGGAGAAAAATGCACATACCTGTCAGAATGGATGGGTTTTCTGAATACAGCACTTTTAAGCTTACATCCTTCCTTAATCATCAAGATGTCTAGGAATGCTAGCCTGCCGTCGAACTGTTCCTCCATTATTAACTTAATTTTTCCAGCTGAAATACTATTTTAATGGCTTAGGAAGGAATTCTCTATCCCGGTGCTAACTCAGGCGAAAATGTCATCTACATGTTTCTTGAAAAAGGAAGGATTCATGTCACTGTTCGCGAGAGCAAATGCTGTTTGCTCAGGTGTCCCATGAGCACATCAACGAGAATTGGCGAGAAGAGGTGGCACGGGTGGACTCCCTCTCGTCTTTTTGAAGGAAGAAACGGTCTTCAGATTTAAAATAGTTGCCCTGTCGCCCGCAAAAGGCTGCCAATTTTCTTCATTCTTTTCAGTGGAAAGGTGTTACTTTCATCTGACAAAAGATTGCTCTTACAAAGCTTAACAGGTCGAGCAGGATTTTAAGTATGTAACTTATTGGAACGTTAGCAAAGAAATCTGTAACATCGTAACTAAATATTACGTCTCGGCTCATCCATTCATTAGTAGGCCGCGTTTTAATTTATGTAGACTCAAGATGCCTGAACGCAAATAGATTCATAATTGAAATCTTTGGTAATCCCATAAAATGAAAACATAAACGCACCGACAAGAACGAAGATTAGTAGTAATGGAAATAACGCTACCACAGGTAAAGTTGTCTCTCTACTCTCTGAGCACGTTAAAAATAAAGTTTTATTCTCTGAGTTTTACGGCGCTCCTCTTTTCCCATCTTCAGCGGAAACAAAAGTGAACGTTAAAGCATGACAACTACGGATGACAGAATAGCTCTTGCTCGATAAACTGTTACGGAATCTTAAAGTGTTGAAGATAATTTTCACTCCGTCATTTTCATCTTCAAAAGCTGTTGAATTCATAGTTTGCAACGTGGATGGTTTTTTTTTAACTCCGATCTACATTACGTAGTAGCAGCACACATCTCACTTAACCATATTCACAAGTGCAATGGTCTGTATTTCTTTACTTGAGTTCCTTTATTACGCTTTAATCCACATGATACGATGATAACAACCCATGGAATTCACTCATCCATGCCGTATTTCGTAGGCTTTAGCGGTAAACTGTGTTACCGTGTAGCGAAGAAAACTTAATTCAGCTTCGCCAGTGCGAAACGTAATTCTCAACATAATACTTGACCATGAAGGCTTTCTGATCGTTATTGTACATCTTCGATGACCGATGACGACTACAGCGCTTGCTCTGTTAATCCATTCAGAATAAGCAGTTGTGGTCTTCCTTGATGGTTTTGTACAGCTGAGATTGTGATCCCTCCTCTCTCTTTTGACAGATTCTCTTTATATCTCTCAAGTAGTGTGTTACCAGTTGTTCCACTGTAGGAATTGGAGTATTTTCCTTTGACTTCCAACACAGCCTAGGCTTATCGGTCCGTCGACTGGTCATTCTGCCCTTCCTGATAATGCATCTTATCTACACCTTCTGAAGAAAATCTTGAAAGCCTTTTTTCCAAGGCGGTCGTCCTAAAGATTAACGACTAAAAAGCCTGAAGGCGTAGGCGCAGAATCTGGTACCATGCCCTTACCTTCTCTTATTACTAGCCTAGTCGCATGGTTATTCTTTTAAACAATTGCTCCGCCGTAATGCACTTTAAATCTGAGATGCGCACCACAACGAATGCTGATTGTTTTCTCTGCCACTTTTTTTTAATAATTAGTGCTAACATCGAATAGTAATGATTCGTAGCGTTGAAGCGAAGTGAAGCTATTCATCCGTATCAGCAGACTTGTTATTAGATAAACTAAGAAAAGGAACTTTAAGACTTCAGGAAAAATACTCCACGTTGCAAAGTATAGATTCAGCAAGCTACAAAAAGATGGGATGTACAAAACAATGCGCTTAAACTTAGCAATAGTAAAACCATTCTTTGGTTATTGAAGTTATTCTTTGATATTTTTATAAAACCATTTTTATTATTCCGGAGCTTTCGGGTCAAACGAAACCCGTCTTCAGCGGGACAAGCTCTCCGTAAAAGAAACTTGACATGAAACTATACGTTCCCGTACCAAGAAGTTACATTTACAAAATTATCACTTTATGACTATTTATCTTTCGCGTACATTTCATATTCAGCAATATTATTTTTGAACGCCCACGCAGAGTTTTTCAGTTGTAGTTTGTTTAAAACCAGTATGAATTGAAGAAGTTGTGTCAGCACAATTTGTGCATGAAAGTTTATTAGTTCGCTAATTCGTGCTTGGTTAATTTCATTTGTTCAAAATCAATGGTGAATTGATTTAGTGTGCAGCCTAAGTTGTTACCTGAAATTTCGTTATTTTTTTATTCATTTTTAAGCACTTTTCGCGTTTTTATGCGAATCCTTAGAGGTAATTGTTTGTTTGCTTAGCATCGGGACGCCACCGAAAAAAAGCAAACAATTATTCTGTGCTATTGCTGTTGAAAGATAATTATTATCATATTGATCTGTTTTCTAAGCGCAACCGCAGAAGTGTTTTGACGAATAATCCATATATTTCTATCAACAAGCTTTTGAGCCCATTAGCTCATAGGCCTGTAATACCCATTAGCCCAAGGGTCCTGATTAGTTATATACGGTGTCCTTCGAGGATCAGTTTTGGTCCTATCTATGCTGGAATAAAAACAATGCATGAACACTGAATATTTTAGTAGAATTAGTAAGCTTTCTATTAGTATCAATAATAACCTACAAAGCATCATTAGAGGACATATTTGGCAGCATCAGTTGAGGAGCTGAGCCCACGCATGCACCGCACCGCACCGCACCGCACACACACACACACACACGCGCTCACACACACACGCACACACGCACACGCACACGCACCACACACGCACACACACGCACACACACACACGCACACACACCCACGCACACACACACACACACACACACGCACACACACGCACACACACACACACACACACACACACACACACACACACACACACACACACACACACGCACACACACACACACACACACACACACACACACACACACACACACACACACACACACACACACACACACACACACACACACACACACACACACACACACCACACCACACCACACCTACCCTACCCTGCGCCACGCCGCGCCGCGTCACAACACACCCCACTCCGCACCGCGCAGCACGTGCTCTGCAGCACATTACGCCACCCAGTGCACACTGCAAGCTCACAACATACGCGCAGAAGGCATATAGCACAGACGGACAAAGACACACTGAACTGCCGAGCAGTGTGTGGGTATTATATACCCTAAAAATCAGCCTTATGCAAATTAATGTGTGACCCTTTAGACTTTACTATAAGCGGCTTAGAAACACAAATTGACGTTGAATCTTCAGTTAGCTGCTTTATTTTAGGAAGTAGTTCAGCTGACCTTTTGCTATAGTTCGTTTACTTTGGTTAAGTACTATTGCTGTTTTGTTTACGATGAGGAAGGTAATGCAAATTAGCTGACCCTATTCGCCGGTGTTTATATTGCAATTTATGTAAACATATTGAGGAAAACGTGGTCAGATTTGTGAAATAATGAAAAGAACAATATTTGTGTCATTTATCCGTTGACCATAAAAGAAACAATATAAGTTCCATCATTGCCAAGGGTTCTATTGTTTATATTTTAAACAAAAAGTTCCTCATCGCGCCAATATCATCAGATAAAAATTTATAATTAATTGGTAATGTATTTGTCATATATATGTACTGTTAAATTCTTCTTACGCAAGCAATTTAGACTACTTGAAATGACATTGAACTGATCAATTTTGTATCCTTCGTTCATATAAACATTAACGGATTGTTCATTTTGGTGATTATTCATATGATCGTTTTACTGTATCGTCTGTAAAGCGAATTTCCGCTTCTTTACAAGAAGAAATTCTAGTTGAATCGGTACTGAACAGTTAGCGCATCATTGTCAGCTGTTGTCGTCTTTCCGTCGTTTTTCATCCATTGGTCTTTTCACTCTGAAACATTTTAACGTCTATTTTAAGAGCACTTTGAAAATTTTAAAACAATATCCGCTCAGCGTATATTTCAATAAATTTGATAGATAATAAGAATGGCTCACTTTACTCTAAAGTTTCGATCTCCAAGAAAGAATTATCATTGTGATAATTGAAAAGATAAGTGGACGCCAATTCCATTGTGAAATGTTGAAAAGATAATTTGTTTGTACTTTTTGTATGTTTTTTCGGTATGGCATTAACCGGTGTTCAGTTCGTACGACGTTTGCAATTTCATTACGAATGGAGAAATATGAAATTAAGAATGGCGGTAAAGATTAAGGAAGGACGCAGCAGGTTTATACGTACTTGTTTTGAATAGTTTTGTGGGTTTTAGAAATGCACCGTTAAACAATTTACTCTGACTGAAAATTGCAGTCATTTCTGACCATTTAGATTGTATTGGCATCAAATTAATAGGTGATTGTCTGGGCTGAGTAATTTTAACTCGTAACAATAATCTATTCTCTTCGCTTTAGTAATATGCAAAGATAAGACTTTTTGTACAGCTGTTGTTTACGGCGAAGAAAACTGTTATATCAGCGACAGTTATTCCAAAGTTGTTTTATTTTATTAAAAGAATGTTATTGAAACACCTAAGAGCGACTTTTTAAAATGTTTACATGTAATTCACGAATGTTTATTTCCTGGTTAATTTGTGAATGACAAAGTTGAAGTCCATTCCGACAAAAAGCATAAAATGTTTTGATTAAATTAAATGTAACAGTCACGTATTGTCCATTGACGAAACAAGAAAAACTTTTCTGTTTCATCTTTTTAGGCAACGTTAACGTAATGTTACAATTATTTAAAAGTATGCCCAATAATCAGCCGTAATAATGGAACGGTCTTCAAATAGTTGCATTGCCGTCACGCTGTCGTTTAGTGTCAAAGAAGACACTTTTAATATCAGAAAAGTATACATCATTTCTCTGTTTAATGCCAGCGTACTATCTTGTTGATTCCAACGTGACGCAATGAAATCCGTAAGATGTTATTCAGTACGGTGTCATAATTTCGCTAAAACCTTTGGTTGTTTAAAGTGCAGCTAAAGTTGCTGAATTTGAGTTAGTCTTGAAAGCGGCTTTTTATTTTCTATAATTTTGCAGCACGTTGGAATCATCCAAAGATTGTATTTCATTGTATGAACTTGATGTTTTCATCGTAATTTGTCCGTATAATCGAAGATTTGGCAAATATGTAATGAACTATCGAAAGTTTCGTAATCCATAGTTCTCATTATCGGCGCTGTTTTCAAATATGGAAGTTAAGAACAGGTCGTTAAGTATAAATGTTACTGATGAAGAGAAGAGCGGTTTGTCGTATGCATTCAACCATCATATTTTGTCCTCATCTTTATTAAACGATTGAATCATTGAAACAGTGATTTGCTATATGAAATGTCGAATCTTTTAGCGTACGCTCTTCGTTATTATTAATAATTTAGTTACAAGATTAAAGTTTTTTGTTATGATTTCTCTACACGATTTAAGAAAATGACAACTTCCACATTTGCAATGATTTAACGATTCTTCGTTCAAAAACTTTCCATTCATTTATAGTTTTTGCGAAAGTATTACTAATCGTAGATATGCATGTTTGAACGAATTACTGATTAAATGTTCTGTGCAATTCCTTCATTTAGCAAAAGAAGTGAACCAAGCCATGCCTTAGAGTGAAATGAAAGTAATTAGTAATTTCTTTCTTCTACCGCTGTGTTCGTAAATAGATTTGATTTATGATTGTTAACGGGGCTGTTTCTTCGATCTTCTACGGCTTTTCCCGTTTTTTCTCTGTGTGATGGTATCTGTAATTAGTTATCTATAACAATTGCTCTACCAACGAAAGGATGAGCGATTATTGGGAAAAATTCAAAAACAGTACAGTCAGCTTTTTCATCTAGAGCTTTCGGAACGCTCTGGTTTCGTCATCAGTGAGATGGAGGAGTCTCTGACGGAACTGTAGCGTTCTGAAAGCTCTAAATAAAAAAGCTGACTGTATTGTTTTTGAATTTATGGTAATAATCGCTCATCCGCTCGTTCGTAGAGCAATTGTTTTGGCTAATTACAGATACAATCACATAGAGAAAAAACAGGAAAAACCGTAGAAGATTTAACAAACATGAAGCACGTGCCCGTTACAAAGCACCCCGTGTTTATGTTAACAGGGCTTTATTGTGATTCTTTTTTATGGAATGAAATGCGTTCTTTCCATTTTGAAAAACTGAGGTACATTATTATTTCGTAAGTAAAAATTTCTAATCATTAATCTCTCTTATTACTCAAACTGCGCATTTGTAATCGGAAAAACGAATGGTTTTTGGTAGGTCTTCTACAGCTTTTCCCTTTTATTTGTGTCTGTGTTGGTATGTGCAACTAAATGAAACAATTGGTCTACCAACGGATGGATGAGCGATTATTAGAAAAAATTGTACAGGACCAATACACTGAAAACGTGGTGTCTTGGTACGGGACCATATATTTTCATAATGAAAAAACTTTATTACGGATCGGTTCCCGTTTATGTATATAAAAGAGACTCTGGAGCTTTCGGGTCATTCGAGACCCGTCATCAGCGGTCTAAGTTTGTAAATACATATTTACAACTTTAGACCGCTGATGACAGGTCTCAAATGACCCGAAAGCTCCAGAGTCTCTTTTATATACATAAACGGGAACTGATCCGTAATAAAGTTTTTTCACTATGAGGACCAATACACTCAACTTTTTATTTCAGAGCTTTCGGAGCGTTCTAGTTCCGTTGTCAGTGAAATGGAAGAGAGCTCTTCCCGAAGTCCGAAAAAGAGCTCTTTTCTTCTCACAGACTACGGAAGTAAAGTGTTCAGATAGCGCTGAAATAAAGTTGAACGCATTGGTTCTGTATATCGTTTCCTAATAATCGCTCATCCATCCGTTGATAGAGCAGCTGCCTCGTTTAATTACAGATACGAACACGGGCAAAAAATGGGAAACGCCGTAAAAGATGTACCAAAAGCCATTAAACATTATCCTGTTACGAAGCAACTTGTGTTACAGAGAAATGAATGTGTTAATGTGGACAAAGAGTACGGAACAATAACCATCATGCACTGATATACTTTCAGATTGAGCATACGTGTGTTTATTTTTGACAGTATTACTTTGGACAGATTACCCATTATTTTGCAAAAAACTTATTGGAGCTTTATGTACCCAATATGCTTCAGATCAAGTTTTCAGTCGTTTGCGTATATGTCAAAGAAGAGTGATTTATGGTGATGAATTAGCACGCTAAATGTTATTACTAATCTGCATGGTGTATTCAGTGAGCCTGGGAAAAGATGAGGAAATGGGAGAATAAAGAACTAAAGAATAAAAATTGAGCAATGGATAAGTAACGGTCTGCAATTCCATGAGAGCAGATGTCCCTTCGCAGCGTTAATACATTTCTTAATACATCACTGGACGGCCATTAAGAACTGTGCTATCATTAGTATTATTTAACGTGTTTCTATTGCTTACGGATGCAAAGAAATGGTTGTTTAGCGCAGGGATATACGATAGTTATTGATCGATAAATCGTTTCATTTCATTCGGCTTCTTTGCGGCTTAACATTCAGGTAAAATTGTTGTCTTGGTTGGATCAATGATGGATTCTTATTGCTTCCTTTGAAGCACAAGTAAAGCTTTTGTCATTTCCTGTTTCTTTTGTTGGAACACATTATTATCTTCTATTGGTAACCTTACTTATTGAAGTTGGGTGAAAAAAAGTTCATTACGTTTGGATTTTATTTTTCTCATCGATTCTTGGCATTTATACTGACTTGTTAAAACAATCACGTTAATAATGCCTTTTATTTGTGTTTAAGAGAGGATCAAATTCAGTTTTAAAAAATAATAAGTTTCCGTTGCATATGGCAATGTTTACTCAAAGTAAAATTTGCCTCAAGGCTTGCGCACTTTCCCTTCCAATCCGGCGCATTAGTAAAGTAAATAATTTGTGTAAATAATTCGTTCCGTTTTAGTCAGCCGAGCACTCACACTCGTTGCAAAGCAAACAGTGTAAAGGTTTATCGGTCACGGTCAAATTTGCATAATAAGCATCGACGTGAGCAGAGCACAGTAAATTTAATTTCATTTTTCGATATTTTCGTCGACCACATCGGCTGAACTGCGATCGCTCTCCCTCCTTTTTCGTTAGTCGCAGCTGTGCTTTACACAGTTCCTTATTTTGACCCCGCACGTTTTGTTTGCTATTTCTTTTGTCTTTGTGTCGAAGTGTTATTTACTGAAAAAACTCGTTTGACAAAAACGAGTTTGCTGCAATGTTTCTCAGAGCTTTCCGAACTCGACTCATCCTGTCGTCAACGGACTGATAAAAAGTCTGTTTGCCGAAATGAAGAACAGATATTGCTCTTCCTGTAAGTATAGAATAAAAAGTTTTCTTGATATAATGTTTCAGTCTTTCAGGTTGACAATGTCGAAGCACATCTTGTCATTAGCATATGGTGTCCCCTTCACAACAGTGAATTTTGTGCGACAATTATTCCGCATTCAAAGAAAAGCGACAAGGTTTTTTAGGTGATCAATAGAGCAAAAGAAACTGTACAATTTCAAGAATTTAATCTTATCGTTTTAGTCTTTCGACATGCAGATAAGGACGGCGTTGGCGACTAATCCTGATAAGGTAATCCCTTTGCAGGAAGTCAAATTTGCAAGATTAGAATTGCATTTTTAGGTTTTTAGAATTGCCAAATGGTTGTGTGGAACAATTTAAAAAGAGACATAGTGGACGTCGTTCGACATTGTCGCGTCACTGCTGCATGTATGCATGTTACAGCATGAAGGGAATATCGTAGCAGTCGCATGTTGTTCCTATGAAATTAATTAATTAATTTAGCGTTTATAGTTCGACTTTGAAGAAACTTGGCCCTCTTCTTGAAAAGATAAGTACATTTTGTCCAATCGACTTTTTGTGACAAAAATTTCTTTTTCAGGAAAAGCACTCGAATGGACAACTGCTGACTTGCTGACGACGGGACCTGGCCAGTCCTGAAAGCTCTGAAAAACAATGAAAAGAAGAATTTGTTGATTTCGTGAATAACACTTCTACGCATACATTTTGTGTGATTGCGTGAATAAAATTTTCAACTGGCGCGTGTCTTTTCTATCGCGGTTGCAATCCAACATTTCATAAGGTTTATGGTTCCGTGTTTAGGATCCATACCAACGGATGCAAGAAGACAATTCGAGGACGGAAAAGAAACGAGAAGAAACGAACAGGGACAACAAGAGGAGCAAGAAAAGAAAGAGAAAAATGGAAAAGTTCAGGATCAACGTGTAAGTATGCAGTAGGCAGGGCGAGGGTAGGCACTATAGGTTCCAGCATGCATACGGGGTTCACATCCAATAGGGAATAGTGGGTTTAGATATTGGTTTCCGGAGGGGAGGGCGGGTGAGATACATTCTACTTGAGAATAAGGTGCATGGAAAGGATAGCTGCCCCCCCGCCCCCCCCAAAAAAAAAAAAAAGGGGGGTGGCGGGGGTGAGGCGCTATCCGTTGAGATTAGTAAACAACGACAATATTGCATCATCTGCATGTCACATGTCACGCTTGTCATTTGTCACATGTGCCGCATGTCACATGTGACAGTCGCATGTCGTGTGTCGTCTGTCGCATGTCGTGTGTCGTCTGTCGCATGTCGTGTGTCGTGAGTCGCATGTCGTGTGTCGTGAGTCGCATGTAGTATGTCGTGAGTAGCATGTAGTATGTCGTGAGCAGCATGTCGAGTGCCGTCTGACGCATGTCGACTGCCGTGCGTCCCCAGTGTGAGAAGTAGGAACAGTGGACCTGGAAAGCGGACAATAGTCAATGGGCGCTGGACAGTGGACACTGAACTGAGTGCAAAGATCGCGGCGACGAGCCCCCCATGTAGAAAACAAGGTAGTGGAAATAAGTAGCGGGATGTGGTAGGAATTGCTGTCCTGTTCCGGTCTGTGTGCGCGAAAATGACCCTGGAGCTGAACAGCGTAGGGTCTTGAAGGGTGACAGCTTCTTGACGGGAAAATAGGTAAGGCAGTAAGTGAGTATGCGCGGGAGAGATTTGAGCTTGTGGTATCCATCAGTTTTCCCTTCTGAGCTCCCGCTGACCTTCCCATTTGTCGGGTCGGAGAGACAATAATAGTGGGTTTGAGATTGAGAATACTTGTGTTGTCGTATCGAACTATTATACCGTTGTCGTATTTTCGTTTGCTCCCTTCCGAATTGATTTCCCTCAAAAGTTTCGCTTTTCCCTTTGTTCGAAAGTGCAATTTGTTACAAATAAAAAATTTGAATTGTTCTATAAAAGTGTGATCTCTCAGCCGGTTGCATATCCGGAAAAAGAGTAAAGGTTGACGGCAAAATGCACTTACAGCCGGAAAAACCTTGAGCTCTTTACGTTTGATTGTAATGGAAATGAAATTTAATAGTCGCTTTCAGGTGAACAGCAACCGACATTTTGGAGACGTTGGCCTGTTTAGCAATTGTTGTAGACAAGGTAAGTTGAATTTAAAAAATTTCATTTGCAGGTGAAGTGTTTGTTGCTCGCGCAAACACCAGAATCACTAAATGGATAGCGAAAAGAAGTCAAAAAGAAACGAATAGGTATGAACGATAAATTTGAAACGTTACTGTTTCAGTTTAGCATTATGAAACGAAAGAATGGTCACAACATGTTAAAAAGAAATTGCTTCCTCCTAAATGGATTTGGTAAGAAACGTTCATATTGTGTAGTAAGTGTATTTCAGGATTGGAAACAAATGCAAATGGAAAAATGAAGCTCTAAAAGAGGTAAGAAAGAAAAAGCTTTTCGTTTTGAGTAAACTAAAAGTAAACTTTCAGATAATGTTGCCGGAGGGAACTGAACTGAACATTTGTAAACAATGAAAACAGGACAAATTCGCTGTTCAAACAGAAAGGAAAAGTAATAGAGCCAAAGAGGTCTGTTAGTTTGCATCGAAGAATCTACTCGGATGGAATGTAAACAGGAAAATCAGGTCAAATCGTACATTGACCGGGCTAAAGTAAGCGTTTTGCCTTATCTTTGTTACATCAGAGGTCAGATAACGGCCGTTAGTAGCTGCTGCTGATTTGCATAATGTTAGGTCGTCTTGAAACTGTGACTAATAATATCATATGGAGAATGGTATATCATTGGTATAATGATGATTGTCATAGTCCTTCTACATTGGTAAGTATATAAGTTAATTAGTTCTGTCATGGTGAATAAAAGTTGACAAACTGACGTTTTAGAGTAAGCGAACGGAAATTGGTGATGGCAAAGGAAGCGATGAGTAAAAAGCTGATGAAATCTGGCATGAATTCAAGGTGTTAGAATTCACCACAATGGACACAAAGAAATGAATCAGTTGACGATGATTTGGTAAGTACCATTTGAAAAAGACCGATCGTTAGCTGAGACAAGCTTGGCATTTCTACTGGTCACATATATTGTGTGTGATAAAGGCATAGTCTGCGGTAAGCTGTCTTTTAAATTGTTACAAAAAAATAGCTTTTGTTGCACGGATAGATGATGAATTATTTTTAGGCGAAAACAACATTGCAGTTGTTGTAGTGTATTTCACCGTGATACTATTGCATTCTATGTTTTGCATGCTGAATTGGATAATGAAATAAAGAATTTTTGGGAGGTCCTTCGGGTAAAATGCCAAAGTAAAACTGACCCAAAGCAGTGTGCATTGTTCTCGATGACTTGGCAAAGTTTTGTCCCGTTTTGAAGTAATAACCGCCCATCCATACGTTGGTAGGGCATCCAGTTTCAGCCGAAAGTCAGAACCTACAAGAAGAACTACACGACATTCTGTTCCATTGGTAAGAATTGATGTTTGCATGCCGGGAGTGTTAATAACATTGAATTCTCACACATGTATTAATTGCATGACAGTGATCTCATATATCTATTTGTGTGACATCCTCATGTATTACATCATGGCATGATATAGGTTTGAATGTGTCGCGTTGTGCTCGTATATAATTTCAAATGTATGGGATAGTATTGTTCTCATGTTTGACCATTGGATTCTGGTTATGGGCTTGTAGGTTTTCATCAGAGGAGGTACGGTGTAGAAGTTGCGAAGTTTACAATGGTTAAAATTGTCTGCAATGGTTAACAAATGGTGTTATATGTTCACAAAGACACAATCCACAAATCGTTTGTCACGGACGCGATTACAAGGAAAGCAAAGTCGGAAAATGACCGCTCATTTGGCACAATCGGAGCAAAGGTGATGACAAAAAATATGTGAACTGTATGCAAACTCGGTTGGCCAATTGTGAGCAGCAGAGATTATTTTGAGAAAGGATAAAAAGTGCAAGGTGTGCCGAAAGAAGCAAATGGAAAAGTCACGAATTGAAAAGTTAAAAAACGATCTAATGGGAATTGAAGAGCTCAGGCAAGATTATGCAATGCTAGCGGAAGAAAGCAGCAGCGACAAGCACAAGAATGGAAGGAGTACTGTCACAAAGACAACAAAAACGTTTCAAGATCAACGACAAGCGCGACAGGGCAACATGCGACAGACTTGAAATGTACAGAGCTGTTGAAAAGAAAAGAAAGTTTAAAACCACAAGACATCCACAGCAATTTTGGCACCTTCTGTCATCCTCACACTGACCAATGGACCTATGGACCTTCATGAAACATATTTCGCTCTGAAATGGGGATACTATACCGTACCTTCTCTGATGGAAATGGACCGCATGTTGCCTATTCTTAAAAAGTACAACACCTGAGAGTAGGAGTTGTACCACTTGCTTGTAACCCGTGGAGCCATACCGTTCCTCTGGTACCTATATACCTGCATGCGAAGTATGAATGTCGCTCCCATGGGTCTAAAATATCTAATGGAGTCCTATAACGTACAGCGGTCTAGTAGTGGGTATGATTCCTAGATGTATGATTGGAATTGAAGCATACATGTTAGATTGGCATGGAGTGTATAACCCCTGTGCTGATGGATGTTCTGGCACTGGCATGTTGCCTTCACGTAGAGGGTACATCTCCTACGAGCGTAAATGTTCTTGCATGAAAGGACCGTGCTGACAGTATGATAATCCAGCGAGAAAATTGTCATCGCTAACATAGTCATTGCATGAAAAGGAGTCACTGTGCAAGTCCATAAAATCATCTCATGAGGATGTCACACAAATAGTAGCATCCAACACATTGCATGCTGGAGATCACTGAAAAGTGCATGTCGAAGTCATTACATCAAGGGGTACTCTCGAACCGCTTGTCAAAGTCATCGCATGCGAGAGTGCCCCTGTACATCATGTCAAAATAATCGCATGCGGAGGGTACCCTCAAAACCGCATGTCAGAATCACAGCATGAGGGGATATCCTCAAAATTGCATGTCAAAATCATCGCATGCGGAGGGTATCCTCAAAATTGCATGTCAAAATCATCGCATGTGGGGGGTACCCTCAAAATTGCATGTCAAAATCATCGCATGCGGAGGGTACCCTCAAAATTGCATGTCAAAGTCATCGCATGCGGGGGGTACCCTCAAAATTGCATGTCAAAATCACCGCATGCGGAGGGTACCCTCAAAATTGCATCTCAAAATCATCGCATGGGGGAAATACTCTAATCTGCATGTCAAAATCACTGCATAAGGGGAGTACCCCCAAAAATGCATGTCAAAATCAATGCATGACGGGGTACTCCCAAAATTTGCATGTCAGAATGATCGCATGAGGGGATATGACTCATCCATCCATCTCAGAAATAACCGCATGAGAGGCTGTCACTCGAAATGTCACTCGAAACGTGGTAATGGGGAAGGAACCACGTGATCAAAAAAATCATACCAGGGGGAAGAAGGTTGCTCAAAAAAACCACTAAGTAAACAAAGACTTAAAAAACGCGCCGGATGCCGGCATAATACACTCGAATACAGGAGCGGATTCCCGATCCGTGCTAATACCAGGAATCGGATCCACCAATAGGACCGAAAGAACCTGGCCGAAGACAACCCCCCTCCCAGAAAATGAACCAGGAGAGAGAGAGACTGAGAATGAAAGACTGAGCGAAAAGAACTGAACATGATGAGAGAAACAGCTCATCAGCTCAGAGGAGAGAAGACATGAGACGAGATGAGAGAATGATGATCACGAGACGCGATCAGCTGAGAGCGCGATCCATAAGACGATTCCAGACCATGTCTTCGAACAGGAGACGATGCTGAAGATCGAAGTATGACAAAAAATTCGCGATGTGAAAAGATCACATCATAAAACAGAGAGATTCATACCCAAAACCAGGATATGATCTGCTCTGCCAGAGATGATGAAGGAATGAATTGAGTTGCTGAGAAAAATCTCAGCAATGATATGTGTTGAAGTTGAAGATCAGTCCATTTCTTGTCCACAGAAATGTCTTCGTCTTTGAAATGCGCTTACGAAACAGACGGACATCGGTCGACTCTAAAAAATATATTGCCAGTTGACATCAGCACAAGACAGACAATACCAAACGAGCGAGTCTTCTCTGCCACAGGTATGACAATATTTGGTCGTTTGACATTTTGACGGATTGATCAGACGGACAAATAGCGACGCAAAATATCGTGTTTCTTCAGCTGTTTTCTTTTTTCGACCTAAAATATTGCAAAAATCAACATAAGCAGAAAACGACAAATTTCTTACTTCAAAAAATAGTGCAATTGAACTGTCAAGCGTCTTTGACGTCACCAGAAGACAGACAATACTAAACGAGCGAGTCCTCTCTGCCACAGGTATGACAATATTGACTGATTGATCAGACGGATGAACAGCGACCCAAAATTTCCAAGTTTTTTTCCAGCTGTTTTCTTTTTTCGTCCTGCAAATATTGCAAAAATCAACATACGCATAAACGACAAATTTCTTACTTTAAAATCTGTCGAGCGTCTTTTCCTCGTCCTCCGTTTTCAAATTGTCGTCCCGTTTTGAGCGGTCGTCCTTTTCTCTTTTTTGGTCGATTAGACGATAGGCTGTCCGGAAAAGTTTTTCTCCTCGATCCTTTTCGCCAATTTCCAATGGTCCTCTCGGTTTGAAATTGTCGTCCCCTTTTGAGCTGTCGTCCTTTGCTTTTTCTCGTCCACTTCCTTGGTCGATTTTACGATTTTGACAGTTTTCTCTGCTCGATCCTTTTCACGAATTTCCAATGGTCATCATCGAATCTCTAAAAGTTGAAAAAAATGAAAGGTGTTTAAGACTAAAAGACTCACCAACTTTCATTCCAACATTGAACTGGTTTGTCCATCATCTTTTGAAGAATTCTTCATTTCTGTCGATCATTTCCATATGGCACCGTCATCCTGTCGTCCTGTCCAGCGACTGGTCTTTTCCAAATGGATCCTCCAACCGGCAGCATTTACCACTGGAATGAACGAGCAGCGATCAGCAGTAGTCGCATAGGAGCAACTGCTCTGCAAGTCGGAACGAGCGAACACTGATTTTGAGCGTCTGGGTCTCGGCCACAATACTTTAGTGGTATGCAAATCACTGATTGACCTGATAAAAGGTCGTTTCAATAACCCACTTACTATTGACACATTGCTTGCAAGTATAGAATTTTATCGTTTCAGCGTATAAGAGGTTAAGCTACATCTTACAAGTGCAAACATTAGCACTGACTACTATACGATTAAAGCAAACAAATGCTCAAACAATTTCTTCCCTCTGGCTGATATAATGAACTGATAACCTATTTCGTTGACCTTGAAGAACGATCGTATTTACTCTGATTGTATAAACATTGGGAGCAAAGAACGTTTTGAAATATGATTATTCCTTTAAAAAGATATGATTTTAACGAATTCCTAAATGCTTAGTCTGATAACGCTCACTTAAAACTTGCCTAATTTCTTCAGTAAGCGATAGGAAAAGGAAAAGAAGAATAAGTTTATCGAGAAAAAGAAAAAATAATACTCTTTTCCGTCAATTAGAATCTACGGTATTTCAAATTTACTCTAAAAAAGTGTGATGAACAGAGAGACTCACTGCAGTGCATACAGCATTTTACAACCTTAAAATCCATGGCAACTGACAAAAGAACTGAAAGAGGCTTTGTTCTTAAAAGAAATTTACTTTTTGATATTCCGTCTTTAATGGGGAACTAAATTACTGGTCTTCACGGATGTATTCGTTTTCATGTTGGATATACGTCACTTATTATCCTTAGGAATTTGAATGACAAAGTTGCGGTAGATTTCGTGAACGGTCGGTTTCATGGGCAACTATCAATCGTCATTGAAAAAGAAAAATAAATTTAGGCTGCTTTTCCGGGCAAACTACATAACACATGAAAAACTTCCAAATAACTGCGTGCATTACTCCATTATTCTACTATTCAAAAAGATACGACGTATTGTTTTCTCATCTTTTCTTACCAAGTAGAGCTTTCAGGGCGGATTGTTGCTCGCCATCAACGCTGATTCAAAGGACCTTCGACAGGGTGCGATAAACCTTAAATCTCAACTTAATAAGAAAATATTAGGAACAATAATTACATCTCTGAATATAGGTTGTGCTTTTACATGAACGTTATGCTCACAATAAAATAGAATCACGGTTTAAGAGTTTTTATCGTAAAGGATTTATATTCACAGCTATCCAATGTAGGTGGGAATTAACTGGTGAAAGTTTGTTGAAATGTCAATTATTTTCCAGTTTCTGATTTGGCCATCGTTTAAACTCTGCTTAAAGCCGTTAAAGTTTGTATGTAGTGTGGTGTGCTCTGTGCTAGCACAAAATTGTCTTCGATAATTTTTCCTTCCTTCTTTCTCTTTCCCTTTGTTCGAATTTTTCTACCTTATTCCTTTCTTTCTTCTTTAATAGTCCTTCGTCGTTTCTTTTCTTCTTTCTCATGGCGCCTTCTATCCTTCCTTTCCGTCTTTTATATCATCCTGGTTTCTACGGCTTTCCTGTTCCATCGCTTTATTCTTGTCCGCTTGCCACTATGAATTGTATTCATTTGCGTTTCTTTCATTATTCTTTTGTTCTTTTTTTACCTCAATTTTACTGTATTCTTAAAGTCTCGAGCAAACAGCACACTTGTTCGCTTTATCTGTTTGCTTCTCTACTCATACCTTTTATACACCGCCAGCTTCAAAATGTTTAAAGAGAGCTTAAAGGATGAGCACTTTTGAAACTGGAAAACAATTCGCGATACCCACTTTTCTGAAAACATTTACTTTAAATCTAAAACTGAAAGAAATCTATCATTCTATTCTATAATTAATTCACGTCATACCGTTTACGTGCGTTACTTTTCACGTTTAACTGCAAATACGTAAAAGTATCCCGACGATGACAAAATAACCTTTCAAGTCAGACTGACTCGCTTTCTTTTCACGCAACTCTCACATTCAGCTGCAGTCAACATGCACCCCTTCTAATTAACCTAAACACACCTTTTTTCCAAATGAAACAAATTTACGCACAGCTAAAATATGACGTCTCATTTTGACGTGCCTTCTTTTGACGCAAAAGTGAAAAGACGTTCCGTGTCTGTTTGGCCCACCTTTTTGTGACGCGAAACGGTTTCACGCAGCCTCCGGTAGCTTTCTCGCAGACAAAAAACTTGTCCACGGTATCCGGAGGCCCCGTCACTATTTTTGAAATTAGTGGTACCTGCTTTTCCTTTACCTACTGTACCATTAAACCAAAAACTAGCATTTTATCGTATTTCCAACTGTCCGTTGCTCGCACAAGCACTGAAAAATTGGACTGGCACTAACCGTAAGTATAGGGGCACTATATTAGCTAGTAAAAAGTTCCTGCATGCGCCCCTCAGAATATACAAGTGCGGCTCCATTGGAGCACCACCATCAAGACAATTGGCAGATTCCAAAGCTCCATAGCGGGACAGCACGGCCATCTGTTGGCTATACGCATTAAGGAATACGATTGTGCCCGCAACTTTCCATTTCGTTTCGGATGAAGCGATGGCGCAAAAAACTGCTCCGTTCGCGCTCAGCCTTTCCTTATCCTTTTTCGCAGAAGAGTTTTGACGCGTCTGTAGCCGTCTCGAAAATAAAACCGTTCTCCTGCGAGCGTTTGAGGGCTAGTGACTATTTTTGAAAATACTACTCCTTTCTTATCGTTAACCTACTGTACGAAAAATGTAAAACCAGAATTTTTTCATATCGCCAGCATCCCGTAGCCCAAACGTTCTCGGAAAAATCCGAACTATGCTCTCTATAAGTATGGGCCTATGATACTCCCTACTTAAACTACTTCGTCCATGCGCACCCCGGCTATACAAGAGCGGTTTTGGTCAAACACCACCCCACCCACCGAAACCTATAGCTTCCAGAAGCCAGAATAACGCAGAAATACGCTTATGCCGGCTGCGTTAGATTTGGATTCAAATGAAGCCATCGCGCAAAAAAAAGCGGCTCATTATAGTTTTGCGTTTCCGTACCCATAACGGAGAACCGATACTGCGCTACTGAAGCGCTCTCGCGCACAAAACACTAGTCGGGCGCGCAGAGGAAGGCCTATGAGTATTTTTGAAAAAAGTGGTACGTGCTTTTAGTACATCTACTGTACGAAGAAAGTCATTTCTCCTATTTCCAGCCTCCCGTGGCTCGAAAAGTCCGAATGCTGCTCTCCATAAGTATAGGAACATAATACTCGCTACGTAAACTTGTTCGTCCATGCGCGGCCAGTGTATAGAAGAGCGTCTTTTGTCGATCACCGCGACAAACGAAACTAACCGCTTTCAAAGTCTCCATCCGACTCAGAGCATCCATTTAACAGCAAGAAGGATGCACCGAACACGCTTTTGAGCACTCCTTTCGATTTAGTTTCAAATGAAGCCATCGAGCAGAAGAACAGGCTCCCTATCAGTCCGCGTATCAAATCCCACTGCGCAAGAAAGCTACAGCGCTACTACAGCCCTCTAGCTCACAAAAAACTTTTTCTCCGCGCATGCGACGAATAATTAGGAATTTTAAAAATACTGGTACCTGCTTTTCGTTCATCTACTGTACGAAGAATGTAAAAAGACACGCTTTCATGCTTCTGGTCTCCCGTTGCACAAACAAGCTCAAAAAACAGGAATATGGCTCTGCGTAGGTATACGCGCATAATATTCAGCAGTTAAACTTCTTCATTACCGTGCTCCCAGGGCAAGGAAAAACAACTTCAGTCAAACACCGCCATCAGGAAGTCTAGCAGCTTCTAAGACTCGTACGCGACTCAACACAGTTGTATAAAAGCTAGTGCGGTGCACGATTTGGTTTCCGTGGCCACTTTCCATTTCTGCTCGAATGATGGGATCACGAGCGAAAACAGGGTGAGTTTCCCTCGGTGTTCCTGCTCCCACTTTGCAGGAGCATCATAGCGGTTCTACGGTTTTTTCACGGACGAAAGACCTATCCGGCGCGCAGCGGACAGCCTGCGAGTATTGTTGAAAATATTGATACCTGCGTTTTGTTCACCTACTGTACCAAGAATGTAAAAAAGAACCATTTCTTGTTTTCGGCTGCGGATTGTCCAAAGGAACGACGAAAAATCTCAACATTGCTCTCCATAAGTATAGCGACATAATATTCGCTAGCTAAAGTCCTTCCTCCATGCGCGCTGAATGTATAAAAGAGCGGCTTGCGTCGAACACCGCCAGGGGAACGAACAAACCTATAGCTTCCAAAGTTTCTACGCGACCCAAAGTAGCTATTTAAAAAAAGGAATGATGCAGGAATACTTTTCTGCCCGCTGCTCTCTGTTTGGTTTCAAATGAAACCATCGCGCAGGAAAACAACCTCGTTACCGGTCGGCACTTCCGTTCCCATTTGGCAGGACCATTACAGGTCCACTGTAGCCATCCCGCCGACAAACGATTTCTCCAACGCGCAGGGGACGGCCTGTGAGTATTTTTGAAACTATCGCCACCTGCTTTTCGTTCATCTACTGTACGAAAAATGTAAAAAGAGAAGTTTTTCATATTTTCGAATTTCCGTTCATTACTTGACCTCTGAAAACTAGGAATATGGCTCCGCTTAACTGTAGGCGCATACTATTCGCCAGTTAAACTACGTCTTCTAGGTGCCTCCAAGCTTTAGAAGAGCAACTTTAGACGATCACGGCTATCAAGAGATATAATGGCGTCGAGGAGTCGTACAGGAACCAACACAGCTGTCTAAAATATAGAACATTTCAGGATTATGTTTCTGGCGCTAGTTTCCATATCGCATCGAAAGGGAAAGCGATCGCTCAGAAAAGCAGGCCGCTGTTGCTGAGCCTTTCGTTTCCCATTCAGCTAAATGATCTTTGAAAGACGATCAAGGAAGACAGATTTTTAACAAATCTCACACTAACGATCACCGAAAAGAAACAGCGGAATGAAAATCATAACCGTAAACGATCTTTTCAAATATCGCTACATTAGAGGAAAAGATAAGGGAACTAGGAAAGTCCCTTAAATTCTATTTAAAGATCAAGAAGGTCACCCAATATCTACTCCATAATCTGAAGCGACAAACTCTTAGTTTCGGATGGCAAACGTTAAGGCACCTTGTACGTAGTTGAATGCAGCTGTTCGAACCTTTATGCAGAAGAAACTGAGCTAAACGTAAGTGAGCATTCAAAGAACATAAGAAACATTTAATCTGGTTTAAATTTACTCATTTGAGGTGCAATTTCTCGCCGGTTTAACACACTGGGCATTATAAAAAAAATTACATACGTACATTCATGAAAAACGCTTACCAAGGGGCAACATGATAAACAAAAATTCAGTCTGCAAAAATTACTAAACCGACGCGGCCAATAAACAACCCAACCATGATCCCTCATTATTGCTATTTTTAAAAATCATAAACGCTGATAAGATAATTCTGCTGTGCGGAAAGAATTGCTGTGCAAAACTGCGCTGTTCTATAGCATATGGAGAATCACATTGAACATGCAAACGATTAGAGTCTCAGCTACAGGGTGAATAATTTGATCGATCAGTCGATGAAAAAAAATGGAAAGGTAAAGAATGGTTATAAGTTCGTACTCTAATAAATTACAGCAAGACAAAACCAGCCCTTTTGTCCCTGTACGCTGAAAACACTGTACTCTCCCGCCTAATTCACACTCTATCTGTCGACATTCTCTTCGAAGTTATTTGCTACGAGAACGAAATAAATTGCAGGGAGCAAACGTCACCGGAAGGCTTCCCCACCGAATCAGGAACTCTTTCGCGTCACCTCTGTTTTCTTCTCTGCCGCGTCGGTTAATCCCTCATTTTTCTTTCACAGGTCAGCGAGCTCGACTATGAGAACGCGGTGCGTACTCCAGTCTCCACACCGATATGATAATTAGTTTGGTACTGTTAATGAGATTAATTTTAGTACCGCTGAGGACGGGTCGCGCGAGGCCCGAAAGCTACGGAATCTTATTAAAAGTTTTGTATTTTAACGGGACAAATTCCGTAAGAAGAAACAATTGAAACATGAAAAATGGCATATTTAAATTATGAAACATTTGTATTACAAACAAGCGATTTTCAGAAGGAGAAAGCTTTTGTGCGAAATCTAGCATAAGCTATGCTTCAGATGCGTAGCTGATCCTCCACTATTACTATCCCTCAGCCGTAACTACAGACTCTATGCAAGACGTATTAGTTCAAAGTTAATACAGCACAATGAATCTATTCTCGAAGAACTAAATTTACTCCGAAAGACGTTCAAGGAAGACGGATTTTCGACAAACCTGATAGAATAGATCACTGATAAAAGATTCAGCCGTCGGCAGTTTTCTACAGCGGGGTGAACACCAATGCCTTACTTGATTCTTCCACGATATCGCTAGATTACGGGAAAGATGAAACAACTGGGAAAGCCACTTGAATTTCAATTAGAGTTCAAAAAGATCACCCAATATCCGTCCCATATTTTGAAGTAACAAACCCTTAGTTTCGGGGGATAACCGCATGGCATTACGTACGAAATTGAATCCAGTTGCTCAGTGGAAACACTAGCACAGATTAATCTTGCGCTGAAGACGGGAACCGTGTCCTCCTGAAAGCTGCGCTTAATGAAAGTTTTCACGGGATCGAAATTCCGTACTTCAGTTACGCAATAAGTACTCATAGTGTTATAGTTGCTCTATAGAGAGTTATGGATCAGACCGACGAAAAAATATAGCGTCGAATTGCACTATTTTTTTAAAAAGACGAAGAAAAAGAAAAATTACAATCATGTTACAAGGCACCATAAGTTTAAAAACTTTAAACAAAACATAGGCAAAGTCAGCAACATTCATGAAGGTTAGATGATAACTATTGTAAAAACAATTCTACGAGTCTTTTCAGCTGAAACATTACGCAAGAACTTAGCAATAGTCGAAAAGCGGAGTATAAACTAGTGACTACTACGTTAGCAATTTCGTAAGAAGCCTTGGATGACGTAGAGCAACTATTAATGTCAAGCTTACCTTGATACGACGTGGGACAGCTTGCGTTGAATTACTGATCCTTCGTCTAAATGCACCGCGACCAAAACCAAATACAGATAAGTAGAGTATGCAGGTTCAGCTATCGACAACCTTGCCGTATTTTGAAATTTTGAAATATTTAACGTGACAAAGTTGAAGATTCTTTAGCTGCAAAACTGTTAATTCGTGTTTTCATTGACTGTTCACTCATCAGCTTTTTCACCGACATTCGAGAAGCGATTCCATATTTTTTTCATTTCACGACGTGTTCAATTCTTGGTATCTCTTCCGCGTAAACAGTGCTTGAACGCTACAGAACTCTTACTAAGCTGTATTTTTTCGCCATTCCACTCATACAGGGGAACTTCAGTCACCTTTACCGCTTTAAACAAACACAAATTCTTCGCCGTTTTTCTTTTCTGCTTCACCTGAATGTAGCAGCGAAGGAGAACTTAAAAGTAGCTTTAAGTTGAGTTGTTCTAGCGGTTGTATTGCATACAGCATACAGCAATTTGTAGAGCATTTTGTTGAGTTGTTGTAGTGCATACAGCAATTTACAACCACAAAAACCATAGCAACTAATAAAAGAATTGAAAGAGGCTTTGTTCTTAAAACAAATTTACTTTTTGATGTTCCGTCTTTAATGGGGAACTAAATTACTGGTTTTCATGTTGGGTATACTTTACTTATTCTCCTTAGGAAAGTGAATGACAAAGTTGTGGTAGATTTCGTGAACGGTCGCTTTCATGGGCAACTATCAATCGTCTTTAAAAAAAAACAAATTTAGGCTGGTTTTTCCAGGCAAACTACATTACACATGAAACACTACCAAATAACTGCGATCATTAATCCATTATTGCACTATACAAAAAGATACGACGTATTGTTTTCTCATCTTTTCTTACCAAGTAGAGCTTTCTGGGCGGATTGTTGCTCGACATTAACGCTGATTCAAAGGACCTTTGACAGGGCGCAATAAACCCTAAATCTCAACTTAATAAGAAAATATTAGCAACAATAATTACATGTCTAAATATAAGTTGTGCTTTTACGGAAACGTTATATTCACAATAAAATAGAATCACGATTTAACAGTTTTTATCGTAAAGGATTTATATTCACAGCTATCCATTGTAGGTGGGAATTAACTGGTGAAACTTTGTTGAAATGTCAATTATTTTCCAGTTTCTGATTTGGCCATCGTTTAGACTCTGTTTAAACCCGTTGAAGATTGTATGTAGTGTGGTATGCTCTATGTTGGCACAAAATTGTCTTCGATAATTTTTTCTTCCTTCTTTTCTACCGTTTTGTTTCTGACATTTTGTTCCTTCTTTCTCTTTCCCTTCGTTCGCATTTTTCTACCTTATTCCTCTCCTTCTTCTTTAATACTTCTTTGTCGTTTCTTTTCTTCTTTCTCACCTTTCTCATGGTGCCTTCTATGCTGCCTTTCCGTCTTTCATGTCATCCTGGTTTCTACGGCTTTCTTCTCCCATCGCTTCATTCTTGTCCACTTGCCACGATGAATTGTATTCATTTGCGTTTCGTTCATTATTCTTTTGTTCTTTCCTTACCTCAATTTTACTGTATTCTTAAAGTTTCGAGCAAACAGCACAGTTGTTCACTTTAACTGTTTGCTTCTATGCTCATACCTTTTATACACCGCCAGCTTCAAAATGTTTAAAGAGAGCTTAAAGGATGAGCACTTTTGAAACTGGAAAACAATTCGCAATACCCACTTTTCTGAAAACATTTACTTTAAATCTAAAACTGAAAGAAATCTATCTTTCTCTTCAATAACTAATCCACGCTATACCGTTTACGTGCGTTACTTTTCACGTTTAACTGCAAATGCATAACATTATCCCGACGATGACAAAATAGCGTTTCAAGTCAGAGTGACTCGCTTTCTTTTCACGCAATTCTCACATTCAGCCGCAGTCAACATGCCCCTTTCCTAGTTAAGCTAAACACACCTTTTTTTTCTAAATGAAACAAATTTACGCACATTTAAAATATGACGTCTCATTTTGACGTGCCTTCTTTTGACGCAAAAGTGAAAAGACGTTCCGTGTCTGTTTGGCCCACCTTTTTGTGACGCGAAACGGTTTCACGCAGCCTCCGGTAGCTTTCTCGCAGACAAAAAACTTGTCCACGCGCTCCGGAGGCCTCATCACTATTTTCAAAATTAGTGGCACCTGCTTTTCCTTTACCTACTGTACTATTAATCCAAAAACTAGCATTTTATCGTATTTCCAGCTGTCCGTTGCTCGCACAAGCACTGAAAACTCGAAATGGCACTAACCGTAAGTACAGGGGCACTATATTAGCTAGTTGAAAGTTCCTGCATGCGCCCCTCAGAATATACAAGTGCGGCTCCATTGGAGCACCACCATCAAGACAATTGGCAGATTCCAAAGCTCCATAGCGGGACAGCACGGCCATCTGTTGGCTATACGCATTAAGGAATACGATTGTGCCCGCAACTTTCCATTTCGTTTCGGATGAAGCGATGGCGCAAAAAACTGCTCCGTTCGCGCTCAGCCTTTCCTTATCCTTTTTCGCAGAAGAGTTTTGACGCGTCTGTAGCCGTCTCGAAAATAAAACCGTTCTCCTGCGAGCGTTTGAGGGCTAGTGACTATTTTTGAAAATACTACTCCCTTCTTATCGTTTACCTACTGTACGAAAAATGTAAAACCAGAATGTTTTCATATCGCCAGCATCCTGTAGCCCAAACGATCTCGGAAAAATCCGAACTATGCTCTATATAAGTATGGGCCTATGATACTTCCTACTTAAACTACTTCGTGCATGCGCACCCAGGCTATGCAAGAGCGGTTTTGGTCAAACACCGCCCCACCCACCGAAACCTATAGCTTCCAGAAGCCAGAATAATGCAGAAATACGCTTATGCCGGCTGCGTTAGATTTGGATTCAAATGAAGCCATCGCGCAAAAAAAAGGGGCTCATTATAGTTCTGCGTTACCGTACCCATAACGGAGAACCGATACTGCGCTACTGAAGCGCTCTCGCGCACAAAACACTAGTCGGGCGCGCAGAGGAAGGCCTATGAGTATTTTTGAAAAAAGTGGTACGTGCTTTTAGTACATCTACTGTACGAAGAAAGTCATTTCTCCTATTTCCAGCCTCCCGTGGCTCGAAAAGTCCGAATGCTGCTCTGCATAAGCATAGGAACATAATACTCGCTACGTAAACTTGTTCGTCCTTGCGCGGCCAGTCTATAGAAGAGCGTCTTTTGTCGATCACCGCGACAAACGAAACTTACAGCTTCCAAAGTCTCCATCCGAGTCAGAGCATCCATTTAACAGCAAGAAGGATGTACCGAACACGTTTTTGAGCACTCCTTTCGATTTAGTTTCAAATGAAGCCATCGAGCAGAAGAACAGGCTCCCTATCGGTCCGCGTATCAAATCGCACTCCGCAAGAAAGCTACAGCGCTACTACAACCCTGTAGCTCACAAAAAACTTTTTCACCGCGCATGCGACGCCTAATTAGGAGTTTTGAAAATACTGGTACCTGCTTTTCGTTCATCTACTGTACGAAGAATGTAAAAAGACGCGCTTTCATGTCTCTGGTCTCCCGTTGCACAAATGAGCTCCGAAAAACGGGAATATGGCTCTGCGTAGGTATACGCGCATAATATTCAGCAGTTAAACTTCTTCATTACCGTGCCCCCAGGGCAAGGAAAAACAACTTCAGTCAAACACCGCCATCAGGAAGTCTAACAGCTTCTAAGACTCGTACGCGACTCAACACAGCTGTATAAAAGCTAGTACAGTGCATGATTTGGTTTCTGCGACCACTTTGCATTTCTGCTCAGATGATGGGATCACGCGCAAAAACAGGGTGAGTTTCCCTCGGTGTTCCTGCTCCCACTTTGGTGGAGCATCATAGCGGTTCTACGGTTTTTTCACGGACGAAAGACTAATCCGGCGGGCAGCGGACAGCCTGCGAGTATTGTTGAAAATATCGATACCTGCGTTTTGTTCACCTACTGTACCAAGAATGTAAAAAAGAACCATTTCTTGTTTTCGGCCGCGGATTGTCCAAAGGAGCGACGAAAAATCTCAACATTGGTCTCCATAAGTATAGCGACATAATATTCGCTAGCTAAAGTCCTTCCTCCATGCGCGCTGAATGTATAAAGGAGCGGCTTGCGTCGAACACCGCCAGAGGAACGAACGAAATCTACAGCTTCCAAAGTTTCTACGCGACCCAAAGTAGCTATTTAAAAAAAGGAATGATGCAGGAATACTTTTCTGCCCGCTGCTCTCTGTTTGGTTTCAAATGAAACCATCGCGCAGGAAAACAGTCTCGTTACCGGTCGGCACTTCCGTTCCCATTCCGCAGGACCATTACAGGTCCACTGTAGCCACCTCGCCGAAAAAGATTTCTCCAACGCGCAGGGGACGGCCTGTGAGTATTTTTGAAGCTATCGCTACCTGCTTTTCGTTCATCTACTGTAGGAAAAATGTAAAAAGAGAAGTTCTCCCTTACAGCGCCCTTTGTTAGAGAAGAGAAAGGTAGCTCCGCAACACTGCTGACGACGGAACACGAGCAGTTCCGAAACGTACGGTATTCGATTTGTTCTGTAATTTCTCTAACAATTTGCTCATCCATCCGTTGGTAGGGCATTTTGAAGTTTACTTACAGATACACCCAACAGACCAAACCCGTGAATCTGAAGATCTACTATGAAACTATTCAGGCCTGTTAAAAGACATCCTGTTTTTCGAAAAGAGAAGTTTTTCATATTTTCGGCTTTTCGTTCATTACTTGGCCTCTGAAAACTAGGAATATGGCTCCGCTTAACTATAGGCGCATACTATTCGCCAGTTAAACTACGTCTTCTAGGTGCCTCCAGGTTTTAGAAGAGCAACTTTAGACGATCATGGCCATCAACAGATATAATAGCGTCGAGGAGTCGTACAGGAACCAACACAGCTGTCTTAAATATAGAACATTTCAGGATTATGTTTCTGGCGCTACTTTCCATATCGCATCGAAAGGGAAAGCGATCGCTCAGAAAAGCAGGCCGCTGTTGCTGAGCCTTTCGTTTCCCATTCAGCTAAATGATCCTTGAAAGACGATCAAGGAAGACAGATTTTTAACAAATCTCACACTAACGATCACTGAAAAAAAACAGCGGAATGAAAACCATAACCGTAAACGATCTTTCCAGATATCGGTACATTAGAAGAAAAGATAAGGGAATTAGGAAAGTCTGTTAAATTTTATTTAAAGAACAAAAGGGTCACCCAATATCAACTCCATAATCTGAAGCGACAAACTCTTAGTTTCGGAGGACAAACGTTAAAGCATCTTGTACGTAGTTGAATGCAGCAGCTGTTCGAACCTTTATGCAGAAGAAACTGAGCTAAACGTAAGTGAGCGATTCAAAGAAGATAAGAAACATTTAATCTGGTATAAATTTACTCATTTGAGGAGCAATGTCTTGTCGGTTTAACACACTGAGCATTATAACAAAAAATTACATACGTACATTCATCATTAACAAAAATTCAGTCTGCAAGAATTACTAAACCGACGCGGCCAATAAACAACCCAACCATGATCCCTCATTTTTGCTATTTTTGAAAATCATAAACGGTGATAAGAAAATTCTGCTGTGCGGAAAGAACTGCATCGCAAAATTGCGCTGTTCTACAGCATATGGAGAATCACATTGAACGTGAAAATGATTACAGTCTCAGCTACAGGGTGAATAATTTGACCAATCAGTCAATGAAAAAATGGAAAGGTAAAGAATGGTTATAAGTTCGTACTCTAATAAATTGCAGCAAGACAAAGCCAACCCTTTTGTCCCTATACGCTGAAAACACTGTTCTCTCCCGCCTAATTCACACTCCATCGGTCGACATTCTCTTCGAGGTTATTTGCTACGAGAACGAAATAAATTGCAGGCCGCAAACGTCACCGAAGGCTTCCTTGTCGAATCGGGAACTCTTTCGCGTCACCTCTGTTTTCTTCTCTGCCGTGTTTTGATCCGCAATTTTCTTTTACAGGTCAGCGAGCTCGACTATGAGAATGCGGTGCGTACTCGAGTCTCCACACCGATATAATAATTAGTTTGGTACTGTTAATGTCATTAATTTTAGCACCGCTGAGGACGGGTCGCACGCGGCCTGAAACCTACGGAATCTTATTAAAAGTTTTGTATTTTAACGGGACGAATTCCGTAAGAAGAAACAATTGAAACATGAAAAATGGCATATTTAAATTATGAAATATTTGTATTACAAACAAGCGATTTTCAGAAGGAGAAAGCTTTTGCGCGAAATCTAGCAAAGCTATGCTTCAGATGCGTACCTGATCCTGCTCTATTACTCTCTCTGAGCCGTAACTACGGACTCTATACAAGACGTATTAGTTCAAAGTTAATACAGCACAATGAATTCATTCTCGAAGAACTAAATTATCTCTAAAAGACGTTCAAGGAAGACGGATTTTCGACAAACCTGATAGAACAGATCACTGATAAAAGATTCAGCCGTCGGCAGTTTTCTACAGAGGGGTGAACACCAATGCCTTACTTGATTCTTCCACGATATCGCTAGATTACGGGAAAGATGAAACAACTGGGAAAGCCACTTGAATTTCAATTAGAGTTCAAAAAGATCACCCAATATCTGTCCCATATTCTGAACGACAACCCCTTAGTTTCAGCGGATAACCGCATGGTATTACGTACGAAATTGAATGCAGTTGCTCAGTGGGAACACTAGCACAGACTAATCTTGCGCTGAAGACGGGAACCGTGCCCTCCTGGAAGCTGCGCTTAATGAAAGTTTTCACGGGATCGAAATTCCGTACTTCAGTTACGCAATAAGTACTTATAGTGTTATAGTTGTTCTATAGAGAGTTATGGATCAGACTGACGAAAGAATATAGCATCGAATTGCACTATTTTTTAGAAAGACAAAGAGAAAGAAAAGAATTACAATCTTGTTACAAGGTACGATAAGTTTAAAAACTTTAAACGAAACATAGGCATAATCAACAACATTCATGCAAGTTAGAAAGGTAGCTACTGTAAAAACAATTCTACGAGTTTTTTCAGCTGAAACATTACGCAAGAACTTAGCAATAATCGAAAGGCGGAGTATTAACTACAGACTACTACGTAAACAATTTCGTAAGAAACCTTGGATGACGTAGAGCAACTATCAATGTCAAGCTTACCTTGATACGACATGGAAGAGCTTGCGTTGAATTACTAATCCTTCGTCTAAATGCACCGCGACCAAAACCAAATACAGATAAGAAGAATATGCAGGTTCAGCTATCGACAACCTGACCGTATTTTCAAATTTTAAATTATTTAACGTGGCAAAGTTGAAGATTCTTTAGCTGCAAAACTGTTAATTCGTTTTTTCATTGATTGTTCACTCATTAGCTTTTTCACCGACATTCCAGAAGCGATTCCATATTTTTTTCATTCCACGACGTGTTCAATTCTTGGTATCTCTTCCGCGTAAACAGTGCTTGAACGCTACGGAACTCTTACTATTTTTTCGCCATTCCACTCATACAGGGGAACTTCAGTCACCTTTACCGCTTTAAACGTACACAAATTCTACAGGTCTTCGCTAATTCCTACAGGTCACTACACGCATCAGTGACACAAACAGACGCAATTATATTGCGGTGTAGCGCCGAAGTATTTCGCTACACTGCAATGTAATTGCGTCTGTTTGTGTCACTGATGCGTGTAGTGACCTGTAGGAATTTGCGAAGGTGATGGAATGTAGCACCTGCGCTTGCATTGAAGGTACGGGAAACACAATGGATTCGAAGATTGTCGCACATTTCTCTTCCGACACTTGACCTCCTTTGGAGTTGCCGCCTGATACTTCCGGCACCGCCGTGGCACAAAAGACACAAATTTTCTTTTACACGGAGCAACAGGACAGTCAGTCTAGTAGACAGTTCGCCGAACCGGCTAAACAAGGTTCCTTAGCAGTGCTAAAAAAACAATTTCTTTAACAGCGTCTGTCTGGTATAAAATACTAAGAGCTAAACACCGCTTACACTATTTAGTTTTTGAGATGAAAAACTCCTTTGTTACCAGTCCTCGTTTTAAAACAGCAAGCGATATCATATGCACTTAAAAAATATCATTCGCGCTTCTATGATGTAGGTGAAGCTTACATCGATGAACTTAAGCTAACAGTGTATAACTCCATCTCTCTATTACAGCCAATTCTAGAATGTTGTAAAATCCATACCACAAGCCTAGCCTGAGTAAACTGAACAAGTACATCTGTCTTAACGTTTACAAAAATGGTACAGCAGTATAAAATCTCATCTTCTTTTTTCGCATTGGGTGGCAAGTCACGCCTCGGCTCATATTCAAGAACTCGATGTTGCCTTAGTTTTCCACATGTCGTGCTAAAGTTTAGAGGACAGAAGTTGAGGAGTTAGTCACTTAATTTTTTGAGTACGAAAAAAATTAGTAACACATCTAGTCAGCCACTGATCAGATCTGTGCGGTAAAGAAACTCTGACCACGCTACTTTAACAGATAGTGAACTTTATTTCTCTTAATGAGTACGGTAGGCTCAAACGAGTTTCATCAGTAAACGAGACTGCAACACCAGCAAGCTGATACAAAAGAAACTACTGAACGATTGTACAGTGAAAGGTCTTCCCCTATTGACTCACTGTTCAAAGATGATACATCGCATTTAACGTTAAAGCTTTCCTTGTGTTATCCTGTTAGTTCGTTTTACCCTAAAAAAAGTCTACGTTCAAGCTTGCATTCCAAAATATATGCTACGTTTTGCGTACGCGCGCAGGTGGCGCAATTGCTTTCTGGAAAACGTGTACTGTAAAAAGTCTAAATTTGAACTGCCATGATTAGCAGGTTCAACCTTAACTGACGCTCTATTCTTTATGCCTTTTGATGGCAAAGAACCATTCAATAATAGACGTGAGAAACAAAATTTCGTCCATGAGTCCTAACTACTGCGTTGGAAAAGACGTCAAATGAACACCTGACTCAGTGAACCAAGGTTAATAACAGACTTTTCCTTAATGATAAATAATCTTGCACATTTCGAGTAATCTTTTGTGCAATCGTGAGAAGGATAAACTATTATGGTTGTGTGTGAGTAGACCATGATTCGAACATCTCAACTATGAAAGTTAGTTTTCTCGACTGCAATTCAATTCTCACGCATAACTGTTTCAGACGTCTTGTTGCTGTCCACTCACTCGCAAGCAGAGATCATCATTTAACCTACCGACAATGGTACAAGAACTTTGGATATTTTCAAAATTACTTACACGCGACAGATCGTCACATGCTACCAAATGCGCTTAACTAATAAAGTATATAACAAGTAAATTGGGAACAAGCTTTAAAAGCCAACCCAACTATCTTTACAATGATTTCATCACCGCTAGATCAAACTACCGTCTACAGACATTAGTTTGAATAGTCGACTCTATCCCGTATGGCAGGAAAAAAATTCAAATGAAGAATTGAAACATGGAATACCTATTAACATCTCCACTTCCGCATCTGGAAGATTCAGTGTGTCTATTACAGCCGATTCACCTCAACTATCTAATCAACTGGTCAGTTTTCTCATTTTCTATTTGCCTAAATATAGCCATTTGATTTGAGTAATGAAGGGCGGTGGCGACAACGAACGTTTTTGGTTAGAACACCTAACGCAAAGCCATGAAGCTGCAGGTAAGTAGTGAACAAGCGGGAAAAGCAAGAAAGAAGTCGGAAAGCCACTTCTGGTCCAAAGAGCTAAAAAAATGAATGTCGAATTCTTCGTTCGACCAGTCGGCTGAATACAACTTCATAAACTGTCGTTCTAACCGTACGGAAGCAAAGAAAATGTAAAAATTTGTATCTCGCTTAAGCGCACAGAACACACCGTTGTACCAACTGAATTTGTAGCCAGAAAGGGCACAGCCAAAACGCTCACTGCTTAACTAAAGCAAAAGCAGCCCCCCGTCGAGCTTATCTCTTTTTATTTTCTCGCTGAAAGATAGGGGATACTGGTTTTTCTCCCGCGCGATAAGCTATTATGTGGCGTACATTGGCGGAGGGGACTCCCGGGGAGAGTGATTAGTTTTCGCTGCCTCGATTTGTTCACGACATAACACAGTGAACCATGCCATAGGAGCAGCGTTGAACTGGCATTTGTCCAACACACTGCAAAGCAGTTGCCCCTAACGCATGACGACGCTACTTTCACCCAAGCTAAATCCAGGCGGCTTCTATCCCACCTTTGATCAATTCTAAAAGTTTATACACCATTAACTAAAACCATACTTTAGGCATAATGAGACACTTCAGTTTCATATTTACAGAGGTCTTGGAACGATCAATTAAATTGAATGATGACCAGAGGGAATAATGCTCAGCAGCAGAGAAGATGCAAGCTGAATAAAAAAATTTTAAGCAGCAGAAGCGCAACGAATCGAAGCACTTAACCTGTTTGCTGCTCCATGAACACTGAGATTTAATCATTGCCGGTGATAGTACTTTTATTACGTCTACATGATAACCAAAAGCGCTTAACGGCAAACAGTTGTAATTTTTCTTGAACTGAAGTCAGCTGAAAAGACATTGCTGTTAATCAATGGTTGGAATCACTAACTTGGACGGAACCTGTCTTTAATGTAAGCAAGAACCCGGACACAACCCGGTCCTTAGTCAGCCCACAAATTGTCTTTATATCTTTAGGGACAAGATACCGACTTGAGACGGTAGCCGCAATAATAAAAGAAAGAGAGCGATTTCATGTATGCACTTATTATGGAAACCGTACAAAGCGTTTATTTGTACTTACCAATGAACGAATCCTCAGAGCTTTCAGAGCCCTAAGTGCTCCGTTGTCAACATAAAGAAATCCTGAATAATAAAAAAAAGACTCCTATATACCATACCGAATTACAAAGGACTTAGCAGAAACGATAATGAGGGCGGAAAGCTCATTCGGTTTGGCGAACGATTCGGAAAGCGACGATACAAGCGGCAACGCAAAAGAATGCAAGTTATCATCACTATTCCTGAAAATTATAACCACTGATAGGAAAACTATGTTGGATAAAAAACTGCAGTGTCAAACTGCGCGGTTTTGTGGCATTGAATAGACAGCACTGGGAAATAGGTACGTTAACTGTCATGATACAGTTTTCTACACAGTAGGACTTGATGATGATCAAAACTTTTACTGTGGAGCTTTCCGGTCTTCTCTTGCCCGTCGTCAGTGCTAACAGTTGGATCAGTGAACACTTATAAGGCCTGTACAAAATATAACAATAATAGGTGTCGTAGAGTATGCAAAATTGTACTGAGCATGAAAACTATTAGATCAGAATCTGTGCTGCAAGGCGAATAAACTGCAAAACCTGAAAAACCATACGTAAAGATATTGATGACGTTAAAGTTTAGAAAAAAAATTTTGATACAAACTAAAAAGAAAAAAACGCCGCGTCAGTAAAAAAAAGAAAAGCATAAATATGCCATCACATCTATCAAAATAGTTTTAAAGACACTCTGCTAGACGCGCCAATTAAATGCAAATAAAAACGTTAAAAAAAGTTTTCTACTTTTTGTACTAAAGGCTCAGCGATGTTTGAATTTTAATTTCAAAAATATTGAAAAATAAAGCAAAAGCGCAACACCTTTTGTACGGACTGTGCATCAAACAGACAAATGCAAAGTTTGCGAATTTTGGAATCAGTCTACAGAACGCTTAAAGAGCGGTAAGTACACTTGGACAGACTCGCGTGAAGCGCCGAATGCAAAACTTGGAATCGCAAGTAAAATCCGTACAAAAATATAATAACGGCGTATGTTCTGTAGGCATAGGTATGACAGTGCGTATCTAATAATCTATAAAGAAACGCTGAATTGTCACACGATGAAATTGAATAAAATTAGGCGTGAATCTGTAAGCTCTATGATTATTCTTAGGAGTATATGCTCGGCACATTTTAGCAGACAACGTTCGGTCCAGAGCAATAGCAGAATACGAAGGTTTCCTGGTCGTCCTTGATTATCGACCATCTGTTAAGGTACCAAAAGTCTGACTAATGAAAGTGTTAAATCTCCGAAAATTAATAAAATTTTTTAAAATCTAAGCAAACAACCGATGAAAGCAGCTCACCATGCTAGCAACTGTGGGCATTATATCGTATGTAGAATAACGGCTGACTTATTTGGGATCACATATTCGACCTGCACAAATGGAAGCTTTCTTAAAAGAAAAGTCCCGCTAAAATTAACAGCATATCGGCGATACTTTCTATGGGCATTTCTGCTTTACGAAAATATTAGTATTACATGCTACGTATTGGCTGAACGACTTTGCCTATAACATGCTATTTCAAGATAGTGGAATTTATCATAATTAATGAAGAAACCTGCTTAGAATAAGAATGGATGCTATTCCTAAAAATTAGAAGTTTCTTAAAGGGTTTATACGTTTTCATAATCAACCTTCAATACGGCTTTCCATCCGCCCATTTCTTTGGCTGTTAGCTCATTTGCCCGTTTTCAAGGCAAAAAACAAGCAAGTGCAAAGCCGTATTGAAGTTACACTATTAAGTAGTCGCTATAGAAAAAATCGAAATGCACAGCTACAACAACGAGCCATTGCAAATAGCGTTAACTTTAAATCGCATTTGTCGCTTAATTCTAATCACGAATGATTGAGTACGCATGTAATTTATGTTACATGAACATCGAGGTCTTGTTCAATCTTGTAGATTAGTTTGCGATAATCCTTGGAAGATTGATAGAAATATGAATCGAAACTAGAATAGTTTTTCCTACGTGACCGTGCCTAGTATTCAAACACTTGAAAAAATGATTTTCAAGTTCAACTGAGGACAACTTGCATTTTCCATTGCACTACCGTATTAATGCGGGGATGAAGAGAG
Source organism: Trichuris trichiura (assembly GCA_037903355.1). Classification (NCBI taxonomy): domain Eukaryota; kingdom Metazoa; phylum Nematoda; class Enoplea; order Trichinellida; family Trichuridae; genus Trichuris; species Trichuris trichiura. Next base: position 52,484 of record JBAJFE010000042.1, read on the forward strand.
CGCAAGGTTATGCAAAATTTATTCGCGACTATACAAATACGTAAAAACCTAGATTTTCTTTTTGCTAACGATTTCCGTTTTGGCAATTCAATTAGTATCGCATAACAACGCGCTACTGGAAGAACATCTTGATTTGAAAAAAATTATACCATAATTGATCAAACGTAGGCACCCACGATAAAGCTTACATAAGTAACACACGCTAGCAAAAGACGGCTGCGTTTAAACAGGACTAAAGATCGATAGCAGTTTCGAAGATTGTCGCACATTTCTCTCAGCTCTCTATCGTCAAACGGGCAATGCTAACTTATAAAGAACCTGTCTGTCAATCAGAAAAGGTCTACCTACATAAAAGAAGTAAACTTTTTCTCAGACGGAGCAACAGGACAGTCAGTCTAGTAGACAGTTCGCCGAACAGGCTAAACAAAGTTCCTTAGCGGTGCTGCTAAAACAATTTGTTTAACAGCGTCTGTCAGGTATAAAATACTAAGAGCTAAACAGCGCTTACACTATTTAGTTTTTGAAATGAAAAACTCCTTTGTTACCAGTCCTCATTTTACAACAGCAAGCGATATCATATGCACTTAAAAAATATCATTCGCGCTTCTATGACGTAGGTGATGCTTACATCAATGAACTTATGCTAACAATGTAGAACTCAATCTCGCTATTACGGCTAATTCTAAAATGCCGTAAAACGCATAGAGAAAACTTACCATGAGTAAGCTAAATAACTACATTTCTCTTTACGTTTACAAAAAGGATAATGCGGCACGACATTGTCCCAATAAACGGTGGGCCCTTACAAGGATGAGGGGGCCCTGATAAGGGCTAGGGGAGCCGTGGGGCAAAAAAGGTTGAGAAACTATGTTCTTAGACGATCTAGATAATTTATTTTCGACGCAAAACTTTTAAACGATCAAAGCCGGGTTTCGAACTGTTCTCTTATGCGTTTAGCATCGCAGTCCAGCTTAGGATTAAGTCCGCTGTAGTTTTAAATACTTTGCTAACGGACTTTGTCATGTAGTTGCACGTTGCGATAAATAATTTCTTGCGAAGCTGCACGCGATGAAAGACAGCGAACTACTCCCTTCCTTTGCATAGCACCAAAGCTGAGCCAGTTCTATTAGCCATTAGAAATTAGAATTACACCATTCGCCTATCGGTGGAATTAAATAACGATTTCTTTCCCTTTTTCAAACAACAGCCATAAACAATTTTTCCCGACCTTTATCATACGTAGCTTCATAATGTACCTACTTCACTGTCGCTAACATTCTAAGTAGGAAGCATATTTTTAACAATTAGAAAAGGTACACGTCTCCGTTCCTCTCAACTAGTTTTTACTCAGAATCTAAATAGCAATTGAGAACCAGAACTCCAGTCCGACAGAGGACGAACGTGCAAGAAAGCAATCTTCTTTCGTTAACACAGTTAACATAGATGAATGAAGAGATGGTTCTGCAAGTTTAAATTACAATCTTTCCTTGATTTGCTCTTCTGCAATTTCCACAACGTGATCATCGCAATTTGGCTTCACTTTTTTAAGTAGTCTCAAAACGAAGAGCTGAGTGCAAATCACTAAAATTAAAGCAGGAGAAAAACTTTTCAGAAATGTTGTACGCTCCAACGAATCAGCTTAATCAAACAACGGAGCTAGCTGAGGTCTCCGTAAGGTCCCATATATTTTTCCGCACACAGAGCAGCACTCAAACCTTGGCCACTTTAAACAACACCTGAGCGTTAAGCGCTTTAATGGAGCATTCCATAGCCTCTCCCAGACGGTTTCCGAATAGCAAGTGCACTGCTAAGAAACTTTTGAGTTGTTTCTCAGAAAGGGTGAATTCGGAGCACCAAGGTCGATTCCTTTCTTGAAATGGATTGCAGGTATAGCGCCGATTATAAGCTTCTGTTTCCAAGGTATGGGCAAGTGAAAAATGGTTGAACGTCATGTACATAGTGTAATTGCTGAGCTATCTTCGACGCTTCATTAGAAAAGAATTCATTTCGATGTCCTGATCAATACACGGCGAAGCGAACTACGAAGGAGAGGAATCGAGAGACGCAACAGGACGAAACCGGCGCAGTATTCACACTAACCGCCGCCACTGACAATGACCGTTTTATATACCATTTCTCTGAGTAAACACTTCGGGGCATTGCATAATTGTCTGTTTGCCACGTGCATCCCTAATTGCCGAAGTAAAATGATTGGTCAGCTTGGCTACGGCTAACTTCGGTGACCTGCCTCGTGACCGCCGTGGTCACATGTGCACTTGCTTATTACACATAGATTATGATTATTCAATCGGCAATGCGGAAATGGAAACAACACACAAGTGTTAGTTTCTATTCATTCATTACCCATCACTGTGGAGGTAGAACAGAAGAAGCTGGAATTGTACTTTACTGCAATGAAGAAACGTTGTCAAGGCCATGGAGCGCTACCTTACAAGTCTAATAAGACTTATTTCCGCCAGTAACTAACGACAGGGAGATTTAAAAAATACTTCCAATGGACCTCCATTTTTTTCTAGGTATGAAGTCATTTCTTTCAGAACTGAGAGGTAATCTTTCCTAAGCTAACGATGAAAGCATGTTTCTCCTGAAAGCCACTTTCAATCTTACCCCCTGTAAAGAGTTCTATTACAAAAATTATCCCTTTTAATTGCATTACAGATATAACACTTGTTAAGGAGACAGTAGAGCTTCATGCCGTCGAATCCTTTACTCTGTAAAGTAGTGCCCATTTTTTCGTACACATACACTCCCCACAGTTTTCGGGAATAACCATTCCCCGGCCTCAGCAGCAACGGACAAAACCATTCTATTCTGGGAATGATTAGAGAAGGGCAACTTCCGTTTCCCCTTGCCCTAGGACGGTCAACCAAACGTCCCCATCGAGCAAAATTTCAGCAGCAAAAATCCTAACAAAGGAACTTGGCAAGCATAAATTTGATCGCTACTTGAACATGTTAGGATTGCACTACTGCTAAACAATGTCTTCACCCTTATATCGTCGAGGAAGGGTGCTGAAGGGAACGACGCTTCTCTGATAATATCTTTTCCCCACTCGATGGCTGCACACTTTTTATCTATCATTGAGTTCTGCAGTTGGACGGGTCTGCATTCTGCCCTGCTGTCAATTAAACCGCTTAGCTCCTGTGTCATTTTATGTTCAGCCACTTAATATTCTAACACTTTTCCTTCTTTCTCTGTGGTTTTTCACTAAAAAACTGGCAAATCATACGTTACTTTTTCTAATGAACACAAGTATAATCTTTCGATGTTGCACATAGAAACCTCAAGAACGAATAGATTTGATTTAAGGAAGAAGAAATGAAGGCAATGAAGAGGAATACATCGTTTCAGACACTGATAAGTAATTCAGAAAACTGCAAAAAATCAATTGTAAGTTGATGAACTTAAAAGTGCTTTAAACAAATACATCTTAACGCCAAGAAAACAATAGTTATCAGAGTATCACCTCGTCGTGCTTCACGGCTGGAGATGGGTGCAGGCTGCCGCCTCAACGCTCTTGCTAGAAAATTGAATTTTCTAAACGGGTGTCTCCATAAACGAAACATATGAAAGCTTGTACCGTAAATTTGACATCGAGAAATTCTTGTCTTATAACCAATGACGCGTTGTTGAAACCGGAAGTAGATAGGGTATTCATATTTTTTGCATTTTGCGCACTCAATTACCCACTGAAACATGCATAATTTTCTTTCTTTAGATACAGAAAAAGTCCCACTTTTAACTTGGTGGAAGACTCGTAGTTGTTTTCTGTTCTTCATCGTTTTGTAGGGCATTCTCTTCATCCTGCAAGCTGAAAGCGCCATTGGTCATGCAACTCAAAAATGCATAGGAAAAGAACAGCAGTAAACTAACACGGATCCCTCAGGTTCGATGCTTGTATCATGAAGTAAAGTTTCCGTGAAGTCTATTACTTGTAACGCCGTAGGAGCTAGGCATAAGGAAGTAGAAGCACCAGGAAACGTCGACAACAACTACCTTGCCGATGATGAACAATGAGTTGGGATGAGACAGGAGCCTGAAACAAGAAAGCAAACTCGTATCCAATTTCTACGGAACATTAAAAAAATGATGGCATTCTTAATGATGCGAATCGAATAAAGTATAGGGCACCGAAAAAGTACAGTATGCTTTCACCTGAAAAACTTCTTCGTTGCAACCGTCCACCTTCTCCTTGACGGTTCAAGAAAACCCTATTTTCAGGGGGAAAAAACTATAAGTGTCCCACATTCCAGGAGCGAGTCGGTATACCACAACTCTATTACGTTTAGTAGAATTACGTGGAAGTCAAAGAACGGTGGAAGCAATTTTTTCATGGTGTTTTTTTATCGAGCTTATGGGGCTGGCCATTTACTGTCGACCTGAGGATGAAATGCCGAGCCAAGAAAAGCAGAAAACCTTATTCAAGCAAAACGTTTAAAGAAATCGTTCAAAGTACAGTAAAACCCCCGAAGTTGACCACTTCTATATGATGACCACCTCCCTGAGTTGACAGAATTTTGGCCAATTGATTTGCCCGCACGTTAGCCGAGCCACGTATACCCACTTCCTATATGCTGACCACCCCCTATGTAGACCAGTTTTCTCCGGTCCGTTGGGTTGTCAACCTACAGTGGCTTTACTGTACCTTTCCTGATGTGCAGGGCCATATTCCTTATCCTTACTATATTTCTTTCTTTTCACGTTAAGTCTCAGTTGTAGATATAAACCTTTTATTTTTATTAAAGACTGCTTCCAGGCAACTTAGACCCGCTAACAGCGTCTTAGTCCCAAGAGCCCTGCGGTGGTTAGCACAAACAAAGATTGCCATTTTTGTTATCCCGATAATTAATTACCACTTGGCTCCCCTTGCCATATTAATCTTAATAGCTGCTTTGGAAAAATAGAATTCGTCAAATTCTAAATGAAATTGGAATAAGGTAATCTAATGCCGGCCGATGGGGAAATATGTGGCAATACAGAAAAGTGACCTTCTAGTCGGTCACTGAAGGGTTCGTAGTTGAAATTGTTCATCAGTTATTCAAAATAGAACGAAAGAACGGCCCAGTAGAACGTTGGAAATCTAAGTTCGACTAAACATCCTCCCAAACATTGGCCGACTACCTGTCAATGGAAAATTTCCTTCGAACTACAATTACCTACTCAAAACTGAAAATTCGCCATTTGAAACACGCATTTAAGATATGAGTTTCTTATTTACCAAGCGTTAGCTAGCAACTGTGAATTGCCTGGTTCGGAAGGCTAAGTATTACTCTTCTAAGTTTATATCTACAGTGGGTGCTTTGGCCTTTGCAGCAGCGCACATATGCTTAAAAATTCTAAAGTAAAGCAACGTGCTTACCCTTTTTGATTTCTCCTTGCAACGTAGTCCTGAAAACATTATTACTTTTTAAACGTAGGTGCTTTACGAAAAGAGCTCACTATGCAAGTTTGGGAAGCACTCGGATTCTCCAAACAACTGAATTGACTCCATCTTGTAGTTCGAGTCCAAAGCTCGCTGACAATTCAAGTTCTTTCCTATCTAAAATTAAACTCATAGTACTTTACGGATGTTGCCTGAGAGCGCACTTGTTTTGGATGTAACACAGTCCATCTTTTTCTACGCGTTTTACTGTCATGGATCCAGTTCATGACCTGTCGAATAAACGAAGAATTCGAATACATGAAGGATCGAACGTGGAATGACAAGCGTGAAATCTCGAGAATGTGCATTCCATAACAAGTTTCAAATCTACGCTAGAGCAAAGAAAGCGTAAGCTTATACAAGCGAACATCATTCCATACTAAACTCCTGGTGACTTCTGTTACCTAGAGGGACCATCCCGCCATCATCGGATCACCTTTTCTGCTGCGTAGGAATGATATCTTATATGAAGGACTTACCTACAGTTCTTCACAGTGCGCCTGGAGGGGGATTGATGATAGAAAAACAGAAACCTGGCATGGAAGTGAACAAGGCGCCGGTTGACAGGCCAACCTTGGCACCTCAACAAGGCAACGGCGGTAAGGTGCACTAGCGAACAGGTGAAAAACTCGATAAGCGAAGCATCGCATACCCTAGGGGGCTTCATAACGCACCTTAACTCTAATCTCCGTAAAAAAATGGCAAGCGCTCGTCCAATACGAAGCCATGCTAAAGTTACGCCACGAAATATGCACTCTCGGAGATTTTGCGTAATTAGAGTACAGCGAGTAAGCGCCTAACAAAAAAGATCCAAAAATATTAACAGTTCACTACTGATGTGTACACTTCTCAACAAAAGGTTCCATAATCGCTGTACGACATCAAAGGAACGGACGTTTCGCCGCCAACGTTGTACCTACAGGTTAGATAACAGCGACCTATCGTTTCCGCTTTCCAAGGTCTGCCGGCTTTTTGGTACCTCCCTTTATCCTTTGGTCAAGCAACAGCGAGATCACATGTCGTGACGAAGCCAGTACTTTTCGAAAACCATTCGGTGCAGATCGGTGGGTGTTGAACTCGCGTCGAAACTACGTATACCCTAACTCAAACATGGTTTATTCCCTGTTGTATGTAGCAAAAGAATATTGCTTTTCTAACTTTTTCATCATTACGACGGCTCGTTATGAAAAGAAAAAGATAAACCTTCAACGTACCCTAACTACTACTTGACCGGCAGACACCAAGAAGCCAAGCAACCCAGGAACGCGCAAAGAATAGGATACTGCTACTGTTATTTAGATTTTGTTAATGAAAAAGTTATACACCGAGCGATTTTCAGGCAGGTGATCTTGCTGAACTGACACGACATTAAAACTGCGCGAAATTACACGGCGTGTTGCGACCTCGACTACAAAGAAACATAATATATACGTGACGCCAACATACTACAAATGCCAAGCTGCACTTGCACGGTCGATACGTCTGCTTATAACAACCGCCTTTAGAAGAACATGATTCAAGTTCCAACTAAAATTTATGTACAGTCAAAGCACATTGGACGCAGGTACATTAGGTACGGTAGACACCTACGAGGATTTACCAAATCGCCAATTTTTTCACTTCTTCGCGTGAGTTGTTGGAAGCAGAGCTGTTTTCGCGAGGAGCTTCTTTTTGGTCTTTTGCGTTAGTATTTAATTACATAAAAGCTTTTAAAAGTTGCCTGCAATTAAGGTTCACTATAGTTTACACTGAGGCTGATTTCCTATTTTTCAGGTTCTTTTTCGCTAAGGAAAAAGACGACCAGATATGGACGCCTTATGGAATGCTCTGAAGGGATGTGGGTGCGTAAAAGTTTACGCTTGAACTTTGTTTTCTTCGCTTATTGTGCCTGTTCGTTATTTTGTGGCAAAACTAATTAACTGAACATCCAGTGCTTCCCTTAAGAACGTACTAGCGCGACTTAGGAAAGCGCTGTTCCTTTGTATCCGGCGTGCCATGCCCAATGCTAACGTGAAATTCCAATTCTAAAATGATTAACCCTGTATGCTGATTTGAATTTTGTGCTGGTAATCATTGCAAATACAGACAAGTTAAAGTTCAAAACTTTTGCGTCATAGTACGCTGTGTGTCCTTACTTAACGTACGCGAATGTTGTCCAACTGAAAGTTTACTTGCAAGCGTTTTTTCTTTATTTTTTCACTCGTATCCCATTTTTCCGTGTGATCGTATCTGTAAGTAGACAAAACATTTGCTCTACCAACAAATAGATGAGCGATTATTAGGAAAATGTGCAGAACCAATGCAATAAACGTTAATAAAAAACGGGCTGGAAATTCCGCGAAAAAGATTTTAAAAGAAACAATTTAAAAACCAGGTAAAAGAAGAAAAAAAGTAATAATATTTGTTCCAATCTGACTTCTCTATAGCCTCAAATATTGTGTGCTCTTGCTGGATGAAGAAACAGCTTTTGATAGAGAAACCTTTTTTCAGGCTAACCGCCTCAATTCCTGATGCTGTTGCACTTGAAAAGATACTGGATGAGGGTCCTCGATCTGCTCAGTTTACGCAGTTGGTATCGAATCTTTCTAAGGCATTGTGCCTTGAAACTGACCTTGAGGAGCAAGTTAACTGTCCAGCAGGTAAATTCGCTTATGTCTTCAATTTTTAAATACGTTCACTTTAGATTTAGCAGATGTAAGCGCATTTATGCTGGAACTGAGTAGCCTTCTAAAGGAAATGAGTAAGTACTGGCAGTACAATGCCCAGTATTGTACCTTTAATTGTTATCCTTTTGTAATACTTAGGCTGCCCGTATAACAACTTGATTGAAGGTCCTTCCAGTTCACGACTATCGACAAAAGTAGCTAGGTACAATCTGGTGAATTTCCTCTGCTCTGAATTAGAAGCTTCTCAAATATTGTCGGAAGCTAAAAAGCATTCCGGCAATTTGGACGAGGGAAAGTCATCGCAATCGGTTGGTGTAATTTAGGGATTGACCATTAAAATAATGTTATTTTTCTACTGTCTTGTGTGCAGGTACAAGCAGAGACCGCGGAAACGTTAAAAGAATTGCTAATTGCTTTGGAATTCTCGAAGCCACCGAATTCCGCAACTCTTCAACAAATATTTGGACGTTTAACGCAAAGGGCACTGATTTCACAATGCATAATGCGCCAGTCAACTCTTTATTGTTTAGGTGAAGGAAAAAGCTGATGGCGTGTCTAAAGACGATTTAGGATACGCATTATTTCAAAGCAATCTGAGCGCTGAACGTTGGGATATCGTAAATCGAATGAACGAACAAATGCGAGCCGATTACAAGTTGAGAAGAGAAATGTTGAATAAGCGATTCGACGTTACCATTAGCTCATTTCTGTGGAGTGATCGAGTTAAGGTAAGTTGGGTATGCGACGCAGTACTTACAAAAGTGTATGATATTCTTTGAATACTAAGGTCTAACGCTTTCCGGCTAGGTAAAGTCTGTAGTTTACGCTGTTAATATGCAGTTGCATTTTTATTTCAGAAGAAAGAAAATGATGTAATGCGGCTTTACAAGCCATTGCGCTCCCAACTCCGGAGAGAATGCCACATAACGGTGGCCGATCTTTTGGCGGCTAGGAACGGTTAATGTTCTTACCTTTAGTTTCGTCCTTTGAATATGTATCACGTTTCAGATTTAGCGCACATTGAAAAAACAAGTGGTCCATCGGTTCGAGCGGTCACTAAAAGTAAACTTAACAAGCTGCTCATACAGGGAAAGATGCCTGACCGCGGTGGAAGGCCAACAGAAATCGAACGCCCACCTCCAGAAATGCCATCTTGGTCCCAAAGGAAGCCTGCCGGTGTTCATGATGCTGGCGGGAGCCGGAACTTTCATGGAGGCAAACGACGAACCAAAATATGAGCTCTGGCTCAACATACGTTTTCAGACCGCGCAGGTCGAGTGCAAAGTGGCTGGTCGTCAAGAGGGTCGAACTGGAATCAAAGTCCTATTGGCATGGGCTATCAACCTGATTATTCAACAATGCAACAATACGGATACGGACAGAATTATTCGATGACTGGTTCTATGCAGGGCGGATTTTATGATTCTCCTCACAACTTCAATCTTGACCAGTTCACGCGGCAGCCGGCTCAGTACTACGGTGGCCAAGTGCAGTTCAACGATCACCGACCTTACCCGCAGAGGTCCAACAATCGAAGATTCAGGCAAAGGCGCTAACGTGACAATTGACGTTATCGTTTCGGTTGGGAATAAATTTTGTTAAAGCTCTTCGGTCTTTCTGTAGCAGGGGCAATGGTCTTGCTAAATATTTTTTCGCTTGTTCTCTATCATTAAGCATATTGCGCTCAATATAGAATTCAGTTGAAATGAATGTCATCCGCTACATATCAGCCTTATCAGCCCGCTTCAATCGGCTATTCAAGATTCAAATGCAAAACAGATCTATTCAATATTCCGGAAGTCTTTTCCGATATGGTCGATACATATGTGTAAATCTGGAAAACAGATACGACGCCACTTATTTCTTGGCGTCTCTAACTGCGGAAGAAAAGAAGTCACTACTGAGCGCCGTAAAACAATTCACGGAAGAAGAAGCTAAGATCAATCAGCCAGTGATGGTTACTACAGTCCAGCTGAAGTCATTGTTTGTAGCCAACTGTTTACCTTTCATTGGCTTCGGCATATGCGACAATGTAATAATGATAGTAGCAGGTGAATATGTAGATAATGGAGTGGGTACCTTGTTGGGCATATCGACAATGGCGGCAGCGGCTGTTGGAAATCTTATTTCAGATCTCGGGGGCATTGGAATAGGCAACTATATTGAACTACTTGTGAGTAAGTTGGGCTTGACAGCACCATTACTCAGTGCAAAACAACTGCGGACCAAAAAAGTGCGTTGGACAATTAATATGGGTCGAATAGTAGGAATTGTGGTCGGCTGTTTCATCGGCATGTTTCCTCTTCTCCTCTTCAACCAACCTTCGGCTAAAGCAACTAGGGAGCTCAAGAAGCCTATATCTCAAAACGGATAATGTCCCATTATAATTGCACTCTAGTTTCGCAATTGTTAAAGGCTCGATTTAATTGTCATTAAATTTCAAAGGTATTACAACGACAGAATTTACGGCTTCCTTTACATTCCACCAACGTCCCTGTCTGTGTTCTTGACCTATGCCGGCAACCAGCAAAGATCCGTTTGCCGATGCCAAGCTGTTCACAAAGCCGGTCTTAAAATATCGGAAATTAACTGCGAAGCGCACTACAACTGGAAACCTGTTTAAGACGTTTAACTTCTTCCAGTACTTGTTTATCTTTGTCACATTTCCAAAATCGAATAAAGCCATCATTTGAACCTGCAAATGAAGGCAGAAGTAAGACAAAACAACGAAGACAAGATTTAAAAACGACATGTAAATATTTCTCGGCGCTCTGAAAACTACAGCAGCAGTTTGCTTTCCTATACTGCTGCACATTCTGCTGAATCTTTAAATTCACTTTCTTCATTTTTCTGCAACCCTGCCATTGTCGATTTAAACTATTTCTGTCCTATTTTTTGCCCTTAGATGCAGTAATAAAGAGAAAACGTCAGGTACTTACGTTAAAAAAATTGTGAAAGACAATAAGGCTTTTGGATAGACGTGAATCAATAAGCACTGACTAACGAATATGGAACTGCCAGTTCAACAATACCTGATGTCATGAAGACCAAATTTCAAAACGAGTATTTTGTATGGAACTTTCCCAGTTTCATACAGTTGGTACCCCATCTTTATACTGCATTATACTGCACGCTGTTAACAGAACATGGACACTTTGTTATTCCAAACGCTTTTCCTTCATTTCCGTACATTTCTCAAACAAATGTACGTGCATCACTATGAACTCTGAAGTTTTTAAACGATCTATGTAGTGCTAACGATGCATTTCCGATCGGCTACAGTTGGATAAAAGAATTGTAAGACGAAATGTACATGCTATTCCGATTCTCCCTTGCTCTTTTTTCTCCTCCTTCCCGCTAATTTCAGTTTCCTTTTTTCCTCTGTTCCTGTATGACTGTTTGTTTACTTGTTCATTTCCCTTCCATCCACTCCCCTGGTCCACTTTCATTACTCTGTTTCCTTTCTTCGGAGTCCCAAAAATTATACGTTACCCCCTTTTGCGTTTACCGACTATCAAATTACAGTAAACCTTCCCTAATCTGAACCTCCATAATCCGAATCCCTCGTCGGAGAGAACAATATAACGACCGTATACATTAAAGATAATTAGGCTACCTGTAGATACAGCTTTTTGGTTGTGCAGAGACTGACATTACGCTGTAGACGCCAGGAACATGCATTTAAAGTTGCATTACCTGCTTTTCTGTAGCCTACTGTAAGCCTCCTCCATAATCTGAACTACCCCGCCCCAACGCGTTCGGATTAGAGAGGTTTTACTGTATGTTGTACACTTTAGTCAGTTGCTTTTAACATAAAAAAACCTTCTACTACAAACGGCAGTTTGTCTATGCAGCGTTCTGGAGGCAGACGGTGGCCCCTGTCTCCCAAAGGAGGCTAAAATCCGTACACCTTTCCAACAAATGTACTTGCCCCCTTACGAACTCTGAAGCTTTAAAAAACATAGTTTCAATAAACTGTGTGTCTGCTAACGCCCGTGTATGTTTTCATTACAGGTGATGCGCTGTGGTAGGCCCGTTTGTTAGCAAAAGATCATAAGAAAAGGAAAGAGACGGAGCTGTTCCTACGAGCTTCATCTTTTCCTTCATTTTTCTGACATTTTGTTTTAAAAAACAGACTCAGCACCCCATATCATCTTTAATTAACAACTTCTGTTTGATGCACACAATCTGTACTGAATACTACCTTCGTAAACACTAAAAAACCGTTAAGCTCTACCTATGTTTACTTCGAACTGTTGCTTTCATCATTTGCTCAGCTGAAAAATGATTCACTGTCTCGTCCCTCGCTGCTTCACTCAGTCATCACGTCTGCAATAAACTTTCACACGCAATGGGAACCCGCCGTAAAAAGACGACATACAACAAAAGTATCAAAAAGAATCCTTTGCCAAAGTTTTCTACGCACATTGAGCATCAGTGCGCAAGCTTATGAAAAACTTTTTGAATAAAAAAATTAAGCGACCTCTCTTTTCAAGCATTGTTTGTCAAGGCTGTCGGGCAGCGTTATCTGGTTCTTTACTAAGCGAAGAGCACTTAAATGTGCCCTTCGCCTAGTAAAGAACCAGATAACGCTGCTCGACAGCCTTGACGGTAATGACAGTAATAAAAACTTCAAAGACAGCTCTTGTCTGCTTCAAAGGTTCAAAAGCTGGCCAGGTACTGTAGAACGTCAAACTCTATAAAAGTTTCAGCAGGTGGCAAAACTTTTGCCAGTTCGGAAAAAGAATCGGAACGACACTCAGATGAAGAGGTAAGTGAACAAAAATAGTCCGTCTCGCCTGCTCTACTGCTCTGCAGTGTGCCTTCCCTACGTTCACTCTCCGAACAATATGTTTATCGCTACTTCACGTGAACGGCAGTTCACGCAACCGAATGTTGACGTTTCCGCACGCGAATTACTATAAGGTTTAGTTTCCCAAACGATTACTCTCCTGAGAGTCCGTTTGACCGAAATTTTCTTTCATTATCCTCTCTGGTGCTCTTGATGCCTCGACTTAAACCTATGCTTCAGCTGAAGTGCCCTTGTAACTTCAGCCACGATTTGCTGACACGCATGCTTTTTTAAGTGCAAGAATGTTTCATGAAGGCGTGAATCAAGATAAAAACCAATTGGAAAGACGTCTTACCACTCATTAACAAATCTGTGTGCCGTACGCTGCATAAGCTACTTATCCAACCCTCTCTGTTGTCCACATCAGCATGGGCATGCTCGGAAACAAAAGCGGGAGATTTTCTGAATACCGACCATAGCGATAAACAACTGAGGAACAAAGAAACATGACGTTGGGCTTCGAAGTTGCTACAATCAGTACCCGCTCGAACTTCCGGCCACAAAGTGATCTTCGCTTATCAACCGAACCGTGTCAATTGAGCCCCAACAAAACCTGCAACAGACGATAAGCAAGTAAAGTCAGCGTAAATGGTGTAAAACTAACTTCTCCGTATAGAATACAAGTTGAGAATCCTCAAGCACTTTCCAAATTCTAATGGTGTGATCCCTTCCGCCGCAAGTAATTGCGCGTTGTCTTGCCAAGGAATCAACATCTTGAACTGGCGCTTCGTGACCATACCTAGACAGCTATTTTTAATTTCGTTCTCAGATTTAAAAAATTACGCGCGCTAAAAGTATATCCTGTCCTTGATGAATCTAGGCTACTAAAATGGATAAGCATCAATAGAAGTGGAGAAATTACTTATGATTAACAATGTCTTGCATAACGTAAGTACGGAAAATTCGACCCGTGAAAAGTTTTATTATGCAAAGCTTCCGGGAAGCTTCTGTTCCGGTTTTCAGAGCAATTGAGTAACTACCTTTATTCCTGCGTTCCTTACTTAAATTTTGCATTTTCACGCGCCCGTTAAGAAAAGTTTCATGGACCTTAGACGAATCCGCTGAAACGAAAACATAAAGTTCGATGTGAGACGTATGGAAGTATGCTGGAGTCTGTCTGTTAAAAATTATGTGGTGCCTATGTGTATCAAGTGATTATGCCCTCTGGAAGCTCATGGAATCACGGGTGATCAGTAACTGGGTCGACGATCACGATGATACAACGGAGTGAATGGGGGTGGTTTGAGGCGAGGGCGGAAATACTGATGCGTACTAACTGGCACGGTAAGGCACAGATCGGTCAATTTAAGAAACGTCAGCTTACATGCTATCAACATATCCAAATCCATCCAAAGTCCACAGTTTTACAGACCTGTCATTACCGCAAGAAAATAGTTCGTTATGTCCAGTCCTGACACTCAGACCCTAGAAGATTAGAAAATTTAAAAAAAAAACGGAAAGGCTATAGCACACTAACCGTTACACCTCCTTCATGTTGCAAAGTCTTCAGACATTCTCCTGTTTCAAAATCCCAGATATTTATTCGGCCATCTTTTCCGCCGCTGCACTGAAACCACACATGCAATAGTAAGGCAGAAAACCTACGGAAGAACATTGGACATACTAAAAAGTTCCCATCGTGAGAAAGTGCAATTGAAGTCACGTAATCATGTCCAACGGGATTGTATCGCTGGCACTTAAGGCGGAGAATCTTTGCACTCGTTTCCAAGTCCCCTATCAAATACAGCTAAGAGAAATTTTCAAAATTTAAATGAAAGTTACAAATAAGAATATCGCCATCTTTAGATCCAGAAACGGCCTTCCTTCCGTCAGCAGTTAGGGCAACGCTGGTGACGGATAGTCTGTGACCGCGAAGAACTTGAATTTCGGATGGACTTGGCAATATTACCTGAAGTTACCCGGTTACGAGAAGATTAATTGGATAAATAATTTTTGCAAATGCACTTACAGAGTCAGCGATAAAACGCATTTCTGGATAAGCTAAGCCAGGCTGGAAAGCAAATGTATCAAGTCTGCTTCAAAAATTTCCTCAAGAAACTTTACAACTTCCTGTTCGAGGCGATGAGCTAGTCCATCGTCATCCTGCGATTGTTGATAGCCCCTCTCCTCTTCTGAAAATCGAGACCAATAGAAACAATTCCCGGAATTCTTGAACGCGCACCTTTCGCTTTCATTTCTTCCAAGAACTTTTTGGCAAGCCGAAAACGCTTTTCATGGGCGGTTTCTTCTGCTTCGTTACATTCACTGTAGTCGCGTTTTTGAACATTGTCAACAGGCCCAAAACGATACAAAAATTATAATTGCGGCGATTCTAATTAATTGGTCTGCACAAAGAGATACCAGTCTGAGTCGCCGTAAGTTTCTTCATCGTCCCATTCCATTGATCGTTTCTTAGTTTCCCTCTTAAAACGTAAACGTCCAATGACAAAGAACAGCTACACTACTATCAACTCCACAGTCATTTACTCGGTATAACAGTTGCCAGCTGGACAACGATCACTTACGGAGGATTCTTGAGACTACACGACTCATCTCCGACGGTATTCCCAATTTATGCTCCTCTTTTTTCGAATGTTCATTTCTTAACTTCACTTTTTCCTCTAACTGAAACCTTCCCTCTATTCTTCCGTCCCTTCTTTTCTGTCTCCTCGCTTTTAGATTATTTCCTATCTTAAATCCCCCTTTCCTGTCCGAACGTTCCTTTTGCAATTTCACTTATTCCTCCCCCAGAAGTATACCTTTACTCCTTCCTTTCTTTTCGCTTTTAATATTGCATCCTGCTTTTCAACCTTTCGGGAATACCGTCCCTTAAAGTAATTGGTCTGGCCAGAGGTTTACGAACATATCTTCTGCCGTTACTCAAGCACTGAAGACGGGAACAGGTGACTCCCGAAAGCTTCGCTAAGTAAGGACATTATCCGGTAAAATTTCCTTAATTACGTTAATTATTTCCACGCATTCGATAGGAGCAATTCTATTTTCAATAGAAAAGTCCTTTTTGGTTTTAAAATAAATTCGAAAATGGGGACATAAGTTTAAGCTCAACCTAACAAACTGAAATAACGCAGTTTCCCATTCATTAGGCAAATAGCATTGTACTTACTGCTTTTGCTCTTTCCTTGTGAGCTAGCAGTTTCTTTGTAGGTGCCATTGAGATAAAATCGCGTAACTTCTCTACGAACAAATAGCTCTACCGATTTCTGCGCAGCCGGAAAAACAGTTACGTTATTTAGCTTACTATATATTCAAGACAGACAGATACTTAAAACGTCTTTTGTATAATATTGAGACGGATATCCACAAAGTTCTTGGTAGTAGTAGTCGTGAAGCCAATTTCAACTACTAGAATTTAAGAAAACGATTTCGTTTCCAGCCAATCTTTTCTCCTACAGTAAGATAGATATGAAATCAGGTTCGTTCACGTTCTTGATATCACTGACTTCTGCTTTCGGAATTGGTATTATAGACCAGTCCTCGGGCAACACTAATTCATCCTTGAAAACTGTAAAATTCCTAAAATTCAGTGAGGATATTGTTGGACCAAATGCTCTGGATACCTTTTATACAAGCAGTGGCATAGTGGTGTCAGCGGACGTTTGTCGCAAACAAAGGCAGGATTAGTGATGATGAATAGTTGGCCATTAATTTATGCCCACTCAGTGATCTTTTTTGTCGTCAATCTAAGTTAGTGCAAGTTAAAAACTTTCCGATCTCGTCTCGACGCAAATTTGTGGGGTGACGCAACGCTTAACGGCTGATCAATTCTAGTTCAGCGCCCATTCGAGAAACCGTAGCATTTGCTTCATTGAACGCTTTGCTTCACCGTTGTTCCGCTAATCACACTTCATTACGCAGTTTCCACCATAACCACTTAATATCTGACTGCTGCAAAATAATGCGATCATGTTATAAATAAAATTCGTAATGATGTTTGAGTTTTCATCTCATCTAATTCAGAAGCTTAGAAGTCTTATTCCAGGCGCCTAAGGCAATCCTCCATGTCGAGATCCATCTTACTGCTTTACAGTTCTGTTACTTGCTGGTAGATACGTTATGCCTGAATAAATAAATTGCTCGCTTCATTTTCCTTGTTCCAATCCTGATTTGAAATTACGGTAAGTACTCTATTATTGCAATTTCTCTGCGCGTAACAGAAAGGATATGGCAGACTTAAATGTGGAAACAAGTCGCCGACGTAAGCTACAGAAAAGTAGCATTTACAAACTTTGAATAAGCGCTCACATAAGCGCACATGCCGGTCAACAGTTGGAAAAGCGTAACGAAAAGATAACATCTTTGAAAAATTTTTGGATTATTCGTCACGTAAAATAGAATTTTTAGTCAAAACAGTATTTCGATATTCTGTAAAGTTAAAAAAATTGTTTTTCGGTAGACTCTTCGAGCAATAGTTTCCGCCGGGAACGAGGTCGAACAAAAAAAGGGCTGGCTTTAGTTCCGTCAATTGAATGACGGACATTATACGCTTCGTAGTGATCGTCTACGAAGTACTTAGGCCGCTGCCAGAAACGACTTACAAGCTTATCAAGTATCTGACATTCAATTGGGGTGCACGTGACATGCTGCAAGCTGGAAGTCAGCCAAGGTTCGTCTTTCAGATAACGCTAAAAGAAATTGTGAATTAAAATTTCTTCCGCACAGGAACAGCCAACTTCTCACCTTCGTGTTTCGTCCAGGATTAGCGCGAATCCACATTCCCGTGTTCAACCGCTTGAATCGATCAAGTACATCCTTGCAAGGAACTTTCCGTCCATCTTCAGGACTAAATCGGATGTGGTACTCCCAGTGAGGGATACGAGCATGTTTTCGGACTGAGATTCGTAGTAGCGAAAACCTGAAAAAATGTTTTCTCAACTTCGCAAATAGCACACTCATCCGTAACCACCTTTCTGCCAAACTTAACAGTTGCATAAGCCTAAAATGCTAGATACGATAATGGTAAAAACGATGTGGGGTGCAATATGCAAATCAGTTGATAGACTAATTTGTCGCATAATCATACGCATGAGCGAATAGTTTATTCCTCGAAAACCAAATTAACAATAGCAAGTTGGCGCAGGTCATTTTCTTGGACTGTTCAGCAGGTCGTTCCAACAAGCTTCTACTTCATTCAAACGGTCTATTAAACCAAGTGGCTAAAGACAAAGAGACACGCATAAAGTGAATAATCAGAAGTGATTAACCAGGGTTGCTTACGGACTTATCCACACTTTCTCGGGAGTTTTGTAAAGTGAGTTCTTTCAAAGCAACTCTCCAATACTGAAACGTATTCTGTTCAGACGAACCGGCATGCGGTTCAACAGATTTCAGCTGGCTAGGAACTTGGAGCCAAAAACACTGAGAATAGTGTTCTAAGACTGGATTAAGCAACTTTGAAATTTGAGAGGGGCATGAGTTCACCGAGCAAGTAAAGCATGATAGGTCAACTTTACGAGAACAACAAGAACACTGCAATCCATCAACTTCTGATTCTTTCAAAGCAGACCATCCACATACTGCGAGCAGAAGCTCTTCTTTCGAAGGAATAGTTTCGGAAGATATGTTCGACAATATGGCCTCAAGTTCTTGATGTTCCACTTTCTGCAGGAAGGTATTGATAAAGTGTGCACAAACGGCTTGTGGTAATTTAATCATCCTGGTTAATGGTATTTGAGCTTGATCTTTATCTTACATATTAAGTCGTCTTTGTTAAGCAAAAATTACAAACTACACACGGCATTCCTGATCTCAGCGTCAGTCTGTGCGTAAGCACGCTGAAAACGGTTAATGGTATTTGAGCTTGATCTTTATCTTACATATTAAGTTGTCTTTGTTAAGCAAAAATTACAAACCACACACGGCATTCCTGATCTCAGCGTCAGTCTGTGCGCACGCTGAAAACGGGATCAGAATCTGTCCACGAGTTTCGCAACTTTCCGATGGCAAAAATTGCCTCATACTTGGAATAGGAATTAGGTGATCTCGTCTCGCCGTTGGAAAGTTCCCAAACTTCCAAACCCAAAATTGTCGTGACAGCCTTTCCTACGTAAGGCATACAAGTGCCTTACGTAGAAACTGCTCTCACGACAAATTATCCTCAGTCATGAGTCAAGTGAGCTCTGGGAGGCATGCATACGACCACTGCCACCGGATTGTGATCTAATCTCACTTCTTACGATCAACCGATTGTAAAAAGTGAGTAGATCAAAACTCCCTTTGACAGTAGACTACAGGTCGTCTACAGAATAAAATGTCCTTGCTTTGTCTCCTACATAGGAGAAACAGGCAGTATTTCACAGGTTCGACCAACAAATGCAGAATGTGTTGACTTAGAAGAACGCGCAACAAAGACTCAATGAGGAACTTTTTACCGGTCCGGACAGCCACCTATTCTAGATCTAAGAAAGGCCATGGGCAAAACGATTAAGGTCTCTGTGGTCGTTCAGCATGCTTCTCAAGACCTTTCCAGCCAAGGCAGAAAGAAGCGCTTCATACAAAAAGCAATTCTACCATCAACCGCGTTAACGGAGTGACGGATAGCGAAGTATAAGGCGACCAGTTAAGTTCCAATGCACCTTACCGAGCTATACTACCCGCTGGTAGGGCATTTTGAAGTTTAATTAAAGGCATAAGAAACAACGGGAAAAGCACGACAACGAAGTTCAACATAAAAATTCCAAAACCCTTTAAAAGATATCCGACATTCCGAAATTAGAATTTCATCGATTAAAATCAGCACTTACCAAGACGGACAAAGGAACAAAGTTCAATTTCTTAATTTGTTCTTTTACCACTGCTAGTGAAGACAACCTATGCGTGAAACCATTGAACAGATCATGCCGAGAATGCAATCTGGGCAAGCAAAGGAACTTTGGATCATGGTTCCTACGATAATAACATCGCTTTCTGTGGGAGGACTTAACGAAATGGAGCATCTCCTTTGCAAACTTACGGTCTGAAATATTTTTCAAGAAAAAAATGGTTAGAACACTCATTCGCTTACCAAAATCACGACTTTCAACAACAGGTTTTCGTAAGGAAAAGTAACCTGAACATTCGCTGCAGTGAAATAGATTATCCCCTATTCGATTCCATCCATGGAGAGATAAAACAGAAGGCGGGAGAAATGAAGATGCGTTATCCCAGCTCTAAAATGCAATATTTCATCGAAAAATTCAATAAATAGACGATCAGTGTGCGTACTGCGTAAGATTCGCAACATTTCCGGAAGGTGGTGAACGCATCAGTAGCAGCCTCTGGGGGACTAAATATTTACAGAAAATGAGTACTAACATTGGCACGAGAAAAATGATTATGAATATCCCTACAAAAACTAGCCATGCAGTGACGGGTAGAACAGAAACTTATGGATAACAAAAAAACATTCACGACGGCCCAAACCTTGACGAAGGCTAAACAATGAGGAGAAGGTGCAAAAACTGAAGCAAAATGGCGAGTGTTATTATTAAAGAACGTTTAATTTAAGCACCAACTGAACTGCTGTAAGAACGAAGTGCTCACCGACGCAAACTGTTTTCCGTGTATTCGAACAGAATATTGTCAAGTTCAGAAAATATCTTTCGCGAACGATCAGATACAACGGAAACAAACGTCTGTAAACAAGAAATGGTCGTCCTCGTCCAAAAAGTAAGTCGGCCACTTACCGTCATAACGCGCCGTTAGTTTTTAATGTACCAGCGCCGGAAATATCTATACAAGCATTTTATTATCGTTGATCAGCCAACTCACTTCAGACAACAAAACACCGACAACAACACTAATAACCCGAAAAAAGCACTGACGAAGGCGGAAACTGTTTAACTCTAGTGATTTTCAGGTCTCAAAACTATACTACTGTTTTGTGATCCATCCGGTGATGGTTGGAAGCGACCATACGGTGTTCCCAATTCCAGGAGCATTGAGCATGGCATATATCGGTGAGCATGGATTTTGATAGTCAAAAAGAATGCTTAGAATTTGAAGGTCGGCTACTGGAGGCGAAGCAAGTGGGTTTCGCAACTTTACGTTGCCTCGCTTTCATTTTATGTTGTAACTTTTAAGTGGAAAACGAGATTGTTCGTTGCTCGCCAATGCAGCCATTGCTCAGGTGCATAGTAACTCGTCAACATGTAGCTCCTTACCGGCCTTCTTCAGGTTGCTCTCAATTGAAGGTGTACAAGAAAGGCAAGCTAAAGAAGACCATTAATTTAGACGAATGCTACGGGATAGAATCTGGTAAGTCCCATAACATTATCGTGCTTAAAAAATCTGAAAAGATATTTTTCCCTGGGAAAAATTCGTTTGGCAGCTGTAAACCATTCGCAGTCGAAATATACAGGAAACGTTGAAAAGTAGTTATTAGGCAACAAATATTAAAAATGTACTAAAACAGTGTTCTCAACCTTTTCCCCACCATCTTGTACAAAGACGCTGTCATTGCCCCTGAGGATTGAAACTTTCTCTGCTTTCCCTTTTACGCATCCATTTGGGTTGTGATCGTTTGACGTCGTTCCCCGGAGCTGGTCGGTTTGTTAGCTCGTTGTTCTTCGTATCGTGCTGTCTTTTCCTTCTAGCGCTGGACGACATAGATATGGTTCTGGCCGAACCTCTGTGGGCCGGCTTAATACAGTAAGATAGCCTGGCAAGATGCGTGTCCCTGTTTAATGATAATAGCTTCCGCATGATCACCTTTGATTACATTTAAGAAGTTTAGCGCTCTTCTCGAGTTCACCTTACTCCTACCTATGACGGATACTTTTCAGCAGAACCGCCTTTGCGGATGCGTGCTGTTGCTAACTGCTTTAAACAGCCTTCTAATCCCGTGCCTTTCTTTGTTCACGTATAGATCGCGAGAATTCAGCGCAGTAGGTTGAGATACCGCTTTTTGTTCTGTTCACACCAAACAAGCAACCGAACAAATCTTTCGACCATGTGCCAGGATCACCCTATCCTTCTTAGGGAAGATGGGAACAGCGGCTTCCCGAAAGTTTCCTTGAATAGAAGATCTCTAGGGCTGAACACTCCGTATTTCAATTATACATCCGCACTCGCCTGTTCGGAAGAGTTTCGCTTTAACGAATTTGGGCATACTTTAAACAATAATGTACTCTAGCATCACGGAAACATTTCCTATCATCGTAAAAAGCTCGTCATAGTCACCCGATCTTCTGCTGAAGACGGGCACAAGGAGCGGCCTGAGACTGCGGTTACAAGTTATACTTCTTGAACTGGTTTCTACGTAAGTAACATCTGTATTATAAAAGTTTATAGACCAGTTAAGAAAGGTTGTATGTTCAAATTGCTAATGATTCGTTTCATCTATACGATAAGCTGTCTCCTTAACTGAGGTTTTGGCTGAAGTACACTCATTCGAAAAGTTTAATAAGAATTCTGCAGATTGCGGAATAGTAAGCAAAAAGGTACACCTGGACCTGCAAAATGTGGTTTCTTGGTACGGGAGCGTATGTTTTCATAACGCAAAACTTTATTACGGAATAGATTCCCGTTTAATGCGTGCTAACTCCGGAGCTTTCGGGTCAACCGAGACCCGTCTTCAGCGGTTCTAAATTATGGATCCATAATAATGATGTGTGATCATTGGACCGCTGAAGACGGGTCGCGGCAGACCCGAAAGCTTCGGAGAGAGAAAAATCTTTTTATTTTACATCTCAACGGGACAGAATCCGTAATAAACATATTTTCAATATGAAGTTCGCGTTTATCCAAACAGTAGCTTAGATATTAGTCCGCCGAGGACGGTTCCAGCGGTGAACCGAAAGCTCCCAACAGCTTTTTGGTCAATAAAGACGGACAAAAGCATCGTGAACTCTTATGAAGAGAAACATGCTATTTGAAACTATAAGACAGGGAAAACTTGCCTTGGCAATGTAGGAATCAGAGCAGCTGCATTGATTTCGTAGACGACCCTACCTTTTGGTACAAAGCTAATTCTTGTGATCTCATTTAGAATAGGGATCCAATGTTGCCGAAGTTTTGAAATAGGGGCGAATATTTAATGATCTACCCAGAAGTTGAAGTTTTTCACCAGCGCCGTGAATATATGGAACAGAGATGGTGGGGGTACTGCACTGAGGCCCGAAAAGGGGTGTCAGTTTGTCGAGACGATATATATACATATATTTATTTATTCATATTTATATGTTTGTTTAACTATTTCTTTATGATTCAAATTGTTTAATGGGTCAATACGGAAAACCTTAAGACCACTTTTTTCTCAAACATTCACTTCAGTTGTGAACATGTGGAGTTGCAGAACAATTGCTAGTCGTTGTCTCAGCGCCTCCAGCTCGATAAGCGTAAACTTGCTTGTAAGGCATTACACAAACTGTATATTCAGCGGCTGATCCAAGTTCATCTACGTGCTTGACATTGTACCCGTTTTAACCGCATTACCAGTAGTTGAGTTAGTCCATGTGCTTCGTGCTCTTGCATTCGTCTATTATACCTTTCAGGAGTAATTGTACATGATGAAGTGCTTACTGTATCCGTAATATGCTTGTGCGAAACGTTGGTGATTGCCTTCAACCACGAAAATAGCCTGTTGGAATTTGAAAATTGGCTTCGAAGTTGCCTGGGTTTCAGTAAGAACTGTTGACGTTCGCTGAAATTTTATGCAACACACTTCGTATCGAGGGTGTACCTTCCACTGTTACGTTCTTTTGGCTCCCAGCCGATCAGGCTTACAAGCAGAAGAATATGTTAGATTGCACTTGCAGGACAGTCGGTTTTGCCTGGTAACCGGAATTCCCGGCTCAGTTATGCTGAAATTTTTCATAAGCGACTTGAAATGCTATGGAGCAATACGGAATAAGTTCTGCTTTCAAGTTAAATCTAACCGTAACTCTACACCTCCCGGAGTATACGTCCTGCGAAGCAGTCATTGCCAAAAAATGGATGCTTATTTTTGCTTGGCAAGCAGAAGACATTTGCATTATTTCCTGTTACAACGGGCAATGAACGCTGTTTCTTATGAAAAAGGTACGATTTTATTTCTTGATTTCATGAGCGTTCGGTTGCAGTCTATAAATGGGCTCTAATATGCACCGATGATGTTGTTGCTGCATTGAATCAGTTTTATTCTTTACCTGACCATCTAAGGCGCGCTACCGAATGGTACAACACTGATTTCTGATATATTAGGCTGACACACAGGCTTGCACAGACATACTGACAATTTGCATGACTCAAAGACAAGTTGCGACAATATTTTTACTTCAGCCTATCTTCAGTTGTCCTGGGGCGGCCAGATCTCGGCTGGTAGTAGGCATTTAGTCACCTCTTTGGAAACCATTGCACCACTTTTTGCAAATGCATTTACACACCAATCTCCTGCCACAAGTTGAAGGATAAAGTTTTACGTTTAAGCTCGTTGCTGTCTTTCCATGAAGCGCGGAAAACTGATTTTGTCAGGGTGCGTCACAAGAAGACGTAAAATTAACCGCTCGGTGAACTAAACTGCATACATTTTTACGCGGATATAAAGTAGATGATAGGTTTTATTGGTTCTACTCTGCGGTGGTTATGCGCTTGCACAGCCTTCCAAACTTTTTAAAAGGAAAGAATAACCTAAGGAACTTACGCGTCGGCCTAATAATATTAATTGTCAACGACTCACCTGTTTTTGAAGTAATTGTGCATTACCGGCAAAGTTTCAGGTTAATGACGTTGAATAATCACGACTCGCTAACTAAAAATCATTTGTGGTGGCAAAGCAGTTGGTGCTCTGTGTTCAAAATCAGCTTATTTCTCTACAGAATCCCGCATTTTTGCGCTCTTGGCGATTTCATGTGATCCGAGAGCTCCAGTCTCTTCGAGTTCAAATGTTGAACAGGTCAACTGTAGTTTCAACTTTCAAAACTTAAATTCTTGTTGCAAAACGTCTTGTTTTCAAGATCATCTCTCTGTGTCATTATCCGACTTAAATTAGCGGCGTTTGAACTGTATCACTGGATTTCTTTTCGAAGTAGTGCCTTTGCTCTGTAAGCCCATTCATGCGCTGTACTTTTATGTATAAAGCCTGTGAATTTTTGTAGTCGTCTCTAAGGCTGCTCTTTTGGAAGGCTGGAGTTGTATGCTTCTGTGCATATTTAGCCTCTGCAGCTTTGCGTCTGCAGCAATGAAAAGAAAACTGTTTCCTAGGCGTTATTTACTGTTACTCTTAAATTTGCATATTGCACGTGCTGTGAAGAACTACTGATAGGTTACATTGTATTAGAACAACTAAATATGTCCGCTAAATTCTTCTGAGGTTCAGTGCAGCTTGAGAATACCCCATAATCTCTCATTTTTTGGAAAAGACCGGGAAACCGTCGTATGTTTCTACTGGATGAACAGTCGTCTACCTTTTGCGATTAACTGGGTTAACGTTGAACAGCTGTCTTGGCTAATTGCGTTCGGAGGCATTTTTTGCTATCTTGAAGACTTTTAGCCGTTGTAAAGTTAGGTAAATACAAAGCTTCCGACACTGCTTACGTTCCGTCGTCAGCATACTGAAATTCCCTTTATCAAAAGAACCGCACTTTCAACTCGTTGTAAACCAAATTCTTATTTACAGCGTTTCGGGTTTCTCTTCCGTCATTAGCGGAGAAGAAAAAACTTCAAGTCGTACGTCTGGATGGACTCTCTCATCCGGCCGTGCGATCTAAACTCTTTTCTTCTCCGCTGGCGACGAAACTAGAGCAGTTCTGAAAGTTAAGGATAAAAATTTACCTTGCAACAGTCAGAAGTGATGCAAAGCGAGAACATTATTCCAGCAATTATACAAGCGCAGATCACGTCGTCAATGCCGTACGTCGATTGTTAAATAAATTCCTCGTCCGTTCTGGTGATCGCTTTCCTGGATAGTTAATAGGCAGAGTAATGAACCTCATGTTCTTGAAAATGTTTTGTTTGAAAATCTTTTTAATGAATGCAAGTTATCAGTTGTTCTTACTATTCACTATTTAAATTGTATGCATTAGAAGCCACGGTTAGAACAGATAGACAAACGCTTACCGGGTGCCGCCGTTTGTCGGCAGAAGTCGTTGTGCACTAAATGTTTGCTTTTACTTATATCTCAAGATGGAGACTTTAAAGAAAGTAATGGTGAAAAGATTGTAGGTAATTTAAAATTCAATTAACTCTACAAATAGGGGCAGCCGACATCTCATTATCCGCGACTATGTCCTGAAATGCCCCATGGTCACTCTCCAAGTATTTGAAAATTAACTCTCACTTCGTAATGGGGCTTGTACTGGCCCGGATTAGAGACCGGCATTGATAAAAGCTCAACTAAAACAAACGGATGTACGCTAGTGTTCATCCGTCTGTTCTAGTTGAGTTCTTATCAGCGCTGGCCTCTAATCCATACAATTTGGACAATGAATAGTAAATACTAGCCCCATTGCGAAGCGAGAGCTAATTTGAAAATATATCGACTTTTCTAGACTAAAACCGCTTTTACTTTAAGATGATGGACAATACCATGACTGCCTGAACGAACTTGAGAACCATAATGGTGCTACTACGGTTGCTAGGCAAGCCTCGCTATCACGCAGGTAAGTTCCTACGGTTTAACTTTTGCTTAACGTAAAATTGTTTCAGATCGTTTAGAAAAGAATCTCCATTCAACTGCCAGAAGCCAAAAATCGAATCGTCATTATCATTAGATAATGAAATTAATGATGTGGTATAACGTTGCTATCAGTTTTATAACTGGTTTAATTAACTTTCAGTTTTCGGGCGAGAGCAACGGCTGCTTAATTCGTATGCACTCAGACAGCCTGTTAGGTAGTCCTCCTCCGAAGATGTGTCACCGTTGTTTTCAACACAAATACATAAACCAAGCTTTCGTGGACTCGTTGGAATTTTACGACAATTGCAAGTTTACTAGAAATTACGATGTGGTAAGCTTTCTTTTCATAATCTCCATCAAATCTTTTATTGGTAAAGATGTTGGTCTTATAATGAGCAGACCCTCTGTATAACTAACAACACAGATTGATTGCAGGGCCCTTCTAAGGTAAAGAAATCTTTGTATGTGCTGAAGTTCCTTGTGATGATGCAAAATGGCGTAGTGTGAAATTACATGAGCTCAACTCTACGCTGCCTACAAACGTTGACTCTACGCAGGTTTTAAAGCAAACAGTTCCCACTTAGAAAAAGCCTGCTTTTGCAAATTGAGCAACGTCAGACTCGAAGAAAAGTGGAGGCTGCGTAGTTCATCCCATTTGAGATCAGCTTTTATTGTTATACCTACGAATGAACAATCCAGCGTGCCTTATCTGCGAGAAGTTGCGTTGCAATGGGACTTTCGAACTTGCTGGGTTACTTGAAGCAGTTGCGTCCAGGCATGCTAAAGAGCGCTTCTTCTTATCTACTGTCCCTTGGTGTAAAACAACCAAATTTGGATAAGATACTTCCTTCGGCATCTAGACTGATAAAAGGTTTTGGTACTGCGTAAACCGAGAGGGCGCGTACTGTGGGTGAGGAACAATTGCTTCCCGTCGTAAAGCAGGTTTTCAACATTGTGCGCTCCATATGCTGGCCGTGGAAAATAACTTGTAAGGTCATCACTTGAGGAATCATACTGGGAAACGCTGCATTCGCGAAATGGATGAAGATATGGAGGATTTGTTGCGCGATTTCTTGAAAATAACATCCCTCTTGTTCCAGCTGAAGGAATGAAATTTTCCAAGAAACGATGAATTACTATTGGCTAGATTAACGTGATTTATAAAAGATGAGCATTTTCCGTAAGGGCTTCTATTTGCTAGAAAGCTGAAAATGTAATCGATTACATTGCTCTGTATTTTCTCTAACAATCTGTTCACCCATTCGCTGGTAGGGCATTTCGAAGTTCACTTACAGATAAACCAAACGGGCCAAAGCAGTGAATTGAAAATCAATTTGAAAACTACCGAAACTCGTTACAAGACACTCTGTCTTCGGAAAGACGTGCAAAGTCTTTAAAATTACAGATCAGATCTCGGATAAGCCTCCGTCAAACATGATACATGCACCGCTTTAGTACATCACTCTAGACTTCCGTGATGTTGTTTGTATGATTGACCTTTCACTTTATATGTGCCACTATTTGCTCTGCTAATCAATTAGGCGCGTTGGAAATCTAGCGAAACAGTCTGTGGGGAGAATCAAGTTAGACTTGATCAATTGTGCCACGACGAAGGTCATCATTTTTCCAGCAAGCGGAGGTGAAGTCAAAACTAGACCACTTGTTTTATGTACGATTGCCTTTTCTAGTGCAACACGGAAATTCATGCCGCATCTCTTCCTTCCCAGGCGTTTGAAGAGAACAACTGTAAACGAAAAACGTACCATTCAAGACCGTAGTAACGAAGAAGAAATTTTGAACAACTGGCCAGCGCAATGCTCAGATTCGAAGTCAACTACGGTTTTGGTAGCCAACAACGTGGACGTAAAGGAAGAAGAACAAGAAACCGAGGAATGCAAAAATGCAAGCCAAAAAAGGCGGTTTGCCAGCTTAAACGTGTTCCCGAGCAATGAGGAAAGCAATCAAAGTCCTGTGATGTCGCTGTCTGCTGCGGACTTTAACCATGTTGTGTTTTTTCTTATATTAGTCATCAAGGTACTGAAGCTATTTATTTTAGATCAGTAATCGTCATCAATGTAGCCAGGTCAAAAATTTACCTATTTCAGCTTCATCCGTTTCACCTTTAGGGTGCACGGAAAATGGTGGAGAATTAATTCGTTGTTAATATATTGCTTATAATTTTTTAATTCAGCGCCTGCCACCAGCAGTTCGTCTCAGTCAACGTGTGCCAAATTGTGGGAGACGAAGCTAAACAATTCTATTACTCAGCACCGTCTGCGTGCAACGTTGTCAAGTCATATACGGGGCTCCTTCTCTTGCTACGATGGTGATTGTCCAGATGAAGTACCAATGGTATTTAGCGCTATTGTTCCCCAAGAACGGTCTCCTGCCTTATCCAAACCAGATTGCTTGCTCAAAGCTCCATTGTCAGCCCCATGCCTTCCGCAAAATACTACCGTATTCGACTTTCCGTGCTCTAAAGTTGCTGATTATCGTGAAATTGTCATACGCGACGGAAAAGTGGTCAAATCAAAATCTAGTTCTCTGCCTTGCCATGGTTCCCGACAAAGAAAACTGAGCAATTATGTCCACATTGATATGGTAGCTACTCAAGCAGCCAGAAAGGTAAGAAGTTGACTTATCTCATTAGATCGGTGCATACGTTCGTCCGGCTAACTGTTCGCTTCGAAAACTTTTTAAAACTTTTTGTTTGATGCAGCAGTTTAAATAGCGTAATACTTTTGGCAGCATTGCGTTTACGCTGCCGGACATCTGTAAAAAAATTGCAGTCAGACTCGTTCATTCACTGATTGCTTTTCCATCATGCACTGCGACCAAGTTCGATTTTCGACGTTTCATACATTCTTTCTTCAACTAAGGAAAGGCAGCAGCAGGGACCGCAAAAGCTTTATGCGACACATGCGGAGATGGAGTGATACATGTAGCCATGTGCGAGAAGTATTGCAGGCGTTTCCAGCGTAAAGATTTCAATCTTTACGGCTGACTGAGGTCAGGCTGCCCTAAGGAAACTGAAGACAGATATTTGCAGGCGCTGCTTGTCCAGAACACTGCTATGGCGACCCGCGAAACTTGCATAAATGCTTTAAGTGAACCATACGACTGTTAGTTACCGGTTCAAATTCATCTGTAAGATGCGAAAAGGGGAAACTAATGCCGCATCAGTTGAATAAAACTCGTGAGAAGAAATTTATAGAAGCTCGAGAAACTTTCTTAGATAAACACCAAAAGAAAAACTTCTTATACTAAACTGTCACCGCAGACGAGAAGTAGACCCTGTGCAGTAACCCAAAAAAAAGAAAGCACTGAGTAGATTTTAGACAAACAACCACATCGACGCCAATGGCCAACATCCACTGCAGAAAGGTGATTCTGATTGTTTTCTGGGACTACGAATTTACCCGTTCTGGTAAGCTGCTGTAACTTGATCAGACGGTAACAGCAGATATCTGTTGCACGCAGCTTAAGAAACCAGCGCAAGTTCCGGAACAAAAGAAGGTAGTTGAAGAAAAACAGTATCTTCCTTTTACACGATAACGCACGACCTCATCTCGCTCCAACATCAAAAATTTACTTGAACAGATTGGCTGAAAGGAGCTGCCACATGCTGCCCACTAACCAGACTTGGCACCCAGTGATTACTACCTATTCTAATCAATGCAGCAATGAATTGCCAGAGGTTAAAAGGGGTGATTAACTTCTTTCCGTTAAAGAGTTAAAACTAGCCAGCTTCTGACGAGGTGTTGTCCATATAGCGCCAAAAAGTTGATAAAAGGCTGTTGAAAGGGTCTGAAACTACATCGTTACAATTACGCTTTATGAATATCTTACATTTTCAAAAAGTCAGACGAACTTTTGCACCAACCTAATAATACTAGTTGCATTTAGTTTAAACATTCTCCCTCGTCGTGTGAGCCCATATTATTCATGATGTATACCAGCCAAATCTGCAATGCCTACATTATCTTCTAGATCGCAACCCAGCGGGCAGAAGAGTTTACTGGACTGTCGCTACCTGCGAGCGTTCTGTCATGTTGCGAAGATACGTTAATCAGCAAGAAATCTAATGCTGGCTCTTTGCTAGCCATTGCAGACTTTCCAAGTTAGATGCTTCATTCTTTTTTTTGTTCGCTGCAGTAATCTGCGTACGTCCATTACGCTTTGAAATTTCATTATCTTGCCAATGTCAATAAAATAGTAAGCTCTCTTATCAGCAGTATTAAGCGCGTGCAGCGCTAAAGGTATAGAACCTGACAGTCAAAGGCTCTGCCCACATGTTCGAAAATTTTAGCTGTGCATGTACCACTTCGACACTTCTGGCCGCTGGATTTTTACAGTCATTGCTCCATGAGACATTAGGTGTCTCCTAACGGGTACGTAATTTTTCACGCTCAAAATACGCTAGCCACGTTAGACCTGTTCAGTTCTTGTTAAGTACAATAAAACCTCGATTATCAGAATTCGGCGAGGAGAACAAAAACTTGCAGTACGATAAACAATTCTAAGTTGTAAGCCCGTTACTTCTTAGGGAACTAGTTTAACTTTCCTAACACTGTGCATTCGGCCAGCCGCTGTTTCTACGACTCGGTCAATCGCTCTCCAAGTAAACTACTTCTATTTCAGTAGCAGTCTGTGCTTTAGTATTACAGGACAATCGGTGGTGCGAACAGTGTTACGATGACCCAAAGCAACTGCTATTTGAAAATCGCTCGTTCATCGGGTCTTTTTCTGGCTTTTGCGCATGTACTGCTGTTGTACATATTGTTCGAATTACCTGTTTTTTCAGAACAAGAATACAATCTCACAAATAAAAAATGGATATAAAACACGTGAATTAACAATGGAGAACAATTCGAAAAATAAATTAACAGGTACACAGGAAAATGGTACAAGATATACTCAACAAGAGACGCGGGCAGCTGACAGACAGAGAAAACTTCCAAGAAGAAGATTTTAAAACTCGTTTTAAACCGTTAAAAACGATTGAAAGCCCATTTCGCACGTGCAAATTACATTTATTTTAATACCACTGACGATGGGTCACGCGCAGCTCGAAAGCTAAGGAACTATTAAAAGCTTAATACTTCCAACGAGACAACTACCGTACAAAAATATACTTCAAAGATGTAAAAGCGTATAGTCCCTTACGAAAAAGTTATGTCTTCAGAAAGGATACTTACCCTAACTGGCGTTTAATGCAGACGGAACTTTCCTGTTCTGTAGAATGTCGCAATCGGCATTCATTAGTGAAGAAGAAGCGTCTTGGTTTAACGAACGAAAGGATCCTCTAGCACTGCCGCTCTGTTCAAGTGGAGCGCAGTATATGGCGAAGACTGCATTAATCTATATGAATTGCTGCTAACTGCTAACCTCGATCCTTGAAGGCAAAAGATAAGAATCAGCTATCGACGTTTTGTTTGCGTAATAAGATGAACGCGATCTTTTTTGAGCCTGGATCAAACGATGCTTCGTTTCTGAAGTTACGAAGCAGCTCATCACTAAGGTATTACCTTTCGACCTCCTTTTGTTATTGACAACGCCTTAGGTTACCTAGAGCCCAGTGAATTCGCCATCGAAAATGCAGAAATCATCTAACCTGCCTACGAACACAACTGCGCTAATTCAACCCGCCAGGAAACGGCTCCTTAGGGCTTTAAGCTATCACTACACGCTTTACTATACGGAAGAAAATCTTGATTAGACCAATTTCATGAATGAGTGGAAAGTCTATTCGACTAGTGACGCAATTATTGCCACGGACAACGCTTCAAAAGCTGTCAAGCCTGAAACGATCATTTCTTCCTGCAAAAAAATCTGTCCTGTTCTTGATCATGATTTTTTCGCACTTGAAGCAGAGCCAATAAAAGAAGCTGCGAACGAGATCGGGAGATCGCCCTGACCTTATGCACGTTCTTCAACCACGCGCAAGCGAAGCGGTGGTTCTACTGCGGCAAAAACACTTACGGTTCATATTAAGCGCTAAAATTTTAAAGTGCCCATTAACAGCATCATAGAAGCTAGGAGTGATGTATCGAAGCGTCTTGTTTGACGGTTGCTTATCTTAGATCTAGTCTGTGATTCTGAAGACTTTGTACCTATGGTGAAATATGTGGAATTACTGAAAACTGCATTCAGCTGATCATGCGTTGAAGAAATGGATTATGAGGATATTAGTCGCATTTCGAATTGTCGACAGGATGGGTTGATCACTGATGATCTGCACGGGAAGTAGAAGAAAGAGAAGGAAATGATGATAAAAATCAGGAAGCTCATCCGCAGCATCTAGCCACCGTTGGTTCTTTAGAAACTACTGAACAGAGCTTGCACGGTTGCAATGCAGAACGCAGCAGGAAAGCCACAAAAGAGATCAGGGCTAATTCGAAGCCATTATAAGCAACTGCTTTACGAAAGAAGAACATTTGCGAAACAAAAGAAGCCGGAATTCCATTTTACTGAGAAAACAACGAAAGGCCACTACGCGCCTAATAAGTAGGACTTCAGTTCGCCCCTAACTAAAGATAGTGACATAAAAACGCGAGCTCAGTGAACCTCCGTTTTTTCCCAAATATGAGATTATTTATGTTGCAACTGAGTGGACCACCTTCCGTAAGCCAAAAATGAAAGCATATAGCTTCTGAAAAATACTTTGAATTCTATCTGCTGTAAAGAGCTCTATCATAAAAGTTGCCTTATTAATGTAGCATACCCGTGAAAGGAAAAAACTCGTTATTCATACCTTTGCCTGCATAGCGGTCGAATGGATGGCTCAGATGCAGAATAACTTTTTTTCAAAGCAGCTTATTTACGATTTTACTCTGTTTTTCACAAGTAAACAATCTTGCTGACACTTTGGACCATATCGTATTTTTCCTATGGTTTAGGTGCCTCCAACAATAAGACTTCTTATAACGTGAGATTTTCAAGCAACCAAATCTTCGCGTTATACGAGAACCATCTGTAAATAAGATCGCGCTATAGGAGACATGTTAAGTTTAGGAAAACCACGATTTTTGGCTCCAAGCACTTACTAGTAAATAACGACGGAGAAAAATCATAAGCTTTGCTGAAAAAGGAATTCTTTCGTACCTAAGCAATTTATTCAACCACTTTGCACGCGAAAGTAAAAACCCTTTATCACACGATTTGATTAACACATTCTTTCTTTTTATTGCGATTAAAAATTGGTGAATTGGTAACAGGACCATATGCTTCCATTTCTTTTTCAAGCTAACGAAATTGTCTTACCGTAACACCTTACACTACGCCGACTGTCTACAAGACTTCGTTCCTGGAAAACAATAGAGGTTTACTGGGCCAGTCTTTCTATTACACCATCTTCAGTTACGGGCGAACTGAAGTTCAAGAGAATGAAAAAAATGGTAGTCGGCAGGCAGTAGGATCCCCTGAGTACGCTGGTTGAGGGATGAGGTTGATGCCCAATCACACTAGCACTTTTTCGGCTTTATCCGCTGTGAAAGGTCGACCGTCATCATAAAGAAGAAGCAGCCGCTCACGATTAGTCAGCGCTGATCAGCTTTGCGGCCAATTCATGAAAATAGACGTTTGCCGTGGTTGCCCCAGCAAGTCTTAAGAACTTATAGCGGGTTCAAGCAGGCCAAAGTTATAGACTGTTTCCTTTACAACGCGGTTAACTTAGGAACCAAAGCTTGCGTTGTTCAAGGCTTGACCGTACTTGCTTGGACAAATGCAAATGAAGTTAGCAATACATTGAACCGGCTTTATTATTCAAGCGAACGTTCGACCAGCTTTGCAGCAATTCAAAAGTAAACTGATAGTCCTTATCCATTGTAATTTCAATCACCTCTTTTGTTCAGAGCTTCTTTCATCCACTTAACGAGTCGAAAGCATGAAATGGAATGCTTTAAGAAAGAATAGCTTACAGGTTTCAGTATGAATAATGATCCCTATTATTCATGTGGAAGACTGTACAGCGTGGCAGTTCAGGCTAATTAATACTTACCAATGTAATATAAAAGCTAGATTTTTGGCGAAGACATTGTGGGTGAAATGCATCACATTATTGGTCTCCTTGCAACATTCATTGTCATAGCGACTGGCTATAATGACCTTTCAAAATATCCCGGTAAAGTATAGCGTTGTCTACTGCATTTGGGTTACCTAAAAGGAATGCATTTTCAGAAACGCTGGCAGAGCTGTACTTAATCAATGAAAACAAAATGTACTATTTTACCTTCAACACTACGGAATACCAATCTAAGAAAAAGAATGCAGTTGCGTTGTCTGTAGCTTTGGGTAAGAGCGAAAAATGTAAAGAACTATTCCCAATATTTCACATGAAGAGTCGCGAACCGAAAAAACGGCCACTTTATACAATGGATCTAAACGAGCTGACTAAATGGTCATCAAAGGGGTATGACATAGCTGGAAATATAGGCTACGGAGCAAAGACACTCGGGTACTGTGGCGCAAATATAGTGGTCGTCCAAACATTGATCCCCATTTTAAAGGATCATTACTTCCTCATACGAAACCCGCGTACCATAATGGAACTGGATAGCCTAGTCAACAGAAAAATTAACAACGCTTTGATGTATGGCCGTAATAACCACGCACGGTTTAAACGTGAAAAGAAATTACCACCCGAGATTAACGGTAAACACCTAGGCGCACCTACGAAAAGCTCCAAGACAAGACACCGTCGAGAAATAGCGTCATGGGAGCTCAGAATGCAAGCGCACCTTGAAATGCTAAGTAAGTATAGAATTGTTTTTCATGCGTGGCCAAGCATGTCCTGAACTTGCTGTACTGCGCTCCAAAACAAAAGTAATGGTCAGCTTAGCACAAGTTGAAGTATTTTGCCGAATTTTAGTGCCAGTATCTTCAACTGATTAAAACAGCCATCACCACAAGTCCGTTTGCTTTCGTCAACATCGATCAATAACGTATTAAATAAAAATTCAATAATACAGTCGGCCTTCGTTTTTCGCGAATTCGATGCAACGCAATTTTTCCTTACTTCACTGACGTCTTTTTTGGCCAGACATTGGCGACTTGTAGCTTAACATAATCTATGCTCTGATATCTTTGTATGCCTCTGCAGGTGCTATCTTACCCACACATTTGCTCGAGGAGACTTTTTCTATCGATATCCCTCGTTAGATTTGGTTCAATGCTAACGATTCGCTTCAATTTTGCCAGCTACTTTATCTCTTCCTTCCAGTTTCGTAATTTGCTCTTGTAACTTGCTATTGCCGCATTCCGTGCACAAATATTGCTCTCTGTACAATTCACTGCTTGAGCGCTGCTAGCAAGTTGCTACAGCCATTCTCTATTTTCCTTCCTTCCATCGGTTGTTTGGCGAAAAGACCACTACTAGAATGCAATTGAGCGTGCTGCCAGCAGAACTATTCAAACTATTCGCTGTTTATATGTGCACAAAAGAATTCGCACACCTTCCTGAACAGGACAAAGGACGTTTTCCCTGTTGCATGCCGATGGGATTATGCTCGTGCAGACAGCCATTAGTCTGCGACTCGTCAGTGCATTATCGTCGCAACTTTGGCGGCTTTCGCTTACACCTGCTCTTTGCCTGGTCGGGGGTACATCGCCTTTGGTTCATTTTCATACGGAATGAACCAACAGCTACCAATGTAGAACAGGAATATTTTTAAAAATGAGATGAACTAGGCCTACTCAGCAGATGCAACTTGTTAACGTTAGCGAGACAGAAGAAAAGAACTTACGAAAATTAACCTGCGGCCGTAAACAAACAAGGGAACATGAACGAGCGCTGCCGAACAGAACTCGGCTATTGAAGCAATGGGAATGAAGCAACAGCACTGAACTGTGCTGACAGAGCAATCTGTTGGAACGGAAACGTCTGTCCGCAAGAGCATAATTCTAATATCACGTATACTGAAAGACGTCGTCTTTCATCTTGAACAACCAACAAATCTACCGTAATACCAATTGCCTGAGCATCAATTTGTGGGTACCAACTCCCCCTCTAAATTCGCAGGTTTGTTCTGAGTTCTATTTGTTCATTTAGCGTGAAATGACTTTAACTACAAAATGTGTACGACGCAAGTAGAGATTTAACTCGCCTTTTTACTGGAAAGAAGAATAGTGACTTCGTGATTCACGCCTGAGAACCTCCCAACTACGTCGTGCGCCCGGATAAAGCGCGGAAGCAATTTCTCCGATCGACGGCCCTTCCTCGTACGTCTCCGCAGCAGGATAAGCTCTCCCCGCAAATCTCCATTACACCGCTGACGATGGCGACGATCGCTTAACCATCCGTTGGTTGTGCAGTTGTTTTGGTCTAATTACAGAAAGCCACTATGAGAATGAAAGAGATGAATCCATGAAAAACTTTCTTTTAAATGCTCTGCCACTGAATGGAGAGCATCTCTTAAGAAAAGCGCAATGATGTTCAAAGTGTAAACTCTCGGAATGCTCTTATCCGGTCGGCACGTTAGGTGAGAGCTGTTCATTGATTCTTCCAAAATTTGTTTACCCTGTTTTTTCCTCCACAATTCTTTGGAGCACGACAGCACCGTCAAAGTCTTCAAACTAAGCTTAGGACCCCTAAAAAGGTGTATTTTTTCAATTCATCTAAAGTTAGTCCACTTTCTGCGAGGAATCAAGTTTATGCACCGTTTTGTGTTCCGTTTTATTACGTATGTACTTAAATTGTTTAAGAAGTCCGCATTAGTAAATAAACCGTTCACGTTCAGTTGCGTCCAAGCATGTTTTCGTCCCATTTGGACGTCATTTTTTTCATCGACGCGTTTATTTTATCGATTGAAAGGATTGTTCGTTTACAGGCACAACATGAGCACTTTCAGCAAAGTCAAAGTACAGTTTTTAAGCTGACCTTATCTCCATGCAGAATACCTATTTTGCAGGGTCTTGTTGCACTGATTGCAGGTGGCGCTTCCGGCCTTGGTAAAGGTTGCGCTGAGCATCTTTTAAATCTGGGATCAAAGGTGGTCATTCTTGATTTGCCTACTTCTAATGGCAAACAAGTTGCCGAAGCTTTGCATGAAACGGATGTTGCTTTTCAGGCTGGAGATGTACAAGCATAATATGCGCGTATCTTGCCAGACACAAATATTGCTTATTCAAGGTCACCTCAGAAAAGGATGTTGAAGAAGCGTTGAACCTTTGCCGATCACGTTTTGGCAAACTCAATGTGCTGATCAATTGTGCAGCGATTGGAGTGGCATTAAGTGTCTATAATGTTACTGAGAAAAGGCCTCATCCATTAGATCCGTTTGAAAAGTTAGTGAAGGTATGATGCATTGTATTCTCGATAGTTAATTTAGTTCGGTATGCTAAGGTAAATGTGATTGGCAATTTCAATCTCGTCAGGCAGAGTATTGGTTTGATGCTGGAAAGGAAAATTGACGAGAATGAAGAACGTGGTATAATAATACAAGTCTCAAGTACAGCTGCTTTTGATGGTCAGCAAGGGCAACTAGCTTATGCCGCAGCAAGTGGAGCACTAAATTCGATGACATTGCCTTTGGCACGCGACTGTGCACGCTTTGGAATTCGAGCAGTCACTATTGCTCCAGGCAGGCAGTTGTTTGTATTTTTTATTTAAATTTTTGCTATTTCAGTTGTTTAGGTTTGTTCAATACTCCTTTAACATCTATGTACCCAGAAAAGGTACAGAAATTTTTTCAACGTTTAACTCCGTATCCACCTCGTATGGGAGAGCCGTCTGAATTCGCGCACATGGTACAGTGTGTGATTGAAAACCCTATGATCAATGGAGAGGTAATACGAATAGATGGAGCCCTTCGATTACCCCCTTGATCTTCAAGCATAAGAAATGTGTAGGATTTCCACGGCAAAATAAACATACCACAACTCAGACAAGTTAACCCTTTATTAAATGGCCTACTGAAGCAGCACTTATTGGGCAAAAACTCGGTTTATACCCTTCTTCGGCTTAAAGCACTTGCCATATACTTGGGAAAAGTCAGTGCTATTCCTTAGCGTACCATTCTGCTGTTATCTAAAGAAAAGTTTCATGACTTAGACTTCCTTAACGTTACGTTGCACTTTCTATTCGGATGCATTAAATTTATTTTTCTTTAAGGAAAGCCAATATCTTGCCCAACAAAGGCGCCTAGATATAGGTAGGAACGTCAGGAAAACGACATAAACTTCCTTTCGAATTGCTTTTCCCATTCTCGTTCAGCTGTTCACGTAGGAACAATTGGCTTAGCAAGTTTTCTACACGTTGTAAATCAATAATCGGAGCAAGATGAGACAACTTTTCTAAAATCTTCTGGGATCAACTAGCATTGCCAGGCAACTCCGTGACACTACAAATTGCTGAGTGGTAGTGGAAGTTAACATGTGGGTAAATAAATTCAACGGCATAGGTATAAGAAATAAAAGAGCACATAATAAACAGTTGCCATAGCAAGTAACGTATTTAAGCAGCCCCTGACGTTGGCGTTAAAAAAACGAAGACCAAATAGAAAAAAAGAACATAGTCTTATCCTACTTCACGACTCTTCGTTGAGCTTAAGGTTGCCTAAACACGCTGGTGAGTCATTAGCTCATGCTTGATTGCTTTTTCATCCAAGTCTGATATGTCTGATGCTTGAATCTGCATCAAACTTTCGAGTCCCAAACAAGACTTCAATCCTCGTACAGAACTAGCGTACAGCATACGTTTCCGTACGGGCGCGTCATCAGGACATCTGAAAAAGTTGATTCAAAGGAAACCGGCTGAGTTAACTTTGAAACTCACAGCTGGACGAATACAACCTTTTGTATTGAAGAGGTTGACTCTGTTCCTTGACGTTGGACTGCAAACTCAACGTCGACGCAACCATATCTGCACTCTTTTCCTGAACCAATTGCTTTGGCCAACTCCTAAATAACATTTCAACTTTCAGCAAACCACGCGGCGACACCTCCATTAGGTTGCTGCAATCAAAGTTCAATTTTTCCAGTGGTCTGATTTGCATTCATTCCCCTGTTCATACTTGTAGGCAGCTGTTCTTATTTTTTTTACTGCCTTCTTTACGCGGGCAACGCCGTCATTGTGCTTTTGCGACCGAGGCTCCATTTTGCAAACTAATTTTCGCATTAGTATGCCATTGTAAGCACTTTATGTACTAACCAAATCTCTTTTTCTAAGTGCAACCTGTTTCACCAACGTAAGTAGCAGAACATGCACATTTAACCACGTACACTAAACTTGTTTTTTTTTGTTCATGACAACTCTTATTTTATCTGACCGAAGTGACCTTAAATTGAGAAAATTTTCGAAGAACACTCGAAAATCTGAAAACCTGCCAAGGTGTAGAATTTTCTCGCCTAATCCCACAACGTAGGCAAGAACAGGCGCGGTAAACTTAAACAGTCAACTTGCGGAGAGCTACTCCTATGAGATCTAAGGCGCTCTATGAGGGGAAGTTTTTGAAAAGTGTCACGAACACCCTTCAGTTCAACGTGAAGAAATTTCAGGGTTACGTAAGTCAGTTGCTCTGTCCACCATACCTAAAATAATCCTACGTTTTACGGGTAGCGGTGATGCGACCGGAAACGTAAATATTGACCAATATGGGTAGATTTTCTGTAAAACTTAATGTTCAATTTATCATCTGTTTGAACAAAAGAAATGTCCAGGAAGGGAAGTGACTTACGCGTTCTTTACGGTAAAGACTATGTGAGCACGGAAGCGTAAAAATTCTTTTTTTTTTACCTTTACATACAGTTGCCAAGAAGTTGACAACATAACGTTTAAATAAACAAGATTCAATGTTCGCATCAACCATTTGCAAGCCTGTTCTCTCTCTGTAGATTCTCCATAAAAAATTCAGCGAGGACTAGTTACCGGATCAGGCTGCTCACTAAGGCTCCATTAAGTTATTCGTATGATTTGACGTCTAATTGAAAGCAATTTCCTTCTTTCATGCAAACAGATGTCAACTTGGTTCCGTAAAAACGATTCAGTTTTGTTCTGTTTAAAAAGCTGATATCTTTGCTGAGTAGATCGAGTAAGACCCTGAGAGTATGAGAAATAGGAGTACACAGAAACAGTTCCTAAACATTACAACTAACAAGAACTTCATCAGGAGCTAGGGGCAACTCGTGTAATACCACAGGTAACAAAAGTGCTATTCCTGACTAATTACGGTTCTTTTCCTGTTAACGGTTTTTTGAATTCTTTCTAAATATTTGCTGAATTTTCTAGCAAGACTGCTGTTGATACTAGACGCCATTGGCTTTAACGGAAGGCCAACCTTATGCACCTTTGAAAGACCGTAGAATGCAGGGTCTTTGTAAATCGATGAAAATCAAAAACGTGTTGCAATTCTAGACAGTTCAAGGTCATTTGTTTCCACTCCACAAGAAGTCAAAACAGAATGTAGTCTTTTTCCCAAATTGTTGACACGATTCCCGTCGCGGAGTTTGCAAATGCTACTGTTTATAAATAGTGGTCATTTTATCCATACATTCTGTTCCACGAAGTGCTACAGCTGGTTGCCTTTATCGTCTTTGGCAACGGCTCTGTTGAATTATGATTTAAGTTATCTTAGGGCTCTAATTCTGCAGCGTAAAGTTTGGGGTACAGTTGAGTCTACGCTTTAAGTATAGTTTTACTGTACACGCTTCTGACTACATTGGAAACATAGCTGTTTTTCAGGACTGTAAAATTCACGAATTGCAAGGTATTATTTATAGAACTCTAACAAGCGTCAACTCTTGGTTTAACGAGAAGGAAGTAACAGACTTAAAAGTCTACTTTCGCGGACGTCATGACTTACGATGCAATAATAACATATACTCCTTTAGGTCAACCGTTCAAGATCGATGTAGGACAACAAATAAAAGCTTCAATTAACGTAAAATCCTCTAATGGGATTTTACTCAAATAAAATTCTGCGGGGACTATACTTTCCTATGATTTTCAATACGAGTGGCCCCCAAGCATCCCTTTGGCTATTTGTGCCTCGCTGGATTTTAAGAATAGCTTCTGGGGGCACATGACTTTCTCTGTGAATCACTGGATTAGCCAGCAAACTTACTAGCATCGACAACGAATGGAACGAAACTTTGGGAACAAATACACTCGGAATGCTTCGTTTTTTACAGGACAGTATGGTTTGAAGACTAGAACAAATTTTGTCAGTTAAGCTATAAGAAATGTACATCCCGCACACTTTAACAATTGGTACATAATGATGGTCAGTGAGTGAAAATTTGTGCTGCATTGACTGCCTGTTCAACAGATGTAGAAATGACTGAACCGTTTTTTGTGAAAACGATTACATCCTTAAGACGACTACGAATTTTCAACGCGTTCAATAAAGGGGTGCAACGCGATGAACAACAAAAAGCAATGGTATCAATGATTTTAACCTTAAAGGCACTTACGTCTTGGAACTCTTTGTAAGACGCGCCTCTTTGTCCTTTCTTTTCCACGATTATAGTAGTATCGTCGTCGGATATTCGAAAAATCAAATAAGAATACATTTTTCGACTGTGCATGTCGTCATAATCTTTTTTGCATTGCGGATCGATCTTCACCCCCGATGCCTTAAAACACGATTAATCTTCGTGGTCGGCAAAATAGGGAATATAAGTAAGAAAATAACGGCATAACATGCATTTAATCTATTGCTGAACAACATCCAAAATGAAAAAGAAACTGCTGGACACGTACCATGCGTATTCACTGCAAAGCATGCAACGGATTACAGTAACATAAGCTTTTCCTAATGCGGCCGGACAGAATTTTACACAAGAACGCTACAAAGTCACCTGCGAAAATATAACAGCGTTAACTGCAAATGCAAATAGAACCAAGCAAGAAAATTGAGCTAGAAGTGCGGCAGCAATTAGGAATATTGGGATTGAAATGTTAGAAGCGCCTATCCGAGTATTTGTCACATAGCTTATGCAACAAATCGGAGTGAGAAAGTTCGGATTCGTCGGAAATCTGCAGCGGCAAAATTTTTCCCGTGCCCAGAGCAGTCTTTATAGCCGATGCTGAACTGGCGTAGACCATCTTTCGCTTTATGTTAGCCCCGTCCGGGCACCTGGAACAACACGTTTCAACATTTATTCAATCCGTCTGTCCAACCTACACTTGGAAAAACACTATCTTCGACATTTTACTGGCACCAGCTCCTTCGCGGCTTCCAGTGAATTTGAAATCGAAAACTGCATATCGGCAGTCCTTAAAGTCTCCCGTCAACGTTTTTAATTCTTCAACGAACATTTTGTAAGCGTGTTTCGAATTGTCAGCAAAGCCGTCGTCAGACTTCAATTGTAGATCTTCATTAGTGACCGCTCTCTCCACTATTACTTCCTTATCCTATAGAAAAAGAGGCAAATTACAGTAGGAGAAAAACGGAGATCACGTACAGATCGTACAAAGACAGAAACCAACAGGTATAAACCCTCCCATCGTTTGTCGTATGAACATAGTACTCGATGTGTTAAGGCCGGTTCACTCTTCTACTCTGTTGTATCTCTTAGTAGCTCGGAAAGCCTAACAGAACTGCGTTACGACGAAAATGACATGAAGAATTAGTTCACATTTAATGAAGTTTTGAAGTACGCAAGCAACCGCCTATCTGAACACTTCAAGAAAAGTCTGCATGAGACAAACGAACGCACACAGGCGTGCGCAGCTGTCTGCAGTAAGCTGCCAATGTGGCCCGTGCCAAGTAAAAGCACTCTTTTCATGAACCTTAGCGGAACGAGAACGCGTGAGGCAACAAATGCAACGCTTGCTCTTTAAGATACGCCTGCTGTAACAAAAAACCATTACGCTTAAGTGCTTGCCCTATTTTTCGAACAAACTGAGCGCATATACATGACTCTCCGACAAAAGATTTCCCAAGAACGAAATAGCAACTTACGTCAACAATGGCGAATATGATGTAGCGAAGGTCCTTCTTGCCCTCTACCATTCGCATGAAAGTCGTTTGACAATCCGGATTTACGGCTACACCGGAAGACTACGATTTACACAAAAAGCATGCGATTAGAAACAAAATAGCTCAAACATCAGACATGGAGTTAAAGACATCACAATCAAAAATAGAATACATGCACTGGAAAAAGCACTACTAAATCTACAAACATTTGGCTGCGTAAACACTTCACGAGCAAAATTTAAAACCAACTCACCATTTTGTACAGCTCGGATTCGAAACAGCAAGAGAGCCAAAGTATGTTTCACACTTCTGCCTGAACAAAAGTCGCAACTAACCGCCGAAACAAGCTGAAAAATGTGCACATGTTGATTCATCGATATACCAACCCACGCAATTAATAAACTGAATGACTCAATGGCTGCCAAGACAATATGAACTGGCGTTTTTCCGCGTGCGCCATATTCGCGTAATGTATGCGGTATGGCCCGTAGCCAACAAACTACATTAGGTAGCAAACGGAAAGGAACTTTATGCAAAATTTACTCTTGTGAC
Organism: Trichuris trichiura; assembly: GCA_037903355.1. NCBI lineage: Eukaryota > Metazoa > Nematoda > Enoplea > Trichinellida > Trichuridae > Trichuris > Trichuris trichiura. Next base: position 96,507 of record JBAJFE010000042.1, read on the forward strand.
AACGGGAACATTAGCAACAACGACTACAGTAAGCCATTTGGCAAGCAGGTTATGCATAGAAGATAACCAAGGATTCACAATGCTGAGGAGATTAAGTAGGCGCACTTTTTTTAAAAAAACGAAAGATAACTTGCTTAGTTTGAATCAGTCGGTCATATTTAGTAGCTAGGTGATTAAAATGTCTCTTTTCTAAAAAGTGTTCGGGTTACTGCCGTTGCGGATAGCGTACTTTGAGAGGGATGCAAATGCTAACCAGTGCCGCCTTCAGGTGTCCCTTGCTTTGCCACAGATTACGGTGCCGAAGTTTTTGCGCACCAGTCACAGAGAACGACCGTCGCCCGTATAGCAGTCACTTCTCCGCCGCAGTGACATGCCCAAGTTTTGCATCCTTGAACATTGTCATTCCGAATAAAACTTGTTAAATGTTACTAAGTTCGTCAGTTGTGGCCGCGTTCACAAGAACGGCATTACGATTTTGACAAATAGCGGTAGACCCAAAGTACAGGCTCAAAATATGTTGGGTACATGCGTTCGAAATACGACGCATGCACTGCACAAGTACGTAATGCAAGCTGTATGCTACCCGAATGTACCGGATATATACGATGCAACTCGATGGCGGTGCGCAGTTGCTATGACGAAAATTGTCTGTAGTTGCAGTTTCCATGTAACCGCTTCCGCTAATCCCCCCGCTGACATGACAAGCGTGAATTGGACTCCAATAGGTTTGCTAGTACAGCATAACGCTACTCTCAGGGAAGCCTCCGGAAGAGACGTTAAAGTTGTACCATAAGAACCTGCATTTTTCGCTGCTTTTGTAAAACTACAGTACAACTGCTGAGCTTTAACAGGAAAGATCCGATCCAGTCTGTTTTCATTGGAAACAGACATTCTAACTTTTGCCATAAAGCTCTCATTTCAACAACTTACTGTGTTTACTGCGCGCTTGAATCGCGAAGTACAAAATGAGTTGTTTAAATGCATTGTGGTTAGGTTCCTTGCCAGATCTACAGTCAGTTGCCTATCTGCTGTCAAAGCCGAACCGGCGTTGGCTAATTGAATAATGGTAAAATATGGTTAACATTTAGCGAATTTTTTGTTCACTTTTGAGTGGTTTGGTTTCAGAGCGGCGGACTACTCGTCGGAGGGTTGGGCTTGGCTGCAATGGGTCTAATGGCACGTTTTATGATGCGTCATGGTCGTACGGTGGCTTCAACTTTGAAAAAACAGTTGAACATCCTTCCAGCTGGAGCAGTCTGTTGTTTTTTATATTTCAATTCATAGTGACTTGATCTGTGATTTGCAGCTTTCAAAGTATTATCATGGTGGTTTTGAAAAAAAGATGACTCGTCGTGAAGCGTTCTTGATTTTGGGAGTCAGGTTCGTATGAATTGTTTGCGATGTATTTTTCAAGTTATACTTTAGCCCTTCCGCTAGCAAACTGCGCGTCCGGGAGGCGCACAAAAGAGTGATGCTCCTTAACCACCCAGACCGTGGTGGATCACCGTACATCGCCGCGAAAATAAATGAAGCAAAGGATTTCTTAGATAAAAGTAATACTCGCTGAAAGTTTAATTAAATGTTCCTACAGCTGGAAGTAAATTAAAATATGCTCTTCAGTTTTCCACTTCTCGGACACTAATTAGAGAGCAGCACTAATAGCTTGCAGCTTTGGAATGATCATCATGGACCGCATTCTTTTCGTGTTATGGTAATTAAGCCTGCAAGCTTCGAAATTTGGTCAAAACGTTGGATTAGCTTTGTCTGGTCTCACAATTGAAGCCATGAAGTCATATAGTGCAGTGTTTTGCGAACACGAACATTTTAACTATTGATGTGCGAAAAGAGAATTAGAAGATAGTCACCTATACCGACTCTTGACAACTGATTCCATTCGCTTCACTTTTTTAAATCTATAGTGGCTAATTTTGAACACTGGATGCTTCTTAATGGGTCTGAAGGTTTTCATGATGCATTTTTCGTACAGCATTCTGTCTTGCCCGTTGTTGGTTTCTGAAATAACCAAAGCAAGCGTCCTACCAACGAATGGATGAGCAGTTGTTAAAGAAAATTCAGAACAATCTTACACCTTCGAAGCTTTTGAGACCAACTTCGTCCCGTCTTCAGCGACGACGCTTGTGTCAAAATCAGCGATCTGTAGTGGCATCGAGGAACAAGGCTAAGCATTTATTAAGGAACGTGATTGAGCAGTATACTTCTTTGCTCTTTACTGGTGTATCTTTTCTTTGAAGCGTAGCCCATGATTTTAGTTTCTTACGCGGCCATTTGAAAACAGCGCTCTGTAACTGGTTGATACCTTTTCTACCTATACCTAATCCTAAACTTAAATAGGCTGAAATTGTGGCTTAATTAAGGGCAGAACAAAATGGCTGACGATAAAAGCCTATCGTACCGTCTTACTGTAGGTCGACCGGCCTTCAGGTTCTGCTTCTGTCTAAACTCAAAAATATGGACCCATTTCGGTTATGCGTAGGTGTAGGCAGAACAGGATGGCCTACGTGCTCGTCAGTAGCAACAACACAGCGTAGGTGGCATATTACCAGGACTGTACTTGCATTCCCTTCTTTACTTCGGTTATTGCGCGTTTTCTCCGGATGAACAAGACCAGATGTGTCCTCCACGTTTGCATAAATTGAACAGTTATACGTTTTCAGCAGACTGCAAATGACTGATGAAATTCTTCCATGAGAATATCTTTTTGTGTACATACCTCCAATCGTTAACACTGATAGTCCTTGCTCATCAATAAAATGACTTTTGTAACAGTAGCTTCCAAAAGCTATTGTACAGTGAAGCAGCAAGGTAATGATAGTTTTCCGTATTTCTGTTATTGCTTTGCTAATTATAAGGAGGAAATTATTGTAATGTTTGTTTTGTTGAAAACATTGTGAGTTGTGCGTTCTAGCTTGCGCGACGTTTCCTTCTGGAAGAATCGAAATTTCGGAGTTTGACTTTTAGATGCAGATCTTCGTGAAGACGCTGACTGGGAAGACAATCACTTTGGAAGTGGAACCATGTGACCCGATTGAAAACGTGAAAGCCAAGATACAGGACAAAGAGGGTATGTCTAAAACGCTTTACATTTCCACCCATTTTGTGGCTTGCCTAGGCATTCCTCCTGAACAACAGCGACTGATTTTTGCTGGTAAGCAGTTGGAAGATGGAAGGACTCTATCTGACTACAACATCCAGAAAGGTAATGCATTTGGTTGCTTGCTATTAGGTGAAGAGAACTTATCTGCAGAATCCACTTTGCACTTGGTTCTTCGTTTGCGAGGAGGAGCAATCGAGCCAAGTTTGCTCCAGCTAGCCTTGAAGTACAATGTTGATAAGAAGATTTGTCGAAAGTGAGTTGAAGATAATTTTATAAATGTATAATGTGGAGTATTGGGCTTTTGGTAACGTTCCTTCGCAAGGTGCTCCTCATTAACGACAACTTGAAACCATTCAAGAAGTTAAGGTTCAGTTTGAAGGTCCTTAGCTTTCAGAATTTCCCGTTCCCAGTCTTCAACGGTGAATTTGTGAGTAAATGAAGCCAACACAGTATTACGCGCATGAAGAGCGTTTAGTCAAAAGTGTGGTTTGTCAACAGTTTTAAAGTTTACCTTTCTCTGAGCTTCTGGTTTCCCGGGTTCCTGTCCCGCGCCCAACTTATTACATCACAGCGGTTTTTAAGGGGCTATGGAGGTGCGAGAGCTGCTGTACTGTAGACCTTTGACCAAGATCGCTTCAGCGTCAGTCGGCTGATGATGGAAATCATGGCCTTTATGACCCTAACGGGATTTCATTCCATTCATCTCTTTTCATTCGTTGGAAATTTCAGCCCGTACAAATGCTTTCAGTGAACTTGCTGACTTCTAAAGACTCCTTACGCTGTGAAGTGCATGTTGAAATTTTTCATGACCATGTCATAGCAGGTTATTTAATCTCCATTCTATCGTAGACGTCCCGCAGCAAGTTTAATTCTGTTCATTTACAGGTTGTTGTAAATTTCAGGTGTTACGCTCGTCTGCCTCCTCGAGCAACCAACTGCCGCAAGAGAAAATGTGGGCACTCGAATAATCTACGTCCGAAGAAGAAGCCGAAATAGTCAACGCGGATAGTGCTTTCTTGAACGATTAAAAAAGCACGTCAGTGCTTTTGGAACTTACTAAAGAGATGCAGTGATAATTTGAAAAGTTTGATTTCCACTTCAGCAGCAGTCAAAAACTGAAACAGCAACTAAATGTGGTCCTGTCATACTGTCAGTTCAAAGTGGGTTTTTGTAAGTCTATTTTCCTGAAGTAGTGTACCAGTCATTATCATTTAAGCAATTCTTTATTTTTGATAATCACTACTGCGTAATATTTTCGAAAAAAATTTTAGCTAACGCTAGTAGTCGCCAGTGCGCTTAAGATTAAGGACGAAACAGCTGTTTCATAGATAAATAATCACCTACTGTTTTGACGTGGTCTGAACGCGCCTCCGCGGCCGCGATTGCAAACAACTTGAGCTCCTTTTTTTACGTGTAACATTTGTGCAATCATTCATGAACTTTGCAATCCATTCATGCGGCAATGCACTGTTTTTATACTAGGCTGAAAGTCGTCGATAGCTTTTTTGTCTTCTGAAACACCTTTAGACAGCCAAGAACGAATTACGTATCATTGCTGCTCTTTGATAGAAAAGGACAGCGAAGAGGACATGGTTTCTATCACGCTACAAACTGAAGAAAAAGGCCTGAAAGCCTAAAACGCCACCAGAAAAGACACTAAGGCTTGCATATAAAAGTGAGAGTAAGCGACGGGAATGCAAGAACAATTAGAATTACAAAACGAGTGAGAATAATTACTGAGTTTCAGAAAAGTTGGACATGCTGTTGCGCCCCGCAATTCTGATTGGCTGCAAGGGAGGAAAGTGGGTAATCAGGTCAAAGGTGATAACGTTAGAGTATTAGTAGCGGTACGTGGGAAACGCTTTCCTACATAAATTTGTGCAGCACTTATATTATAACGTTCCGGCTACGCCACGTCCTCCCTTCCAGCCAATCAGCGCGCTTGAAATTGGCCAATCATAACTTGGGGGTCCGAACGCTCGGAAACGTTCACAGGGGGCCTTGCGAAACACTGGTCTAGTGCCTTAAAAAACACCAATGCTTCATTAATGCAGGCATACGTCGTTTCATTGCGCTTGCTCATTGCCGTGTACGAATTAGGATAAATTGCACAGCCGAAAACCAGGCGTAGACCTGCGAGCTCTCACTCTTATTTTTTGATAGGAACCGTCGTAGTCCGGGTAGTTCATTCATGGAAAGGCTACTTTTTCTTATTTCTGTTCATATGATATCATCGTAGTCTACAGATCACCAGTTTGATGAAGATAGAACAGTTGTTTTCCAGGAGCATTAGTCATTAAAATGTGCTTCTAATTAGTATACTCAACTCTTACTGATAGCTGCCCATCAGTAAGTTTTTTGACTGGTTATTTCTTCTTCCATTACAGACGCTGTTTTCCAACAGAAAGAAAGGTTCATTTTTTACAGGAATTCAAGGCACTCCAGTTACGTTAACCATAATGGCCGTTTAAGTCATCAAGTGAAAAACGGTGTCGAACATCACTCACTTCAAGTCAAAAGCTGGAAATGATCAAGCTTAGCAAGAAGGACATGTTGAACGCCGAGATAGGCCAAAGATTAAACCTGTTGCGCTAAACGGTTAGTCAAAAAGTCAAATCAGAAACAAAAGATCTTGCAATGAGTTAGAAGTGCTACTCCAATGAACGCACGTAAAATAAGAAAGCGAAATAACCCTAGTCAATACAGAAATGATTTTGCTAGTATGGACAAGGGATCAAACTACGCGCAACGCTTCTTTAAGTCAAAATACAATGCAGAGCAAGGTCCTACATTTGCCCTCAATTCCATAGAGACTGAAAGAGGTTAGGAAAGTGCAGAAGAAAGGTTTGAACTTAGCATAGCTTGGTTTATGAGACTTAAGGAAAGCAGTCGCCTGCGCAATATAAAACTGCAAGCCGACGCAGCCAGTGCTAATGTTGAAGCTGCAGGAAGTTTTACAGAAGATCTCACTAGGATAATTATTGAAGATGGCTGCACTGAATAGCAAATTTTCAATGTAAACGAAACAGCATTGTTTTGGAAGATGCCCAACAGGACTTTCATGGACAGAGAGCTGGTTTCAAAGCTTCAAAATACAGGCTGAGTCATTTGTTAGTGGTAAGCGCAGCTGCCGAATTTAAGTTCAAGCCAAACCTCATTCTTCATACTGAAAATCCTCAAGCGCTTAGAAGCCAAACAGAATCTACCCTGCCTGTGCTTTACAAATGGGATCAGGCTTCCTGACGGCAGTATATCTCTTTAAACCTTCGTTCGTTGTTTTAGATCGCTGTTCAGACGTAGTATACAGAAAGAAAAATTCAGGTCATTAGGTCATCTCGTCTCTAGCAGAAGTCGCCGTTGTCCGCACGCGGCGGAACCCACTGTTCTGATTGCATAATGAATTATCGGACAGGCGCCTGCACTCCTCTTAGTAACATTGAAAGGATTAGCAGCGGTAAACCTTTGAAGAAACAACTTAGGATCAGCCGTAGAACATTCATAGCTACCGAAATGAGCTGCACGACCATAACTAGGTGCACACAGATTTAGGGAAATTCACGCTCACTGATTTTTCTATGCTCATTCACTGCTCTGATTGAATAACACCTGCGAGTGGGCATTACTCCATAGATTAAGTATTATCTGAGATGGCTTCAAACTCCGCTACTTTCATTCGGGACGAGAAGGTAAAGACCAGAAAATTCCTTTCAAAGTAGTACTGGTCATAGACAGTCCACACCGTCACCCAAGAACTCTGATCGATACGTACAGCGAGATTAATGCTCCACACTTACCAGCTAACACAGCGCTTATCTTGCAGCTGACGAATCAAGAAGTAATCTCGATTTTTAAGCCTTACTATTTAAAAAATGCGTTCCGTAGGGCCAGTGGCAATAAATAGGAATTTCTCAGGTAGCTCCGGTCAAAGTAAACTGAAAACCTTCTGAAAAAGATTCACAATTTTGGACGCCACTAAGAACTTTCGTAATTCGTGGGAGGAAACTAAAATGTCAGCCTTAAAAACCTAGCAAGTAGTTCTGAGAGATTAGAGAGTTTGGTAGTGCCAGCGACTTCAGAAACAGAACAAATAAATAGATAAAAAAAACTATAATTGTAAATGGAACCTGAGGATGTGGATGAGTTGGTAGAATCTCATGGCATAGCTTTTACGAATGAAAAGTTGCTTCTTATTGATAAACAGGGTACATTATTTCTTGAAATGGAATCTGTGGCTAAAGAAGACGTAGTGAACACTGCGGAAATGACAACAAAGAGCTTAAACATTTCATAGACCTAGTTAGTAACGCAGTAGAAGGGTCTGACAAGACTAACGCCAATTTCGGAAGAAGTTCTACTGTGGGCACAATGCTATCAAACAGCACTGAATTCGCGAAAGGAAGAGTCAGTCGACGCAGAAAACTTCGTGCTTGCCATATTTAACCGAATTGCCTCGGTTACAAAATCCTTCGGCAGTCACCGCCTGAAACGTTGAGCAGCCATCAACGTTGAAGCAAGAACTCGAACAATATGCACAATTCGTTTTATTGCGGTGCTCCAGAACCGATCGTGCAATAAAAGTAGGTATGCCTGTACTAACTCGTTAAAGTTTCTTTCCTCAAAATACTATAGTGAATAAATTGTTCATTTAATGCCACAGTCAGCTGTACCAACGATGATCGAATGCTTCGACTTCTCCATAACTGAGTCAAGGTCACCCCAAGATTAAGTAATGATCGGTTGGCAATCTGCTCTTATTTCCGATTTGATTTCAATGCTCTGCGAAAAACGTCAAAGTCTGCTGCCAAGTTTTTTTCTGGACAGCAATGCTGATATGGTCATCTCTGGGCAAGTTCTTTTTCAAATTAACTTTGCCTGTTGATTGTTGTTTTCATGACTGCGGACCCCATCGCTGGACAATTTTAGCAGTATATGCTTGCAGCTAACTAACTGACCTAATAAAAGTGGCTGTTTTTCAAGCTGTTTATGCGTAATTCTTTCAATAATCAAATGAATTACAGAGTCGCTTTAACTTACCCGCCGCCTTGTTTCGTACGACTTAACCAAAGTGTCAAAATCTCTACAAAATGGGTAGAAGAGGGAAGAAAACTGATAATTTTTAAGAACTACATGAATCAATTCTAGCTTACAGAGCAACAACTACAGTTATTACAGCAAAACGTGGCGAATTGCGTCAATTGCCCATCGTAAGTTCAATTTTCAGTTAATACCTGCATTTTCCCTTCCTTCACTTTCAGGGCAGACTTTTTGCACATACTCATAGTAACTGCGACCCAGTATTCCGATTTTACCAGGCAGTGCTATCAATTGAAAAATCGTGACAAATAGATTTCCTTCTTTCCCCAAATTCTTACTCTTACCATACGTGATTGATGGCTAAGGCCGATACTGGGGGTCACGTATGCAAGCTGTTGTATTGGTTAGATTTACGCTTTATAGCGAACCAAACAGAAACAGGTGAACGTGACGTTCGTCGAGTTTAGTTTTGTTGAAAATTTTATCGGAAAAAATAGCAGATCAAACTGGCATTTTTCCTCAAGGTAACAGACGACACGCGAGTTGCGACTGCTCCCCAAATTTAAAACTTTGATAAAAGTTTGAAAATTATTTACATTTAGGCAAAACGTGAGGTACAAATCATAGAACAAATGCTTTGCAGACCAAGTAGAATACAAGACCCTAAGATTTGATAAATCAAAGCGGGAAACACCCACGGAGGAATGGCGATAAAAATGAATTGGAAATAACTACCAGCTGTTGCCCATACCAATTGCACAATTTCCGACTTGCCAAACAGCCTCTCACTAGGTCAGTGTTAACACAGATGATATTAGCAACCGCAGTGATGTAGGCAGTACTTCGTTGACCAAAACGGACTTATTTAGGTTGATGCCACTGGGCGTCACTTGCGCTAGGACAAATCATAGTTGGTTACTGGGTCACATTTCAAACAACAACAGAAGACTGCTTCTGTCGCTGTTGCGTCTTCTCCAACGACGGTATTGACCAATTTTTGGTTTCCTTTGCGCCAAGTTGCAGCATGTCACTTTCTTGTTCTTCAGAAAGTTACCTAACGTATGCTTTGAAGCACTTTTAGCATTAGCTTTTCTTGGCATTCCAATTTGTACTTTTAAGTTTTGCCGCTGCTTCAGGAACCGATTCAATGCTGCTTATTTTCTCTGAACACATTGAATAGAATGCCATGCAGCAGTCAGCCCTAGTGGACGACATTTTCAGCCAGCTATCTCCTGAACACTGTCCATCAAATACTTCAGCGGAGTAATACACTGTTTGAGACCGTTGTGAATTTCCATGTGCACCTACTTGTATAGTTGAACATGGCAGATTAGAAGCCATTGTTTTTAAATGACTACGTGTATGGATATGTCGGTTAGGTTAGGAAGTATGTTTCAGGATCCAAAGACAAGCGCAAGCATACGATACAGAAAGAGCATCTTCTCTTCCTGCCTCTCCGCTACCGCCAACTACTTTGTTTTCATCCGACTTACTGAACGATTTCACTGCATCGCAAGAATCAATTACAATTCCTACCGGCCGTGAGATGTGCCATTCAGCTTCTGAAGAGAAGAGAAGTCAGTACTTTGTTGATCTTGTCGAACTATTGCAAGAAAACCTCGCCCGAACGGAAACTAGCCATCTGACTGCACAGTCACCGAATCAGCACCTCGTTCAAGAAATGATAAGTCAATGGTACCGAGACAAGGACAGAAGTTACTAACAATTTCCTTAGGATATGCCAATTAAACTTTAAAAGCATGTTTAGAAAATAGTGCCATCCAGCATCAAGACGTTTCTTCGACGGCACCAGGTTTCAGCGCGTCGGAAATCGGCCCATTGCTTTTGGGAGTACTAGACAGCTTCTTCTTCGTACTCAATTCGGAAGGCTTGGTTGAGTTTGTGTCAGACAATGTGATCAATTACTTACACTTGGACAAAGCAGATCTGCTCCAGAAATCTATATTTAATCTCATCGTTGCAGCTGATCACGCGCATTTTGAAAAACTTTTACCTGATCCGCTGGGTAGGCAAATTAAAAACGACAACATGCACTTCAATAAGTTTTCATTAAGGAATTAGTTTTTTTAACTCGTCTTCTAACAAATGGTCCCAGAGGACACGACAAAGTCAAGTTTTCAACTGCCGTTTTGTGGTTGGCCAAAGCGCTAGTCATAGTTCACCTACCTCAACGTCAACGTCAGTCGCACTTCTTAAGGAGAAAGAACTTTTACGCCGCCACCGCTGGATGCGGGTCTCAGCGACGCAGATTAAGTATCCAACAAGTTGCAACACAATGGACAAACGCTTTGCGTCTTGCAGCCCGCCAAACGGTATCTTTCTCCTTCAGCAGATATAAAACTCGCTTTATGCTTACTTGCTGTTTTGTAAAAAGTTTTATTTTACGGTAGGTCTCCGTTTCGGCGTTTATTTGCTCTAACCGGAGCTTTCGCATCAGTGGTAACTAAAAAAATAGTTTTTTGTTGGCTACCGCTGATGGTAAAAACCTGAAAGCTCCGCTTCGAGCAAGTTAACGTTAAAACGGAGACCTGCCGTAAAATAAAACGATTTACAACATGAAAATTTATGGTCCCATTGAGAAGAATTACGTATTTGCTGTTTTCTATAATAATCGGGGAAAATATGGGAATTCCTATAAGACATACAGAATTCTTTTAAAAGCTACAGTATCAAGTGTTAATAACGTTACGAAAGTTGTGCTATAAATACAAAGGAAACTGTTTTTAGCCATTTCGCACTCATGCTTAGTATGCATAGTTCGGCGATGTGAAGAACACGAGCTGCTAACCAGTACCGACTTAGACGTTGGTTCCAATAAGGGAAACGAGCCCGTTTCGCGACCCTTTTCGTCTACATCTTCGTTACCACAAAAAGTGACCTTCTATTGTTCTCCAGACGGCACAATAGTTGCCTATTCCGAAAGGTATGAAGATAGGTTTTTGACAAACTAAATTCCTACTACTATCAAAACTCACTGAACATACGATGCGGAACATTTGTTGAGCGCTGAAGTACGCAAAGACTGGCGTAATTCACTGACTTTCGTGACAATAATGCATGGTTTCATTAAAGTGTGCATGCTTTTCTTGAAGTATTGACTGAAGTAGTGCAGACTCATTTGCCATTGCGATAATGGGCATCTGAATGTGTCGCGTTGTTTCAGCGAAAAAATTCAGCTCCCACTTCAGGAAAAGTCCACGGAAGAACATCTCCGTCGCAAGTTGACTGATCTGTGTGCGGATGAAGAAAGCAAACGCCTATTAGCTAGGCACATTCAAGAAGGTAATGACCATTGTAATCTTAAGGTTAAATTAATTTTAGGAAGCAGACTAATCATGCACTTTTCAGTTTATGAGAATGGTATAGGATCTCTTTCGCAACTGCGGTTGACTCACCCGACATTTCATGGCAAAGAGTGGCTCGTTTTTGGTGCGCTTAGTAGGCTTAGCAGCGAAAGTATTTTATCAGAGAGTTACGGCCCCATGAAAGGCGATGATGGTGCAACCAACCCAGTCGTGCAACTCGAATTTAATGCATTTCTGTAAGTATTGGACTATGTGGAATAGCATTTTAAAAATACGGTTTCTAAGTAACACCTCATAATCAAAAGGAAGTCTTTTCCAACTTTATTACTTCGCCGTGGTGTTTGCAAATTCGTTTTCAAGAAATATGCGGATTTTCCTATCCACAACGGTGAAACATTCGTATATTTCTTGAAAAAGAGTGTGCAGACTTTCGGATTTTATCAAAAAATCTACAACGCTCACGGAGTAATTGAACATAATAAAGCGAACAAGGCAGCGTAGGATACAGTCTTCTTACTTTTTCCTATTTTCGTGTACTCATTTTTTTGCCTGTCTTGTCTTCTTTCTCATACAATCTGTTTCCTTATGCTTTTTTCTCTCTTCTTCTAAGCCCCACTCGAGAAAGTTCTTTCAATTTTATTCATTGCCTTTCCTTTTTTCTCTTTCGCCCTGTCGTTCACATTCCTTAATTTTTTTTCTTCTGGCATTATCTAGTTTCCTCACTTTTTTTCTTCTATGCTCATTAAGCTGTATTCCAAATTCCTTTTCTACTTTCACCAGTCAATAATTTACAGTTATATTTCTCGTAAGTTACTTTCCTGTTTAAACCTGAGTTAAAGCCCCATCCAAATTCAAGCTCAGTACACGTAACACTGGGACGAAAGGTGAAGACGCGCGTTTGTTCGTCCGGCAAAAAATGTTATCTAGAACGATGAGAATTTTGTTCATTTCTTGAAAACAAATGCAATTATTAGTACTTTGACTCGATTCAATACTGCATGTTAATCTGCAGCATTCGTCTGGAATGCGCTTGTGCCAAAAACTTTGTGCTCACATGCTAACTGCGGCTACATTCACGAATGGGAATGACCCTTAAACTAACATTTCATTTCTAATATTGTTTGGTTGGTAACATAATACTTCACTTCACTTCATTTTGAGGTGGATAAGATAATGCGGAGAAATAACCGTAAAGATGACAATACATGTGTTGATTTTTAAGTAATAAAGAAAAAATTCGGTATTTTCATTTAATCTTTCAATGGTTTTCTGCCATTATTTGTAAGTGCATCTGTAAAAGTACTCAAAAAAGGGCACTGAGTGGGTGAGCAACTAGCTAAGGAAATTATAGAAAACCAATATACATAGCGCTCAGGACGTTTTAGTGCCGTCGTCAGCGTGGTGTTGATGCTGGCTGCTGCTATCTGTAAAATACCGAAACAAGTGCCTTGCGAGCGAAATGGATGAGCAAATTGTTAGGGAAACCACAAAAAATCAATACGCAGCTTTCGGGAAGCTCTAATCCTGCCATGAGCGTCAAGTAGGAGGAGTCCTGCTCCTCGTATGTCACGCTGGCGGCGGGATTGGAGCGTCCCAAAAGTTACGCATATTGTTCTCTGTGACTTCCCTAACGTACTGATCCATTTGTTGGTGGGACGCTGGTTTCAGTTTACTAAAGACACACTCGATTCAAAAAAAGCTGACATGCGAAGTCATTACCCCGTTAGAAGACTATTTGTTCTCATGGACGTGTTGGAAAACTTTATCAAGTTAGCCATGGGATCTAACAGCCTACTGAATGTACTTGGTTACCTCTTATCAACTCTCTTATCAGGGTCAACAAGCTCCAGGACAATGGAAACATGCTTCTGAAGTCTCAAACTCAAAGTGACGCTAATGAGCGGGAGTGCAAACCTGAAGTGGCGTCGACAAATAGTAGAATGGGTGTGAACAATGAAGTTATTTCCTTTAACAACATTCTTAACGGTGCACCTGATCCAACCGCCGCTAGATCCGCCACAGGCCGTTCCGCAACTGAATGCGGTGCCACTGTAATTCAACCAAACTGTAGCCAGCAGGTCCAGATGTCAGGAATGATAGACCGAAGAGAAATGTTGAACCAGGCGAATGAAGACTGTACAATTCAAAAGGATGCCAATTCGCAGCGAACTTTACTCGGTGAGAATTCAGGCATGCTGGTGAGATGTCAGCATGCGATTTTACGTCATCTGTTGAATCAAGAGACTGCAGAACCGAACTATACAAATTTACATGCAGATCAAGCTGCTGCTGGGATTAACAGAGGTGTAGAAGAGCGGCCAGTAGAAGAGGAGAGCCGTCCTGTCAGCTACTCTCTGGGAACCCCCGCTTACAAGCGTACTGCTCAGGTACTTTAAAAAATAATTGCATAATCTTGCGATGAAAGTGTTTAGCACGATGGATATCTTGATGGAGGCAGTCAAATAGCAATGAGTCACCTTTTCCTTCCTAGAGCAGCTTCAGAAGTTTCTCTTGGAAAAAGACGTTCAAGTGCTCCTCATGATAAAGCAAAAACTAGTGGAGTACTTACGATCTTGAATCCCTCGATGGCAAACGATTCCGCTGCGCATAAAAGTAACTGCGCTACGAGTGAGCAGGAAGAGAAATTTCAGCATGCCCACCAAAGCAGGGACAACAAGAGCTTGCTTATCAAGTTACTTGAACAGAGGTCGCCATCAACGTTTATTCTTCAAACATCCACATCGAATTTGTCTTCTTGCCACAAGATTTTGGAGCACAGCAAACCGACTTCTAATGTCAAATTTTCATCAAGCAAAGCCGCAAATGAAATTGGGCGCAGAAGCGGATTTCTTCAACACGCGTCTAGCCTACAGTATACTGAAAATTTTTCAAGAACTTCATCCGTGAGCACGAAGGATCCTTCCGATGCTATTTGTTTTCGACCTGCTGACCAAAATTTTATGCACACTCAGATGAGTTGTGAGCGGGACTACTTAAATGCTACACAATTAGGGATGCCTCAAGAGAAACACTGCATACCATTGCAACAGATTGCTTCGGCCGATCTATCTGCTTGGTGTATTGATTCTAGTCGAATGCGCTTAGCGTCTGATTCGTACTCAATCGAGCCTTCTACCACGAAAATCTTGGCCTCTGACTCCTACCTAAGAAATAGATCATTTCATGACGAAATGATTGACCATAATATTCAAGAACGTCTGCCTTTTGCAGCAGACACCAACTGCGAAGCTGTACTACATCAGTCGATGCAAGGTGGTGGTCTAAATATGCCAGTCGCGTACAGGAGGCCCATTATTTGCAGTTCAGCTCTTAATACTGGCGGTGCTCTACCACACTCGAATTGCGATAATAGTCAACAGTGTGAAATGTTGGCGCCCACCGCTTTTGAAAAAAGCCACTCGGTAGAAGTAATAGATTGCTCAGAAAAAAAGTTTACCTACACAAGAAAGATTCCATTGTGCTCTTCTAGCTATGAGCCTGCCGGTCATTCTCTTGGACGACCAATCTGTAATAGCATGGTCGGCGTAAAAGAACCAAATGTGAACCAGAAGTTTTATTCTCCTCCAATATCTGTTCCGGTAGACGAGCCTGAAAACACTTGTCTCCGCTTGACCGCGCCAGGCGAACTAGCTTTTATGCAAAATCAGCCGGTTCAACAACCATATTTTGAAATTGGTTAACGCGTCTGTTTCAGTGTTTCGAGAGATCATAATTGTTCGTTCAAATTCGTCTTCAACCGACCAACATGCGTTTTACAGCCTATTAAACTGGCACTAAAGTTTTCTCTGTAGTTTTGTCGCTTACACTGAACGAGAAATGGTTGCTCTTTGTGGAGTTACATAATGTAATCCAACGCTATCTACTTTCTGTTATAAGCACAGCAAAGGTCATACTGTTTGTCCTGCTGAACCGTTTCGCTATGTTTTTCAATCCTTTTTTGGAGCAAGAACCCGCATATTGGATGAAGTCGCTACATTTTTCAAAAATACTTGTTCAGAATAATGACGTGATGGGAGAACAGCGCATTAACCGTATTGTTAACTACGTTATTTCCATTATGCATACCGCAATAATCTTTTTCATAACGGCATCGAAATTTTTTATATGAATTGGTGGAATAGACGTGTTTTTTGTCCGCTTATAATTAAGCAGGCAAAAATCTTACGGGCACTGCTTCTCTCATCCCTGAGCTTGTTTATCTCCACTTTTGATACTGTCACTCTTGATGATGCTAAGGATTGGTGAGTTTGTAACAGGTCCACATGTTTTTATTTTTCTCACAGCAAAAAAGCCCGTTTTCAACAAGTTTTTACAACGCGGAGCTTTCAAGACTGACGCGTTCAATCCTTTGAGCATTGAGACTTTCTTCAGTAGTCAAGACTGCGCGTCAGCCTAAAAACTAATACACACAACGAATCTCGACCATTCCGCATTCTGCAATTGGCCTCCTTTTGCATGAAGGAAGGGAACTCATTTAGGTTCAAAAGTACCTTCTTCCTGCGGAACAGTGGAGCCACAGTGGGAGGCGCACTCTCTCCCGTTCTAGTCGAAATCTTCACGGAACATTTGGAAGAAGAACGTTTAACAACCACGAATGCCGCTTGTTTCCCGTGCCTTTTCAAACAGTATGCGGATGACATCTTCGCAGTCATAGAGGCAGGCAAGGAAAAACTTTCTTGAATACCTTAACAGTTTCTTCCAAAATTACATTTACGTTACCATCGAAAATGGGACTGGGAGTTAGCTGCCCTTTCTCGACGCTTTGGTCATCCGTAGCCCCGGTAGGTTGAAGGCTACCGTCTATTGTAAACTATTCGTGGGATGGTAGGCAGGACGGTGAGTACTTGCGATCCAGAGTACCCTGAAGAGGAACTCGGGCGCATTAAAGAGCGCTTTACTACAACGGCTGTCCTGCTAGTCTCGTGTCATCGGTAATACAGTGTAAATTACATATGCGAAGGTTAGCCGCCGAAAAAAACAGTATCCTTGGCTGTTCCCTCCTGATACACGGGAGTTGGTGAACATCTGAAACATCTAGGGACTGCTTCAAAAGTACTGCGTCATTCATTCCGATCCTCTCTACGAAGCGATAAAATCAAGGTGACAGACGAAAGATCTGGCGTTATTTATGATGGCTGAAGGGTTACATGCGTGTATACCGCTTCCTACATAGGAGAAACGGGAAACTTTATTTTGGAGGTTTATGGAGCACTTGTCGGGGTTAACAGTTACAAAAAAAGGCTAAAACAAAACAAGTCGACTGAACAGAGCCAACGCGAGACAACCTAAGTCGGGACCAGCAGACAATCCACAACGCAGAGGTCGTGGCAAACTAAGAAAGAAACCTAAAGAGACAGTGACTGAAAACAAGAATCCCAGGAAAATTATGCCGAACACGATCAAAAGCTCAGCGAGCGTCGGATATTGTCCTCAATGCTCGTTCGACCTGTGAAAGAAGATTTATGTTGTGAGGGCCTGTTTTCCTTATGCAAGTTAAAGAAGGCATTGGACCATCCATCATAGCGCCATTTAGATTAATCGAGTCATAGGTGTCGAGGTTAGCGAAATGTAGGCTGATCTGATAATCAGCCCAAGTGCTGCACATTAGCATCTTTACCCATTGCCTTGAGCGGGCATATCAAACAAATGGTCCCCTCAGGGCTGTATAGGTCACATCTGCGTCGTCATGATCTGAAGCCGTCCAGTACAAATTGTTGCAGAATATTTTTGTTCCTTAAACTTAGAAACATACCAATATGCATACAAACGGATTAGCCATCTTCACGAATGCAAAGCAATGAAACAGCCTAAAAAAGAACATTTCAAACGGTGGAATAGACTTGCATGCAACAACAACAAGCACATTGCACAAAAATTAAAACGGTTCTAGATGAATGCAGGTGAATGTTTATTTATTATTATTCAGTCATTTTTTACAGCATCCTTTGTGCTGGCCGCATGTGTTGACATGTTTGGCCTAGGGCACAAAATACCATCACAGGCAGTCATACCTGCTTGTGCCTTACAGCTCATGACAGAACCAGTCAAGTTCGGGGAGCTACGGACGCTCATTATCTTGTACGTACAACGGGAAGAATAAACCGCTTTTTCTGCCGCAAAAAACTGCAAAGCCACTGGTACACGATCTGTTTTGAAGTTAGCTTTGCAACAAAATAAAATTCGGGAATAAATTTTCTTTCTGACAGCGGGGATAGTTTCGCGAACTGCCGCCGAACGCACGTTCACGAAAACAGTGCGTGGCATGGAGTCAAGAGACTGCTTTTCCAACAACGAACTTCTTAATACTACTGTAAGACAATCAACGGATTAAGATGTTCGAAAGTCTAAATGCAGTCGAGTCAGCACAGTCAGATTGGTTGTTGCTTCGCTATTTCAATTATGGGCACAAGTCGAACTAAGGGCGCCAAATAAGTAACAGTGAACGAGGAGAGACGAGTGAGCGGTAGCAAATCAATTTAAGCATTGCAGCGGGAGGATCCAAAGCATAAACCAGTTGCAGTGCACTAATCACAACGCAGCAAAGGGAAAGAACCAACGAGGACGAACCTGCAGGCTGCTAAATGAACAGATGTGAACAAACGCCTCCAAACCAACAGTGATGAAGCACTGCCGGTTGGCGAACTGATGCTGTTGAGCCCGGAGTGACATATTGCTGTTGAAACAGCTGTCCGCAAAAACGCCGTCAATTGGCACGCAGCCAACGAAACGAAACGTCGTCAAATCCTCACTTCATTGCGTACGCTAGCATGGTGACAAAGGCAACAACGGTTTGCAGGTTCAAAAAGACTGTATCTTTCTTTGCTTTCGTTTTGAATCCTTTTAGCAGGTGTGTAGGTGAGTTAACTGACCGTTTGTTTGAAATTCATGGTGCTAGACTGTGCCTTATTCGTCTCGTTCATTTTCGCCTGTGCTCGTCGAGTGCTTTCCACCGTCTGCAGCTTCATGCGGCGTTGCAATGCTGTTTCAGCGAAGCCGTTTTGCGTCCATGTAAACTATGATTTCCTGGTCCCAGAAATTGCGGCTAGCTACAGCAACTGGAATTTCAATCGCCGTAATAGTCTCTGTCACGTACTACATCTACTTCCACAGACGTCGAAGAAAGTCTGCTGCCAATTTGTCGCGTACGTGTTGTCCATTCATATCTTTACAGTGTGTTGCTTAACAAAGCATAAAAGTTTTATTGCGCTATTGAAACAGATGTGTTTAATTGTAAGCTAGTGAAGGCTTATGGGCGTTCCCATCGATTCCATATATTCCAGGGCGCTGTTCGAGCAGCAGTGGTGATTGCGATCGCATATCTAATCACGAATGCAACAACTTACGGATAATCAACGGCACCAAAAGTTCAGAAGAACGTCAGTGCAGTCCAGAAGCGCGTATCAGTTTTCACTTTGCAAAAAATTCAGTCACCACCGAGAGCGGTAACGAAAACCTTCCTTTCGAACCCGGTACTTGTGTAACTATTGTGGAAACATGTGTGGTACGTAGACAACAAGCTCTCAGTGCAGAACTGTGTATCGAAGAAGCTGTTAAGTATAGTTCTAAAGAAGTGGTTAAACTGAAACGGAAACTTTCCGTGGAGTACACTAGCGTTGGCAGTACTGCGGCTAATGTCAACGAATGCTCTACAGCTGCTTCTTCGGCCGACAGAGGTTTGCCTCCGCGACCATTTCGGAGGCGTAAAATGATCAGCTTAATAAGCAACATTGTGAAGTCGCGGCAGTCTGATCGCCTGGACGAGAGAACTGCTCTCTCGCTTGTTAAACTCCTCAACGATCATGAACACAACGTCATACTCCAATGTTTGGCGGCTCTGAAGACAGTTTCAACGTCTACGGAAAATCAGGTTGACGTAGAATTGGTTATGCAATTGTTTCAAAGCTTTTATGAGACGAAATTGCAGGTTCTTCTGGACAGTTTTAACGTTACTAGTCGAATTCGGGAATTGTTAGAGGCGCATGGACTTTCCCAAAATGCGCTGATCATTTTGATCGATTGTATTTCCACTTTATCCAGCAGTCCCATATTGAGAGCAAAATTAGCGGTGATAGGATGAATCAAGTAGAGCCACGTTTTCTTTTAATCAAGTCTTTTCAGTCGTGCATACCTCAGTTGATCCAGCTGCTCGACTACCACATTCGTTCCAGAAGGTTTCGCGATGCATGCTTGCAAGCATTATTGAAATTAGTCGACGATGATCTACCCGATGGAAGTTTTAAGCACTCCGAACTGCTGATCTGCAACCTTCTTCATGTGTAAGTCAGCTCGAGGAGTTCTAATTGTTTTAATTTTACCTGTTTGAGGTTCAAACCTGACAGCAACAGCCGCGCAGCTGAACTAGCTGTGACGCTATTAGCCAAACTGGCGTCAAGTCCTCACGCAGCTTCTCTCATCCTAAACTGCAAGGTTAACTCGCAATATGTTATTTCATTTTTACCACGTGGAGATGTTTAGGCGAGCCATCCCGATCTTACGCGCTTTCTGGAGAGCAAAAATGGGCCACTTGTACTGAACTTCTTGATCCTATTGGATCGTTTGGTTCAGACGATTAAGAATCCGCCCAATGGAGGTATTAACGTTCTTCACGGTACGACTCTTGCTGTTGCTCTGTTTTCACCAAAGCAAATTCCGATAATGCGCCAGCGCCTTACCTGTTTGCTTAATGAGTCCACAAACGATGAAGTCAAAGCAACCGTCGAATCCATCCTACGACATCCCATGTTTTCTTCAGGGTGCTGAAAAGTTGCCTATTGATGTATCGCTCCCGTTTGCTTTGTAATTCTAATAAAAACGTGGAACCCATTTGAACTTTATGAGGCTTTCATTTTCCAATCAGCCTCAACAGCGTTAAAAAGCGTGTATTCTAGATTCAAAGCAAGACCCCCCCACGGGGACAACAGATGAAAATCCCGAAAGTATGCCAACGCAAATTTTAATTTATTGGCAGGTTTTACAATAGCGAATGTCTTGTACGGGGCTCACGAAAAACCTGGAGTCACTTACGAAATCAAGTGCACGTGCTCCGCATCTTACATATACGAGACAGGCGACGCTTCATCACATAGGTACGACCAAAATTTGAGTTGCCTGCAACGTTGTGAAAATGCCATGAATGACAGAAAGGGATTAGAAACAGAAAGACGAGGAGAACCACGAAAACTTCAGCCAAATGAGGCGACGGATGAAGCAATCAAGGCAGGCCCAATAGTGGAGCACGCGTAACGTTGCGACGGCCAACTGTATCCAAATGTTATCACCAACGAACCAGACTTTCAACTAAACAAAATTAAGAAAGCTCTTCGCATTATGTACAACGTGGTGATAAACAGAGGTCAGCGGCACTTTGACTAAACTAATTATGCGAAATCGGTTATGCACGATAACAACAACAACAACCGAGCAGCCTATATTTTTTGCCTAAAAAGCTGATCTTTCTTTCAGTTTTTATCGTTCGAGCACTGGTGATCGTTACTATTTAGAAAAATGAATACTAAATATTAGTACTGATACAGGCGGTTCTCGTATAAGTGAAAGTTTAGTTGCTGGAAAATCTCGCGTTACGTAAAACAGAAGATATTGCAACAATCACCGAGTCTCTTTAAGCCTTCTAATTACAGTACCGCGGCGCGCAAGCTCGAATAATACCAAAGAGACCTAAAGTCACCTGCCAACCAGCCGCTAACTGTCTAACTCTGATTACTGACATCTGCTTCCTTCGATGACTTATTGTCGTGGGTCTACCGCCTACCTCGTACCTGCGTACCGTTGTGCCTGCTTATCTTTACTGTTACAATATGTAAAGCCTAGGAAAATCACGATTGTTTAGAAAATTTGTTTACTAGTTAACGTCATCACAGAATATCGCAAATAAGTGGCGTTGTAAGGGGGCACTTAGGCAAAATGTTGAAAAACGATTATACAGGCAACCGTAAAAGAAAAGCACGTACGATGCCAACATTTCGAAATAGCGTCCGTTTTCAAATGTTCTAGTTCAACCGCGACAACTACCATTCCAGCAGACAAACGCACAGGCCGATCATTAGTAATCGACTGTCTTGATCGCTTCGCAACGTCTCAAAAGATGGATCCTCTACGTCAGTCTTCCATTGTACTCACTATCTTCCCGATTACAGTAAAAGAAACAGGGCCGTTTACAGAGATTATTCCAAGTTTTTACAGGCACTTTATTTATCACATAACTCCAGCATTTACCATTCGCTAGTGTTATTCTAAATTTTATGTGTTATTTCCTTTTTTTCTAAGCTTTAATGTGTTATGATAGCTCTATTGTTTCCTGGGCCTGAGAATATTCAAAGCCGTATTGCATGTTGGCCAACCGGAATAGTTTATTCCCTTTACGGACAATTTACCAGATTCCATCTATTTTCGTAAAGCGGAGATACCTGTTATATGCGCCTGTCTCATTCTATTTTTTTATTTCTGGTATCCCCCATATCGTTAACTTTTGTTCTACAAAATTTCGCTTTGAAGAAGACAAATTTGTCTGTATACTCGCTACATGAAAAGTCTAAAGGACGAATTTTTGCTTCATGAAAAAAAGTTCAAAAAGTGAAGTTGCGTTCATTGTTCGCTTTACAACATTGCCTAGCTATATTTTGTGTATCCCTGAATGCGACAATGGGTAGAAAATTACTTATATTGTGCAGTAGGTATGCATTTATCATAACGCTCATTTTTTCATTGAGAATCTTTCATGGCTTCTTCTGTTCTTTATTATGTAATGAGTAACGGCGATTACGCTAAGTAACCGCAAGAAAGGGAGCCGTATCTCCCTTTCTTATGAGCTGATGACGGGACTAGAGCGTCCCGAAAGTTAAGTCCGTTCATTTTCTGTCAATTTCCTAATAACTTGCTCATCTGTTCATTGATAGGGCGTTTGTGCTAATTTTTTACAGATAACAGATACAAAACAAGCGCGAAACCGTGTAAAGGTCAAAATACAGAAATGAAGACCCATCACCCTTTACAAAGCATCCAATGCTTAAGAACCTGCACAGCAGCGTTGTTGAACTTTCTAGTACACACAAAAGCTTCTGAGAAATCATTTCGTCTCTTCAATTCGAATTACGTGTCCACATATCCGTTTTAAAATTGAAATGGCTTGACTTGAGGCAACTGATTGTGCAGTGGATCGTTTCTAAAGTACTGAGCTGGACATAAGAATCTTCAGAAAAGGGATAGACTGGATTCAAGTAAGCTGGGCGGACTTGTCTTCATTTTGCTTTGCTTATGTTGGCAAGTGATAATAAATATTAATAGATTTGGCTGACGTACGTGAGTACAGCGGTGGGATCATAATCAGTTGTCCGTGTTAAGCGATCAGTGATCATAAATGATTAAACGAAAGCCAATGCAATTCATGACAGGACGGACATGCAAACGCTGGCGGACGTTCGTACTGCTGCTGTTCACATTTATCGTGATATCACATTTGTAGCAGAGTGTACCATGTGCCTTCATGCGCCATTACAATAAGGGAAAGGAACTGAGACAGGATGGACATTATTACTGTAAAAGCGAATAATAGCAGGATTAACCTCCCAGTGGAAATGCAGATGCAACTGTCAGAATGAACATTTGCAATGCACTGCCCAGCCGGTCACTGGACGACCAAGTAGATGCTTGCAGTCCACCATTTAATTGGCGGGGTCATTGGACGGGTCAGTGGAATCCAGCACTTTCCCACAGTTTGCGATAGCTGGACGAACAAAGCCTTGTCACGTGACTACGTGGCCGCCATCCGGCCAGCTCCCAAAAAGGTTCAGACAGTTCGATTGATTCGGCTGAGGGAAACTGCATAACTTTTCTTGTGAGTTCCCACGCCATGTTTGAGTAAACTTGGTGCTATCTTGACAGGTGTTCATGCCAGTGGCCTTCTTTGGCAAGTTTTACTCCTGTTTAATTGTATACCAATTGCGCTCCAGAATGGTAATCAATGGCTCGTCTTAATGAACAGCTACCATTGTACGAAGGAATATGATCGACAAGTGTGCGCAGTAATCGTTGCGCAGAAAAGATAAGAAGTCATAAATGAAAAGCTAGCGTGATTGATCATTTAGGCGTTTTGGCATCCTGGGTCTAGACTGATCATCACTATCAAACCATAGCAAGGCTGATCACATGCAGGAATGTACTCATAATTTCACCTTTTTCGCAGTTCCCAGATTTTACAGGCAATGCAAATTCAACGTTGCATGAAACCAATGCTAGGTGCTATGAAGATGACATACGCGTACACTTTGGAGGTGATCTTGGTCTTCTACCCATCAGCAGACATAATGTTCAGAAAGCGACGTTATTCAGAAATTTCAAACAGAATCACTTCTGATAGACACCCTGCTTGTTGGAATACGTGGCTTTGCCGCCACACTTAAAGCCAACATGAATCGATTTCGAACATTAACTAAAAGCAAATTTAAAATAATTCATTTGCTTAAGGTTGTCCAATACTATAGTAAGATACCTTCTTAAGCTTTCCACTCTCCATCCGATATTTCGGTTAACAATAGTGTTTCAATTTCTGTTGCACCGAAAATCTCGACAGTTTTGATTACATTTCCTCTGAGTATTAATAAAACAGTTACGTTTAAACAGGCCCCAACTCAAGCGCAAAATAAAAGAAATCTACCCGCCATACCAAAAATCGTTGCAGCAAGCTACGTGGTTGTCAGTTAACTTAAACTTCAACTGCTAAATCAGCCTTCGAGGAAGAGGATGAATGGGAAAAATAATTTTACTGCTCTGTACAATCAAAACACAGTTCGGTCACACAAATGACTTTTCTTTACTAATCAAAGTAACTGCATGTCACTTGGATGGACGGTAGCTTCGGTCGGTGCTCCTTTTGCATTAGATTGGAATGAGGAAGCCTGCTCTGCAGCTCCAGAATGCTTATTTCAGCGAACGGATTCTGTCCAGCGAACGGTAAGCAGCCTTCAGTTCCGACGAGGCTGTGCGCTGGAATATGTCGGATGCTTTTCAATACTTCTGTAAATAACGTAAGTATAGTAGCAGGAAGCGTAGTCGAAGTCTAACGCATAGCGCGTATCTTCATCTTTTCAGAATATCACCACTTCATGGAAAAACAGAAGTTATGTTGATCCTTAAATTCTCTTTTTGTTTCTATATTTATCCCCTAGCGCTTTCGTGACAACTAGCTTTACTAAGAAACCATTAGTTACAGTCACGAAATATTTGCTTTCCAGGCTCAGAGAGATACAACGGAAAATACTTTTTAAAAACCTATTCCCTTTCTTTTTCAATGAAGTTAGTAAGTATAAATTAGAAAAAAATACAAACCTGGCGGCATCAATCCAGCTTTCACTCGAGCAACTATCGCATCATGAAGTTGATCAATATATCTGGTAGCTTCGTTTATAACCTCAATCTAAAGTTTACAGTTTTAAAGAAGAGACTCAGTGATCATTACAATGTACCAACCTCATTTAAGCCGCGTCGACGACGAACCTCCGGTGGAAGGGCGCTCTGCAATCTGCGCACTTCTTGTTTCTGTAGGCGACGCATCAATGCTTTTTTGGCTTTAACTGCGGCGGATGCGGATGGTCGCGACGATTGGGGTTTTGTTCGTCTTGGACAGGTCATCTAATTTTTTTGGAAGAGAGATTTAAAGGTATCAAAGTGTGCTTTCGCTGGCCACCGCTGCAAGCTAGCTTGACGACGTCTAGCGCACGCTTTTATTTCAGGTAGGCGGTACCAGAGCGTTCGACATTCATTGGTCAAGACAAACAGGTCTGATCAGCTTCCCACGACATCGCCATGCAAACACCTGCCGTATGTGCCATTTCCCTGGAGGGGACACAAGGAGCTTTAGGATTGGCGGCAGGTCACTTCTGTGCAACCGATTTGGCTACAGCTGTTGACTTAAACCATGGGAACGTTGATCAGATCGTTAGTTGTGTGGGAAAACAGTGCATACCGGTACACGCTGCATTCAAAGTAGCAGCTGGGCGTTCTCCGAAATGGGTGAGAAACTTGTGACCTGACTCGCTGAGCAAACGAGCTCGTTTTGTGACATGTAACTTGTAAGGTGCAATTTGTCTGCTGCTTTTAAATCGAACCCACGCAGAACCATAACGAAAATACTCTAATGAATAAGATAGGGTTTCAAATTACGCACAGCGTTTAATCGCGTCTACTATGCGTAAACTCAAACTGCGTCAGTTTGCGCGGAACAAAACTGAAATTTTCTTTGCTTTAACCATTTTTGCTATTATTTTCTCCTGAATGTATGCATTTTAATATAAAACGGCAAAAAAATTACCAGGCGGACGAAACTAGAAAAGTTATCTATAGAATAATGTGTGAATAATGGTAAATCAATAATGTACTCTCAGGTGACATATTGTTCTAGAATCCGTCCGCACGACAAGAGCTGCCGCCCGGCCGTTGGTCTCATAAAAGGTCGAACTGTCATTGTCTAGGTTCGAATAAGCACATTAGCACTGTGTCATCGACTTGTCGGTACCCTTTGACATAAAAGTGCCGCTATTGCCATTACTGATCGCGGCAACGTCCGCTCCTTACCACCTGCGTCGGTTAGCGGTTGTGCAACGCGTGGTCGACGCCACGCTGACCGTCGCAGCCTTTGTGACCCTCACGCCGCGCCCATGCGCCGCTTTCAGCTATTTGACTGTAATTACTAATAGATGGGCGTCACCTCTAACAGCTGCCAAAATTAAGAGAGCTTTGTTTGCGAACTGATCGGCCAGTTTCTTGCTGTATTCGTTATGCCGCTTCAGTTCATCTATGTTGAAATGATGAAAGTCTTTCCAAAATTTTTTTCTGTTTGCGTTGAGATGGTAACAACGGAAATTGGGAAACAGTCGCCGCAGGGGCAGTTGCAGAAAAAAGAGGTAACCATTATAGCAGTTCCTTACCAAAAGCTCAGGCGAAAATTGGCTGGCTTCACTAAATGATCACATTAAAACTACAGGACTGTGCACTTCCTCCTTTCGTCTTTTGATAAGCTAACAAAGCAAGAAGGGATAGGCACCCAGGACAGCATAGGGTGACGTGAATTCGTCATAAATCACATGGCAAAGAATCGAAACAGAGAAAACAGGTCGTTTCTCTTTGAGACCAGGCAGAGGTAATTGCCAGTGGCTAGAATGAAATGCTCAGCAGGTATCGTTTCCGTTACAGACATCGGTAGGTAGGGTCCTTTGTTTTGTTGACTATCAGTCTTCCTTCCAGGCGGGAAGCTCGAAAACAACTTAGTCACGACCATAAAATGAAAAAATGCTACGTTACTTCAAAGTAGCTTTTTTCAATTTGCAGCTCCGATTTATTGCCTATAAGTCAACAGCGCGTTTGACTACACCTTGAGATGGGATAGCATTTCGACGAAGAGCGGAACGCTGCTTCTTTCTGTTAAGAACATTTTAGAAAAAAGTTCGCTAATCTAATGATTGGAAATGAAATATTATCCTTGGAGACCAGCTATCCGTTGGTCAGCCACTATTTCTTTCAGCCTTAGCAAATAGCCTCAATGGAGCTATTAACGTGCTGGTCACTTAAGAAGAACTTTCTATCAACAAAGTGAATTAGAATGGAATATTTATCTTGACTTAAACGGTAGGTGTTCGTTAACGGGTTAGAAAGTTTTCATATGCATATTGCTTTCTAAAATTAAACGAAATAAATTACCTCCTAACGAATGGATGAACGCCTGTTACAGAAATAACACAGAATAATCGCTTTGTTTTTCACAGCTTTTGTGACTAAGGATTATCTTCGCGTAGCTACTTTGAGGGTACGTTATTTTTAATCTTATTCTATCTATAAGATCATCTGTTTTACTAAGTGTCATATATGCCAGAGCAAATGTGCCTAATATTTAATAACTGATGTTTTTCTCGCGTTAATTTCACCATGTATAGTCTGGTGCTCGATAATGATTTTCTGTTTTGAGGCACTTATCAATTTGAAAATCTGCTGCTTGGTAACTGGTAGTTAAAGTTTAAAAAACCAAGGAGATGAGCCGTCCGAGTCATTAAAAAGTTGGTCACCGAATTTTCGGAACTGCAACACGTTTGTTCGCTGTATCATTCGCTGGCGACGGAGTAAGGTGCATTCTGAATTCTTTTTGTCCAAATTTAGTTTTCCTTTGTCTTTACTGATGATTCAGCTATATCGTGTTTCAAGCTGTAAGTACGGAATTTGTCCCGTTGAAGAAAGTACGAAAACTTCTAATATCAGTTTATAGCGCTGGACGGACTTTAGACATTAGCTTAGCAAGTATTGGCTTTTTTCAACGGAACAAATTCCGTAAGAACAGCTTGAAACACGATGAAACTACGGTGCTGTAGGAAATTATGTTCTCAAGGTCAGCTATGGAGAAATCGGTTATTATTTCAAAATTACAGCAGTTATGAGCAAAAACAAGATTAGTATGCGTAAGATTGCGCTGGAAGGCTGCCTGCGCGCAATAGCAAACTGCGAGAATAATTCTGCCAGATCGTAATCGTGTGCCCTGGTATGACTCACAATTCGCAAACTAGTTCTTTCCAAAAGTTCTGTGCAAAAAGAATAAGCACAGCGGGAAAGTTTGTATTGGAAATTGAGCGCTTGCTTGTTGTAGGGCTTCTGTGCCATGAGGCAAATAAAATCGTTTGATGAGAGTGACAGTTGTCATCGGTTGTAGAAATCTGAGATCGTATTATGAAAATTAGATGTCGTACATCGCAGGCGCTTCATAGTTTAACTGTTTTAAAGTCAATCGTTTTATGGAATACTTAACTATACCTGTTTAAATGAGAATAATTTACAACCACATAATACATTGCTTAAACCACGATGACCTTTCCCTCCATGCCATAGTTACGCAGCCATTTTCGCCCTAGCGCGCTTAGACGTAGCAAGCGCCGTTTGACTATGATTAGTTCCATGTGATCAGTTCTATCAAAGTACTAATTCGCCAACGAGTACCTCTTATTTCAGGGTTCATTGGCCTTTGGCACTGACTGACGCGGAGCCGGCCATCGTGAAAGGTCTACAGTCCTCTATAACGCTCAGCATTCCACTGACCTCTGGGCAGGGGGTCGTAGCGCCCGTGACCACTCCGTTTGGCTTCCAATGCTCTGTAACTACGCTAAAAAAATCATTTTCTTGCATAATGACGGCAGAAACAGTACATTCCCAAAAACTCCGCGTTTCTAATCACTAGTCTCGAAAAGAATATTGAACCGTACATCTGACAGGAAAACGCCAGTCATAAATTTATAAATAACTGAAAAAGACTGCTATGCTTTGAAACGCGAGAAAGTTCAGCCGGACATTCAGATTCGTAAGGCAGCATGAATAATGCACTCCTGAAGCAGAGTACATTTTTTCAAGGCCCCGAATGGTCCAAGAAAACAATCTGCGTGCATCAGTTTGACTGGTTGGCCAGACGCTTTCTGTCTGCAGAAGTACTTGGCCTTTCGATAAGACCTTATGCTTAAGGGATATCTAATGCTCACCAAAAGTTTACACACGAGTATTTATGTGGAGAAATGCCTCCAGTGGACCCAAGATAAACTATGCAAAAAAATGCTTACAGAAGTGCTTTAACGAAAAAATGAATGAAGATTTATCAAATGGAACCTTAAGTTATAATGCGCTTAGACGCATAAGTATTCCAAGGTAACAATATTTGTCTGAAAGTTAACTTTGTAGCTTGAAAACTGTAGCTTTAGAAGCCGTACTGCCTAATGAATGTCCAATAGTTATCGAAAAACGCAATTTGGTAGTATCTTCACGTTAAACTTTCAGAACCATTACCTGTATGCGCACTGGAATAGCTGAGTAAAATATAAATTTTTCTAACGGAGTATTTCGATAAATGTATAGGTGATCATCGCATGGTCTTTCGATCTGCAAGTAAGGTTGCAGAGAAAGCTTTAATCAAAAACATTTTAAGATGTCTTCTGAATTTCTGATGGAAAAATTAATCAACTTTCAAATGTTTGCGTAAGTCAGCTGGGTAAATGGGGGCATTAATTTTGGGATTAGCTGCCTGAGCCCCAATCGTACAATGACACGTTTACATTCTTCAGAATGATGCCGTCGACGCTAATAGACAATCGCATTCGTTACTATGAAACTCCTACAACCAACACGTACAATATTTTCTAATAAAGAAGGGAGTGCTACCCGTGCTTATTGAATGGTAGATTGCGTGTTCTGATCCGCAAACCTCGAAAAATGGAATGCGTCGATTCTGAAACTCTCGAAACTAGACTTGCTTCGTGCACTGGTCATTATAGTTCTTCAGACCTCGGCCACTGCGCGTCGCGAATGAAATCAACTATTTCAAGGGAAACGAATGTAGTCGAACAGAATCGCGTACGTTTTACATGTACTTATGCGTAGTGAGCGCATGCTAATCACTCTAGGCAGGAGCGATGAGTGACGCGAACAACCAGAACTGCCTACCAAATATTCTGACCTTTTTTTCTTGAATATGGATTTTTTGTAGCGTATTATTCAGAAAGCACTTTCTGAGGCGTCTACATCACGCTAATACACGAAACAGTTGGACTCCTGATCGATCTATAAGACAGTTACTTTTGAAAGTAATGAACTGTTTTTAAAAATCGGTGAAAACCCCGTCTTCGTAAGAGAATGAAAAATGCCACTTATGCCTGCGAATGAAATGCAAAGTAATTTATTTATAAACGCATTGCTTTCACTCAGTCAAAGCTGCTTTCAATTTGTTACTGCTTGAACATGTTCCAAGTTCTGTTGGTACTAGTCAAGTTTTTGCTGGAGTTGAAGTTTTTTCCTGCGCCCTGAATGCAGTCATAGGGAATACCCACGGGGTGCTCATGATTTCAGATGCTTATTCATAATTTTCGTAGTACTTTTCTTGCAGTTGTTTAGAATAACTTTTTTCGCTATTTCTCAATTATTGTATCCAAGATTAGTTTCAGGTATAATATTCTGGCCGTCCATATTGATATGTTTTAGGAGCATATGGGCTAACAAGGTCCTCACTAGTTAGCTTTAACTGGACGTAACTGTTTCGCTCTCTACGGGTAGCGCATTCTCATACAGCTACTGAATTTTGCTTCAAGATTCTGTCAAGAATGTGTTCTCACAGAAATTGTTTTAGTTTTCTTGCATTTTAAATCTTTTATGTATTTAGCTTAAAGGACATGGAACTTTGGAAGAATACGAAAAACATGATAAAGTGCTAACATCATCGCATGGGAATAGGCTTATTAGCACAGTGACAATATATTCTCTCGAACAACTATGACTACGTTTCCAGGACAGGCTTAACAATGACAGAATGAAAAAGGGCAATTCATGTCGAACGCTTCGCTTTGTCGTACGTTAGAAACTTACGAAAGCAGACACAACTTGCTTTGAGTGTTGGTCAAGGTCGCTTGTTGTATTCATATGTGAATGTCAACGTACGCCATTGTTCGAATGCTCTGGAAAATAGGTGAGTCAATTTGCCGAGAGTTCAGAACGAATCAATTTGAACTGGAGATTGCTAGGGACAGTAAAGGTTTCTAATTGTTGTTTAAGACGTATAGGGATGAGCAATAAATGCGAATGTAGGCCAGCGGATTTTAGAAGGTCACAAAGGCGAATTTTTCCCACAGTCGTCTGTTCTGCCGTGCAGCAAACCATTATGCTGGCAGACATTGCTTTCAGTTGCTGCCCACTACGCGCTTCCCCCTCCGGAAGACTGCTAAAATCCAGTTCACGTGAACTACAAACAGTAATGGCAGCAGGAATTGTTTGAAGAGTGCTGGGTATGCGAGGCGGATGTTTTCACAGGTCAAACAGCTGAGACGGACAGCTGCTCGAAAGCTATGTAGGTTTATCTCCTTGAGAACACGGAAGCATTGTTCTACAATCCTCACAGAAAGAAACCGTTTACTGAATTATAAAAAAAATAAACAGAGGTTTCGAGGAAAACTTCCTAGTCATCGGTATTAATTCAAGGAAGCAATCACTCTTCGCCATTGTATAAATACTTATGGCAGAAAAGCCTCCCCAGAAAGCTGTTTCTTTTTGAAACTTAATACACGGTTTTCTCTCGTATCAATATTACGAAATTGGGAGCCAGTATTTCATCATGCAACACCGATGTTATCGACAAATTTTATTTTAAATTGGTGAACACTTTTTCCGTAACGGGAGTTTGTTCATACAAAATTTTTTTGTTATGAAAGCCTTCCTATTGTTTACGCAATAACGCAAAAAATTGCGAAGCTTTCAGCCTCACCCTTTGGTCATCTCTTTAGCCCAAAAAACCGTTATTGGTCGAAATCGAGATCAGCTACTCAGGAGCTATTCCGTGTTGCCAGCCAACGTGGTTACCCGTCGAGTCAAACCCTGACTCATTGAGGTTGAAAGCTTCGCAACTTCTTTGCGGTGATTGAAAAACAGGAAGATCAGCAATAAAAAATTTTTAACAAGTATTTTATTTTCGAGACCGGAAGCTTTCAGACCTTACGTAGTCTAGGATTAGCTTATGCTAATGACAGATAACACCATAATACCAAAAGTCAGGCACGTCAAACTGGGAAATTAAAAAACAAAAGAAAACATTTAAAGTAAGAAGAGAAAGTGTTGTTGTAATTGCAAACAAGCAAAGAAAATGAAGAAACTTTACTTTGCGTAAACCAACAAAGCACAGCCGGACCAAACTGAAATTCTAGCCAGAAACGCCGCAGCCAAAACGTTCACTATTCGACCGGAGCAAAACCACCCCCTTGTCTCACTTATCTTTTCTCTCTTTCTCGCTGAAAGATAAGGCTACCAGTTTTGCTCTCGCGCGATAAGCTATTATGCAGCGTACATTGCCGGAGGAGACCAGTAGAAAGAGCGATTAGCTTCCGCTGCCTTGCTTGTCACAGAAAGGAAAGAAGGAAGAAAGTTATAAAAGAAAACTTTCACAGGATGGATGAATAAGTGAAATTACGAAATGAACATTCGAAAAAAAAGAACTTGGAGCACAGGGGAGGGGAGTTGTTTAGTCGCAAGAATCCATCGTAAAAACGATCACTCTCCAACTGCAGGAGTATCATATGAAAGGCAACAGTGATTAGCCCATGTGACGTTTGAATCGTTCTTTAAACCACCCGGAAATTCCGCTCTTTAAAGTAGTAAGTCTGGCCGGCGACCTACCAATCTATCCTCAGTCATTGCTGACCCGCTGGAAACCGGAACAGACACTTCCCGAAAGCTTCGCAAAATAAGAATTTCATGGGTTGAATTTCCGAAATGAAATTACGCTTCTAAATAACTTCATTACATCTATTATTCGGCAGCGTAAATTAAACAAATGCGAAGGATTTATTAGTTTCGGAATAGGTCGCGTCGATCACGTGAACAACAGGAAATACCGGAGCTTTCGGATAGTGCATTGTCACCCGTCATCAACGGTTGAACTAACAAAGGAGGTTATCTCTGTTAGGAGATTAGATTATCAGCAGAAAAAGGAGATTACCTTTGCTAGTTCAGCCGCTGACGACGGGTGAAAGCCACCGCCTGAAAGCCGCGTTATTTGCTACCTTTTTCACGTGATCGATGGGATCCATTCCGTAAATAGATAAATCCTCTGTCCCATCCAATAAGCTACAACACATCCGGTTTTTATGCTTGCTCACCACAGCGGAGTAAGCACAAAATCACGAGTTTGGAACATTCCTTAAATTTTGCAGTTCATTTTAAAAGCTTATTTAACCTTCATTCGACAGTAAGAAGCAATGAAATCAGGGTTCCGTTTAACTGCAGCTTAGCCACCGTTTACGAAATGAAAAGCGTCTGTAACACTTCTTATACAGAAGAAATTGGGGCGGTACTTTATTTCACAAGTTTGAACAATACATGCAGAACGTGACACCTTATAAAAATTCTGAGCAGTGGCTCAAAAAATAAATTATCACTGGCCTATGACATTAGCTAAGTAAAACTCAGAAAAATCATGGACAAGCCGATTAAAGCTTCTGTAGTCGTAGGGCATTTTAAAGTTTAATTACAGACTTACATAGAAATTGGACAACACCGTGACCTGAAGATCAATTAAGAGATTACCGAAACCCGTTACAAGGCATCCTGTCTCCCAACAGAAAAACAATGACGCAAATCGAGAATGACAAATTGAAACGCATGTAAACTCATTCTATGCATGATTGTATCAATTCGTGACGCCTGGAAGTCACATGAAAAAGGTCGGACTTGTACATGTCAAAATGCAATAAAGCGCAGGAGAGTATGCAACGCCTAAAGCATTCAAATTCGGCATAGCATCAGAAAATGAAGATGCTCTACATGCAAGCAAGTTTTATTTCGAAATCCCAAAAGTAGGATACCTTAACAATGATGAAGCGGTCGCACTGCCTTTTTTCTTTCTGCTTTGGATGCGAAGAGACCAAGCATAGATTGCGGTTATTCCCATTCGATAGTTGCGGGTGGCTTTGGGGTTAAATCATACAAAACTCGTGATATCATTGGTAACTTTTCCTTGACGGATTTTGCCATTGCGTAAACGGCCTACAAGCAAGCTGCATGAAACCAGCAACCAGGAAAAATGGTATTCGTCAAACAAAAGCAGCAACTAACGACGTGGTAATCACAATAAACCAAACACAAAAGCTCTAAGAGAAAACGAGTTGAGGTTATAGTGGCTGGGGACGGTGCAGATGAATTCAAATGGCCAGAAAAAGGTGCTTTCATTGCGCATGATAACTCAGCACTCACTTCGTTGAAGCAAAGTAGCATCACACTGCACTAATCTCCTGTTGCTGACGTGCTCTCTATTTTAGGTGGGTAAAACTTCTTAAACTCATCGCAGATATCCTTCTTTCTACGATGTCTTAAAACTATTATTAACAAACTTGCCTCTATTAAACTGATTATGGATTGTGCAACTAAAAATAATTGTCGACAAAAGCCATAGCCACAAAAGCCATTTCCGCGGATTTCTGGAAGTTACCTCCAACGGATGCCTGATTTTAGTTTAGGCTCTATTTCTTTCCCTCTTCCCTTTCTAAACTGTTTACCTAGTAATCGTCTTTCCCTACTTCTCCCCATTAATGAACTTGCTGAAGAAGGACAAAGATGCTTCCAGAAGGCTACACTAGGAAACCGTAGAAAATAGGATGCTCCTAACAAATGGATGTTCTTATTTTTATAGTTTAACTAGTCGTTAACTACTGCTAAAACACAAGCATATTCTCGATATACATATATCCAGATTCATATTAAAATCAAAGTTAGTCAGAGCAAAACCTTTCAATACAACATGGATGCTGAAAGATTGTTCACCTCTTCTGGTATGTGATTGCCGGGGTATGCAGGCAAGCATGTCATAAAGTCACTAGTGATTACTGGGCGCAGGCAAATCGACCATTTAAAACTTGGGCTCTTCTGTATTCCCTCACACCGGTCAAAGTGAATGGGAAGGAGGACAACCGGCATCTTAAAAGATTACATCAACAGATGCTATAAGAAAATAACGGCATACCTGACTTATACTCTTCCTAATGTTGTACACCTCAGCTACTTTATTAGCGATGTAATCAGCTTCACGCGCAGTGTGAATGACACTTGAAGTTAAAAAAGTAGGCGTTATATCCAACACGGGATGCCTAACGGCAGTCCCAAACACGTATACCACTCTGAAAGAACATTCACGTTCTCCTTTGAGCAAACCAGCAAACAGGAACGACAAACCTGTTAACATTTTGAAGCAGTCTTACGATAACTTTACTTAGGAAAAATAAAGCTTTCCATGGCGTCTTTTTCTGGTCAGTGGAAAGAGCTACAACGAAGCTATAGCTTCTTCTATCTCCCTAAATGCAAGTTGCTCAATCTGTATGTAAGCTTGGAAAACGTTATACTTGAACGCCAACACTCTGAATTGGCAGCAAAGTAGCGAAAATTTCATCTGGAATTTTGAATAACGTTTCCAAGTCATCTTGAGGCAGGTGAGTTTTCAAATGGTTTAAAAGCAATTCGTCATGCTAAAAGATACACTCCATACTAATAGCAATAATAGCTTGACGCGTGCCTCATTTGCGCTTTCGTTCAAAGAAAGAATCCTTTTCAGAACGCTTTGCGTGTCTTGGAACTGAATGGGTATAAATGGTTCGATACGACAAATAATGCGCACTGCCAAACCTGGTCCTAAACAGCGAAGTGAAAATATATGAATAGCGAATTAAATAGTACCTGGGAATGGATGGCGATCCAAGATTGCGTCTGGTAAACCGAGATCTCTGCCCAAGGAACGGACTTCGTCCTTGTGAAAATCTTTTAGCGGCTCAATAATGTACCCCCGTTGCCGAAGCTGACGGACCATTCCTGTATCATTGTGATGAGTTTTAATTACGTTCGCCTGCATGCTAGCAATGCTGCTGGCACTCTCGATCAAATCTGGGCGCAGTGTTCCCTGAGCTAAGTATACTTGTCCAAAAGTGAGATTTAATCCATTCATCACTTCTTTGACTATCTAAAAGTGTCAGTTCTGTCAACATTTACAAGTTAGAGTACGAATAAAGCCAGAATGAAATCAAGAAACCGCAAACTGAAACTCGTAAAGAACGTCGCAGTGTTGACCGTTTTAATGAAACAGGGATATAGATCCATTTCCTCACAAAACTAAACATTTGCAACGGGTGTATGTACTTTCAATGCACATGCGGAAAAAATCCCTTAGGCTATTGTAACATTTTTTTATTCGATCTAGCTTTCAGGAAGTTTTTTCTCTCTCACTCAAAAATCGAAAAGAGCCGCTGAAAGCCACTTCAAACAAAAATATTTTTGGAGCATCCTAATGGGCAATTTCCGCATATACAATGAAAACTGAAAGCTTAAATTGAAGTCTATTTCAAAACCAACGCAAAAATTACAAAATTCGAGTCCATGAGAACGCTGAAACCTACGAACGTCACGTTATTTTTCATTAAACGGATGTCAACTGAAATATCTTCTGTGAAGACTTGCGACTAAAATAAATAATTGCAATATGTGCACATATTAATTCTCTTGGTACACTCACTACTTTAGTAAACATGTTTACACAAGCAGAGCGTACTGAAAAAATTAATATGTTTGCGCCATACCGACTGTTTATGCCAGCTGAACAAATGAACAACTCGGCCCTATATGTAACTCCGTCCCAACGCCATGCGTCAGAGAAAAATACCAGACGCTATCTCCACTACTTATTGGTTCTTACAAAATGTCAAAGCTAAGAACGATGACTAAAAACTGCATTTTTCATGTTGTTTACGTTAGCAACCCATTTTACTTCAGACTGAACGGTATAGCTTCTGAAAATTTTCTTTCCCCGTTAGTCCATCGTGGTAAACAAACGGGTTGGTTCCGCGAAAGCATGAAAACTTGGGCATCCGTTACGAAACCCTACACCAGTGTTTCTCACGGTGAGGCAGGTGCCCCACCGGGGGGCCCCTGGGAACCCATTTGAGCTGTGTGAAGCACACGCCCCACCTGGGCCATCTTGTTGAAGTGCATCGGAAGGTGAAGTCTGAGGATGAGGTATTGTGCGTACTGGTTAAGATAAAGTTGCATGCTATGCGTGATGCCGGCTACTCCCCACTCCACCACATGAACCAATCACCACCCGTGAAAATGACCATTCAGAACCCACGGCAGAAGGGATCGCAGGTTTGACACCCTGACCTTAACGGCGTAGAGTTTAGTAAAGGAAGCTTTCTGCTCAGAAGCATTGAACGCAGGAGCAGATGATTCCCATCAGAGAATATCTGCCCGCCTTATCAGAATGCGCCATAGTTTTTGCGATATATCTGCACCTGCTTCACGATTCAACCACCAATTAGTGCGTCTTGGCGTAGCTTGGAAGCAATGTCTCTGGCTTGCAATTTTGTTAACGATTACCATCTCTTGCCCCAGGTCTGTAATAATTCAACTCTCTTTTTCTTCCCTTTCTTTCTTCGCCTCTATTGTCCACGTAGCTACTATGTAAGCATACGCGTTAGCGACAGGGAGTTGCGTGTGTTGCTCACGCATTTTCTGCAAACCATTTCTCTGTACGGTTGCTTTTCTCCTACGCTCGCTCCAGTTTCGCAAGAGATGTCACTGCAAGAAGAGCTGCTGGAGTTGCAGTCGAACGTGGAGTTGAAGGCCACATTGTCACAGGGTTATCAGCAGTTCTGGTCGCAGAAAGAAGTCCCAAGGTTGGATCCTGGCGTATGGGGTGTGGTAAAAAGAGTTACTGATTTGTCTTCCCTCATCAAGTCTAGTGGAGCGCGCATTTAGTATCGTTACGAATCTAGTGGCGAAGAAACGCAGTCAGCTGCAAGTAGTCAGAGGCAGTGAGGCAGTGATCTGCGTCTGCGAGTTATTTCGATCGAGCGCAACATCGACAGACTAATTCAGTCGCACCTGGACGAGCCAAGCAGCTTTCGCTGACTTGTCGAAAAACAGTTTGCAGAAATAAATCTGTACAGCTGTAGTTCATCTTCTGACGTTGCAACCATTTCAGCCAATCAGTGCGCTGAAATTGGCCAATCAGTGCGCTCGAAATTGGCTAATCAGAATAGGGGAGCCCAGACGCTCGGAAATGTTCTCAGAGGGGGCCCAAACGGCCTTCCGCTTGAGAAACACTGCCCTACACTTTTAATCCATTTTTTTACATTTTTTGTACATTTTTTTCTTTTGCGTTAAACCTACTATGACGTCTGTTGTCTGACTATTTGCTCCCATTTTTGTCGGCCTAATGCGCTTTCTTTGTTGTATTGTAGTTCTGTAAAACCTGGACTTAATTACCCGGGAGACCCACTACCTGCCCGACTTTCTTATAGGAGTTCTGGTTTGTTGTAGTATCACGCATGGGTCTATCTGTTGGTAGACTGCTTGTTTGGTTTAATTTCAGAATCCAAGAACGAGCAAGAAACAATCGTACGAAAGCTCAAACATGAAGAGCACTTAGAGCCGTTAAGAAGCATCCACTTTCAAAATCAACTCCTTTAAAAAACAGAGCTTTTACAGATTAGCTTTCTTGTTTGTCTGAACTTCATACTCAAGCACCTGCTATTCAAATATTTGGTTGCTGGAAAGACCAACTAAATCGTTACAGCGGCATGCTTATTTGTCTTTATGCCGTTTTCACCTTTTCCCGATGACACAGATCTCTTTATAAAATAGGGCAAATTCTTTAATCACCGGAATGAGAAAACAATCAGATTGCTTTAACTCTATCAGAGAAGTTTGTAGAGGCCAACATTTTCGTAGTATCATTGTCCCCCCTATCCCCAGAGAAACATCAAGTGCTTGTCACGTATTCACTGAACTTCCACCTAACAACCCGGAACTGCATAAATGAGCAATATGTTTCTATTAGAAATGACAGTCTTCAATAATGTGTTTTTAAAAATTCAATTCCATTGACACGAATCCCACCTTGCATAGCGGTCATACTCAGAGATTAAACAGAATTGAAAAACTACCTTCCTTCGGAAAACCGTACAGAACTTTTGAAACCGTTCTTGTCTTATCAAAAAAGAGCTCTTGTACACAATGAGGATATTACAAGAACAATTTTGAAGTTGCCACAATAGTTGCAACGGAAAATTTTAAATTACTTCAACTCATCAAAGAAGGCGTAGTTACATACATCTTTCGACAGAAAAGTTACCAGCAAGATTGAAATTGTGCAACGAATGTAAGGAAGGTGCGCGTGAAACAAAACTAAGAAACACTTTAAAGCACAATGTGTGCCGAATATAAATTGACTTCGGGCGGACGTCGTATTCAGAGTAAAATAAAATCGCGATTTTGGTCTAACTGACCAAAACGCCGACTTTATTTTGCCTTGACGTGTACCGTTCAGCAGCAGAGATTAATTAAAAAAGACATGCTAATGATTAATGGAAAGCACATTACCATCATGAAAGTATCACCGATGATTCGCCTTTTCATTTCGGGATCAACTGTACGGTTTAGCATTAAATTTTCGACAACAGCCATCGATTTATCTGCACACTTTGGAGAGGCGTAATAAAACTCCAAAGATTTCCGTAAAACTAGATAAAAACAAAGTGCAGCATTTCTCGTCACGTACATCCTTGCGTACCTTGTACATTGACACCACAAGACAACAGCGACTCAACGACAGCTTCAGTCTCATTTTTTCTCAGAAATCCAGTGTCCACAAAAATTGGTACGACCTTTTCCTTTCCAAGAGCACGATTTAAAAGGGCAGCACAAACAGAGGAGTCGACACCTCCACTGCATAAAACCTGTAGTAAACATACAATAAGGCAAGAAAGCCGAAAACAAAAGGTCCACTTACAATAACTTTTTTGTCTTTTACTTCCTTTTGGATGCGATCCAAGCAAACCTGCATTCTATTCTCCATCGTGAAGGTGGGCTGACAGCCCGCAAGACAAAACAAAAAGTTTTGTAGGATAGTTTTCCCGCTTATCGTCAAATCTACTTCTGGATGAAACTGAACCCCGTATATTCCGGCATTGACATTCGCCAATCCTAATTACAATCGGCAAACCGAAAGCTGCGAAAATTTAAAGAGATAACGAACTGTACTTACCAGCCACTAAATCGCCCGAACGAGCAATAACGTTAAAACTTGGAGCA
Source organism: Trichuris trichiura (assembly GCA_037903355.1). Taxonomy (NCBI): domain Eukaryota; kingdom Metazoa; phylum Nematoda; class Enoplea; order Trichinellida; family Trichuridae; genus Trichuris; species Trichuris trichiura. The sequence continues at coordinate 136,647 of JBAJFE010000042.1, forward strand.
ATTTTGTCAATACTGTCGCCATGAGTTAGCAGTACAACCTCATGCTGCTTTAAGTTTCTAAAACATATTAGATTAGCTTTCTATTACTAAATATGTGTAGCGCAAATGATTTGCTAAAAAATTAATATAATCGTAATATTTGAAACAAGCATCTCTTTAAGCTTTTGAGTAAGTACTTAAACAAGGGACAAGTTTGATCAATCCATATAGTGTGTTGCCCATCCTCTCGAATAGGCTTCTTTTCAACGGTACCACCGAATTCCATATTAATTAACTGGAAGCAAAACACAATAGAAGCACTTCACCAAAATCAACGCAACCGCTCTCACGTGGAAACCGTAACAAATACCCAACACGGGTATTCCACAATGAAAAATTCTTCGGTCATAAACTGGAGCAGTCGTTTCATATACCGAATGTGGAGACCCGCTAATAATGATGGCTCTAGCAATACGCAGCAATAAATTATACTTGTAGTTTTGTTAAAGCAGACAATTACTTGTATCTTCCAAGTAGCTTGTCCACCGGAGTGGACAATGGGAGCATATCAGTGGCCACACACAGCTCACGCACTCTACGATCAATTACCTAAACGCACGGAATGCCTGCTTTGTCAAAACAATTATGGCCGTTATAAAACGTACTTTGCCATACTGCGCGCCGCAGTCAAGTATAGCAATAAGATCACTAGGCCTGTCAGTGTCATCCTCCATATGCACAACTGTTTCTACGGCTTTTGGACTATTTTCACCAGCGAACCGTTTCACTGATCCGTTAACGGTAACACAATTGGCAGATGGCTTCTCGCTCATCAGTTGAATTCCCTATTTGTTATACTGTACAAACGTGTGCGCAGGTAACTTCTGGATTGAGCATAACGCAGTCATTTTACCACTCTATAAGTTGATTCGCAGCAAATACCATAATTATTTTCAAACTGCCAGAACGCAAATTTTGGTGTCTGCTAACTCATAAATGCGTCCCTTTTATCTATGAATGTACCCTCACAGAGTGCATGCTTCTGAAGCTTCTTAGAATGCAAACGTTTTAAGAATAGATCATTAAGTTGAAACGTAAGCAAATTATACGGCCTCTTATGTGAAGTTACTCTAACGGAGACTACAGTATCGTAATGCCGCAGGAACTGTCTATAGTTCCCTAGGAGCACTTAACGAGCAACATGAAAGCTCTTCGAAACATTTTGAACTATGACGCAGCGTACCGTTTTACTCAACTCCGAGAGCAACTTGCGCGATCCTAATCTGATAGATGGCGCTCGTCTACCTTGCCTGATTACGCTGTATTCTCCGTGCCTATAAAAGCGCCACATTCAAAAGCCAGGTGTGCAAGTGCGCTGTTCCCGATTATGGTCGCAGTAAAGCGCAGCCGAGGTCTGTATCCTACATTCCATGACGCACAGATGGCAAATGCGGACTTTAGCTTTAGTCCAACCCTGGTCAACGGGATATTAGCGCTGCGCCCCCAACAATAGAGAACACACTATACTGCGGCAGCACAACATCCGTATTTCTTTTTCTGATTTGCAGGTACAGTCTGACTCCTGTACCCACGGTTTTTGTTTCTGGATACTCGCCGTGGGTAGTAGCGAACGTCAAGATTTAGTGTGCCTAAATGTGTTGTTGCGTGCTTATGGAAAGTTTAATTTGTAAATAAGCACAGTTGGAGATAAACATTTCATTAGTGATCGTAAAAATTGAAGGCTCAATCAAAAACGGCGTCCAGCAGGCTGGTTCTGGGCTTATTTCAGCGTGGCTGGCAATGAACGTGCACATCAAGGACAGTAGAAGTTGTCGGTAGTACGTAGCGTTTCAGAGGCAGAGGTGTTAGTTAACAAACAGCTAATCAGCGAATGCGCAAGCGCTCAACCATTATAATTATGCAAGTTTCTGCTGCAAGAAAAGTTTATTAAACACGAGCAGTTTAGCACAACATCTGTACTCCATGTACTATTTTGAATACAAATACTCAGTATTTAACCAATTCTGTCCAATTTCGTTTCGCAACTGTTGACTATTGGATTGCGATAAGCATGCATACACGCTATTCTTCGAGCCATCTCCTTGTCCAACCGTGCCAAATAAGCGTCATCGGCTAGGTCATCCATTGAGCTCTCAAGCAAAAAAATGACTTAGTTAATTCGAACGACCTTGGCTATCTTACTTTCCATAAATCATTCGGATTGTTTATATAGTTCAAGGACAAGCGGTCCCATCGTTCAGGCACACTGTATATTGAAGCTTTATCGGATTGAGCATGTTTTTTCTTTCGACAATACGTTAACGTCACTAAAAGGCTTTGTTAAAAACAAGGCAGTGCGTCGAATTAAGCACCTGCACCGATCATAGCCATAATAATGAACCCTGTTGCCATGGTGCTACCAGCGATGAAAGCAATCTGCCAAAACGGCCAGCGAAGGCTCACATTTCTGCTGAAGGATGAAATATTTCCATTTACGGTAGATCTGTTGTCCAAGAATGCATTATTCACCAATTCTTGCAGCACTATCGCGGAACTGACATTAAGCCTGCAAGAACCGTGAAACTCTTATTGTCACTTTAACAGGGCTTCTCGAACGGTAATGCTTCATTACTTACCGTGTCTCAAGCGCTAGGTTACCAGAGAATGCCATAGGGTTTATCAGCCTGCATTGTACCTTCTTAACATGGGTGATATCCAAAAATGGAACTACGATTATCCATACCTTTGTTCTAATCAAAACCCACTAGTCTGAGAGAGCTGGTACGTACTGTTTTACCATTACTCGCTTTTTTACGCGTTTATCTTCGCAGTAAATTGCTTGGTCGAAGGAATGAATGATCTGCCGCGTTTTCCTGCAATGCGTTTTTTTCTTCAATAAGTTGAGTCGCGTACGTTCATGCTCCCCGCGAAACGTGCAACCAATGGGGCGCTGCTGGAATGCATCGAAATTGATCAGTAAGTATGACTCACCAGAAAATGCTCGCTTAAGCATTCATGATTCAGCGAACGCAGTTCGTGGGTGGTAGCGAGTCGCCAACTCCGCTGATGTCAGTTAAGAGCAATAAATTCCTCCTCGTCTGGTAATCACTTCGCGTAAATACGCTTTCCTAGCAACGATGATTGCTTTCCTAGGTTGTGCAACGAGGTTCTTATTACTGCTCAAAAATGAAAGCGTAAAAATGCTTATATTTCATACGATTTTGTGAAATAATGACTTAAGAGAGACCCACGCACAGAACACTGCAGTTTGAGGTTCATTTTTAGAGCTCCACTGATGAAACGTGCTGTTCAACAAAATATGTCGCCTTAAACTCTGTGCAGCGGTTTAGACAGGAGAACATTCAAGTGCAGAACGACAGCGAAGCAACAGATTGAATTGGACTACTTGTCGCATGGAATATTTACCTCTAGTAATCGGGAGCAAATACGCAAGTTAAGAGTGCAACAGCTGCGTACGCTGCCAACGGCGGAACGTTATCAGAAGAGACTGTATGTCTAACGTTTGACTAACGATCTCTCCTAATAAGGCAAGAAAGAAATCAACTCGCATTGATCGTCAGGACCGATGAAGTTTCCTCTTCCGTCGTATTGATCTGTACTCGGCTCCGAAACATGAAGTAAAAATATTGGTAGAGGGCCGGCCGAAATGGCCAGCGTTGATTGCCCAGCGAACGTAGATGTCATGTTTGAATCATCGTGAGCTAATAATACAGGAGGGCTGGTTTATGCGCAGCTTTTATTGGTATTAATAGTTTGCTACTATAATAGGTCACAAAAAAGGATTACCTTAAAGCCTGTTTTATGGAAAAGCAGATAAAAATCTTAAGTTAGTTTAAGTTGTATCGAACTTCGGTTAAACACCTGATGGGCGCACTAAAAAAGCCCAATTTGCAGCTTATGATCAGTAGCAAAAACAGTTGAGCATCTGATTTGCCGAACACATGTTATCGTTGTTCATTGATTTCCTTTTATGTCTTCGAAAATCTGAACCTTCGTAATCAAAAGCTAACTACATATTCCCTGCAGTAGTTCCCTAGAAGTAGCTCACGATGTGAAGTAGCGTCAACTGTGGAATAATTACAGAGCTTGCTGAAAAGCACTTCTACTAATATCATCAGATTAAGCTTTTTTCATCACGAAAGTTGTCATCGAAGATACAAGACAATTCTTTTTTACGGGAAAAAGGTTTTAGGGTTTTAACACCCTTGCTCTTGGCGAGCGCTACGATTGGTTACCAAAAAACGTTTAGTAAACAGCCCAGCTTACACGCTCAACGATTATTTACTTTAACAAAAATGGCAGCAACACTGATGATGACTTTGGGTTTTTCAGATTCATTCCGGCTTCCTCTTCAGACGGTACGATCTTACAAGCCCTATTTGTCAAATTACTGGCTGAACATTATTCGTGTTAAAACTAAAAAGGTATCTTTAATTTTCCTGGCAAAACTTGGTAATATTGTTCAGCCGACAATTCTGCCCTTGTTTGTTTCTTTTGCTGTTGGCTTACACAACTCGCTTTCAGTTGCAACTGTTCATCGTCAAACTATGGATAGTTAGTAAACGAGCAATGTACTACAAAATTGGAAAGAAACAACTGATATTCCTAATTATTCCAGTTGATAATCTGATTTAAATCTCTTTTTTCATGATATTTTGAGCCGCGACTTGATCTACCCAAATACTCAAATGCCCTACCGCTAAATGGATGAGCACGTTTCAAAATTGCTTTTGTTTTATGGTCAGCTGAACAGATGTTCCAACTTAGCTCTTTTGCAGAAACTTTGGCTTCTAGGGAAATCAACTCTAACGCCTAAGTAACTGCAAAACCTATCATTTTTCACATTAACAATGCGAAATGCGCCACTTAAGGAATAGGCAGAGGAAATCGAAACTCTCAAAAAGAAAAAATGTTGAACTTCAAATATTAATTGAAACAAATTGCTACTAACAAGCTTGAATTGAAAATGTACCAATTTTCAACTGGCCTGTGAAGATGCGTAATGCTATTACGGAAATTTTATTTATTTCTGGGAAGCTTTCGGGAAGCGCCAGTTCCCGTCTTCCCAATTACTCATACGCTGGCAGCTTTTTGTGGGAAGTAGTAACATCATACAAATTAGTCATTATGTCATGTCAGCTTACTGAAAAGTGCTGGATTATGAGCCGCAGTTTTACTTTCCGTGAACTATCTCACTAATTGTTTTCCCCTTGCGGGCTTCTTCCAGTGTATGATGAACTCTGCTCACGATGTTTTATTCATACTTTGTTCAGTTACTTTTAGCTGCTTCTACAATTAGGAAAAACATTTGTCATCCCAACGTACTGTGATTCTCGGCAAACAAGAAGAAACAACCTTAAGCACAGAAAGAGTGAAACAAGAGCTCTATATAAATAAGTTGATATTTTAATGCCAGAAATGAAATTTTCCTCACTTGTTTATTTTTTAAGATATTCACGCACTATTGCAAATGCATGTACTTGCGAATGACTTGTCATCATTGCTGTAGGCGACTTGTATAAAATTAATATACCAAAACGGTAGAGACAGTGCAACTCTGTCTCCAAAAAACTGCATACTCATATCATCGGTCAGCCCTTATAAAATCATGCACTGCGCAGCTAAAGACGCTTGAATTAACAGTTCATGTTTCCAAACATGAACAGATGGCCAGCTATGAAAATTCAGTTTCCTAACAATTCTTTGAATAAGGTGAAGGGCAAGCTTGCAAGTATGATTTCAAAATGAAGTTTATTTGCAAATCTGATTGCTGAGAAATAATCTGTGCATTATTTCGTTTCACCGACAAGTAAGAACATGAATGACGAAACCAGACGAATTTCATTTACCATTAGTTGAAGGGTGAACAATAACTGCCCCTGCCGAATTATAAGGAGAATTTTACTTTTCATGAATTTAACCAGACTGCGACCATTTTCACATTGGGAGGGAAGTTATGAAGCAGTCTTCGATTAGTTCGCTTCGTCAGGAACACATTTTCTTAACTTTTGGCTTACAGGTGAATATGGCAGTAAAACTGTTTCCTCTAGAAGACAGGGTGCACAGTATATTTGCAATGATCCCATTCGTTAGGAGAAACAAAATGTTGCTCAAAATCGTTAACAAGCGGCCAATACTCTGTAAAATTTTGGTTATGCTTTTACAGCGCTGTTAAAGTCTGCGTGGTCAACTGCCCTTTTAGAAATGGAGGGAACGATTACTTCAAGACATTTGCCAGTGAAGTTTAAATGGCGTGTCAATAACGTCGAATACCCAGTGGTACCCATTTCATTCGCAGATCTCGGAAGGATGCTCTTGATTAACTTGTCAGCAAAGTCAAAAAGCATTAGGCGTACACTTTTCCTGCCACTCTAGGCGTAACTGTGCCAACATTTTAGGATTGAGCTTTAACGTATTTGTACGGCTGCGTAGTCGTCAAATGGAATCGATGCTGACGCAGAAAATGCTGAATACGCCGTCGAAAATTCTGGAAAGATCGGACGAAATGTGTCATGCTTAATGAAGCGGGCGGGTCATTCTCTTTTTGTGGTATCTAATTAACAGCTTCCTACGTCTACATTTGGTCAATCTTAGCTTGCACGCAGTTGCATATCATTTGAACACAATAAGGCCAAACGAGATGCCACTTAACGGGCAGATCAATACGCTGAAGTCAATTAGTCGAACAACTGTTTCCGTCGGTTGGATGGCATGCATCCCTTTTTTAACTATTATTCATTTCTTGCTTGCCGTTAGGGGTTTACCTGAAAGCCAAAAACTCCAGTTAATCTTTGTCAGCAGATCAGCGGAGTGCGTGTAGTTAAATGAGGCACAGCATACCTGCTTTCTTAAAAGATAGGTAGCGAACGGCTAGTGAACGTTTCAAAGAGGAATTTGCCTGGCATGAACGTCCCGCAGTACTGAGTGAAACATTTCTCAATTTCAGATAATAACATGGGCATCGCCCAACTTCCTCTCGAGGTGACTGCAACCGAAATGGAAATTCGATTTCACCATACGATTGGTTGAATTCTGCGGTATTTGGTAGCTATGTGCCCGGGTAGAATACTGTGACGTGAATTTTGAGGCAAACAAAGTAATCTATCAGTAGGCGAAATCTAATTGCCTCGATTCATTGTGTTTCTACATTCATCCCTGCTGATTTTCGCTGGACGGAAAACCGTTGATAAACTGACATCTGTTGTCGGAAATCTGCGTCCCAAGAGAAGTGCAGCTGAGCGCTTCAACTGGAAAAGGCATGGCGTCAGAATCGGAGAATGCCATTGGAGTAAGGAAAGTCCGGCTGGACAAAAGCGACGTGCGCCGAGCTTCGAAAATGCCAGCTGGGGAATGGCACGGAAAAAGCGCAAGAATTAAAGGGGTAAAGGCGAACGCAGAAGTATATCTCAAGGCCGAAGTTCATTTGGCCAACAGTGCAGCAGCGGCAAAAAGCTCAACGCAACAATGACCGTTTTTCATATTGTCTGCCTTAATCAGCCTAGAATCGTTTGCCCCTATTTCAGTATTTCTCCGGTTCAATTAGTTTTCCCATTCAATGTCACTCGCAGCGCTGAGATCTTATGCCAGCGCCAAGGTTTGCTATCGTGACGCTTAAAGCGGCGACTTGATTTTCTTGGTATTCCTAGATTCTTCTTCTTCCTCTCCTTCACAGAACACTAATTGGAACCATTCGTTGACCTAACTCAGGCTATGTCTGAAACGGAAAGTTTGGTTCATCGTGCCTTGATAGAATCACGTTCATCCGGATCTCTTTTTCTATCACCTTGTTCATCCATGTCCGTTTCGGCTAATTCATTTGTGTCAGGGCCAAACAGATCTGAGCCACCAGATGGAATTGAGGCACTAAGAGTAAACACTTACACAGAGAAGAATCGACCAATGCGATTGCTATGCCGGTCACCATCTACCAAAGAATCGCCGGAAACGCAAAGATTTCTACGAATCGCTTCCCAAACACAGCAAGCTATGCAATCTTCTGGGGACGCGAAGAAAAAGGAATGTCATCGAGTCGTTACGTCTTCGTCGTCCACGTCATCTAGTCGCCGCTGTCATCACAAACAGCACAGGCAGAACCCTTACTACTGGTACGAAAGGCAGCTGTATGGATCCCACCCTCACGCAGCATTTTGTGGTATCAGCCGGAAAACGGTGCACACATTATACGCAGGAAGTTTCCTTGTCTACTTACTAAATGTTGCCAGCGATTGGGTGCACACATACTACGCTTGCCGCGGGGTTACAATTGCATTCCCGTTGAAGATATGGTGCGTAGCAGTTATGGTTGGTAGTTGTGTGCTTGGTAGCACGCTTAATTTCTTATTAATTCATCTTTGTTGCGAAAATGCACTCCGACCGCCATTGTGCCTCCACACAAGTGGCGATATTTGCTGGCGGCAGTACCTTGTTCGCTTAAAGCATTGGATCACGTCTTTCGATTGCTTCCGCGTTAGCTTCCTTATTTTGATACTGGAAGACGCGCCCCTCACAGTGATCAACTTTTGGTTCCTCAGCGGATGCATGGCTGCCAATCCCCGCCAGCCCATTTGGCCAATGGTGTTCTCTTCGTTGACTACTGTTATGAGTCTCAGTTGGCGACTGGTAATGGTGTTTTACTCTTTCAAACACTTGAATTACATCAGAACAGCTTCGAAGCCAAAGTCGAGTCCCAATCATTGCCTATCGTCTAGTACTTTGAAAACAACCTTTGTTGGCAACAGCGAACACAGTGCCGGGACTAATACAACGGTGGTCACTGGTGAGCACATTCCTTTCTTATAACAGAACGGATTTTTCCCTCCTACATTTTCTTCCGCTTTGTTTCAACAAAACAAGGTCTTAAGCATCTCAAGTGCCAATTTATGGGATACACTGTTCCAACGAACACAGCTGGACGCACGAGTTGAATCGTACTGATCGAGTCCGCTGTCTAACTTAAGCTAACGGACAATTTCCCTTTCGTTCAGGTCAGGGTGCATTATGTTTTCCTGTCACGTTTCGAAGGTTTCCTTTCCATACGACAGGTATCTACGGGGTACACTTTTCTTATTTTGCGGCTATGCATTCTGTCGAGTGATTATCTTCATCGCACAACTTCAGCCTCCTGTTTCAACTCAGGGTGCTTGACGTCTTGCCAGCAACGTTTGGAAGATTTCTTTACGGAGGCTGTTTCCTTTTTATACCATTATGTTTCCCCATTGCTTCCTCGCTATACGAATCGTTTCCGTGGGTAACCTCTCCATTGGTCTGTAGCCATACGTTTCGGCGAGTCTACCTTTCTGTCGTTCAAGCTCTTGTGCAAAGGTTACTTGCGAGCGTTCCTACTAGGGTGCGGACATTCACTTTGGCGAGTACGGGATTCTGTAGCTCAGGTGTTCTAAAGGTGCCTTGCAAGCACAAAGTAGCTCTGCATCTACATACGAGCATGCGTTCTTTCTATCACAGGGAATACTTTTGGATAGAATTGAGAAGGTATGATTCCATTGGGCTTCATTTTTGAGGCGTTTCCTTCCCACTAGATAAGTTTCTGTGGGTACACTTACATATACGTTTCCGCGGAGTACATTCCATGTGTCATTATCCTGGAATATCATTGTTCCAACAAGTTCTGCACCTAACAAGTAAGTTGAGTGATCAGTTGGTGAGCATTCTTCTGGTGAGGAATGGCCTCAGCATCAGGAGCCCGGGATCACAACTAGCCCTGCTTCAGGTGCAGGAAGAGAGATCAGTCCCTGCACCAACTTCTAAGGTGCAACAACAAAATCCATGTCCAAAACACTGCCTGAAGGTAAATTGTCCATTGAAGATAGTCGTAAATCAAAAATCAGACTCAGTTGATATGTATAAGTTCGTGCGTCGAATCAAACGCCCAAACGTAGTGCTCCCAGTTAAAGTGAAACAACGAAGGCTCATGTCCTACTTTTAGGGTCTAATGGCTCAAGGGAAAATATTGAAAATGAAGTCGGCATGGTTGTCTGCTCAAGGCTGTCCAACTCGAACTTGCTTCATCCAACGGCTGACAATGTTAGCTATGAATTTCCAGACTCTAGCATGGAAAACAGCAAAGAAACAATCTGTACGAGAGCTAAGCTTTTTAACCAAACAATCATGCATATCAGGGAGTGTTTCTATTGCTGCATCTTCTTTTTGTCATACCTTACAACCGCTGTGTTGAATTGTCTCTCATGCACAAAACAACGATGCAGGATGACTGGTCAGGAACAATACAGCAAAACATGGCACCGGGTAGGAACAATGTGCTCCCTGGTCCATCATACTACGGTTCTTGTGATATCGATATTGATTTCCGTGTCCGTTCTTAGCCTAAACATTCTTTGGCTGCAGTCAGTATTGCTTCTTGGCAACGACAGGTACACAATAAACCATGTCAGCCAGTTATGTATACGAATTGATATCCAACGGAAGACAGTTGAACCGTTGATGGCCGGTCCAAAATTGCTGGAAAAGCGAAATACTACCCTTCCTCCATGGTTGTGCAAACCGCTTTTTGATTTGGAAGATCAGCGGCGGGGTGGCAGTTACGCATCGGGCTACAGGTGGGAGCAAAATCAACCGCATGGCTGGATAGTAGTACAGCATTATGAAACAGAAACGCTTACCCTTTGGACCAATGTACAAATGGGAGAACGGGCTGACGAAATATCTACCGTTTGGTTCGACATACAGGTAAGCAACGACACAAATTGCGTACCGCTAGAAAGAACAGACTGGTCTGTTCTTACGTCTAGTCGGCACTTGAACGAGCAGCATTCCCTATGGCAGGCTTGTGACTGTACCTATCGCCTACAGCAGGTGGACAAGCTTCCTTGCGCATCTTAACAGCCGATATTTTCGAAACAAAGCTATTGCTTTCTTTCTCTCCTGAAGATACCTGCTGCAACTACTGCACTTCATCTGGTTTCTTGCGCGATAGCTGCCCCAGAAAACGCCCAATAATTTCCAATTTGCTTCGAAACGGATACTATTGCCGGAAACCGGTTTTCTCGCCGACCGAAGTCTAATTATGCCGCCGGTTGCCTCTTGCTAGAAGACGATCTTGCATCTTCTCCGTTCTTCGTTCAGGTAAGCTCATGGCTCTGAAACCTCTTTTAGACAAGTCATGTCTGTGCTGTCTGAAAAAATGGTACACAAATATTGTACGTCGCGAATGGATGACTGTACTCCGTGACTGACGAAAACATGTTGCGTCGGTCAACATGACTATGAATCATCGAAACAGCCAATTTCTCTAGCTTGCCCTTCGAGTGTTCCTCGTTGCTTGAACGTACGAGTGGGAAACGCATATGAATCGATCAATGCGGCTCCCATTTTCGTTGACAAGCAGAGGGTTGCGCCCGTCCGTCTAGTCGCTGAGCACACGTTTGCTGGATAAGCAGGCAGTTGCGTGGATTCGCATACGACTCACTTTCTCGCATAAGGTTAGTTGCGCTGAGTGTTGCTTACTCTTTTAAAACTCACATGTCAGAGGTTCACGATGTCTAGCGCGTGAAGGTAACGGTTAAATGAAAATTTCGTGTTTTAGCGCTGAGTGTTGCTTACTCTTTTAAAACTCGTCAGAGGTTCACGATGTCTAGCGCGTGAAGGTAACGGTTAAATGAAAATTTCGTGTTTTAGCTATTTATAAACTCGGAATTATTTTAAAGCTATTTCACAGGATATTCTCACTTGGTCTGACTAAACATAGTTTAGCGGCAGTAAATTCTCTATGCAGCTTACTTCGATGTCCACGGAGAAGTAGCCTTGTCAGTCATGTTTTTTCACATCAGTAAAAGGGTCACCATCGTCCTTGTCCTTCATTCCTTTTCTAGCATTTATATTGAACCAACGCAGCCAGCGGGTAGGATTGGTAAACGCCTGATAAGGCCTATTTCTTCTCCGTTTAACTGTTGCAGTAAAAAGTAGCGCGTCGCAAAGTATCTCACCAATGGACATAAAATCACTTCTACGCCACCCAGGCATTGCATACAGCATATCGGCGATAGAAAAACTTGACAGGCGAAGGATGAGTTGGGTATGTTTGACTGGCTATTGTCGCGGAAAAGTTAACAGTCCCGTAACCAGGGCCCGTTTCCAGGTCCTTGACCAACATATACTAGTGAGTTCGGGCGTTTCGACTAGAATCTGCTTTTTGACAACACTTTATTCATCCATTTTATTCAATTGGCTACTGTTGTACCAATACTTCCATTTAGCGTAGCTACGGTAAACGGCCAGGCTGCACTGGGAAGCGCTTACAGCTCAGTTACGTTGTACGAAAAGGTTTCGTTACAACGTTGTTTCACTTTTTCCAGACAGGACAGAAATCGCGGTGCCGCTATTGAACTTTACGCTTTTGCTAACTGCTAGTGTGAACATATACTACTCATTGTAGGTGAACGCTAGGTGTCGTTCAGTGGGGATAGGTATTTTCATGCTGTTCTTTAGTCAGGGCTTGGCTGCACGTGTGTCGTTAAAGTACACAAGTGCCTGCCAGCGAATGGATGAACAAATTGTTACAGATAGCAGAGGACAAATTTTTCGTACGTTTCAGAACTACTCTCGTTCCATTGTCAGCTATCTTAGACAGCCTGCTTGATTCATTTATAAATGCTATGAATCTTTGATGCAGAATTGAATAAGCACAAAATGTTTTTTCAGCACTATGGCAGATAACAGCCGCTTATTGGAGCAGATCCGAGGTGGCGTTAAATTACGATCTGTGAAAACAGTGGATAAGAGTAAACCACTCATATTGGCAGAGAATGAATCACTAAAAAACCTCATCGGAACGCCTGCATCTTGCCGTCAATCACCAATCACTTTTGGCAACCAGAAAAATGGTAATTCACCTGGTGCAGATCGCGCTGCCCTTATGAATGAAATTCGGGCAGGAATCAAGCTGCGACACATAGATGCTCCTTTGGTTTCTACCCAAGCACGTACAAATAGCTTGGGCAGCTCAAAAGCTTTAACGCCTAGCAAACAGCAAGAAGAGAAAAAAGTTACCAGTAACACTACTGTGATCAATGCGGCACATGCTGCCATAGTTCGGCAAATGGTTGCTGAGCTGAAGACAACAAATACGTTTCATTCTCCTCTACATGAAGAAAATGACCAGAACGTCGTTCGTGATGTTCCTTTGGAGCGGCTGTCTACCAAACAGGCAACAAGCACGTTCAGCGTCTCTCCTGATTCCTTTCCGTTGGCAAATTCAGTCAGTGAACAACAGAAATCGAAAGATAAGGAGGTGACGATATCAGCTTGTCCAAACAAATCTCCGGCAAAGATGCGATCAGAAATGCAAATTCAACTGCGCTGCTCTCGATCAAAGCAACCAGTGGATTCGTTAGTCGGCAAGACGGTTAAAGTCAACAAAAAACCACCACCAGTCAACTTGGTTAGCGCTAAGTCTTTTATGGCCGTGACGTTGAAAGAGCCCTTAAAGAAGAACTCTCCTTGGTCATTCCAAACAGTGCGTGTTTCCCCAAGGGGAGGGAGATACCCTGAAACGAAAAGTTCCGCTCTTTCGGTGCATCATAACGGCAGAACAACCGAAAGCTCGTCCCGACCGTTGGACGAATTCGCTGAAAGTAGACTGTTGAACAACGGGACGCAAAGGTCTGACGGTTTTCAGTCAATTTTATCGGCCAAGCAAAATGACCAGGGAAAACATGGTAAGTAAGCAACAGTTACGGCTATAACATGTGGTCCAGAGAATTTCTTTTTGAGAAATCAGTGGGTCAACTAGTTTACACAGCACAAAAACGTCCTACCAAAACTCTCCTAGTGCCTCTAAAACAGGCAAGGCAAATAATAATGTTGCAGGATATTCGGTGAACGGCGCCAAACAACAACTTATCAAAACCAATGCGTGTCAGCTCGGGCATGCTTTCCCTGATTTGCGTGAAGCAACCAACGAAGGGCTTGACGCATTCCGTGGCATAAGATTCGAGATTGATGTAGACGATCCAAGTGGGTCATTCTTGAAAGTGCACCGCTGTCCTGAAACGTGAACGCGCGATTTGAATGTTACGCATGAAATGTACTAGGCTGTTTAATTTTTGTAGTTCACGTCGTTTAGAAATGACAAAAATAGTCAAGTGGTTCCGAGAAAATTAAACTTATCTGAAATAAGCCTGAACTTGTTGTTTTAAACGTATTAATACTTCCATATCGTCAAAGCAGGTTGATTATGGAAGATATGCCAAATTCGGAGGCCAAGCAGCCTATTCGAACAAGAACATTATCTGCGTAACTGTACAGGTAACTTTTTTCTTCATTACCAAAAGCTTAAGAGAAACGAGTGAATCTAATACTAGTTGTGCTACAGCATACGTCGATATTAAGTGGGTACGACTCAGTTTACTTACTTATGTACTCCTTAAATGCTCTTAAAAACTGGATGCCTTCTAACAGAATGATGGATTTCTACTTCATCACTAAACGGCTTTCTAGCTGTTATGTCACGATAACGGCTGGAGTACAGTGTGCCAGAAGTTGCGTAATTGTTCGCTGTGATATCCCCAACAACTTGCTCATCCTTCCGTTGCTGGGGGAAGACCGAATGGAAAATATTATAGGGGCTTTCCAGCGGGTTTGTCTATCTTCAGCGAGTTACGGTCAAACATGCTACTGCACAAGTTAGGAAACTGAAACCGTTGTACGATAAAGATAACAACTCTCAACTACAATAAACTTTCCACAGTGGAATTTTAAATTGGTTAAGCCATCAAAAAGAAGCATTTATCACTGCGGTTAAACGATCTTTCCTATTTCACGCCCACTAGCCGTACCGTATCTCTGCGAAATCAGAAAAAAAGTGTACGTTCCAGCGGCGCCACTTGAACATCAATTCCTATTCGACGAGCAATTTTCTATGCTAATTATCCCTACGCAGCTTGATCCCCTGAACGGATTTATGTCAATGCGGACATAACTGTCAGCGGCAGCACTTCCTATTATTCACCGTAACGAACGGGTTTGAGCGAACCAGAATCTAGAAAAAAAACTATTCAGCAGCGCAAAGTAGGAAAATGAAACATGAAATCCAGAACACACGTATGATATGGTGAAAGGCGCCCAATTTGCAAAGAAGAGGCCCTTACAATTATGGCAGTAAGTGTATCGTTGTTGAAAAAAGATGTTATATTCAGCTGTATGCAGTTACGACTTTTCTAGTCACGTAATTATTCGTTTGGGCTCCGAATGTCCTCCAATCCAGCTCTAAACTGTCGTGACCGTTTGAGACTAGGGTCGCGCTGTTCCGTTATTGATCCGCCATCACCAAGCATGGCAAGCAACTTTTTCGAAATGTTTCATTTCCATATTAGTTTTGCTTTCACTTTTTAGATGCTCGTTTTCCCGCTCGCCGTGTTTGCTTTGCGCGCTTTCTCATGGCGTTACAGCTGCTGCAAGCCAACTGTAAGCAGAAATTAAGCCTAGAATCAACGTTTCTATAATTCCTATCGCTGTGGGCTTCTATCTGCTGTTTAATTTAATCATCGTGTGCGTTAACGCGTTAGACGACTGTGAGAGCGCTCCCCTGACAAGACCACCCACGGCTTCGGAGGTCTGTGTTCGTCTGACGGTGAATCGGTGCCCACGTCACGTGGTTCCACAATGTGGCTTCTTACTCAGATAGTAAACAATACGCGCCAGTTGTTGGGCCAGTCATGTAGACGGAAAATCTATGGTTCAGAAAAGAGGGTCGAGATTATTCAGAGTTCTTGCTGTTGTGGCACTGTACTGAAATGAACTCTTTTGCGTTTTGCGGACGCATCATCAACACCTAACGATACGGGCACAAAGAAAGCAACGAAATCGAAGAAAACTCACGACTGGGCCCGAAGTTGAAACGTATTAGAAGTTCCGAACATGGAGAAGGAAGCGTAGACTTCACCCGCACACTGATTCTGCGTCCACCGTTCTCAGCATACATTTTCAGAAGGATAAAATCTTGAGAGCTATACAAGTTACCGTCAGAAGCAGGAAAGTAGTTACTCTTGGTATGTGCGAAATAATTGACAGAATGAAAAGTCTATTACTTGACTGGATTGGAGGGGACGGAAATTGTGCAATACTTCTGAAGTCCATGGTCAATTTTCGGTTCATGGACTTGGCCTGTTTGATGTGCTTGTAAATAAACTTCAAACTGTCCTATCAGCGGATGGACGAGGAAATTGTTAGAGAAAATACAGAACAGCTCTACATCGTACCTTTGGATCATTTTACTGTAATCCTCCAACTTCAAGGTGCCCTACCAACGAATGGATGAGCAAATTGTTCTGTAATTTCTCTAACAGTTTGCTCATCCATTCGTTGGTAGGGCACTTTGAAGTTTACTTACAGATACATCAAACAGGCCAAACCCGTGAACCAGAAGATCAACTATGAGAACTTTATAATGCTGAAAATTATTAACGTATGCAAGCTCTTACCGTTTATCTATCTAAAACGATTAAAAGCGACGCTATTTTAAAGTGGTTGCATGGCAGAAGACAAATTGCAACGCACTTAGGCGTTAAAACTAAAATTCTCTATCAGGGATGGCCTCGACTTCGCATACTGTGTTCACAACAGCAGCACATGTGAAGAACGTGTATTTTATTCTTTCATATTTTTAATCGAAAGGTGACAATGAACGTAAGGAGACCAAGCAAGGCGACGAAACTAGACCAAGTAAATTCCAAAGCGAGTTTGGTTCAAAAGATACTGGGATGGCCGTCATTGATAGATCCAGACATCCGCGCACCACCAGCGGAAAATTACCACGACGATAAGAGCGTGCACCAACCTCAACATGGTTTACCAATAATTAATTGGAAAAAGAAGACTTGCTTGATTGGTGTAAAGAACTTGTTCAGGCAGTTTATCTGGCTTTCAACAGCAAAGGCTGCTGACGGAGAAGGAACGACGTGTGCATTCTACAAAAATCCCTCTTTGAATCGGTACACAAACATCCAACTGTATGACTGCACCCGCGTAGTTCTGAAGGATGGTCTCGGGACAGATTATATACATGCCAGCTACGTAGACGGTTACAAACAGAAGAGTGCCTACATACTGACTCAGGCAACAGACTGCTTTCAACTTCATCTTCGATTTTGAAATAGTCGTTTTCTAGGGACCTACGAAAAATACAATAGCTGACTTATGGCGCATGGTTTGGCAAGAAAAGGTAGTTAATATCGTGATGCTTACAGGATTTTTTGAAAAGCATAAATCAAAATGTGCAATGTACTTCCCGACAACTAACAGAAAAAACATAAACCTTGGAGCATTCTTTATTTCTCTCGTAGACATGGAAGTTCAAAATGGTAACTTGCTTGCCTTAGTAAAAGTGACATGCACATTGACAAACGAAGAACATCATACATTAATTGCTATGTATGCAAAGTGGCCGGACGCTATGGTATGACGTTACAGTTATTATTCATTTTTAAGCTAAATACGGAGCATTGGTCCTAATGAACTTGCGCAACTAACAAACATAAGCCGATTAGTTTTACGTGTACTAACAGCCTAGGCGTAGGTTGACCGACATTAATGTTATAGGTTATCTTAATTTTTCAGCATAATGGAAAGATACACGAAAAAGCTAAATTCATGTTCTCCCGAAAAAAAAACTTTTTGTTACCTAAAAAAGAATGCAATGGTCCGCTCTTAAAAGCACACCAGCCAAACACTAAATGCCGTACAGAAGCCATGTAAAGCTTGTGAGAAAGGCAACTTTCCTTATCAAGGCATTCATAATGCTATAATAATTATTTGTATTTCATCGTAGACTTTGATTATGGTGATAACCGTTCGTTAAAATAGACTTTATTTCTTATCGGAGCTTCCGGGGCTACTCTTGACCCGTCTTCAGCAATTATGATAATGCATTTTCGCGCAAAACTGCGCAGCATCTATTGGACCATACTGACCGACAGATTAAAAAACATGAGCTGAAGCAGCCACAGTAACACTGCACGGATGCTTCACAAAATGAATAGGTCAGCTTTGTCAGACATGGACATAGACGCTCATTAAGCGCAAAAAGAATCAGATGAAATTTTCAAAATGCCGTAATACAAACGAGTCTTCAAAGGCAAACCAGTAAGAAAAAACTGAATCATACTTAAGCAAATGAAAGCGTTTAATATCCCTGTCTTTCATGGCAATCTGCTGATGGCGGTCACCTTCCCCATGTGCACTCTGAACTTCTCGAAAGGCAATTGTTAAAACAAATGCTAATCAAAGCTATTGAACTAATGACTTTCTTCGGTGAAAAACGGATGGAAAAGTTCTGATGCGCGGCAGAAATTCTAATAAAACCGTCAAACGTCATCAAAACCAAAATACAAATCAACCAATTCATCATATTCCGTATAAAACATGAATACCTGTTTTTAAGTTGTTTTGAAGCAGCACTTCCGCAACAGGACAAACGGACCACTATCCAATCCTTAATAACAAATTAGAGTCAATTTTTTTCACTTAGTCGTTTACATGTACTCATATTCTTGTTACCTTCATAGAAAAGCATCCGTAGTCCATTTTACCGCTTCATCAGCGCTTTTGCGTTGCGAAGCAAAGAATAAGCATAACTCAGAGGAGAAAACGGAATGAATTGCGGTAACCATTTTAAACGCCACACAATACGCAGCCGGTAGAGCACACCCGCAGAACCTTTTATCGTGTTTTAAGTTGCCAATTAAGATTACCCTCCTTAAAGTTAAAATCACTTAGAAAAAGGTTTCCGTCACTACCAGCTGCCAAAGTGATTATTTTTATTTAGATCCCAGGAAATACAAAAGACTTGATTAGTTTCGTCTATATGATCAAAGACGCAAGAGCCTCCATGGTAAGACGTATATTGCCAAACTGGGGAGGACATCCGAAGGGTCCGCCTATGATAGTACACTGCTCTGCTGGCATTGGACGCTCGGCAACTTTTGCAATTTTGGATATTTGCTTAGACATGCTATTACATGTCCAGCGTGTCAACGTGGCTGAAGTTACCCGAAAAGTACGCGCGCAACGTGCCGGAGCGGTGCAAACCCCGTGGCAATATCTATTTCTCCACTACGCCATTCTTGTTCATGCAAAAGATCTCGGATATATCCCCTCTAAGGAAAAAACGAACCATCACGCTAACTGAATGCTCGGAAAGACTTCGGCAACTCGCGAAATCGTCAGTATTCACGGTGAATTTCAACCTTTACTTGCATTCATGGACGTCGCTCAGCGAACCAGGAAACATTTGCGAGATGGAAAACCCAAGCTTAAAATGCGCGTTCGCGGAAAGATGTTCTACAGCTTGTCGAGATAGTTGCTCAAATCAGGAATTCCTTCTTTGAGGCCTTTACGTTTTCTCGTGTCGCTGATGATCTGCAAAGAAACAGCAATAATAAAAACAGTGTTTGTATAAGTTCGATAAGCAGCAAAACCTGAGCAGGTTTAGAGCCATTTTCGAAAGGATCCCCGGGTAATATCTGCCAATGGTCAAACACGCACTGCGGGAAAGCTTGTCCTCCAGTGTTTGACCGAAGATCCGCAGTGAACCCAAACGACTCGTTGACGGGCAAATAAGCTTTTACAATAAACATAGGCGTTCCAGCAACCTGATTTTCCTCAATAACGTGGCCTCTTCGTCGGTTTAGGACCCCATAAATTCCGCCAACAGCTGATTCTGGACATTGAATTTCAACTAAATAAACTGGCTCCAAAAGTCTTGGCGACGCTGTCAACACAGCCGCGTACAGAACGCGACGAGCAGTGGGAATAATCTGACCGCCCCCGCGATGAATGGCATCCGCATGTAGGGTGACGTCGTGTATGTCAAATCGAACTCCTCGCATATTTTCTTCGCACAAAACTCCCTCTTTGGTAGCCCACTGGAACCCGGCGACGACAGAATCCTTAATCTCGTTTAGATATTGAACACCCTTAGTGCAGTCTACCAAGATGTTTGGTCCGCTGCCATCAGGGCCAAAACACCAAATCTTTCTTGCTTCATTCACGTCGTATCCGTATCTTTCAGCTAACAAACGCCCGCGTGTCTTAACATCGTCCCTTGGATTTACATCTCCTTTATCTATATCTTCCGCCAAACCATCCGGCATAGGCTGAGCTTTCATAAAAATTCGATTGTGCTTGTTTGGAGACTTGCTAAGGCACATCTGATTAGATTCCTCGCATACGGTTTCCCTGTAAAAACAGTTTTTAAAACTGCCGAATACAAATAGATCTGCAAACCTGTAGGATACAACTGGATCGGACTTCTTCAAAGGAATGCACGCGTGATCTTCCTCCAAGTCTTTCAGACAAATCTCAAGATGCAACTCGCCTGCTCCTGCAACTATGTGCTCTCCGGACTCTTCGAACAGGCACTGAAAAATGAAACCACTGAATGTAGCACTTTTGGCCTGCAGACTATTTTACTTGAACCATAGGATCCGACTTTGCAAGCCGTTTCAAGCCTTCCACCAGCTTGGGCAAATCGGCAGGGTTCTTAGGTTCCACTGCCACCCTAACAACTGGACTAACGCTGAATTTCATCACCTGAAGTTCATCAACATTTACGGTGCAAGTAAAATTCAAGAAAATACTCACTCTCATATTGTGCGCTTCTTTGAAAGTTGAAATAGTACCACTTTTAACCAGAAATTGGTCAACGCCTACCAAACCGCATATATTACCGCTTGGAACATCCTCAATAGGCTCAACGTAACGACCCATCATCAGCACTGTCCTAGTATGCAGGATGCCGTAAGCAAGAGACAGTAGCCTTACCTACAAACCTTTGAATTGACTTTTCGTACAAGTCGTCCTTTTTGCCTGGCACGTAATTAGGACCCTGAATTCTAGCCTTCATTCCGGTCATCACTTTTCCGGAAAATACTCGACCGAAGGCATAAAATCTGCCCTTGTCGCTTGTTGGCACCATTTTGCTTATGTACATCATCAAAGGACCATTGACATCGCAGTTTTTCATTGCGATAGCCGCTTCGTCATCCTGTGGACCTTCGTACAACAATTCCGTACGGTATTTCTGCGCTGTAACTGGGCTAGGCAAATGGATGCATATCATTTGGAGCATCGTGTCTCCAGCTGGCAGCCAACGGCGCATAATCGCTTTCAATAGCTGCTTTCCCTCAAGTTCCCGTTCTTCGGCTGGTAGTTTAACGTTCAATTTTTCCAGTAGCGGTCCAACTTCATCCTTTCTCATTCCCATCACTGTCTTGAATACTTTGAATATTGGATCCAGGACGAACTGGCAGAATCCACGCCTTCCACCGTCATTGGGAGAATTGGACCACTTTTTCGTCTGCGCGTTGAAGAAACGATCGCCCCACAAATTTTTCATCAACTTTTCAGATTGAATACCAAACTTCTCTGCGTACATTTCGGCAAATTGCTTCAAGGTGAAGGCCCAACCGTGCAGACCAGATCCAAAGCCTACGCTGCCTATAGCAGGATCAACCTAAAAACGGAGATTTGCCAAGTTATCCTTCAGAACAGTTTCTCGACTTTTCCTGCGTCAGTGTTCCCTAGACGGTAAAAGGGACCCTATCCTGTAATTGCCCAATCCCCATACTGCAAGTTCGACGGCCTGTCTTCATCTATGCGTAAACGTAAGGATAAGACTTACCTTCAGCTTACGCAACGGTAAAGACAGAAAAAGCTGACCGGCAGCATGCTCTTTAGAAAAGAATTTGTATTACTCAGACGGCTGGGCTGCTAACAGACAAGCTTCGTCGTGAGGGTTTCAATGTTAGTTTCATAAGGACCGTTGGGACATGTCGGCGATATAAGGCCTATGCCTTATATCGCTGACGACGGAAACAGTTTTCAAAAGCTTCGATTCGTTACGTTTAACTGGGAATAAACCGTTTTTGACCACCTCCATCATCACAAAGACCCGCTACGAAAATACGTATCTTCAAAGGGACATTTACCTGCAGTCACTAAATTCTACTTTACGTTAAGTTGCGATCGCTTATGTAAAGTAAGACAAATTTTCATTTTTGAAATTATGGTCAACTCATTAGAAAAGCTGGTATAGTCAAAAAGTATAAATACCATAATGTTCCCCATAGGTCCGGTTTCTTCTCCGTAAGTGGCAATGATCACGTTGGTGTTTTCAACTATTCTTAAGAAAGTTTGAAACAATTCTTCCGGATCCAGCTGGAGTTCCAAAAGGGCACGATCCATTTTGTTCATGAAGAGAACAGGTTTGATTCGCTCGCCAATGGCCTGCCGTAAAACAGTCTCCGTCTGTACGCAGACGCCGCTCACACAATCAACAACAACTAAGGCACCATCGGTGACTCTGAGCGCGGCAGTCACTTCGCTACTGAAGTCTACGTGGCCAGGCGAATCAATCAAGTTTATCAAAAATCCAGGATACGGCGCTTTGGTGCCAGACCTTTCCTCATAGTCTAGCTGGTTTTCTCCGCGGACATACTGTAGATCTTTCTCGGAAAGTTCAAAATACATGGAAACTGCTGTTGACTTGATCGTAATACAACGTTCTTGTTCGTCTTTCCTAGTATCCGTGAACCGCATTTCTCCTAAAAACAAAATCCTGGCAGCTAAGTCATTAGAATACGCACAGTTTGGGTTTAGGCTCACGTGAAACGACAAAATTAATTCAAAATTTACGTAAGCACGCCTCGTTTTGCCGCGGGATCGATTCCGGAGCACCGCAATAAAATGAGTAATCGCAATAAAACCAATGACGCGTAATTGTCCGCTTTCTCAATGCACTAAGAAGCAGTGCATCCACACTAAACTATGGCCTGTTCAGTTTGAATCGGTATTAAGCCAAAAATGTGCCCACAACACCCTAGTCCACTTTATCGCTCAAACATGCTAATGATCATCTCGGCACTCAACGACTCAAAATTTTTGCAGTACAAATTCCTGCTTCGATGTTGAAGGCTGCTCAATGTTCCAGGCTGTGACTGTTACGGGATGTTGTGACTGAGGCAATTCAGTTAAATAAGGCAACGATGAAGTTCGACAAATTGACTAGCTCTTTCTTCCAGGGGAAATTTTTCCGTAAGACGCAACAGTGCTTGATGGAACCCGGACACAATTTAACTTCTTTTGAAATTGGAATCCATTATCTCAAACGCTCCTGCTGCCTTATCAAATAGGTCTACGTGATATTATAAGTACTTTGTTTTCGCCACTTAGTCGCAAATTCTATCTCAATAAATAACCTTTCCTGTTTATTAACAAGAAGTAACTACTCATTCGTTAGAGCTGTATGGTGAGATGGTGGCAACTCATTTACATCCTCACGTTCCACTTGCACCAGTTTTCTACCTATTTGTTCTACATCTGCGGCCACTTCCTATGCCGAACCTTCTAATCTCTCAGAGTAATCTATAGAGGCGGGAATCTAAACTTTTTCGAAACATCTTTTAATGTTGACACTTTAATTCCCTTCCACGAATCATGACTACTCTTAGTGGCCTCGAAATTTGTGAATCCTTTCCAGAACGTTTACACTTCATTTTGTCCACAGCTATCTGAGGATCCATATCCATTACCGTTATGGCTTTACGGAAAGTAATCTTTAAGTAGTAAGACTTCGAATATATCGCATTTTTTAACGGGTTCACAAATTTCCGTGGTAACGTTTATTTACGATGGATCCCGTGTGTAACCAATTTATTTCTGCAGAGCCTTCAAGTCCAATCCTGATTTGTTTTCAGCAGGAAAGATTAATCGAAATCTCAGATCAAGGGTGTAGACCCGAAAGCTCCGTAGAAATAAATTAGTTAAAGGAGGATTCCACCGTAACTACGTTTTACTACGAAGTAATAAGACGTAATAATCGAAATTACTTTGTGATCTCATCAGGACTGCAGAATGGATGATGTATTAGCTAGTAAGTAAAGAACGTTCGCTTTCCTACAAGTATCCAGCGAGGTTCTTGGCTAAGGTGCACCGTCTCTTATAAGTAATATTTAGAAGAGAAGCAGCTATCAGTATAAGGACTGATGCTTCTGGAACATAACCGTTCTCTCTTCATCGAAATGGAGGTCCGCGCGGCAGGATCATGATACATACCAAATAAGAACAAGAAAAGAGATAAGTAGCGTTTCCGTGAATGAACTACCCACACTTTGGCAGTTCCGCAGCGGGAGCGCTGCAACTACTGTCATTTACAGCCAGAGGAACCAAAGTACTTCTGCTGATAAACAAAGCTTTTCTCTCAATAGAGAGTCTGCGCTGTTCAGGCCTGCCAAAAAAGTAATGGAAGATAGCGTAATGTTGCGTCGTTTCTTAAGTTCGTTCCGGTTTCTTCGAGTATTACTAATTCTCATCCTCCATCTTTCTCGCTAAATTGAAGCTTCTCATGAGCTCAATATTAACATTTAACTGTACTAGCTTGTAGAGGAAATAGAGAAGTATTGAAATGACGTGTACTGCTTGGCATGAGAGCAATCACGTAAAAAAAGATTTACTTCCGATGAAAATGAAATGACGTGTACTGCTTGGCATGCGAACAATTACGTATAAAAAAAATTAACTTAAGAAGAAAATGGAACGAGCGCACGAAACTACCCTATACCTACGGCAGGTTTTCGGCAGAGTGAACTTGACCTGATTAGCACACCGCAATAAAACTAGGTGCAACCACAATTAGTTGAACTGTTAGCTTACGATAAATAGCATCTCATAACGGGTTCGTAAGTCTTCATGTAGATTTCATTTATATCAGCAGCTGTATTTAAAACACTGATTTTATTACACCGGATATTTCGAGCCTACTCTTTGCGCGTCTCTGGCAGTGAAGACGATGGAAAACCTTCCAGAAACAAACAAACCGTTTCCGTAAAATACATTCTATCACTTTTACCGCCGAAGACGGGCCCCGAGTTGGCCAGAAAGTTCAGGCGTAATAAAATCAGTTTTTTAAAAAAACAGCTGCTGCCATAAATAAAATCTACCGTGAAAACCACTAGCCTACAGTTGCAACAATTAGAGTAAACAATTGTTACAATCAATAAGCAATTGAACAGTGAATCAGTGAAGGATGTAAAGCACTTGCTGCAAACAGAAGACGAAGAATTTTTTCAACAAACTCGAAAATGCAACTCAAACGTGCGGCAAGCAGTGCGCTCTCACAACAAAGCTAGTCTTCCATTAAGCAAAGAGAACACAAACGGGATTACATTCACCTAGAAGGCTCATATTAAAATACAAGTACATTTTTGGATACAAGGCAAGAGCATTTGGCAACCGGTGCCTATATTTTCACGGTAAATTTTGTCTACGATAGCAACCTAGCATTTGGTAACGGGTGGGTACATTTTTATTATAAAGGTTTTCACGGTAGGACCCGTTGATGATAAACAAGACATTTTACTCTGGAGCCTTCGGGTCCATTCTTCACCCATCCTCAACGGTAAAAATTGATAACTAAAAAGTAAGTGGGAGTAAAAAGTCCTGTTTATCATCAACGGGTATCGTAAAAACTTCATAATGAATACGGTAGCAACCCGTTTTTAACCAATCTCTAACCAGTTTTTAACATCGCTTATTCCGGAGGTTCCGGGTCTAGTCTGGACCCGTCATTAGCGGGAAAAATTAGTAGAAATCTTTACTAGTACAATTTTCACCAATTATTAGACCTCACCTGCTTTCTGCGCTGCAATGATACCAGCCTTCGACACTAAACTGTCAGTTAATGTTGACTTCCCATGATCCACATGAGCAATAACGGACATATTCCTCACATTCTTCTTGCGATCCATAAGGGATCGAATTTCATCAACTGTAAAGTGAACCATGGCTTCGAAACAATTCACTGCTTTAACGAACGAAACCAAATCGACGTTCCACCCAATGCAACACGACAAAACGCCACGAATACAACGAACGTACTCGTTGTACTGCTACTGTAGCGCAGCTACAGTAATTCTCTTTGAACGCAGGAGCGTAATGAAAATAGAGCAGCTTACAAAGGCAGCTAGCTACTTTCTGTCTTTCACTTCTATTAAAGAAAAAATTTTTGACTTCTAAATTGTCTAACCTTACAGGTTTATTTATTAAAAATTGCAAAATATCAGTAAGAGCCACGCAAAATAGTGAAAACAAAAAACGGTTCACAACTACGCATTGTTGAATTATTTTTAGAGTTGTTCCTGTTACTATAATTCCTGTCGAATACGGAAGCAAACGCTGAGAGATAAACTGAAAGGCAAAAAGGGCACGGTAGCAAAAAAAGGATACTCAAGGATTAGCATACAGTAAAACGTATGGTTGATCGTCTTACGTGGTCAGGATTTTCAGGCTAGAAATCAGTTGGCAGATTTTCTTGCATGGTGGTTTTCACTGATAGAATGAGTACCGAAAAGCCGCGGTGTCTAAATTGCATCCAAACCGCTTCCGAGGAGAAATGCTGGCTTTAGCCTTTTCGCTCCGCTTTCCAAGTCGATGAGGAAATACTTGCTCTCCCTCTTGGTCCTTTTGTCGTTTTCCAGCAAGGCTGGAGATGCGACAGATACAGCTCCTCCAGTTGACAACTTAAAACACCCTCAACATTCTGATACTCCATTTCTTCAAAGCCTAACCTGTTTACTAACTGGATGCCGCTTTCAGTAATTTTAGTACTTGAGCAGAAGGCCTGAAGTCTTAAGATCGCGGATCAGATCTGAGATAAGTTTCCGCCAATCACGATGCGTGCATTGTTTGGATACATTTTTCCAAGCTTCCATGATATTATTGACAGCCGTTGTCCGGTTACAGCTTCTGATATGAATGATAAACTTTTATCACATTAGAACCTCGGCTTCGCTTGCAAGTGATTGACGAACGCTCATAATATCAAATCGCAGTCAGTTTTCTTTCGTTGTATGAAAAACACACGAAGATTTTGTCTTACGTCCAATCTTTCCAGCTGGAAAAATCGCGTATGAGCGAAAACGCGCAAAGCGAACAAGCGGCATACGAATACTACATGCAAACCATGATTAGTTAGTTAAAACGACGAGCAAGTAAAATATAAAGATCATAAATGATCGTCAAGTTCGTTATGACCGTCTTGGCCGTATAACTCATTATTTCACGATCTAAGAATGCTTTTATAGTATTAAAAGTTCTTGTTCTTTAACAGTAGGACATTGCTTCTAATTTTAAAAAACTAATGAATTTTATTCTTCTTTCCTGTTTTTAGACTGTAATGAGCACTGAGTCAGATGTACTGCTTTGGGCACAGTACCGTTTGGATAATGTGAGACCGATATCGAACTTAGCATTTAGCTTTCGTCAGCCTAGCTTATTTGGCCAGTTTGGTTGGAACAAACTGAGGTCCGGTGAGCTCTTTGTTACTCGTTGGAAATCCTTAGTAAGCTATTCGCCAAACAGTATCGAAATTCATGGGAAAAGTCAGCCCTTCATTGCTTTCTTGAACCGGTTGTCTGCTTCGGAACCTGACTTGAAGTTATTTTTCAGCCAAACATGTTATCTTGCTTTGTATTCTTGTGACATAAAATGGGCAGAATTAGTCACGATTATGTTGTTTTCACCTGGGCTTAGCATAATGGAACTGATAGACTGTCCAGAATTGCTTTCTACTGGAAACGATTTGTCTATTATGCCGACCAGAAATCAGATGAAGGCATTGGGTATATCGAATATGACTCCGGAATTTTTAAATAGTTTGTTCTCGGAACTTCGCTTACAACTACGTTTTCTGCGATTGTCGGGTACAGATGCAATGAAACTGTCGACTTTTAAAGAACTTCGCGTCGTGATGAACTGCGTAGAGCTACTGGCTCTGCAGGAATTAGATTGCGATTTAGGCTCAGTAGATGCTGACTTTTTGGATAGCCTAGGTCGCTATTTTCCCAACATGAAGTACTTTTTCCTTGACTGGAATATTGTATCGCCAGCTTTTATGTATGATGAGTCTACAGTTGACATTTTGGAAGCTGTCACTGCTCTGTTCAGGAAACTGAAACTGACTTTCTTTGGCCTTCTCATTTATTGCCCAGATGAAGAGATCAGACAAGACGTGGAAAAGTTAAGGAAATATCTAGAAAGCGTTAACGTGAAAGTTAAACTAGAAGCTTTCAGTTGTACTCTGGAACTAAATGCTCCTGACAATTTCATGCTTGCTGTAATAGGCGAGCGTGCAAATAGTTACGTAAAGCGTCTGTTCGAAACAGTAGTATGTGGGAAAGTGAGTAGACCTGATTTGCGCCACTTTGCTTACATCATCGATAGGGAACCATTGTTGATGCACGATTCAGTTGTTCAGTTCGGTGGTTTCGATGAGTCGCAAGTGCGAGAAGAATTTTCACGTCGTACAGAAGCTGTATGGTTGCCTTCTGAACTCCAAAATGGATTAAAGAGTCTGAACAATTGACGACGTTATGTTCTTAACTTTTCGGGTTAATAAAATATCACTTTTCTTTCATCCGTGTTCCGCTACTGCATTGGTGGATTTCTGTGAGACGTTTCAGTTGTCCCATCCCGCAATTATTGTATGTACTGGCGTATAAGACGACCCTACGTGTAACATGAGAATTATACTATTAAGTTTTCTTCATTTGTTACGCCGCCCATGTAAGACGACCCGCATATACCGCGGATAACGTTTACGACCAAGTTTAAAGCAAGTAGGGATGTCAGGCGTATAAAGCGACCGTGAAGTTGCAGGATGCCCGCCACAGTTTTCAAAGATTTGGTGCTGATTCACCATTCCAGGCAGGAGACTTCAAGTTGTTTGCAGAGATTTTGCTACAGATTTTGGGAGCTCTACTGTATGCTCTTCAGACTGAGCAGAAAACTTCTTTAGGTCCAGTTGACCAGAAACTCCATGGTCTTTCTTGGTTTTACTGTAGGTGGAAGACTGGCCCAATGATAAGTTACCCATTGAGTCTTCATTTCGCATTCTTACACCTCAACACAATCCGGACGTGTTGGTTGAACTTGTGAAGTGTTGCCTGTTTCTACTACGTAGGAGGCATTGCAACTATATTTTACTTCGCAAAAGACACCTGGTCAAGGGAAACCTTGCTCATGTCACTTCTCGCTGTCGAGCGAAGATTAGATGAGCTTTTAAGCCGAACATTTAAATTTAGAGAATGCCCAAACTTCCTGATTTCTTCACTTGAACTACTGTAATAGGGAAGCATTAAAATCGAACACTGCTCGTTACTGGATGGGACAGATGGCAACGATTTGTTAAATTTCCACCATCTAATAATAGATGAAACGGAGTTACTGGGACAACCATTATTGCGCAATATATTTAAAATATAGTTTAATTCGCTATTTGGATATCTTGGACCTAATACTGCTAGGGCCTGACCAATCATTTCCTCTGCTATACCTTCTTTAACGGGAACGATGAGATGTTAAAAAAAATGTGCATGGCGGTTCGGATGGGTAGGTTTCCTATGCGCTGTTCTCTTTACTCCCTTGTTTTATAACTAAAACGTCGAGAAACGGTTATCTGTAGTTATTTTCTTTACCAGTGGTTAACGTTGAGGCTCTCACGGGTAGGGCTTGAAGCTTTAGAAACTGTTTTTCTTGTGCAAAAAGACTATTAAGGTTATTAGAATAAGGAAAAAGATATTCAGGTGGTCTAGAAGAGTTTGAACCAGTGTATCTTTCGAAAAAGATAGCAATAATGGAGCTATGCAGAGTGCTGAACGATTTTTCTCCGTCATGTTCCATGATGGCTACTGCAAGAATGGAAGATTGCGGACTTCCCGTTGAAGCTCCGCTTTTTTTCCTGAGAAGAAACTGTCCTGGAACCTGAAGTAGTTGTCTTAGCGCGTGCAAATGGAAACTATAACTTTACTTTGTGGCTGGAAATTAATTTTGTTTTGAGAAAAATGTTCCCCCGTTTGGTATGGTTTGCAATACGCTGGTTGTACACTTTATGGGCGTACTCGTGAATAGATCCTTAATGTTATAAATGACCGTGAGGTCACTGGATTGTAAGTTCACGGGTTTTAACCCAGCGTGAAATTCTTTATGGTTTTTAATATTAGATTGGCGTTTTGTTAAAAGTTGTATTTTGTTTCTAAGGCATGAACAAAGTTTAAAAGTAGCGCTATTTACACTGTTAAGTACTGACTTTAACGGAGCCCCTGGTTTGTGGGTTTGGGAAGGCCATAGAGTTCAAGACTGACGTTACTGGAGTAGAACAGATGACGGCTTATTTTAAAACGATCTAGGTCCTTTGTTTCATAAGTTTAAAGGCTACCACTAGGCATTTATGCACTTACATGCGTCCGTTAGGAAAAGTTTCATTTTCAATCCAGCCGTGGGTAGTTCAGATGCTTCGAAACTGAGTGCCCCTGAAACGTACGCTATTCATTTTTTTGTATTCTTTTCTAACAGTCTGCACATCCATTCATTGGTAGTGCATCTTAAAATTTCAACACAGACTTACACACAATGGAAAAAGCCGTGAATTGAAGGTCGCTTATGAAAGCCCTTAAAACACAATGAAACTACGAAACTAGCTTGTCTACGCTTCTGGATCGGTGTTCCGCGTAAGACTGTTAGTTTCTTGAATGAACTGATCATATAAGCATTTCATTCCCCGAATATTATTCGTGCATTCATTAGTCATGTTTTATCCTTACTGTGAGCCAGGGGTAGGGAACCTTTTTGCTGCCGCGGGTCGTTTAGACGTTTGTAGGACCATTCGCCGGCCGTACGGAATACTCAACCGAAGAACATAGCCTCCTTTATTTGCACACATGCTCGTTTAAGTCACTCCTCTAACAAAGTGATAAGGCCAGATAAGAATAATACTTTGGGTCGGTAGGCGGCCAATGGTCCACGCTACCGACGCGCACACTAGTGCCGTCTACGTCTTGCCTCCGAAGACTAATGACATCGGTTTGTCGACAGAGAGCTGAGAGTAAGGCAGTCTTCCTAGCCAGGCTGATGCTCCCTGCTTGTTGCGCAAGATTTATGTTGTCACTAGGATTCATATACAGTACGTTTTTCGCATTATGAAAAATAAGCTTCCACAGTCAAATCTCACTGAATCCCGCATCCATGTGCGGTTGCCTCAGCGGGTGGGAGGGAAAGTTTCGCGGGCCGGACGTTCCCCACCCCTGTTGTATGGCGTCCGTCAAGTCACTGTGGACAGACAGTGGCAATAAGCAGTAGCAAGCGTGCTTAGCAAAACATTTTATGGCTATTTCAAGAAACAAGGAAAAAATAGCAACTTGAATCTCTACACAACTTTATTACTGGCATTCTGGCCATCCTAAACACATTACCGCGTATCTTGTTCGATGAGCTGACTTAATGCTAAACGAGACGGTAATTCTGTATTGCGAGTGCTTTCCCTGAACGTTAACAAGGCAATCTCATTCTTTCGTTTCATTCAGAATTACATTTATTATTAAGTGAATTTCGTCTGAAATTTGAATCTGCAAGTATAAAAAATCTGAGTACCATTTGTGGCGACTGATTTTTCCACCCAGCAGTCACTTTTTGATAGTTTTTGGAAGAAAGACGCTCTCAGTCATCGACTGTCCTTCCTTCGAAAGGGCTTCTTGCGAAGCCTGAGCGTCAAATGTCTTATAACGGTTTGATATAGCTTCACTTCTTCTTTCGAACCGTTGTCTCTGATCGCTTGTTGATGTTGTGCATGAAGTCTACAATCCTTCAAATGCATAACTACCAATCGAAATTTGAGCAGTTTCATTAATACGAAATGAACAATGTTGAAACGTCAAGCGCGGGTAGAAAAATTACTGCGCGTGTCAAATTAAGCTCTAACCATCTCAGAAAAGTCAGTCAGTTTTAATGGTACCATGAAAATCAGATTTTAAAATTCCACTTTTGACTGCTGATTTCTTTCGCTGCTTCAGACATGCGTAGCGCTCAGCGAATTTCCTTTCGCAGTTTATATTCTGGGCGGGCACTTTTGTTTACCACGCTGGGTGATAAGACATTGACTTTTTTGTTCATTTTTGCTGCTCCACGTTAGCGGTTGCAATTTTCACATCTAAGGACTACTGTTTTCTTCGCCAAGCTGCTAACGATTTCCTAACTCGGCAAGGAAAGATGAGGAAACGTAGACTAATCATTTCTTCAAACATGATACTGTAACTGCTGCCTGACTCACCACTTAAATCGCTTATTCTATGTGTACTTTTGCTTAAACTTTGCTGAAGAGGCGTCCAGCGAAAGAAGCAAACTGCTGCTATTATGACTTGTGCTAGCTTATGTAGACTCTGCTCAGTGCTCCTGCAACTTGCCGTCTCGCCAGTGTCACTTATATGGCAGAACAGCGGCAAGGGTATACGTTCACTACTTTTGTCAGAGGTAACAGGATGGCACTTTCGTTTCATCGTGGCTTAACTGCTGTTATTGTTTATTCTTCGCTATTTGCTTTAGCGATGGAAGGGGTCCTAAGATGGCTCTCCTGCCGTTTGGACGGTGCAAACTTGGTCGTCATCTAGGTGCTGGTTATCATTTATGACTTCCTGTCAAATATATTTGGGCTTACCTAGCCTTTCTCCGTTATCAGTGATGTTCAGTTATAAATAGCGGTGGCAAATATATCACGCTGGGATTGGCTGCTCCTGAGGTTGCATTTGATTGGCTTGAAAACTTTCAACTTTGCTCAACGGCATAAAACGAATAGTGAACTGCTGGAACATCACAGACAGGGGCCTCCGGTCATTATCATTTAATATTTTCTGCTGACGTGCTTCCACATCTTGAGGAGGCATCACGGCTGTACTCTAATAAGCTACAGTTCGTTATTTGTTCAACCGAATCAGTATGTTAAACTTCCCTGCAGCTAACTTCTTACCGATGTTCGCCAATGACACTCGATCATCTACCTCATTTCCCGTTTATCCTTTACTCGCCTATAATTGGCCAACAACAGAGAATTATCATCGGATCGCCGCACCATCTCACCAGCTTGCCCAGTTGTTCTGTACAGGCATCATGCCCCCACTGCAATTAATACATCCGATGAGTGTTTGGAGGGCACAAGTTGAACTTTTTGCTAGTAGCTGCAAGCAGACATCCCTTTCTGCAGTAGTAGGAAAAAAGTGTTCGACGTCTTCGGAGCGACGACGGCAACAATCCCCTACAAAGTCGAAAAGACGATTCGACTTCACAAAGCTTGGACACAGTTTTTCATCCGATGAACCACCTGCGAACCTGTTGATCAGTAGCAACTCTGATGCAGTTGCTTCTTGCAAACCAGCACAAAACGATGCAGCTGAACAAGTACCTCAAAGGGCATGGTAAGTGCGCATTTCTTCATTGAGCTATTACATTTAGGGAGCTTTTGCTACCAGGTTGGCCAACAGCTCATCCTTCCCTACTGCTATCAGCGTAAACAAGCCACGCAAGTGCCCGCGTTCTCGGAAGGAGTTCATATGCAGATTTTGCCAGCGTCGATTTACAAAGTCATATAATCTCTTAATACATGAGCGCACGCATACGGATGAACGACCCTATAGCTGCGAAACTTGTGGCAAAGCCTTTCGTCGGCAAGATCACCTTAGAGATCATCGGTTAAATTAAAGCACTACTAGATCTTGTCGAAGCTAAACCATGAATTGCAGGTATATACATTCTAAGGATAAGCCATTCAAGTGTGACATATGTGGAAAAGGATTTTGTCAATCGCGAACTATGCAAGTGCATCGCATTCTTCACCTCGACAAGCCACCTCATACTTGCTCTAAATGCAATCGAACTTTTAACCAGAGTTCTAACTTGAAAGTAAGTAGATGTGCACTATTGGCTTTTGGGTCTTAAGTCGCGGGACTTCTATGGTTCTCTTCCAGACTCACCTTTTTACGCACACTAACGTAAAGCCGTTCAACTGCCCGCTGACGGGTTGTTCAAAGGTGTTTCGACGTACCTGCGATCTCAGAAGACATGTGGCTATTCATAAGCAAAACAAGCTACCAATTTTGTCGGAAGCAGATAGACAAGAAATGAAAGACTAGAGTTGTTTACTTTTGTTTATCGTGACTCATTCTTGGCACTTATCAAATTTCTACTCCTTTTCGCGTTTAACAAGAACTTGCCTGAATAAGATGCTTTTGATGTTACCATGCGCATTTTCGTTGCTGAACGGTGGTCCGTTGAATGTTTGTGTTTCATATTGGCGTCAAGTGCCCTTCAATGTTCATGGCGGTCCTTTTGAAGATCATTTATATAAGGCTATCACCTGTGCTGTTAGGCAAGTGTTAGCTTCCGCTTGCTTCTTGATAGCTGCCTTGGCTTAATAACGCTCAAGCGCACTTGTCAACACGATCTTCCAAACATCAGCTAGGTCAATCCACCAGTACGCACGGCCTTATCTTGATAATAGCAAATAGGGTCATTTTCCGCAGCACTGACTGAATGCTTCTTGCTTCCTTTCTCTGAAAAAGTGGTTGCAACGGCCGCTTGGATAAATAAGAGGAATCCTTTAATCTTACTTCCTGCGGAAGACGCTTGGCTCTAGAAAGTTTCCACTGCTATAACAGTTGCAGAATAGATTTCTGTTAGACGGAACTGTTCACTGCATCGGTTATTTTCTTATCATTTTTCAGGGCAGATAAACTTTCAATCCAACGGCTGCGTTTTGCATCGAGCAGGGAAGAACGAGCAAAACCAAACCTCCTTTTATCAATGCAAATTTGAGAGAAATTCGTTAGAGCAACGAGATTTATCGCAAACCTGCTTCTAGTAACCGTGCAAATTACAGTAGTGCGAATGAATGTGATACGAAGATGCATATGAGTAGTTTAAGGGGAGGAAAAGTGATGGGAATGGGAACTTTTTAAAAATTTTTCCTCAGCATTATAATTGGGCAACTATTTCTTATTGAAAATATACTCAAAATGAAGCTCTTTCTAAAAGGTGCGTGAAGAAGCGTAATGGCCATACAAAGGTGCTACCAGTTTAACGCTTATTTAGCGAAGCTTCCGAGAATCACCCGTTCCCGTGTTTAGTGCATAAAAGAACGGCAGAGCGTATGCTGCCACATCACTAATCAGATCAAATACTTTACCGAACGAAATTCTTGGGAAGTTTTAAACGGATTACAACGTTAAAAAGGGGTATGAGGTAGAGGAAAGGGAAGTGTAACAGAAATCAGGGAAGGGGAGATTTAAAAAAGATGAAAAAAGAAAGGAAGAAGAAAAGGAGAAAAAATTGGGGGATTTTAGGTTTTGGCTGAGAAATTGGAGATGGGACACTAACCAGAATAGGCAAGGAACTTGGGCACCCCTCGTGTTACAAATGCTCGGAAAGCTATGGGTTGCCCAAAATACGCAAGGTGGATATCCTTTTCTGACTGGTAGTTTCATCCATTAAAAGCATTTCTTCTGAACTTGGCTCATACTTGAAGCCACTAATTCAGCCATTAGTTGGACGACAGCAGTCTTCTGTTTAAAAACAGCAGGACTTTCTGTGGAAAGGTAAAAAGCATTAACCTCGATCCTACAGACATTATGGTCAACTATGACGCCAAAGACTTATTCACGAGCGTGTCCACACCGGAAGCCCTATCGATTTTGCTAGAATTACTAAGTTCGTGTGAAATCCTACCTCGGTGTACAAAATTCAACCCGTTCCACATTGTAAAACGTTGCTCCTTTTGCAGGCTGGAGGTGAACGCCTTCCATTTTCAAGGCTCATTTTATAAACAAGAAAATAAGGCAGCCTTGGGAAGCCCACCTTCGCTGGTACTAGCGAAGGTGTTCATGCAGCACTTGGAACGCCGATTGTCTTCCCACACCGACACTGAGATTACTCCCACGTACTTTAAACGATACCTGGACGATGTCTTTGCAATACTTAAGAGGGGGAACAAAGACAGTTTTTTAGAAATTCTGAACTGTGAATTTCCCAAGGTGACAACATTTATGATTGAAAAAGAAGTGTAAAGAGAAATTTTTTTTTGGGCATCCTCATCGTTAATTCGCAGGAGGATATAAGCATCACGGTTTACCGAAAACTCGCGCACGCAGACATATATTTGGAGTTAACTTCGCATCATCCGCGACACGTCATGAGTGAGATATTAGATCGCACAGTTGATTGCGCATTGGCCATTTGCGAACAAGAATATTTAGGACAATAACTTGAGTTGTTAGAAGGCAGAATTCATGAAAAAACGTCATATAGAGCTGAGGAAAGGACTCACGGAAATAATTTGAAGGAGATGAATAAGCAAACCAGTAAACTGACAGCTAGACATATGAGAAGGGGGAATACACTCATTGGAATAAGAAAAGTTGCGCTGAACGATAATGGAAAGAGAAAGAAAAAAGTAAAAAAAGTTAACTTACAGCTTATTATCCAAGATACTATCGATCCACAAGCTCTGCGCAGGCACCTTATGGTTTTTTGAAAACTCTTCCTTAACGAGTGAAAATCAAGGAATACCATGATGTTACTCGTAATGATTAAAAGACTAACCGAGCTCTTGCTTTCGTTAACTTATAATGGAAGAATTATGAAGTATACCCATTGTCATCATGCTTGCGTGGATGTAGAAAGATTAAATTCTTAAGCGACTGAAAAAAATGCAACGGTCGCATTTATTTTAGAATGATCGCCTCAAGATACAACGCGACAATGCCAGTCGACCATAGAAGCGATAGTTAAAGCGATGTCATAAGACATGACAAACGTCAAAAGTTTGTTACTAGTGAAGAAATATGCATTTCAGATCTTTTCCTGTCACAAAAAACAATCTGTAGCTGCAGGTATGGCATTTGCTCCGTCTCAACAGGTAAAGGACATCATTTCGCAAATAAATGAAACGAGATTCTCAGACTTAGAATTAGGGAAAACTTGTTTAATGTACATGCTTATCTTTTATAACTGCGGGCTTAATTCTAGTCTAGCGCAATAAGTTCTAAATCACAATAATCATAAATCACATAGACTTTTGCTTTCCCAGTGCTTAAGAACCTTGCGTTTACGCCATACTACGGTATATTGAGTGTAGCGTGTTTTTGGCAGGTATGTGGCTTTTAATATTCAAGACACGTTTGTAAGATTGCACTTGTTTAACGCCAGAAAAGTTTTCGAGGTTTTCAGGACACTTCCATCATCAGAGGAATTAAAATAACTATCACGGGGAACGAAATAGCGTCAGTGTGGTAATAACCTAATTATCCTTACCTTAACGATTTAAGCATAAACCTTATTTGAACTATTACCATGCTGGTAACGTTTCGTTCTCTACGATAGTTTCTCTGACTACATGACGATGGGACCAGACCGAATGTATTGCCGAAAGCTCTGAAAAGGCGCACATTAGAGTGGTCCAACCCAAACATTAAACTGCTCTTGGGTCTATTGAGTGTCCATCAACATTGGGTTTAACAAACAATGCACAAGGTTTACTGTCTTCACTGCTAAAGTGTGCTAATAACAATCAGCGAATCATAACATTTTTTCTGATAGCTTACTCCCATTAAATGCTACAGCTTGAGATTCTTGAAGCTTGAGGTGATTTACGCAAGTAACGCATAATTAAATCCGCCATACGATGAACCGTTCGCTTCAGGAATTTTTTCTATATATGATGCGATAAATATTTAACATTTTGCAAGGGCTTTGCAAATTTTAACGGTAGACTTTTATTTTTTTGTGGTAGCAGCAATAGCGGGTATTATCGTAAAAATAAAAAACGGTAGAAATACGCGAAATAAGAATCGTTAATTTTACGCAAAATTAAACGGGTAACTACTACCCCTTCCGCGTGCTACCGTAAAAATAAAAATCTATAGCAGTGTTTTTCAAGCACTGCTATAGATTTTTATTTTTACGGTGGCACGCGGAAGGGGTAGTAGTTACCCGTTTAATGTACAGGCTTATCTTTTATAACTGCGGGCTTAATTCTAGTCTAGCGCTAAAATTCCCGCTTAATTCTAGTCACTTTTTGGGCCCCTTGAGAACTTTATCGAGCGTCCGGGCCCCCTATTCTGATTGGCAAATTTCGAGCGCACTGATTGGCCAATTTCAGCGCACTGATTGGCTGAAATGGTTGCAACGCGAGAAGGCCAACTACAGCTGGACTGATTTATTTCTGCAAACTGTTTTTCGAAAAGTCAACGACAGCTGCTTGGCTCGCCCAGATGCGACCGAACTAGCCTGTCGATGTTTCGCTCGATCGAGGTAACTCGCAGACAGAGATCGCCGCGTCTGACTACATGCAGTTGACTGTGTTTCTTCGTCACTAGGTTCGTAACGATACTAAATGGGTGCTTGACTAGACTCGATGAGGGAAGACAAATCAGTAACTTTTTTACCACATCCCATACGCTAGGGTACAACTCCGGGGCTTTTTTCTGCAGCCAGAACTGCTGATAACCCTGTGACAACGTGGCCTTCAACTCCACGTTCGACTGCAACTCCAGCAGCTCTTCTTGCAGCGAGATCTCTAGCAAAACTGGAGTGAGCGTAGGAGAAAAGCAACCATACAGACAAAGTGTTTCGAGAAAATGCGTGAGCAACACACGCAACTCCCTGTCGCTAACGTGTGTGCTTGCATTGTAGCTGCATGGACAATAGACTCGAAAAAAGAAAGGAAAGAAAAAGTGAATCGATCTTTTATAGAGCTAGGGCAAAAGATGGTAATCGTTTACAAAATTGTAAAGCAGAGACATTGCTACCAAGCTACGCCAACACGCGCGCTAAGCCCTGCTTGAATCGTAAAGCAGGTGCAAACATATCGCGAAAACTATGGCGCATTCTGATAACGCGGGCAGATATTCTCTGATGGGAATCATCTGCTCCTGCGTTCAATGCTTCTGAGCAGAAAGCTTCCTTTACTGAACTCTACGCCGTGAAGGTCAGGGTGTCAAACCTGCGATCCCTTCTGCCGTGTATTCTGAATGGTCACTTTCACGAGTGGTGATTGGTTCATGTGGTGGAGTGGGGGGTAGCCGGCATGTCACGCATAGCATGCAACGTTATCTTAACTAGTACGCACAATATCTGACCCTCGAACCTCACCTTTCGATGCACCTAAACACGACGGCCCAGGTGGGGCATATGCCCCACACGGCTCAAATGGCCCGCCAACGGGCTCCTTAACGTTTTTGGCCCCCCTGGATCTCAAAAGGGCCTCCTGGGTGGGACACCTGCCCCACCGTGAGAAACACTGATCCATACGATACGATGCTGTTAGACTGTGTATCACCTTGGACAGACTCTTCCAAAATTTATGTTAATGGTGCTGCTGTTTTATCAACTCTGTTAAACATTGAACTTTTTGAAACGAGTCTTTGCTTTATTTTTTATTAACAAAGGGATTGTTTATAAGACTATCCATGAAAGCTATAGCCCTATTGTATTATTCTGGCTGCCATGCCGTACAAGCTATCCGTCAGCGACATCTGGAGAGCAAAGCTTGTGACCTAGCATCGCTGCTAGACGTTGCGTGAGTTATCGATTCCGCATAAAAGAGTTTAGAAAGCGTTGGAAGGTTGCGCCTTCGAAGTCAAGCATGATGAAAGCAGCTTTATTGCTTATACAATGCAAATGGCATAGAAGAGTGCACACTCATAAGCAGAGCGACGCTGCGATAGGGAAAAACGCAGAAGGGTTCGACAAACGAAAGCGAGATTAGCGAAGTCTTAAATAGGGAGCGTTAGACAGCCCCAGACGTCGTCGCTCGTACGGCCTCGGATTAACGATGATAAACAAGTCACAGAGTAACCATCAATGGACACTATCCATAGATGTTAATCCTGCCTTTGTTGGAGACCGACGTCCATTAACACCTCTACTCTTCACTTTGTGTCAGGTGTCTGGCGCAGCAACTCCAACAGAAATTTGTCTCCTGTCGACACCCGCTAGTACGACGGCTGCTTCCACTGCCGCTGATGATTGCCGACAGTTCGACGACGTTAACGGCCCGGGCAAATTGTGCCCTGCGATTGCTACAACGAAGACGCACTGTTTGTTTTGTGAACGCTCCAAGCACAAACGTGCGTCATGTTCGGCTGTTGAGCAATCTGCCGTACAAGGCGTAGGAAGGCACGTTTACGAAGCAACAAGTCAGTACTTCTTTGGTAGCGTCGTATTCCTTGAAGGGCAACTGTGCCCGGCTTGTACCGGTGGGCTTTTTTCATTCGGCCCACCGGAGGGACTGTTTTTCGGGCAGCTTTCATTCCCTCAACTTTTTTCCGTGCTTGCCATAACGGCAACGACGACCCAGGCAAAGACACCAGACCGTTGAACCAAAGTCGCAACACTGACGAAAAATAGCGTACGCCACGCTTGCCGTCGCTTCTGCTGCTTGTCTCGCTGTATATGCCACCCTGAACGGACGAGGCCATGTCCGCTTCCCAGTACCAAGAGGAACTCGGGCGTGATAGATGCCTTCGTGCCAGAGCTGCAGTCACAAACTATCCGTCAGCGACTTCTGGAGAGAAGTAGCTTGTGACCTAGCATCGTTGCTAGACGTTGCGTGAGTCACCGATTCCGCACAAAAGAGTTCAGAAAGTTATCCTCTGTCGAAACACGCTAATACGACTACTGCTTCCACTGTCGCTAATGATTGCCGACTGTTCGACGATGTTAACGGCCTGGGCAAATCGTGTGCAGCGACAGCGACGAAGATGACGCAATGTTTATTTTGTGGACGTTCCAAGCAAGAACGTGTGTCATGTCCGGCTCGTGAAGCTGTGTGCAGGAGTGCAGTACGAGAGGGCATTTCGCTTAAGTATGCCGTTCTGCCCCCGCTGTCCAGAGTTATGCTTGCTCTCCTGATCAACGAGGTTCTGCTGCTTGTCTCTCGGTGTGCTACCCTAAACGGACGAAGAGACCTATTGCGCTAACTTCCCAATCTCTCTTGAAAGCCGTCATCGCTGGGTCATTGAACGGTCGGGTGTCTGCCTTGAACGGTCGGGTGCCTAGTGGTCCTACCATATCTGTATGCTGACGTCATCTTTGGTCAAGATTTTCAACGCTTACACGAAAGCTTGACTTTGAACTATGGTGGAAACCTGCCGCCACTTACCATTCGTGGTTTAGCCGTCTTAAAGCCACTAGATCGCGTCCTGGGCCTGCCCTTTTGAAAAAGCATGTTCGCTCCAGCAAAATGGACCCGCTGATCGAAGTAGAGTTACTGGAAGCGAATCCACAATATACAGGTGGCCCTCGTTACCCACAGATTCTATATAACGCGGTTCGTCCGGCGTGAAATAGTGACGTCATCTTTTCACAAAAACATACGCACCGCTGGCTGGC
This sequence comes from Trichuris trichiura, assembly GCA_037903355.1. Lineage (NCBI taxonomy): Eukaryota > Metazoa > Nematoda > Enoplea > Trichinellida > Trichuridae > Trichuris > Trichuris trichiura. Next base: position 177,882 of record JBAJFE010000042.1, read on the forward strand.
ATTATAGTTGCAGTGATGTCGTTACCTGCCTGAGCAGCAGCGTGATCGTCTGCCCGGGCGCGAAAGACCTTTTTTGCCTACAACGCTCTCTAACCGGGCACAATGCTAATGAGGCCTTGCCATTTTTCTGATTGTTCGTTATTGCTTCATGCACGTTGTCGAGCCTATTCGCTGTGCGCGAACATCAGTCTCCCTCCAGCATGGTAGGTTTGAACTTTCCCGTCGTTTAACTGGTGTCGCATAGGAAGATGGGTTACAGAAGGCAAGTAAGCAATTCCTCTAGGGCTAATAGACAACGTAGCGTCCTTACTCTTCATGAGAAAGTAGAAGTCCTTGATCTTTTGAAAAGCGAATTGTCATTTGCCGAAGTGGGCCGCAGGATCGGGAAGAATGAATCCAGCATTCGTACGATAAAATGGAAGGAAGCTGAGACTCGAGGAAACGTGTATTTTGACCCTTCATTGGCGAAAAAAGCTGCTGTAGTTCGCAACAAAGTCCTCGTGAAAGCTGAAAAATCGCTAAGCATTTGGATAGAGGACATCGAGAAAGTTATTCGGGAGAAAACGCTGAGCTTATATGAGCACTTCTCTGGCGTGGTTGCAGAGAACGAGAGAAAAAGGTTTGCTGCTAGCAAAGCATGGCTAGCAAAATACGTCAAGCGCTTCAACCTCATGAACTTAAAGATCACTGGGAAAACGGCTTCGGCTTATGTCGTAGCTGCCTCGACGTTTCCGAAGAAATTCAAGGGGACAGAACGAAATGCGCAGCTAGAATATAAGCTATTTAGCCTTTTATAGGGTAGCCTATATAACGCGGTAGAATGCTCAAAATGTTGGACGAATTAACCGCGGATAACGAGAGCCGCCTGTAATCATGTTCGATTTCCTAATGGACGAGAGTCTACCGTGTCTCTTCGCGACCTAGCGCCTGCAGGTTTCTCTCGCGCTCAAGTCGATATCGATTATGACGATTATGAATTATCGTCCGAAGAGACGACTGAAGCTAGCCAGGAGTCGCCTGAACTACCGACTGCTGAAGACGTCTATTGTCAGTCAGGACCAGCCCTCGAACAAGAACCGTTAGCATTCCGTCAGTTGACACGAATGCGGCGTCCTCCAGACCGCTTGGACTTCTGATAGCTTCTCACCTTGAAGGAGGTGAATGTACTATTCTGGCTGCCGCTACAGAGTCTCTAATTGCTTATCGTACCTGCGCACGCTGATCGCAATCGTTTTCTTACTTTGGAGGTAATGCGCACTCGCTATGTTTAGTGCCCCGTCTCTTTAACTGCTCTCTTCAGTTGCTAGCCGCCATTTAAGTTGAGTAAAACTAGAGTTTGGTTTTGTGAAACTTATTTTTTGATTATAGAAATAAGGCTTGAAAGGTGAAATTACCCCTTGATTCATAGGATGCAAAATAAACCGCACTAGCGGTAAAGAAAATAACACTAGCCTTGTATGTCTATTACAGTTGGTGAAGGCACATCGTCCATAAGCAGAAGTATTTTGGTGGGGATTTTCTTTTCCGTGCAACGTCGCATCAGCAGGCTAGAGATCATAGTAACCTACATCAAAGGTAAACATGCTGCGACACAAGTTACCTGGTTCCGTTTATAAATCGCAGACAGAGTAGATTTAATAACACTTTCAAGAGCACTACAATTTTCACAATGGTAAATGATCATCAGCTTTAAAATGAAGTCACCAGTTGCGCTGACCCTAAAACAAGAAAGAAAGCAGCTGCTTCGTCCCGCATTTTTATGCTGTCCAGGTGACTTCTTTCGTTAGATCTCAAGAGTCAACCTATGCTTTCAAGGCGTGTTTCTTCCACAACTTTCTCATCTCTCCACCAACACTGAATTGGAAAGAGTTAATGGCTTGCCCCAGAGAAAAACCGAGGATCAGGGAATTGCTCTGCGTGATTTGATGCTCTATTAATACAGTTACAACCTCAATACCAACAGTAAACTGATATCTTTCCTTTCCAGTGCCGTGACGCCTGTCTTTTGCCAAAATTTTTCCAGTTAAGCTGGAATCCCTCGCAGAATTTTGCAATTGGAAAAGTATTACAGTCAACAGGTTTTTTCTTACCTAGATCGACTATTCATGAACATCTACGTGAATTCAAAATCAACTATCACATCTGAGAGTCAAATACCATGACATCTCCACATCTGTCATGGCGGTTTTAGATCACCGCGCCTTCTTCCAGTTACACACCCATATTCAGGACGCACGTTTCCTTATATGCTTTGAACAGGGGGAAGTGCTGAGAAGGAAGCTAGAGAACCTGTACTGCTCCCAGTCGTGGGATTTCAGAAGATCTAAGAGAGACAAAATGGTTGCAAAACAGGATATAGACAAGGCCGTTGTCAACTTGAGTTCGACTGCACTCACGTCGGTGGAAAAGAACGTCTTCTCCAAGGCTTGAACGTCGTTCCCAATGTGAAGATGCCTCCTTTTCCTGACTTTATAGCATCGACGGAGATGAACCTAACGAAGACGGAACCAAGAAAGCCAGCTAAGATCAAGGGCATCTCGAGGTCTTTGTTGCAGATGAACAGATAAGAAAAGCCCTATCTCAACTGCGTGGAGAGAGGCGTGATAACGAAATTAAGAAGGAAAAGAGATCTGGTCGTCACGAAAACGGACAAGCGCAAGGTAGTATTACTTTAAGACAGGTCTCACTGAGTAGACAAGGTGCATTCTCTACTAAAGACTACCACTTAAACGCTCACTCAGTGGAATCCAACACCGCAGACCAGTACCGAGCTTAGGGGTCTTCTACAGATCTTCGCTGAACAATCAAAGGAGGACACCATCACCCCTGTTAGGAATAGGTTGTCCCACGTGAGCAACTCCGTGAGCCTTAGCTCTAGGGTCTACTAAAGATAAACAAGCTGGGAGCACTTTTAAGACTGGATGTGTGCAGCGTTAACAGCGTTACATCAAAACTGTGCGCCTACCTTAAAAGCATCATCCAGCTACTGACCGGAAGAAGTGCTCATCAATCACAGACTAATAATAGAGACTTTCGCGCGGCTTTAAAATCGATTCGAGTTTTAAAGACTGACCTTAAGGTAAGGTATTATCACCGCAAAGGTAAAAATACGTTGACTGTTGTGATTCTATCGAATAATGAAGTGGCTACCACTAATTTAAAGAAAGCATTGCAGAAGCAACTCGAATGAAGTCTGGTGAAGCACGTTGGCACCCTGGGACCAGAATTAGCCGAAACAAGAAGCTTCGTCGTATGCCTTCCAGGAGCGGCTATGTCATGGAGCTTTAAAAAACAATGACACACTGTAGCACATGAACTACCGAAGCCGAATGGCACTGAGCAATACGCAAAAATTGATGTGGCTCCAGTTTCTGCGCATAGAGTTGCGGTATGCCCTGCGAGAAGTCGCTTGCCGCGTGCGACAATTCCGCCGCGATAAGTATTTGTGAAGGGCGGAAGCACTTATCACAAACAAAGCACATTTGCATCCGCTATCATGTTGTTAAGGAAAAAACGAGCCGGAGATGTCCTCGTCGATCAAGCAGTAAGAGAAAACAATGCTGCAGACATGTTGACAGAAATCGCCATCGCAGCACGGTTGCATCAGTGCGCAAGGTTAATCGGAATGACTCCGTGAAAGAGGAACTCGTAAGAGAAATTACATCGTCATTCCTGTCCCCACGCACATGAAAAAGTGTTTTATTTATATCCGGTTGTTTTCTTCGATTATTGTGTTCCCATTGATCATCTTTTTTCGCTGGTTCCTTTTGCTTCGTTAGCTTAAATAAATACTCTGCTGTCCAAAGAAATTCCCAACAGATGAGGTATAAGTAGCAATTGCTGTAGATGATGAAAAAACTGAGGGCTTGCGGTTGCCCAACTATTGCAAGTGAAGCGCCTGATGAATTTGCCCGTCCTCGCTCAAAGAGTCATAGGAAAAACCTCAGGTCAGCAGGTCGTCAGACATTCCAGGAAAAGTCAGCTGCAGATTGCTGGCCACGTGACTGCTGTTCTGCTGAGCGAAGAAGAAACATTAACTTCCGGTCGGTTTTGAATGTGGCCCACCGACAGAAGTGGAATCAGTTGTCGGCAGCAAGTTGTACTGTGATTTAGGCATCCTCGAAAGGAATAGGACAACCAGCGTGCTGCGCAGCAACACTTTCAGCTCGTTGAGAACACATCGTAATAAATCCCGATAGTACCGCTTCCGCGATATGCAGGCTTCCAACAAGAATGTGCAAGCGAACAGTGCTCTCCTACTGCATTCGTTGGCATATATACGTTCCTGCTTACTAGCGTGTGTTCGCAGTTAAAGTGAAAATGCGGAGCGAATTCAGACCCCGTTGACTTGCGAACTAGTAGCAGCAGCAGCAGATAACTACTTTTTCGCCCAGTCTAGTGGAGTTTCGTCGTTTGAGAACTTGTTATGACCTGAACTATTTGCAAGTAATTTTAAGAAACCCGAAAGAAAGAATTTTGTTTTAGTTGTACCGAAGAGGAGAAATAGACTTTATTGTCTCTATGCCTGCCGATTTGCGTTTTTTATCAGGCAAATATGATTATGGATAACAAATTAGTTTTATAAAAAGTTGACGTTGAAGTGTGTTTTCATAATCTCACCGTCCCATTAAAGCGTCCGCGGTATGAGTGCAGCTATTCAGGCATGGCTGTCACGTACTGTTCATAATTTTTTACAACTGTTCTTATGTTCCAGTACTCCATGTGCATGGAATAAAAGAACAATGAGTGAGGACCACCCATGCCATTATGGAGGAATAGCGTAGAGCACATGTTCCTCGCTTGCTTAGGCTAGACGCTGTTTAGAATTGCATAGCGTATCAATGCGCTCGTTCAGAAGTATTGTTTAAGCGAACAGAAACTGTCAATTTACTGGAAGGTTTTCTGTTCAATTAGTCCTTATAGTTTGACCCATTAATTATGAGTGCCAATTTCCATCGCTTCCAGCATTGTTTAACTCAATAGAATGCGCAAAGTCATCTCACTGCCGGCATTTTCCTCGTTTGCTCGTTCCCCCTTTACCTACCTTGCAGCCAGCTGTTGCGCTCTTCGCTTCTGAACCAGTTGGCATGTTCTTGTTGCCCGCACTACGGCAGCTTCAGTTGCTAGGATTAACTTGTTCTGCTTCGTTTAGAGCAGCTACGCACTGGAAAGCTGGCTGTTCAGAGAACATTAGATTCAGCTTTCTGTTTCTGGTAAGCTCTTGCTAGGAATGGCTTGTAGTTGAACGTAGTCACTGCATGATTAGCAAGTGGTGAATTCACCCTAACAGTGTCTAATTCGCGAATCCATCGATATCGTTTCTGTTTCTAGAAGCATTACGCTAAGCGAGGGAAAGAGAAGTTACCCCATCAGCATTCGTCTTTTTGTATGATTGCTTTCCATTTGGTCTCTTTGGTGAAAGTATTTTCACTCAAGTCTGGTCAGTAAAAGTGATCTACGTCTTGAGGTTGCGTAATCAATCTTCCCTTTGAATTCTCCGTATGCTTTGCTAAAAAATTCTAAGACTTTTGCACGGAAACTACTATTTCTACTAGCCTATTGGTAGGTACTTTATACATTTTGTTTGTAAAAAGTGGTAAAAATTTAAAAGCAGAACTTCATAGGAACATGCCACTTTTAATGTTCCGCATTGAATACAGCAGAATTTCATTTTCGTAAGTGTACGGAAGTGCAACCAGTATGGAACCGTGTTTATTGAAATTAGCGCAGCGTTTCTTAAGCTCCTGGCTTCGTCTTCAGCGCTTTTAATCAGAAATAACAACGGGATCAGCAGTTTCCAATAAGGTCCGCTAATTTCAGTAAAAGCATCGAATTTCTTACAGGTTGCATTTCCTTACATGAGTGAGAAATTTTACTCGCCCGTAAAGAAGAGCTTAATTTTCAAAACAGTTTTAAGTTTGCGAACATTACACTTGTAACAGGAAATTTGTTCATTATAATGATATTGCTGTTAAATCTTGTTAGCTTTTTGGCAATGCCGACGAGCTCTCTAAAAGTAGTTTTGGTTGGTTTTAATTACGTGCCATAACTTCCAGGGATCTTCTAAGCCCATAATCAACGCGAACGTTAAAGGTGTGAATGAAAGGAAACTTATGACTAAGTTCATTTTGTTACACAGTCAGTTGAATCATCTCATTAGTTTAGCTATTCAGTGGAGAGATAAAGCTATGGTTTCTATGAGCTGGCAAAATTTAGCGTAAGGAAAAAGTGAGGCCAAATCGAAAACTTACCCAGCCATAAAGAATGAAATTTTCCGTTGAAGAACGGCAATCATATGCGCCGTAGACAGAACTCTTAGGTGGGCATCTGCGAATGACAACTTAAGGGAAGTCCAAGCATAGTCTTGTCACTTCAGTGTTATTTCTTGGAAGCAAGTTTATCCTCAGCGGCATGGCAGCAAACTTCACTGCACCACCAGCTTATTCGCCTGAGCAAAGGGCAGCTGTTCTTTATGCTGTGGAGTCAGACGTTAACTTTTCCGCAGTTTTAGTGCACAGCGAAGAAGTAGAAGTGCGTGTTAGGCAAATAGCAACAAACGAAACGAACCATTCAACGACGGTCCATGTTGCCTCATAAACGCCAGTCCGTTAGATACTGCTACAATTTTGAGCCCCAGACGTGGTGTCAAAACCGATGCAAACGATGCTTTCGTCTCAAAGAGCACCACTCAGTCGAACATTCTTTTTCTGAGCCCGCATCTTTTCTGATCAATTATCGAGGCTCCATGGATTCAGTTCTGCCGACTGGGGACAGTGGAAACCAACGATTTCGAAGCCTAGGTCCATCTGTTCATAGCATATACAGGACGCCGTACGAGAAAAAATACCGTTTAAGTAGAGAATCTCATTTAATGGATGAAGCTGAGAGGCAAAGCTTAACCGATATGGCTGCTAATACTTCTATACGGTCTTCTATCGACGGCGCTGCATCTCTAACTAGAAAGAAAAGTTTGCCTATTGGTTCCTACCGTTCTGCTCCAGCACTCAACCTTGACCAAGGGGATTGCATTTCGGAAGGAAATGGGTAAGGACTATTCTTTCTTCTGTTTTTCTTTATTTTTTTATGACATTGCGCTTAAATAACAATTTCCTATTGCTCGCGTATAATCCTATACAGTCTTTTAATTGTGTTTTGAAAACTGGGCTTCATCTGACAGGACGTACTTTGATGGAGTGCAATACAGCAAATGCCCGTTCAGCAATTAATATGTTTGCAAGTTATGCTTTAGGTATTCTTCTGCAGCATGGGTTGCTTTCGCTTTTCATTTTTCCAGTCCTCCTTGGGATCGTTGAAAAAGGATTCTTTGTAACTGGACTGCAGTGTTTTATCTGTAATGGCAGTATGTTCCACTTGTACTACCCAAAATATCTGTAATCGTTTGAAGCAATTACTAAACAGTAGACGGTTGGGTCGTTTATCAGCGTATAACAGTGAAAACCAACGGTAAGATATGTTTTAGCTTTCGGAACTTCCTAGTCTTATGACGCCTCACTATTCCGTTTGTTCTGTCTGCTTTTCACCAGTAAATCTTCCAACCATCCACTGGCTAAGAACTGTTTCATGTGACTACAGATGTCTTTAACATTACAAAAGGAGACGTATTGCCATTGACATACCCTCCTTGGCAACTATATTTCTGGCAACGAAAATCAGACGCGGCTCTAAAATTTTATACAGAAGAATCAGAAGCCAAATTTAGCGAATAGCTTGACAGCACGTAGGAAGTAAGAGTGTTTCCACTGCGTATGCACAAGAATTCTCGTTAATATGATCAGGATGCGTTCCTTAAGTTTGTCCACATGTCAGAAGGTTAGCAGACCGAGGAAGGCTAGGCTGAGCATCCAACTCATGACTCTAGAACACTTATAGCCTTACCGCTAACAACTTAGCTATGCAAAAAATTCCGTAGGCATTTGTACATAAAAAATGATTTTAAAGGTCAAAATAAGGAAACTTTTTATTTCGCTTATTGACTTACCATTATTTAAGCAACCCCAACAACCGAAGTCCTTCTTTCCTATTATTAAAGTCCCTATATGTGGAAAGCCTATCCTCAGGCTTTCCATTCATGCACAATATTGTAACAGAACCACTGAGCCTTTTCAAGCGTTTTACTCACAGTACCATAACGCGCACACTCGAATAACACCAACGACACGCCGAAGGCTCCAGCCAACCAGCCACGGTTGTTCAACTCTGACTAATGATTTCCCTCTCCCTCGCTGACTCCCTGACATGGACGTGTCGCCCATCCCGTTTCTGCGTATCGTTGTACCTGCCTATGTTTACCGTTACAGTATAAACGTAAGAAACAAGGATATAAGATAAAATATAAGAGGAACCAAGGAAAGGTGGAATAGATAGTTTAAACTGTTTATTTGAACCCTTTCTGCAACGGTTAGCTTTACCAGTCTCCCTGCCGTTTTCTGTTGTGCCTCCACTGAGAAAAGCAGTGAGTGTGGAGGCAGCTTTGAAGCAGGATCACGTACGTGTGAGTTAACTTCGATGAGTCAAGGTTCGAGCCAACAGGTATCCACGCCGGCTGGCGACACAGAAGAACCTCCCGAGTAGCCAATCTCGCTACTGACCAAAGAACATTTTCTGCGCTGATGACGGCTTATGGTAGTGTTCGAAAGCTTGACAATATTTTCTGCTCCGTTATACGAATAAACAGGAAGATTTCCGTGACAGAACCTTTTATTTAATCGTGACTTAAATCGCTTCGCTTTTCTTGCCTACGCGTTAGAAATTTGAGAAAAGCATTCTACTACGTCCGTTCATGACTGCACCTCTTTAAAACGGGATTTGTTTTGCATAAAGTGAAAAATACTTAGATTCTTTTCTTCCATTCAGATGTTGATACCAAGACAACGTTGAAAAAAACTTCATTCACTTAACAAGGCAGAAGAACAAAGAAGCTGTAGGCTTAAAAGGTTTGCGTTGATTACGGCCAAGCTTAAGCTGAAAGTTTTGGTGTTCTTCCGCCTTGGCTAACTGAGCGCAGTTTTTTCTAACTGGATGCCCAAAATATGGGCCCACGCACAGGTCCTAAGCAATGGAGTGATTCTACGGGCTGGTCTTGGTATGAACGACTGAACGAATAGGAAAGTATCAGTCAAAGTTTCTTTACGTGAAGCAAATTCCGTCATAACGATATACAGCTACGAATGAAGAAAGTTCACAAGGAATACCTGGTCATTGAATCAAAATTTGGAAAAACGTTAACACAAGTAAAGCTCTATACGTTCTGTTATGATTCCCGCGAACTGAGCTCTGCACGCTAAACTTCCGGACATATCCAATGTCACCTATTCACAATCTGCCTAATGGCTGATACCAATTATGAGCATGTTTTCGCTGTTACGTGTGAGGCAGCTATCAGTGATGATCGAATGGAAACTGTGCTCACGCTCGGCTTATCGCACATCAGTCAACCTAGAGGGTCCAAGGTTAAACTCGACGGGAACCTAAATTGGCTGGCAAGATCGAGGTGCATCTCTTGGAAGCCATTCTGCAAAGTCCAATGAAAAAGCGCACACTAGCAAGTTAACCGTTTTTGGCTACGATTTTGCCATGATCCTTTTCTGCGTGGTCTGTATCCGGGGGTCCATTTTCCATGATTGCTTGCAGTACGTTCCTGTTGGACTACGGACACCTAGTTTGAGGAGCCAAAGTTGTGCCGGATCAGTTTTCGTTAGCCTCGGCAGCAAAAATTCTGAAAGTCGAAAAGTGCCGGTTCTACATTGGCATTTTCTAGATAAGGAATGTATTTGTGTAGAAGCGTTATTACGCTGGACCTTGGGACAAGACCAGTATAATAATGCTTTTACTCAAATACATTCCTTACCTAAAAGATGCCAATGGACAGCTGCCACAGTGCCACACATTACAGTGTATTTTCAGCCTATTCAGGATTTTGACCCATCCGGAATTTTGATTTATCGAGATTCCGATGTTCGGGATTTTGACCCCAGCTCCTAGCAATGGCGCTGCGGGCACATGGCCGACGTGTACGCTACGTCATGTTCTAGAGTAGTCATTTTCAATCCCGTTTTCGCTTGGGCTCTCTGGAACCTTTTCTAGAGGCCGTCTCCAAGCTAGACAGAGACAACCGCAGGACACCTCATGCCGTGGCATCTATTGCATTGCTGAATACCGTTAAGGAACCATCTTAATGAACCAACTGCCGACTAAATATGTTGCCGGAAATGCAATGAAAATTTTTTAAATATTTCTCACGATGTTGGCAACTTATTCGACAGATCATCACTGATCCAAAGAATATTTTCGAAACTGACGCGATGACGTGCATTTATGTCACTTTGAAAATCACTCAACTCGCTCGAACTTCTGCCTAGACCAAAGGGGTTGGTATTTCAAATGGACGAGTCCAACGTAAAATATTCACGTTTAGGTGCGCTTCACGTAATAAAACCAGTAAACCGAAAGTAAAATACATTGACTACGTACCGTTCACTGCAGCGCTGAACAAGCACAGGCGATGCGTCTGATCTGGGAGGTTGCAATAGCAAGATGTCCGCGAAGATCGCAAGCGCGTCGTCGGAGGCTGCCAGCTGTTTCCTCCATGCGAACTCACAGAAATTTGATGAAATTGCTCTCCGACGCGTTCCACACTACAGTCTGTTCCCCCGCTTGGTCTGGACTCGCAGCGGTTCAACAGATTGCGTGTGCGCTTCAGTGGCTCGGTCCACAAAGTTAACTGGACGGTTCGCACGCAAGCGCGTGTACGGCTCGCGGTTGAGACACAGGTAAGCAGGCCACTCTACTGTAATCACCATGGTCCCAGGCCTGATGTGCCCCTGTATGGTAGGCAACAGAGTCTGAAATGACCGATTCTGCATGGGGTACCTAGCACCTTCTTCTTCTTCTCTATATTTTCCAGGAACGTTTCACAAAATGCAACTTTTCTGTCGTAGTTTAAAGGGAAGACCTTCCATAATTCAGGGTAAAGCGCTGCAGCTTGACACTGCAACCACAAATGACTGTTGCGGCTCCAAAATCCAGGTTAGTATTGCCATTGCCAAGATACCTTCGCATGCTGATTTCTCATGCAGCATAATCCAGTGGACGCAGTAAACATGGGCATTGTCGTCGGGTATGCTGGTTTTCTTCAGCTCGCCAAAATAAGGGAACCGGTAAAATTTCCTCAGGTGCCAAGTTCTGCTTAAAAAGCAAGTGCTTGACAACAAGCGGTGAAATAATGCTCTTGCTCTTGATCAGGTTCGGATCATCTTCTTGCAACTGGAGATTCGTTCTGTTGAATTTAAAACAAAGGTCTGATAGATAAGCGATGTCGTTTCTGTACTTCTTCAAGTCATTCTTGAGCTCGATATCCTCGCTTTCGAGGAACAGCAAAACTGTTTGAAAAAGCTGGTAGAAGCGGCTTAGGCATACATGCCTTGACAGCCATCGAACCTCTCTCTGTGTGGCGGAGCAAACGGTTGAATTCTTCGTCATTTGCGTCACATAACTGGCTGAATAGTTTGCCTTTTAACAATTTTCTTCAAGTTCTGTTGATCATTAGGAAAGCATATTGCAAAGAGTGACACAGGGGAACACTGAACCGCTTTGCAACCAAGTGTTGTCGGTGTATTACGCGGTGCACTGCCAAGACGTTAGGAAGTGAATGTTTCAGGTAAGATTTAAAATTCTGATGACAACTTACCATTGAAGGAGCACCATCCGTCGCAACTGACATCAGATCTGTTAGTCGAATTTTTTTCTCGAAAGAAACCTTAGTGCAAAATATGGACTCTTACTTAGTATCGGCCATTATTTCTCTTGCAAGCAGTAGTTCCTGTTTTGGCTTTTCCCTGTTCATGAATCGTATGTACGCAAACAGCAATGAATCACTCATTCTGCGGCAAAACGGACTAGTTCAACTGCAGTGAAAATTGAGCTGTTTTCAAAAATTCGCACAGCGTGTTCTCTTCGTCAGCACCCACTTTATCATTTCTTCGTTGCAACGTATTATTGCTCAAGGGGATTTTCTTGATTACGCTTATCGCCAGCGTATGCAAAATAGTGCGCAGTATCTCACTCACGATGGGAAGTAGCGGCTAGTCACCAGTGGTATGCAGTTTTCAAGGTTTTGCAATCTTTATACGAAACAGGCAAATCATAGCGACTTTGACTCGATGCAGACAACAAGAAATGCTTGATAATCACGGCCGTTTTTAAAGCTGTCTCGCAGAGGCTGAAAATATGAAAGATCGACGCGGGTTTCATCGTCATGCATTATGTTTCAGCATTTTATTATTTGTGACGGTTTCATGACTTCGTCGGTAAAAGTCTTTTCGCAGATCAGGCACAGCTGTTGCTGAGAGTTCGAAAACGATCCTATGAATTCGCACTTCGGATGCCTTTCTTTCTCGATGCGGCTATCTAGGATAAGCTTGCCTTTCACTAGCACCTTCAGAAATACAAAGCATTGCGCTGGCTTTGCGGAATCGAAGACTTACCGAGATAAATTATACAGATTCATATGAATCTGGCATTAGTGCGTGGTGCGAACCGGATCTGTGGTAATTTCTATTTCTGGCTACGTTTGGAAGGGTTAAGTCTTCATTTTCAAAAACCACGTTTCCTCATAACACCCAAGATTGAGGCTGCGTCTTCATAGCCAATGCAAGCATTTTAACCGCGGCACCAAGCTACAGCCACTATTGCATACATGACTCTTTAGTCTCTCCATGTCTTTCCTCTCTTTTTCTCCTTCTCTCTCTAGATCAAACGGAAATTATGTGACAGTTACTTTTACCTTCTTGGCGTAAAGATTTGGCCTTCGATGATGCTCGCGAAAGTTTGTGACCAGCGAATGCCAAATTTTTGAACCAAGTGATTTGGAACAACTTAACAATGCAAAAGAAAGAACAGTGAAGACGTAAGAGTCGTGAACCAATGGCAAGCAGCACCCGCAGAAAAGAAAGAATCGTGCTGCTTGATGTCAAAGAAAAAGTTCCTTGCGACGTTCACGTTTCTCTATTCAAGGTGAACCCTGAAGACACGATGTCAAGCGTCCCACAAGCTACTGAATGCAACAACTATTAAGTTTTCCCAAGCGATTTCAGTTCCTGGGCCTCATCCACATTGTATCCTATCATTCAGTATTCAGCGAATCGTCAACGACTTAGCGAGAACGCAGCAGGGTCGTACTGGTTCCCGGGCGTCACGAAGCACCGATGACAAGTTCTTCTGTCTACGTTCCGTGACATCAAGAAATTGGTTGTTATTTGTTTTCGCGAGAAAAAACTACATTTACTATGACCATTACCGTTTGCTTAAATGTTACCTGCTTCGTTGTTAACTCTGTTTTCTGAAAAGGATAAGCTGTGTCAAGCTCCATAACTCGCTTCTTTCTATCGGAATTTCAGTCCATTCGTTAAAGTACGTTACATTTATATTAATACACTGCATTGTGGCATTCCAATTATACAGTCTATCGAAGACTAAATGCCATATCAATAAAGTTTAGGCACGACGAAAGTTGATGGAGCATATGCAGGTGCTAGTTCCGCAGTTTTGGCTAGATGTCCACGCCTTGATTTGATTGGCAGAGTTGAAACATAAGTTCGAAGAGTAATCAGCACGGGCTTCTAGCAAGATGTTGCTTTTTTCAGGGTGGACATTGATTGTAATTATGGAATCAAAGGTTGCGGTGCGCCTAAAGAAGCACCATTGATGAGTTAGGGATTACGGAGCACATACAAGTGGAAAGCTACATACTGCACCATTTTGACTCGTGTGACTGGTTTAAAAATTTTTTCACACGCTATAGGTTCCTAAGATTCGATCGCTTTGTTTGTCTCATACTTATTTCGCTTGTCGCATAACTAATATCTCATGTTTAAGTAATTCCACCTTTGCAAAAATGGAACAAGACGCAGACATGACCAGAACAATGTCATACGATTCAGTTGCTAGTACTTTGTGTGATGCAAGCAGTATGGTAACGGCACCTACCAGACGATCTGACGGTTCTGACAAGAGCAGCACTCCCACAGAAAATTTGGATGACACGCGCCTATACTTGCGTTCCATGAAAGCTCAGCTGGAAATCATGGAGTGTAAATGTGCAAAGCTGGAAGAAGAGAATGCTAATTTAAGAGGAACTTCTCGAGCCCGCGCAACTGAAACAGACCCAGGGAATCAATGTTGGGACAATGAAGAGAAAAGTACGCAAGAGTTATTGGAGCGTATTTCTCTGCTTGAAGGCCTCTACCAGGATTACAAAGATGAAAATGCTTCTTTAAAGCACGACCTCAGAAATTTGCAAGAATCATCATCAAAGCAAGTGGAATGCGATATAAAAATTCTCAAAGGAAAGTACGGTGCGGCGGAGAGATTATGCGAAGAATTAATGAGCGAAAATGAGAAGCTCAAGCAAGAAGTATTCAGCCTGCAACAAGAAATCGACGAAATGCAAGACCAGTATCGCGAGGAGGAAACTGAAGAATTCAGAGAACTTCAACGAGAATTGGAACAGACGGCGAAGAATTGCCGAATATTACAATTCAAGCTACGTAAAGCGGAAAGGCGGAATGACCAGACGGAAGCCGACAGACAGCAATTGGAAGAAAGACTTCAAGAAATTTTGGCAAAAACTGGTCTGGCGGTAGAAAAAATGGAGCAGAGAGAGCAACTTTTCCCGGCTTTTGAATCTGACAAAAGGCGAGATATAGAAGCTGAGTTACGCATGGCAAAAGAAGTTTCCGTCCGGCTGCATGGCGAGCTCGAGCTGCTCGAGGAAAAGCGTCGTAAATACGAAGATGAAAACTTCTGTCTGAAAGAGAGAATAAGAGAACTCGAAAACCGCGAGAAACTTCTAGAACAAATGCGTTTTCGATCGGACCAGGTACGCTCACTTCATTTATACGTTACTAGCCGTCGCTTGCATATATGCCAATATTGATGGCCGGCCATGTCCGCTTACAGCTGAAGCCGCGAATAGTAAAGGGTTCACTTTAAACGAAGCTTAGCTGTTTGTATATCCATATTTGAAAGCCTGATTGGTAATTAAAGCAAGATAAAAGGTTATCGAAAAATAACAGTCAAGACTAAACACGTTTCGCCCTCTCAACGTCCTGTTAAAAACTGCTAGGTTTTTTCAGTAACTTTTCAGTCACCGTTCGTATAATATTTGTCTTACTCTTATTATTGTGAAAGATTTGGGTATCAGAGATGCACATATTGGTGAAGGCCTACTGCATGAAAGCATCTGCCGTTAGAATGGGTGACAGTGAGCTACCCATGGGCTTTATGTCCCTTTGTACAAAGAAACTGCCCTTTCAGTGGAGGCTAACCGTAGTATGTTAAATGGTTTGAGTTTGGCCTTAAGATGCCTGCTACTATTGGCTACAAAGTCTTCCACTAGTCGTAGTTTGAGGGCGTACTTTACGTGGAAACTTGTGAAAAAAATCTAGCGCACAACAAAGAAACGTTATGTTTTAGTTCTACCGGTTTAATTGCAGTACAGAAGTCTGTACAGTTCTAAGAGTGCGGATCATGTATATACACACAAGGCTAAAATGCTTTACAAATACCGTATGTTACCACGCATAAGAACTCCCCCCTGCGTTAGCGAAGGATGGTAATGATTGGCCTAGCAACGATGACGCTCATTGCGCAAGTCTAGATCAATTCTGATTAGTCAGTTTTCCGTGAATGCTAATCAGCCATTCAATTGAAACTGTCTTGCCTGAAGTGCAACGCAAAACCTGATCAGCTGCTGCTTAGCGCGCGTTGTAGAGCATTGCGTAGGCTACGAGAAATGAATTGTGTTGAATAGGTTTATTGAACGTCTATTACAACTGTTGCATGTAAAACACGAATGAACAGATTGTAGAAGCGGAAAGAAAGGATACATGACGCCGAAAACATTAAATGCAGTGCCAAAACGGTAAAGCTAACAGTGGTCTTGGTCACTGTTTGGCAGTTGGTCGTCCTCTGTGTCCTCCAACAGGGCAAAAATGGAGCACTTTCAGAAAGACTTTATAACAGTTTCCGTTTTTACTTTGCTCCACGCCTTTATAACGAACTGGCACAGCAAGCTGAGCGATGGAGCTCGCATTCGTCCGCTGGCTGTGTACGTCTTCTGCCCGTTCGTCATCCATTCTTTCCACTCTTCTCGCATGTAGTCTTTAAAGGGCTTATTAATGCAGACGTCCAGCGGCTGCATAGCTTTTCCTTTTTCATCGCTCACGTGCAGAATGCAATAAGTAAAACTGAAAAATTCTTTCGTTAAGGAAACTTATTCTTCCTTAGTCACATGGTTTTTTTAGTTGCTACTGAGATCGTGATACAAAGCGACGCGCGATACGCGGAGACAAATTTAGACGAAAATGAGGAAAGCAAGTGTGTTCAAACTGTCCCACTACGCCACCGTTACGTACGAACTAAAGAAGCACAGTCGTCAGTAGAAGCAACTTCATCCCACTTTAAGTGCCAAAAGTTAGGTAGCAACGCCTAATTTTTGCAAGCACAAAGCGAACGGAGACGTAAACTGTTCAACAGTTCGGCGAAAAAACAACACATTTCATTTTCATTGGTTACTATCATCTAACATGCCGCGTTACTCTTGTCTGTCTGAGGCAGCAAAGGATGGGAAATCACAGCTCCTTGAAGTTTAATGATAACACGGCTTGACCTCTATCGATGATATCTGTAAGCTCAATCGACGACGGCTGCACGCTCATCGGTGGGTGCTCCTGCAGCTGTAAGTATGCACAATGGCTGTTGAAGTTTCATGATAACGCTGCTTGACCTTTATCGAGGATGACTAAAAGCTCGGTTCTGAGCGGGCGCACAGTTCTCATCGATTCAGCTAACAATTATCATTGATATAGGTCAAGCAGCATTATCATCAAACTTCAACAGCCATTGCGCATGCTTACAGGTGCAGGAGCACCCACTGACTGAGCGTGCAGCCGTCATCAGTTGAGCTTACAGATATCATCGATAGAGGTCACGCCGTGTTACCATCAAACTTCAAGGAGCTGTGATTTCCCATCCTTTGCTGCATCAGACAGACATGAATAACGTGACATGTTAGCTGATAGTAACCAAAGAGGATGAAATGTGTTGTTCTTTCGCCGAACTGTTGAACAGTTTACATCTCCGTTCGCTTTGCGCTTGTAAAAATTAGGCGGTGCTACCTAAGCTTTGGCACTTAAAGTGGGATGAAGTTGCTTCTACGGACGACTGTGCTTCGTTGGTTCAAACGTAACAGTGGCGTACTGGGACAGTTTGAACACACTTGCTTTCCTCATTTTCGTCTAAATTTGTCTCCACGTATCGCGCGTCACTTTGTATCACTCTCTCAGTAGCAACTGAAAAAACCATGTGACTAAGGAAGAATAAGTTTCCTTAACGAAAGAATTTTTCAGTTTTACTTATTGCATTCTGCACGTGAGCGATGAAAAAGGAAAAGCTATGCAGCCGCTGGACGTCTGCATTAATAAGCCCTTTAAAGACTACATGCGAGAAGAGTGGAAAGAATGGATGGCGAACGGGCAGAAGACGTACACAGCCAGCAGACGAATGCGAGTTCCATCGCTCAGCTTGCTGTGTCAGTTCGTTATAAAGGCGTGGAGTAAAGTAAAAACGGAAACTGTTATAAAGTCTTTCCAAAAGTGCTCCATTTCTGCCCTGTCAGAGAACACAGAGGACGACCAAATGCCAAACAGTGACCAAGAGCACTGTGAGCTTTACCGTTTTGGCACTGCACTTAATGTTTTCGGCGTCATGTATCCTTTCTTTCCGCTTCTACAATCTGTTTATTCGTGTTTTACATGCAACAGTTGTAATAAACGTCCAATAAACCTATTCAACACAATTCATTTCTCGTAGCCTACGCAATGCTCTACAACGCGCGCTAAGCAGCAGCTGATCAGTTTTTGCGTTGCACTTCAGGCAAGACAGTTTCAATTGAATGGCTGATTAGCATTCACGGAAAACTGACTAATCAGAATAGATCTAGACTTGAGCAATGAACGTCATTGTTGCTGGGCCAATCATTACCATCCTTTGCTAACGCAGGGGGGAGTTCTTATGCGTGGTAACATACGGTAATTGACTAGATACTGAATTATGTGAACCATTAAAGACAAGAACCGTTGATAAAAACAGCAATAACATTCCTTGCCTTTAAAAGGTGATTAGTTTCTTCGTCAGTATCAATAATATCAGTGCAATTATTACCTACGTTCATAAATTGTTAGCTTCCAAGCTTTGTGCTCAATTGAAAATCTTGAATTGGGATCAAGCCGTGCATGACTCAGTACACTTCACATGCTGAAGCATTTGAAAAATAGGATTAAGGTATAAATGTCTTGAAAACACAAGCTAAACTTGTTATCGTTTAAAGTGTGCAGTAGGATTCCATTCTTACGATCAGAAACACAAGCCCGTGGTTACTTTAGGAAAAAAGTGAACTAGAAATGAAAACTGATTTTTTAGAGGCGTCTTTCCGGAGCGAATGGGACAAAGGCTACGAACGAACAAACTTTTGGAACATACAGTAATGAGTCATTATCCCATGAAATTGTTGACATTGGCGCAAATCAACTGGTTAGAGATTTACACGATTCAATGGAACGTGAAACCGACTTAAAAGAGCAACTGAGGTTCGCTGAAGATGATCTGAGCAGTCTGAGACGAAAAGTTTCTGATTTGGAAACAGAAAATGAAGTAATGATGCGACAATTGGCGAAAGTTTCCTCCGGTACGGATAGCTGCGCGAGTAGAAGTGGCGGAAGTAGACCACCGATGACTCGAAGCTACAGCGAGGGGCATGCACAGATTGAGTTGGAGCTGGCTGAACATGAAGCAGAGGTATTAAAAACGAAATTGTATCAATCGGAACAAGAAAACGCTCGGCTGATAGCTCACATTGCCAAGTTAGAGAAAGAGTCAACGAAACTGAGATCGGCAAGCGCTAGTAAATCATTTACTGGCGACGAATTCTACGCCGTAGTCCCGGATACTTACTACAGACAAAAGACCAAAGTGTTAGAGCAAGAAATAGAAGAAATGAAAGCAAAGCTGGGTAGCTTAAGCATCGAAGCAGACCAAAATATGCCAGTTGCAACCGATAATGTTGAATTGAAAGGTGAAGTAACTAATGAAATTCAACGTAACTCATCC
Source organism: Trichuris trichiura (assembly GCA_037903355.1). Classification (NCBI taxonomy): domain Eukaryota; kingdom Metazoa; phylum Nematoda; class Enoplea; order Trichinellida; family Trichuridae; genus Trichuris; species Trichuris trichiura. Next base: position 197,067 of record JBAJFE010000042.1, read on the forward strand.
AACTCCAGAACAGTCGACATAAGTCGCAAAATGCACCTCATAGAAGAAGAACTAGAAGTCATCAGAGAACGAAACATGCTGCTGGAAAATGAGAATGAAAGGCTTATTAAAGAAAATAGGCGTTTCTCTTTGGCAACCAATTCTCGTTCTTATGATCTGAACGAAGACAGGGTTAGCAATGCGGGAAAACTACGTCGTCAAGCATCCAGCAGATTTAGCCAGATAGACTCAAGTGCTGGTCGTTTCTCCGAGCGTATCTCGGATCTTGAAAAGGAGAATGCACTTCTTAGGAAGGATCTGGCCCGGAGAAAACGTCTGGAGAGCATAAGAAAGGAAGAAAGCCAGCTTATGAATGAAAACATACGCACCATCCACGTGAACACGGCATCGCAAAATGAGCTACGAGATCGAGTTACCGAACTGCTGAAGGAGAATGGTGAGATAAGTTACTTGCTACTTTTTATTGACAGTTACGAAGCTCTATTTTAGTCGTTCTCACTTATGAGCTGCAGGTAGAACGGAGAAAAAATCGAGAATTCGAAAACCAGTTGGATGACTATAGGGAAGCTATATCTCAGCCAACCGTGCAGCCTATCAGCGCAAACGAAAAAGAACAAGAAATGAGCCATTCTTCCTCTCAGATGGTGAGTTGTTAAAACGCAGTTTCAAATAATAATTATCATCACGTTGAATTAACTTTTTTAACATTCGTGGCTACTGAAACTGAATGACCGTTCCTCTCCGCACTTCTAAATAACCTTCTGCAGTCTGCAAAAACTTGAGTATAATCTTAAACTTAAAATTATTAATAAACACGCGTGCGTGGTAAAGCATGTAACGAAAACAGAGACTAAGGCAGGAGCAGACAGGTTCTGAAAGCCTCGTTTTCCCTTAACTTCCATAATTAAAGGGCTTGCTGGAATAATGAAATCATCACAAACTGGTGTGCAAGTAATTTAGTGATTCTCAGGAAGACGCTACCGTATTCAAGGGGCACTGGAAGCCACAAAATGTGTAGGGGGATGGAAGGTTGATGATTGCGCTGAAGCGTATGTAGAGGCGTAACTCGTTTAACTGCGGGATCAGTTACGGAATACCGCGATAAAAAGAGCAATCTTTGCTTTTCTAGTCCATTAAAAAAATTCTGTTCACACTACGCTGTTCTTACCATGGGACTGCATCGAGATTAAGTCAAAAAAGGTGTTCGCAACGTTTTAAAATTATTTATTGCTGAAACATGCTAATGATCATCTGAATCATCAGTAAGTCGTAGGCGGTCTCGATAACTGGCAACGGCAAAGGGATTTAAGCGCGGGAAAGGTTAGGAAACCATAAAGCAATTCACTCTTTTAAAAATGCAGTCTTTCTAACGAATCCGCAAAGCTTAGTAATTAATTGCAATGAAATAAGCGATCTACCGCCAATGGTTCATTCATTAAATGGTCAGAGCTCGTGGGGCCACTGCCGGCCGCCCAAATACAGTAGTAACGCACGCGGGCGTGGTAAAATATAACTGCTTTGTTAATTTCAGGCGTGCATTGCTGCAGAACTTAACAATGGTTTCAGCAGCATATGCGAAGACGTTTGTCGATTGCTAGCCACTTTGCGCAACGCTCAGCTGCCCATGGTCGAAGTGGCAGAGATAGAGAGGCGCTTCGGCAAAAAATCAGAAACTTTCCTTCATAATTTACATGCCTTCATTGGCCATAACGGCCACAATAAAACTGATGTCGGTAGACAAAGCGAAAATGTGATTCACGAAAAATTGCAGCTAGTAAGATTACGTTGTAATATATTCTTGAGCATTGTTAGTTTCTTGTTCAGGCCAATGATGAACGGCACGCGGCGCAACAAAAATGCGAAGCAGCTACTGTCCGTCTGTTGCAAACCGAAGATCGATGGAACAAAGAGTTGGAGAAGCTAAAAGAAAGCTACGAAAACCAGCTTAGAGGCTTGAAGTATAGCCTTGAAGAGTCCGAAAAGGCGAAAGAAGAAAGTCGCTCGACTGCTAGAGAGTATGAAGCTATGTTAGGCGAAAAATCGTCTCGCGTGCTTGAGTTAGAGCGAAAGCAAAAGCAGCTAAGTAGCGAGTTCAATTTGCGCTACAAAGAGCTGCAGGACAGGACGGAATCGGACAGAAAGCGCATTAAAGAACTGGAATTAAAATGCCAGAATTCGGAGAACCTTCTGGAGGCACAACGCAAAAAGTTGATGTCCGAACAGAAAATGTTGGAAGCAGAATTGAATGAACACAAGAAACGCCTAGAAGAAACGCAGGCAGAGTTGAGCTGTCAAAAAGATCAAGCTGAACGTAAGCAGACTGCCTGGGGAAGACAAAAGATAGAATTGGAGAATACAATAAAGCTGCTGCAAACGGAGTTGAGCGACTTCGACCGCAAAGCAGCCAAAAAAGCGGCGGACATTGCTAGTGCGGAGAGTCAGAGACTGCATGTACAGCTTGAACAGCTTAAGCGGCAGGCGGAAAGTGAAAAGGAAACCATCTTGCAAGAAAGAAATGACGCTGAAAGAAAGTTAGCAGATTACAAAAGAGAAGCAGTGGCCAGCGCAGAGCAATACGAACGTACCAAAGAAGAGCTGTCTTTGGTGAAGTCCAGGGTACGTGCATACTAAAATTTACTTTTCACTGAACAACTTATTCCAGGTAAGCGAGCAACGCCAACAATTACAAGATACCAGAAAGCAACGTGATGACTACAGGGACGAGCTGGGTCGATTGCAGCAAAACTGGAGCAGGGAAAAATCTGATTTGGTGCACAAGCTTCGACAAGAAGAAAAGGTACAACAAGCGGAACAACAAGCTTTGCGGCTGAAATATGAGGGTCGTATCAAAGTAATGGAAGATACTGCAAAACGCACGCAGTCGCAGGCAGGCTTACGCACCCCGATTAGGCGCATGTTCATATATTCTTTTTCTTAAAGCTTTCAATAGCCAGGCGCGAACGGGATAATGCTAAAGAAAGTTTACAAGCAATGGAAAAGAAGAAAGCTGAACTAAAAACAAAGCACGACGAGGAGATACAAGAGCTTAAAAAACAATTGGAAGCTTTACAAAAAGAAGTATGTCCCTCAAAACATCTGTGCTGCTTTATGCCCATACTTGTAGAACGAAGCTGTGGAGAATGTTAAAGCCCAGTTGGCTAGCAAAAGAGTGGAGCTTGATCAGCTGAATCAGACAGTGCGAAATGAAAGAGACCTATGGACCATAGAGAAGAAGCATCTTCAATCAAAAATGAAGGTACCGAGCCGCAATGATTTTTTTTGTTCACCCTTCATTTCTTGCAATTGCACCGTTCTTTGTTCAGCAGCCACCAGTGGCCATTAACGGAAGCCGTAATAGCACGGAAGAATCTGAGAAAGAAAAATTATTGGCAGAGGCCATAGAAATGGCTGCCAAAATTCGAATTCAAATGGACGAGCTTAAGAAAAAGCACGACAAAGAAATTCAAAATCTCAAAGACCGCTGCAAAGCTCAGCGACACGATTGGGCAAAGGAACGGGAAAAGCTTACGAAAAGAGTGAAAGAGGTAATATTTGCGAATTTGTTGCATTCGGGATTGGTTTGCTAGATTTTTCCTTTACAGGCCGAAGATAGTTTACGTATTTTGAACATTGACTTTCAAAACCTGCTAAGCAAAGAGGAAGAGTGGCAGAATGAAAAGAACTGCTTGCAGTCGGAATGTGACACACTGATCACTTACACTCAAGACTTCGAGATACGAATGTTAGCGAATAAATACAAATTGGATCGCGTTGCTGAGCAGCTAAAATATCTAAACGTAAAGCTAGACAATACTGAGTCAATGGATGACACAACTATGGAAGTGAAGGAAACAGTTCACGTTGTATGTTTTCGCTCAGCCAAGCCTTTTTTACGATTATCGAGAAAAAAATATCTTCTCTATTGTAGATATATTCGCAGATAAGAAGTGTACGAGACGATCTGTCGAAAACAAGGGAGTTGGATAAAGCTGTTAAGAACTTGCAGCTGAACAGCGATCGTTACGAAAAAATGATTGGTGGATCCTCAGTTGAATCAGAAATGAGCGGAACTTCAAGAGCTATTATTCGCAGTTCACTCGATACCGCCAAGAATGATAGCCGAACTTCAAAACCTGTTTTCCCGCGAACTGCAAGTAGCGAATCCAACTACAGTAGCACTACGCTTAACCGTCTTCGATCACCGTCGCCGAGCCCAAGGAAGATAACCACCTATCCAGAAGCGCCTCCGTCGATTATCTTAAGTATAAAGCGTTGAAGGCGTACATCTTGTTTTGTCTAGAACATTTTCAGATACACAAAAATTGGTCGAATATGACAAGGAAGGTAAGCGCCACTGGGTTCGCCGAAGCATGTGCCGCAGCATATCACTGGATCCGATGTCTACTCTTAAAAATCCCTTAATTTTTGAAGACAACAAAAGGGAAACGCCTCTAGTATCATTCCCACCAGGCGACCGTAGGTCACACTTGCGCAGCTCGAGCACAGGTTGGCTAACGAAGTTACTGCGCGTTCGCTATTCAGTGATTTGTTGCAGACGCCAAAATTACCCAACAAGTAAGCAGCAAAACTCGTGACATATCGCCCATGACGGATAATTGCAATGAAAGTTCGGACGAAAAGACGAAAGGTAAACGTCAAAGCAATTTCTTCGCTTCGCTTAGCCGAGGTCAAGTACGCGAACGGCGTCAAAGATTCGAAAAAAATCGCACAGCCTCTGTTGAATCTTCCGAAATTGGTCAAACAATAGGATCCCTTGGAATGCAGGTTTTTTTTACAGTATCCCGAAGTTCCATTTATTTCAGAAGCAAAAATTTTAAGACATGCTTAGCCGCTATGGGTGCCTCGTCCGATGTTGAGAAGATTTTGCATCGTAGGCCTGAAGGAGATAAACGCTCACCTCGTTCCAATAGTGCCAGCCGATTTTTAAATAAGATTAGAGGTCGCAGCACAAGCCGAGAAGCCAAAAGAACTGTAAAGCAGCAATTTTCGTCCGATATAAGTGAAGTCGAATTTGGTTCGGAGCAAGATGAAGATAAATCGGAAAAAAACTACGGCTGTTTCAATGCTAGTGCACTTCGTCGGTCAAAGCTAAAAAATGTTTCCGCTGATACCCGGTAACAGGAATTTTAGATTCTTGCGCGACAAAGCAGCGTCATGTAAAATTTTTTGCTAACAATCTTGTTTCACTGTTTGTGTTTATTTTCTACACAAAGCCAAAACGGAATAAAGTTCGTGTGTGGTTTACGCGGATGTTTATTAAGTGCTAAGGAACACCGCTACTGCTCAGAAAGTAGCACACGGCGCCCTGTAACACGAAATGATCATTTAGTGCCGCGCGCAGTAATTGTGCAATGAGCGGAATAAAATGTACAAGCATATAAGAACATATACCTGCGATTTTACAAAGGTCAGCCACCAGAGTTTTCATCTTCCTTCAGGTGCTCGCGCGTTTCACGTATAAATTTGCGCACTTCGCTCGTTTCTTTTTTCATGTAGGCTATTAGCGAATCTGAACTTTCCACCAGCTGACAAGTACAACAGAATGAGTCAAAGCTTATTAAGAAAAAATGTGTACCTTCTGAAAAGAAACTTCCGCAGTACTAATAGAAGATTCTAGATTACGTAGGGCTTCCTTCTTCTTTTCTATGTCGTGCATAAGCGCTATTCTCCTCTCGTTCAACAATTGCAACTGTTGATCTAAGGAGGCCAATTCAGCCTCCGAATCGTTAATCTGGCTTTTAAGATCTTGTTCCATGTCTTTCAGTTTATCCAAATCTGAAAAAAAACCACCGATCGAATTCAGTTCTCATTTCTGCCTCTTTCCGGTCTTCTGTAGCTGCGGCTAAACCCGAAAGCTCCAAACGAAGTTTTTGTTGTTCAAAAAAAGGGGACAGCTGCAGAAACAAAAAGTTACATTCTCCTTGGCTTAAAAACTATTTTGGAAGAGTCAGCCACACAGGAAGGGACCATAGCGCTTTGACGAGAAACTAGGCGGTTCTCCCAACCCCGTTCTCCTTCATATCGTACGCTTATGGGGAGCGGGTGACGGAATTTGCTGGAGGCCACAAAACAGTGATTCTCAAGGGCGCGCTGCCGGCTACCAAGTCAAGCAATATCAGCCCCTGACTACTGGACTTTAAAAGGCTGCCAGTCGAGCAGGACCTCTTTTCTCACTCCATCTCTTTCCATGGTGATTCCCATCGACCTCCGGAAGTCACCTACGCCACCGAAATAACATTGGGACGAACGCTAGGGACTTTCCCGCTAATTTTTCCGGTAGTCTGGGGATACAATAGGCCAATCAGTTCATGAGACATTGTCCAACCAGTTTGTGGACAGTGGCTATGTCAAAGCTACAAGGAACGAAAACAACCTAGAGCTTGAAAAGCACTGCGCTATACTAATAAAATCACCATTAATCGGCTGGTCAGAATTTTGTTTTCAAGTAGCTGCAGACTTGCCGGAAAATATTTAATCGAACTAAAGTCGTTTCAAAAAATGTGGAAGCAGACTTGCATAGCGCAACCCCCAAAATTTCGTCATTGATAACCATTATGAATGCATACAAGGATCAGCTTCTAAAAACATTTTACGAGCAAAAGGAAATAAACTGTTTTAAGCGAGTACAGCTCTCAGATATCTAGCCCTTAGTAAGCAAATTACATTCGTTCGAGAATCGACAAAATGCAAAAAAACGTTTCTCGGGAGTAAAATATATGCGGCAAAACGGTCTTAACTATTTTATAAAGTAACTTACATCGCTCAATCACGTCATTTTTTCCGTAAAGTTTCTCGTCCATTGGAATTTTGAACTGGAGCGAATGGTGACTGAAAAACACGTACAGTATTCCTGTATAAAATGCAGGTAAGCTAAATTATGCCACTTTTTGGCTCACATCTTTTGACTCTAGCAGCTGCGCATATCCAGACTTGATGTGAGTTGTTTGACGCGAGGGCTTGGTTTGCACTAATGGCGTGGGGTGCAGACTTGATAGAAGCAGAATAAGGTCACTGGTCAAACGTCTTGCAACCGACGCGATTAGTGTGAATAAAATCCTGGCGTCAAACTGCTAAGTCGCCCAACTTAAGTCAAGTTGGTAAGGTCGAATTGTTTGCTTTAAGCAGCCCAGCCTCAAATAGGCTTTGTGGGTCTTGTCTTGCTTTTGCCCGGAATAATGCTATTGATGCATTTCGACCTTGTTGCTGGCATCGTCGTTGCAGCCGACGCATCAAACAACTGTCTAGGCGCTGTTATCCTTCGTCGTTTTCCATACTGTGCCGAAAATGCTGCTGCTGCTGCTGCTAGCAGCCCGGCTACAGTGTGGAACATGGTGAAAAACATGTTATTTAGCTGACCATGATTTAGTCAAAGCCAAGTATACTGCTGGCGAGTAGGAAGGAATGTAGCAGCGGAAATGATCACTTAATAATGTTTATCAATAAAACTGTTCAATCCCTGATATTATGCAACGATTGATGTCATCCAAGTGCCCGTTGAACCTCTGAAGTTAAGAATTATCTATTTCTCTTGTTTAAGTGTTGAAACTTTGTTCGATCTCATAAACGACACCGGGTTCCGTGCTACATGGGATTTTGATCTTACCGTTTCTTAGTGTAGGGTGCATGTTTCACAATTGAACCTGAGCACACAATTACCGTACACCACTATTTAACTGGAAGTCATACGCAAATTATTCATTACTCAGTTTGAGCTCAATCAGTAAAACGGTTCTTGTTCTTGTGTCCTACACTTAAAATACGTAGTAAATAATTTAAAAGTCAGTTAACTCAAAAAAGACATCCTACGTTTCACTACCTGAAACTACGAATGTCCCAGGTTTAGATGTAAGTAAAAAGTAAACATTTAGCGCATAAAGACTAGGGCCGGCATATGGCGGCACCCTGCGCGGGTTCGTCCATCCTGTTTTAAATGTTTTATCAATAGTGCCCATTAATCCGTACAATTTAAACTGCAAATAATTCAGGAAAATACACGAATTATTGGGATTTGTAAAATGCAGATCTGGCTTGCGATAATTTCTTAGAAATAACGAGCTCAGGCTCCCGCTGCACCATAGCAAAAAAAAATACGAAAATTCAAGCGTGAATAAGTAAAAGATGCATGTTCACAATGTATAAGAACCTGAATCAAAACAATTATTCATTTGTTAACTCGTTTACTCCTAAAAGAAATAAAGGAAAACATAGATGACATATGCTTTTAACTGAGCATAAGTCACAATAAAGAGGATGACATTGGGTAAACAAGACTAGCGTCAACAATGCTTAGCTCAACTAAGAACTGCTAAACGGATACAACATCATGCTCGTGAAAGCAGCGTTGTCCTTCGAGAATAAAAATCTGCATCGCTTTCTGTAGCAACAAAGCACCTAAGCATCTTTTCCGAGCTGATGCCCATGATGAAGCAGGACCGTAATACTCTCCTCGTTTTTTGTTTGTTAAGTTCTTCAAGCCAATTGCATCAATGACAGCCGCTTCTCGCGTAAATGCTTCAGCCGGAATAAGACTCTGCCAAACGTGAAACGAAACTACTCCAACGCCAGAATTCCACAGTTCGGCTATCCTTTTCATCTTTGACTCGCTTAACTGGCCTTTCCGACGTTGCTTCGATGCATCAATGAGGTGCTGCAAAGGTCTACCTCTCTTGCCTTTACCAACGTAGAATATGGAGTCGCAAAACGTTCTCAGCTTTTCTGAGCTACTCATGCTCGAAGCCCTGTCTGGCAAGTTCTTGCTGACTGTTGGATCAATTAAAAAGTAGCAGAAGCAATCTTTTGTCTGCCCACTTCTCCATTTTCGGCCAGCCGCATTATTACTCGAAAAGCAGTCGACAAGTATAGAAAGATCTTCTTCCGACTGAAGTGTAGAAAGATTACCATTAATTAATGCTTCTAGCTCTACCGAAAATTTAAAATTAGCGATGCGAACCTTTTCACTCAGTAGTTCGGCAAGATGATGAATGTAAGTTGATCTAGTAGCCTCGGTTATCGGACCTACCGAGAGTCCCTCACTGGTCAACATCTGCCGTAGCTCCTTGCCATCTAGCTTCTGGCATTCGGCCAACGTTTCACGTTTAAAGCTATCAACGCTTGTTTGTTCTTGCACTTTCGTCTTCCTGTTCAGTAAGTGGATTGAGCTTAGCAACTCTCTTCCAAAGGGCTTTGAAGAACTGCTCCCTTTGACTGGATCGGATTCAGCGAACTGCGATAGTATTTGAGAACTGTCCAGGTTCAAAGGCGGTGAAGCTGCTACAGCGTTACTGGAGACAATGAAAGATTCATGAAGCATCTCATCAAGAAACGCTTTCAGTTTTTTTAATACGCACACGTTCACCATCTCTGTAACACTTTTTGCATCCAGAGCGCACCATCCCATTATCAGCCGAACGCAAGGCCAACGCGCTTCTTCTATGGCCATGTCCAACGCACTCATTTCCTCATTGTCATGAAGCAGTGGGTCTCCACCAAAGCATAGAAGCAACTCCAGATTTTCAAACCTACCCCAACAGGCGGCAACATGCACAGGAGTGAGACCATCCAAGTTTCTATGATTCGGATTAGCACCACGACTCAAACGTTCTTGCAGCGATGAATATGCGCCAGGTGAATCTAATCCAGCTAGCAAGTGCATCGGCGATGAAGACTGCAAAGTCTCGCCCTCGCTTTCGCACATCACGTAATTAAAGCTCTCTGTTGGCACAAACACATCTGCTCAACTTCCAGTGCAAACAAATCGCAGTTTCAAAATACTACCGTACGAACAATTACCTTAGAACAGCAGGTTACGGTACTTATTTCACTGCAATTCATTGCACGTATATTGTCCGATCTCGCTTAGCAAATAGATAGCAGTATTGCTTGATTACTTTTGCTCCGATGATGGGAACAGATGCTTCCCAAAAAGTTCGCATAGAAAACATTTTCCACGGCGAACACATGAAAACCATCCGATGACCTAGCCATCCTTCCTTGTTGTACCGGATAAAAGTCTGCATATTGCAACTCCACTTTCTACGACGTTCGAATTGTTGTGCTGTATGTTCATGCAACCAAAGACGGCTACATTTACAGACAAATGCAATGCTTTCTTTGTATTTAAGTTAGCAACCTGCAATTCTTGGTAATTTATTTCAGGGTTTACTAACGCTGAGCGGACTGTAGTCAAGCATTAGCAGTTTAACGCCCTTTAGGGATTGGAATTATGTTGATTACCGTGAAACAGGTCTTGTTCAACGCAATAAACGTTTACTTCTAAATTGGCGGCGACTTTCCATTAGAGCTGGAAGCTCCTGGCAGAGACATGACTTCTTCATATGATGGTGGCGGTTTCATGTACATTGCAACATGTCGTTTCAAACCGGATAATGTTCTATCCAACTCAAGTCTACAAATTAATTGTTAGCTTACAACAATTATTCACCCTATTCTAAATACTGAAGAAGTTCCACTCTGTCTTTTGGCGTCAGGTCACCAGTCAATTGTGCCTGAAAGTTGCCTTCGCGAAGGAAGGGAAGAGCACCTTGATCCTTAGCTGACAATATTCCCACTTTGACACTGACGCAGTTTTTGTTGGAATCAACAGGAAAATCAACTAAAATAACTTGGATACAAAATAGATCGACCATATGGTTTTTACTTGTCACTCGAACTCGGAAATCCTCATACTCGTAATCGTAGCTGACCTGGTTCAACAGCGGTTCCACTATGTGCACGTTTTCCCTATAAACAAAGTAAGGTACCAATTCAATAAGGTAGAGTACCGCTATTTACACTCCTTCCAGTGCAGTAATCAAACGAACGAAAGCAGTGCGCATCTCCAAATTCTTTGTGAACTCCACAATCTGCTTCATGTAGATAAGCTCAACATAGTCACTCGGCTATTCTTCCTCACCCTTTCCTTAAGCAGACTTGCCACATCGGAGACGTATTCGCCTATGGTATGGTTCATCTTTGGAAGGCGCACGTTAGTGATTACATTTTGAAAACTGAAAACATAGGAACAGACAAGTTCGACTTAAACCAACTTGTACTGGTCAAGTGAAGGCGACAGGAGAACTTCAACCGACGCGACATGAGCACCGTAGGCGTCACAGCCAACTAAAAGGAAAGCTTTGTGCTCGTCCCGCTCCTGGTAAACAGAGAAGGTTGCAGGAAAAATGCAACGAGCCATTGTGACCTTACAGGAACAAGTACAGCCGGCAGTTCAACAATATCCTTCAACGGAATGCGAAAAATGAATCCCACTTCGCCGGTATCTTTGTTCAAACAAGCGAACATATTACTGTGGCAATCGAAGCTATGATCGCCCATGAGCGAATCGATCTGACGGCGAAGAGCATCGTACGAATAGCAATAGCTGATTTGGAATTCACGGTATTTCGCGAACAAGGCACACAGAAGCTTCAGCAAGCATTGATGATCATTGGAATCCCAGTTGACGTACTCCTGTAAGAAAGAAAAGCGCAAAGCGTTAAGTTGAACAACGAAATCCCTTACGCTTAGCGCTTCAATTGGAGGGTCGAACTCGGGATTGCAAAAAAAGAATTCCGGTGGAATTGTTGGATCCGACCAGACAAAGGTTACTTCCGCTAAAGCGAAAAAGCTTTCTGGAAACTTGTACTGTTTTCCAACCAATTTTTAAAAAGGTTACCAGCAAATATGTGCCTTCCAAGCTCAATAACTAATCGGAAACGATCGCCAACCGGTTCGGAACCCATGCTAAGTTCGGCGTATAAACTAGCGCTGAAATTAACAAGTTACGCTGCTCCAAATTCCTGCCCTCTTACCTGGAGCGAACATTTTCGATTTTTGCCTTGAACACGTCAAAAAAATTATGTTCCACTACGGGAGATACTAACGGCTGCAGCCATAGCGCAAGCTTGCGCGTTTCAATAGGTGCTGTGCTTGGAGAAGCGCTCATTGGCAAAACGGAATAATTCACGCCGCAAAAATTAATCGGGCGGCAAAGAAACGCTATTGCTCACTATTTCCCTCGAAAACTGCGCCTTATAAAACAAACAGTAATTTTTACTATTTGCATGTAACGAGCTACAGTAGGAAAACTTCGAATCATTCACCTAACTTAATCTCAATGAAATGCTGCTCCATTCTTGGCCGTTGGCTGTCTCAAGAATAAGTCGTTTTCTGTTACTACACATTTAAACATTGACTTACTGGATCTATTTAGTTCAGTATCTTGAACTGTCTCTCTAAATTGTCCTTAGCGAATTGCTGTTTCAGTGTCGATTGCTGCTAGGATACCTCATTTCCTGATATTGCAAATTTGAGGTTTAACATGATAATTTTTTTGGATAGTATTAACATTTTAGCGTTTAGTTGCCTACGAGTGTGCCAGTAGCAGACTATAGGTTTTTTGGGCTTCCTTGGGAAACCTCAGTGAGATTTCGGTGTTTTTGATGTATCACTTTTCGCGCACTAATTTAGGACTGCAGGAGGTTAGCTGGATCTTTTGAAGAGCTGAAACCACAGCCCTGGCTTCCTTTAAACATTTGCACATGCTTAAGATTTGCACCTCGCCCTTTAGTGTATTAAAAAGACTTCTCGCCTTTTTCTGGATTGTCATAAGGCTAAGATGATGAGGATCCATAGACCAGTTTACTAGAGACACGACAGGACACACCATAGCGCGCGACACACGCTAAGTGACAACCAGCAATACAGTGATTGGTATTCAGGTGCAAATTATACAGTATGAAAAGTATAGAAATCCTAACATAAGATAAACGTTTCTTTGTATCTGATTTTCCATCCATATGATAAATAACATTTGTCATCGACAATTCTAGCTGTACTCTTAGTGAAGATAGCGGATCTAACTGATCTCGATGATTTCACCGTATGATTAATTCGCTTTTTGTCTTTTAAGATTGTTGAGAACGTCGATTGCGGAAATTGTAACTTACGTGCTATGTCAATTATATAAATTGCAACAATGTTGTGTCTTCTCTTAAGGGATATCACCTTCTTCCTTTTATTCTTTTTAACTGACAGAAAACGCGCGTAAAATCAGGGCGCTGTCTGCGGTTGCTTTTGGTAGACGAGAAAACGCAAGGAAATTTTGACAAATGCCCGCTTCTTGCAGTGGATAAAATCACGTGTGCCAAAACGCATTATAAAGCAATATTAACGATGTGCAGGTTACAACGCTTGAAATAGGACTCCCGCAAAGCTTCGCGCAAACATATAAAGGAAAGCTGAAGTACTAACGTGCTTTTTTTAAGCAGGAAGAATGATGGCAACGTTGCGTCACGAAATTGACGCGTTAACAGCCGAAACGGTTTCTTCTCGCGCTAGCCAAATATTAAGCATGGCAAATGGTTCAGCTAATGGCCTTTTGTATATGTTCAATAACGTGAAGCCAACAATACAAGATGGCCCGCAGTTCGTTATATTTACTGTAAGGCAAGTTGCTAAGTAGCGTTTAGTTCCAAAGTTTTAGGTGCGGTATTGTTGCCTTGTACATCGCTGCTTCGTGCTTAGAAGTTCCATGTTCGCCAACAGTAGAACAAATAATGCAAACCGCCAAAAGTATGGGTATATCTCATTTTGGCGAAATCCTTTCCGGTATTGGTATACGTTCACTTCTTGTGCTAGCTAAAGCTGGTTGAGCTTTGCAGCGTACTGGATGGCGCAACTTGCAAACAGAATGCTCGATTGCTGCGCCAAAGTAGTGGATATTTCCGATCTAAACTATCGCGAAATTGTTGAACACCTGTTGAACAATGGTCCCGTGCTAATACCCTATGACAGTGATAAAAATTTCGAGCCCTGCTTGAAAGGAGGACGTAATGCACACTGGTGCGTCCTAGTGGGTTTGTTCATTGTTGACTTGAAACCTAATGACCGCAAAGCGAATCTTCAATGGATAAAAGATGCGCAAATCATTAATGCTCGATTTGCTGCACTCAACGATGACCAAATGCAAGTGTTCATTATAGCAATGCACGGGAAAAGCCGATATCCAGGAATCTGGGATTTACACGTCCTGAAGAATAGCAACAATAATTTGTTCGACCTAGGCAGAACGGGACTTACAGCAACAAAAGATCAAGAATTCAAATGGCCCAAAGGGGGCCTAGCGGAGCTTCGAGGAAAAGTTGTTACATTGAAGACTTCTTGACAGTATTGTTGATCTTCTGTCGGCTTTGGCAGCCGTCATACCTTTAGAGAATGTGTTCTACAATTTAGTACATAAATCAGTGTTTAACCTTCTTTTTGAAAGCCCGCAAAAGATCAATTTCGTCTGCCTGAGTTGCTATTCTCTGATTCATCTGCGCCATGTGCTCGCTGAGAGAACTGAGCTGATTCTCGTATCCGTACCTTGTTCTTTCCAATTCGTCCTGTAATTTTTTTCTCTTTTAGAACACGAAAATGCATTAGTTTTCAATACCATAAGCAAAGCAACGTGTTCCTCGTTTTGCTGAAGGCGATCCTCCAGATCAATCTTTTTCGCATCAAGAACCTTTATCGCAGCGGAAAGCTCGTCAGCCTGCAATGCGAAAATTACAAAGATTCAACAAAAGTCTGATTATACCTCGTTTTGAAAATAAGTGGCTTTTCCTTGACACATCTGTACTTTTCTTATTAGCGTCTGTATTTGAGCTTGGTACATAGCGCGAGCTTTATTAATCTCATCAGCGTTTGACGGCGGCTTATCGCTGTTGACAGCTTTGCTCTGCTCTAGCTTGAGGGCATTAAAGCCTAGCTCAACTTCGAGGCAAAACTTATTTCTCTCTAGCTCAGCCATCTTGTCTTTGAGATCCGCAATCTGTGGGTTAACATAAGTGCGATTTATGATCTAAATAACACCTACAAACCTCGGATGTAAGGCGCATTATCACTGCTTTACAAAGTTCGTTGTCACACGCTCGAACACGCTCGGTATCAGTCTCAATTGACAGATCTGGTCTCAAATCTGTCACCAATTCCGATGTCGTAGACGTTAGGCTTTTCAAATAGCGCACTATCTGGATTTTACACCATTAAAAACTACAGCCTGCATCATCGAGTCTCATACTTCACAGATAACTTTCACAAGGCTGCAAAGACAGCTCGCGAAGCACTCGTTGTCCGTTTTCAATTTCTTCGTTGCATTTGGAAGTTCATGTTCCATCAGAACCTTTTCCGAAAGACATTCGCTTAGAGCTGCAAAATATAAATTAAATTTTAAAATACGAACAAAGCAACGCGTGCCGCACCGTCGCCCGAGTTCATCAAATCTTCGAATCGACTCAGGAGAACATGCAGCCAGCTTGATTTCTGTAAATCAACCGAGCTTCGATACTCTTCAGCCAAATCGAGAACAGAGCACGTGCTTTTCATAAAGGCTTCTAACCGGCATGCAAAACGTTTGTTCACTGCCTCCAAGGCAGTATCGCAAGTCGGCGCCAGCGACTCTTCTTCTATACTGTAAAACGTAAAAAACCGCAATGAGCGAACAATACAGCCAGTTCCGTCAATTCAAATTTTTTACACCCAAATTAATATCTTAATGATGATAAAATACAATATCAGCGAGAAGATGCACCATGATAAATTATAGCTCGAAAACCATTCTCGAAGGTTTCTGAGTTCCCGTAGCTGCAACTAACTTGCAGCTGAAATGTATGCTTCAAAACGTAAAACCCAAAATACTGCAACTGTAGCACCATAATGTTATTCAAAAGTTTATATCTTCTTCGATGATTGAGCATAGTATTAACAAGAGGCTGACAAAGCTGAACGTACAGCTAAGTTTTCAACAAGAAAGATCTGCATCAGGTTGCTTAGATACATAGACACTTTGGAACTAGAACAAATTTTTCCAAAACTGGTGCAGCCACGTTCATACTTCAAATATCATTTGTTTATGCTAATAAACTGCTTACTTTTCAGACTCGACTTCGTGATTAAAAAGTAACAGAACAACCTCAACACGAATCAATCCCTTTTAAACAATGAAACGTCATCAGACCGTTACAATTAACCATATGCGCAATAACAAGTGAGTATAAGGGATTGAACAGCTGCGACGAGCTGAAAAAAGGGTATCCTACCATGTAATGAGAAGGCCAATAAGTTCAGCAAAGCATTCTTTTTGCTCAGCGAAACGTCTAGTCACCATCTCAAGCATATTCTTGAAATCTGATCTGAAGTTGACTGCCGCAGTCGAGAGGTGGCGAGAAAGCGCTTCACAATTTTTGCACACTTTTTGTGAAACTTCTGTCAGCTGGAATACAAACGGTTCAATTGGCGTCAATGAGAACGCGACACACAACCGACCTGGCAAGATGAAGGACAATCACTAATGAAGAAATGGCTTCTACAATTATAATACGAAAACAGATTGGCATAGCTTTGGATAAGTCGAATTATAATGGGCATTATGTCTGTCAAAACTGTATGAAAGGATGGCAGTTCCGTCGGGCTGCATATTGTAGCTTAAATTCAATTGTTTTATAACAAGACATTAAACACCTTTAAAAATAAAACAAATTACCGCATTTCGCATTTTCAGGCGACGTCAAACGATCACGTTCCGCAGAGTCATTTCCTGGACGACTTTTAGGGAGGGGCAGGTCGCTTGCATAGGCAGAAAAGGATTCATCCGAAATGCTGGACTTGCAGTTGCATATTAACATATGCTTCTCGAAATTCTGCAAGTTGCTACGATACACCTTTTGAGCATTTTTCAAATCTTGCCGGCAGCTGTCGGCTTCTTGTTGAATAACTTTCATTTTTTCGGACAAACCGTATATCTCTTTTTCGTGAACAAGCTCCATATCACGTAACTGGAACAGAGCGACTATAGTAAGAGTGTGCAGTATTCATTAGGCAACCTTTCTTTGGAGATCCTCATTTTCGCATGTTCTGAATTTCAGTTCCTTTCGTAAATCCTCAATTTGTTTTAAGAAGCGGTCTGCAGTCTGACGGTTTGTGACGGAAACGTCATCGGCTCGGAAGTTCAAATCCAAGTGACCTTTCAAACGACTTCTCTCGCTACGAAGTGCTTTTTCCATCTTTTCCATAACTGAGTTAGCTACGCTACTCTAAAATTTGCTGACTTTATGACACTGCGTCAGAAATAAGAAGGTATGCGTCTCAACTAAATTTCCACGAATAAAAAACGCAGTAGCATTTCTACGGACGTACCAATTTCAGACATTCAGATATTGTGAAAAGAAATCATATAAATAGGTTAGCTTCACTCACCTGCGAAAAAGATGTACCATCCAACGGATTTCCAAAAGTTTAGCTGTACTCCAACACTAATTATAACTTTCGGAATTAACTTCAGCTGTTTGGAATGTCTAGTTGCTTGAACTTTAATACATCGATATTCATTCGGGGAAACTGCTTCCTTCTTCAAAGAAGGCCCGTTATAGGATCATCGCTAAAACAAATGGAAATAGTTTGACGCTTTAACATTCAATCGCAAATCCCACATGAAGATGAATAACATTTCATCTGCTACAAAGAGAAAACGAAATGAATCCGAGCCGAAAATAACTCAAACTGCTATATTTGGAAAAGTCTAACGGCATTCCTTATTAGAGAACAGTGCAAGGTGTGGTTAACCAAGAGCTACAATAAACTGGACCTGTTGATCACTTTAGTCACTGTAATTGATGAGCTCTACTTGGTTGATGCATAAGGTTTAATCTGTCATTTCTAAGGCTCAAGCAAAACCAGTTATTTTATATTCTTGATGAAATTTGATAGGCAGCCTTTGGAAGGCGAAGAATGCCCAAGGCTACGTTGAACCATAGTAATTGCTTGTTTGTTTTACGAACTTACCAGGAATGACCGCCTTCGTTAAGTGGGAGGCATAGCTACTCGTAAATGCCTAATAAGCAGGGCAAATCATCAAGAACAACGTTCATCTAAAACCAGTGAATTACTAAAAGCTGCTGTTCATATTGCATTTGCAATTTTACGTAGAAATTTAGGTCTCATGTTTTTGTACGTACGTCAGGCATAACAGAATCACTGTTGCGAATGCGGAACAAGCAACACAGATAATACTTTTACTCGTAGAATACTATAATAACCGTAAGGTAAGTGTGCTCAGGTAATAAGGCAGAGTGAATTTCGTCAACGGTTATAACAGTTGTAATTCATGTCCATGTATACTGAAGCTAATCACTGCTGTAAATTAAGCTAAAGAAAGCAAGCGGAATACAAAAGCCTCTAATCAAATAAAATAGAAAACTTTTGTGAAAGTCATTATAAACCAGTGGAACCAAATCCGTTTGCTCCGCGGTCGGTAGCATCAAGGAGCTTCTCAACGATTAAATCTGGATATGCTATTTTCTCGCAGATAAGTTGAGCTATGCGATCGCCCCTCTGTACGCGGAACTTGTCTTTTCCAAAATTGAACAATACTACTCCAACATTGCCTCTGTAGTCTTCGTCAATCACGCCAGCTCCCACATCGATGCTATGCTTAACTGCAAGACCCGAACGTGGCGCAATACGTCCGTAGCAACCCTCAGGGATGGCTACTTGAATGTCAGTCATACATACGCAGTTCCCTAAGTTGAATAGATAACGCAGAACAGGTTACAGGATAGGCACTTACCCCCTGGAAGAATTTCATATTCATAAGCGCTGTAGAGATCGAAACCAGCTGCGCGAGACGAACCGCGCGTAGGAGTTGTTGCGTACTCACTTAGCTTACAAACGCGAAGTTTTTGGCTAATGTCAGCCATAGATGCAAGACAAGAAGATTAGGCAAAGCTACGTTCAAAACCGTATTTCTTTTGTACTTTCCGAAGGACGACAGTAAGAAATACTCGCAAAATGACACGTGAGCATCATACTTCGAAGTGCGCACCACATTTTGACGCATACTGTCCCGCATGTCTTGATTACCACTAATAAATTCCGAGGCTTGATTTATGACTGTCTTCTCTGGACTGAACAATTCTTTCTTGGTTCAGGTCAAAGTAAACTTTGTTTTGCGATTACGCGTCAGTTCGGTGCGAAGACGGTTTCATGCTGGAAAAGTTCAGCGTAACTGGTTCGTTATCAAAAGGTTTCGATGCGGGGACAATTCGATACACTAACTTATACAATAAACGACAAATTTTTATTTTATCGCTCCGAGTCCGACTGGAAAACTTTAAGCAGAATTTTTTCTCCTAGGCGCTGTACTTTCATACTGTAGATTTGCAGGTTGTCATGTTCTGCGCCAACCATGCTCAACAGCACGAACGAGCACAAGACCGCACGGAGGGGACACGTTATTCCGAGCATGCAGGTGCTCTTTTCATCCCTCTTAGTTGCGCCTAAGGATTTTGTACACCAAATTGCACCACCAGAAGACGCAGTTATGTCCTTTTAAAGGTCAATTAAACTCTCTGGAACTTTTACCTCGACATGGACGGCTGGTACTTCAAATGGACTATAAGTCCAGCTATTGAAGCAGAGAAACAGGAAAAACCAACGCCATTTCATCGTTTCTTTTCCCAGCCCATTCACTCTGCATCAGATAACCTGAGTCGCTATCATCTTAGACGCTGAAACATGTCAAATTATATTTATTTATTAAGGTACTAATCAAAACTTTCAGAAGTATATTTTTGATTAAACTGCGTACCAAAGATCCAGATAACCGCAACTATGTAAGGAGATGAACACGAGGAAAATTAGAGGCTCAAAATCTCGTTCTCTGTCTTCCTTGCTACGTTTACTGGCCTTTATTCTTGATAAACTATCATGAGACCACTCAGCTGCTCTTTTCGCCTATGAAAACGCAGTTTATTTCTTCTCCATACTTAGTTTTATTCCATTTTCACCGAATAAGAGTCAATAAATGAATTGATTTTTATCAGCCGTTAAAAAATGGGCGATAAAACTTTTCCAAAAATTGAATATATGCATGTCAGCCTATTAGCATTAGCACATTAGCTTGCTCGCCTCTGTTCACCAAAGAAGATAACATCGTTAGTTCGTTGGGCGTTACAATTCGACCGGTATTCGGAGTAGAAAATTCTGGCTTGCTGCAGAACTTTTCGAACGTTGTGTCGTTTCACAAGTGAATCAAAGTACATAGCAATGTCGTTGAAATCCATTTTTCGTTCCATAATTAGGTTTCGATGTTCTAGAAACAGCGCCACGCAAATGAACATCAGGAAAGGATTTCCTCCACCAAGCTGATCAGTCATTATCCGCTGGCGCCCACTTTCGGGACCAACATCTTCCCTATCCAACCGGTTTATTCCTCCAACGTCCGCTACACTTGCTTTACTCGTGAGATCGGTCGTGGTGTTAACACCATGCGACTCACAGAAGCCTGAGTCAATTACATTAGCTGCAGCTGTTGCTGAGCAGTCCGTAGTTGTCGAAGTACGTCGGGACTTCACTTTTGTATCTTCAAGTGCACACCCGTTTTGAAGATCATTCGGTCTACAAGATCTATGTCGACTTGGCTGCTCACTACTGCCGGTCAACGTGCATGAATTATGTGTAGATAAAGGTACAGCACAAATTTCCTGAATTTCATTTAGTTTCAATGGTAGTGAAGAAACTGACAATTTCGATGAAGCTTCTGCAGCCAAAGCAACAGGCGATGCACAAGCGTCTATTACATCAACAGACCTACAATCACTAACGGTGCATTCTTCAACAGCTAATGGTAAAATAGTCCATTCTGTCAGGCTCTTGTTATCAGCAATGTCAGTTAAGCTTTCTTCTGCTACGCTGCCATTAACTGGAAGAAGATCTTCTATTGAAGTTGCACCGTTCTCGCGATGACGTTTTTGACTAGAAGCGCTTACTTCTTGCACCCATGTTTCATCGCCTGTAGGAATTATAGATTCTGTGATAGTTAGGGATCGGCTGGATAGGTCAGCAAAGCAAGCTGGGCAGCTTTTACAACTGGATAATGAATCAAACCTAACCAAGTAAAGATTCTAACGGCTACTTTTAATGTTTAGGAAATTGCTTACCGATTCCTTGACTGGAAATATATCGGACGGCCACTGTCCAGGCTGTCGTCCTGACCAAATGAAAACATATGATTTGATTCATTGAATGAATTCCTATACACAGATTCTTCGTTGGAAATGGATAGATCTGTCTCACGGTTATGTTGACTTAAGGCGGCGCAGCTACAAGTCACGTTCACCCAACTACTGCAAAGGAACTGACATGGATTAGCCGACGCTCCGCAGCATAAGTCTAGCTCTTTTTCTGGTGGATCGGCAGGTAATGATGCCCAGTTGACTTCCATCAGTAAAAGGGCATCATCAAACGTAAATTCTCGTTTCAGTTCCAGCAGTAGCCAACGATAACAAAACAGCAAATCATCGGCGTGCGCTTCGCGTAGGTATTCGTAGAAACTAGGATCATAATGTTCCAGTAGTTCACAAAGATCCTTAAACTTTCTCGTCATCATACGACCATCGAGTTGAAAATTCTTGCGCAATCGTTTCATGAGCGCGCAGAAACAAACGTATGCTAAAGCTTCATTCTTCATCACTACCAACAGAGGAGAAGCCAAATCGCTCATTCCTTGGCAATAGCCCTCCTAAAAACAAAAAGTAAATTGCTCTGAGAAATAAACCTGACGGAGCTCCAAAGCAATGCCATTAAGTGCGAAGTTGTAGCTTCATAGTGACCACATTAAGCCGCAACTATAGTTATCAAGACTCATGTGGATATATTGTATTATAATATCATAACTTTTCTGACAGGCAATACTGATATATGAATACTTTTACTGAACCTGCTGGTTCCCGCAAAGTATGCATAACCGATCTGGTATCTTTTGTTGAACTACTGAAGCCATAGACGAGTATGGATTGCTGCCAAAAGAACAAGAAGAATAATTCTCAAGAAACATATGACTGTATTACCACGAAATGCGCCGGGACCAAAAACTGAACACAGTAGGAAAGATGTGCAGGAAGCAACCAAAAAAATCAATGCACAAGTCTGCCACTAAACTGAATCATGAAGAAGTAGAGGCGAGATGCAACTGTGAGTCGTGAGGATATAAGACTTTGCGCACAAACTGAACAGCGGCACCCAGTAAGCGTACGCCCGCCAGTTCTAACCAGGTTTTCATCAATGGATTCGAATCCGTATTTTAAATAGCAAATAACAAATACAAGTCCCATTACGAAGTAAGGGTTTATTCAAGAACAAACCACTTAACTATTATATCAGTTCATAAAGTTACGCCGTTTCTGTAAGGAGACCGCTTTGTTTATCCCTTAAATTTCCTGGATGAAGCAAATGCGGTTTTTCACATACAGTTCTCAGATAACGCGCTTTTCGCCCATAAGCCATTTTGAAATCATCGCACTTTACATTATGCGACCCTGTTCTTGCTCACTCGCAATTTTACCAGCTGGAAAGCATGGACGGACAGCAGTCTCATTTCGTTATCATTCACTGAGAGCAAATACAGACCATGCTTTAATCTTACGCGCGTTCTTCGGACATGCACTATGTCCTTTGATTTCAAGTAAATCTTATAGGAACTTAAGATTTGGAAATGAACTGATGGTATTTTCGGATTTCTGGCTAAAACAGTCCATTTATTTAATGTCAAATGTGGAAACGTAGCTTTCAGGTGGGCGGCGGTCATCAGTGTTGGCTTACAAGCGCAAACTCACGCTAACTGCAAGGCACGGCTAATTCTGAAGACTAAATGCCCTGAATTGATATTCATTTAACGAGCTCTTTCCGTTAAGCGAATATTTAACCCGTTAAATGTAACCAATGAATAATTATTTCTACTGTACTTGCAATCGGTTCAGCAATCAGAAAACCTGGGATGAAAGAAATGAGTTGAAGAACGAAAGAAAACTTTGAGCTTGAAAAAATACAGAGTGCGCCTTTCGTAGTATAGGATATCCTGACCTAGCCGCTCAGAGGGGTATAAAAACAAAAATTTAACTTCCACGCGTTACTTTCAATAAAGCTTCAGTCAATAAGTTAAAGATACGATGTAAGCGTATATCTACACGTCTCACATGCATTATTAGGCAAAACTTACTTCTGGATGGTAAAGAGCATACGTTGCGAGCACGTTAAATAAAGATACCAAGTTGGCATTATGTTCTTCGTCACCGGCATAGAATGGATGCATTCGATCTGTGCGAATCACATCTCTTCTGATAGAATTGATTATCCAACAAACTTGTTCGCTCACCACGCGAGACCGTAGATGAATGCACCAAGCATTTCGAAGATTAATATACCGCTCGCTCAATGCTGCTAGGTAATTACAGCGATCTACCGTATTCATTCCAACAGGAAAAACATCCAGAAGCATTGGCCAAGCAGTAGCCCGTAGACGTTTTTCACAGCCGCCCTGGTAAACCCGTAGACGAAAGTGTTCTGGTGATACCAATCGCCCTTCGTCATCCACAAACTCACGAAACTCAGATAAACTTAAGGGTTTCTTGCTAAGTGCTTCGGGAACAAGTTCGGGCTGTTCAGAACGCTCTAGGCACAACAGATCGTGAAATGGCAGACCAAATAAAACCAGAATCCCAGAGCGATTGGTTGTTCCCGCATTTTGTGACTTGCGCGTTTCACGCTCGCTTACGCATGGCACCTGGAAATCGTCTGCATCCAGTATTTCCCAATCTTCCAAGGCTGCAAAAAATAGCTTCTATTAATGCGAAATAACAATGAAGCATTTCAAAACTGAAACCATAACCGGTGTATAAAATGTCGGTTCTAGTTGAGAACATTTACGCCTTTCGGCACTTGATGGAGGCTTAATACAGCTTTAAAGTTGTCTTTTTAGCTGCGTAGAAAATTATCATAGATTTTTCATTCTGCATAATAATCTCACCATCAAACGTGCTAAAGGCATCAAGAGGCGGAGAGCAGTGTAAAATGTCCATGGATAAAAAGTTCTGTCACGGACCTTTCGGCTATGGACACATTACACTGCTCTGCGCTGTTTAATTAAAGGCGAATAACATTAAAGATCACATAACCGACGTTCATTGGATTATGGAGAAAGCAAGGAAATCCATTGTGTTTATGGCAGAAGCACTGTCAGGAAACGTTCTTACTGAAGATAACTGTGCTGCCATCAGCTCAGCAAAAGGATACAAAGCCATGTACTTATACATTTTTTCTAGCAGGGCTTCTGTCGTTACCAGAACATAATAAGACTATACGGCCATGTTCTGAAACATTATGCATTACAAACGCAAGAAATTCCAGAAAAAAAAATCTATTCCTGCTTCATTAACTGCACCAGAATCCTTTACTGTCTATGTCTAAAGAAAATGCGGCACGTACTCAAGCAGATGGGAGTTCCAGACCATAGTACTTCTATACTGAAGAATTTGTATGCATATCAAGAAGCAGCAGTCAGAGCTGGCCATGGACAACTAACTGGTTTGACAGTGGGAAAGTTCGGTGGACAAAGTCGTACATTATTATCATATATTCGTTTAACTTATATACCGGAAACTACACGCGAAATGTCAAAATAAAGGAATCAGAAATATGAATCAAAGCTGCGACAGAAACATCAACAATTCAAGCGCGTGGATGACACCACTTTGTTGGCTCAAAAGTAAACGGGCGCGGAGAAGTCGCTTTATGAAGGTTAAACGGACTTGAGAGCTCTGAAAATTTTCTTTCACATTTTATGGCTACAACGTCACAAACTTGCTTCGTTTGCGTAATCTTCTTAGCGAACGGCTAGGGGGATTTTAAAGCAAGAAAAATTCGCTTTAAAAAAGCTTTACGAGAGTCTAATCAACAGCTATTTCGGTCATTGTCTCTTTAACAACCCTGACGGGTGGCTGACGTTGATAACAATCCATCATTTTTCTACATATAACTGTAACTGACAACAATGCAAGCTGGCGGTTTTGGGCATTCTGCTTGTTTCCTCTGTAGGCAAGGAATAACCTCGGACAAGTTTGTGGAAGTCGGACGTCGCCTTATTCACTATGATTGTTTCAAGTGCAGACAGTGTAAAGAAGCACTGCGCACAGAATCGGCCAAGGTACACAGCAACCGATTTTATTGCGGCCCATGTTACCTACGATTATTTTGCGCCCGGTGCAACATCTGCAAGAAGTCGGTCTTTCCTCAGGACGTGGTAACTCTTAGAGGAAAAAAAGTACATCAAGCTTGTCTCGTGTGTGCTCTTTGCAAAGCGCCTCTTGGAATTGGTCAACATTACATCGTTGGTGAGGACTTATTCTGTTCTCCAAAATGCGCCTACGAAAAACGAAAGAGGGATCGTGCGCCGCCCGCTCCTCCGAAGCCTGCTGTAGTAGAAAAGCCACCTGAAGAGGCTAAGCCGGCTGAGGAGCAAAAGCCGGCTCAAGGGGAAGCCGCGGCGCCACCAGCCGCACCTGAAGGAGGTGCGGCAGCGCCACCTGCACAAGAAGGCGCACCAGCAACACCAGCGCCTACGCCTGAAGCTGCGTCGCCTCCACCGGCAGCTACGCCTGAAGGTGCTCCGCCTGCACCAGCGCCTACACCTGAGGGCGCTCCGCCTACACCAGCACCAGCGCCAGGAGAACCTGCCCCTGCAGAGAAACCACCAGAAGGTGGAGCTCAACCGCCACCAGCTCAGTAGTCTATCATGTCTGAACGATAACTGCTAGCATAACATGTCTGCTGTCAACTGGTTATTAAAGAGAGCGCGCAATAAAATTGTAACTGAAACAAAAAGCACAAAGCGCCTAGCCGATGCCGACAGCAGCCCAATAGCGAACTCCTAAAGCTTAAGGATCATTAGTAGCAAATAACCAACCGACGTTTTTATGGACCCGTTACAAAATTTTACTTATTCAACTTTCAACTTCAAGTTTAAAAAAAAACATGCCGCGGCTCAACGTAAACTACATATAATTGGTTAGATAAAAACAGGTCACTTAGCGGATTAGCCGACTAAAGGGAGTATAAGGGGCTTACGAACTTTCGAAACATAATACCTGCCTTGTCTTGCTGTTTCTGTTGGTTTGACGTCCACTTTCAACACAAGCGTTCCAGCCTTTGAAACAAACACTGCAGCGTTAAGATCCCATTCCGATAGTATGGGCAGATAACGGCCAGTGGTGCCATAGCCTTCAGGCATTAAATAGAAAAGGACAAAATCGCTGAAACATAAAAAACTGAAAAAGTGATACGGCAGATTTCAAAATTCATTGCATTATATGACGAAGCAGCTTAAATACAATAAATAGGCGACTGAGTACCTTTGGATAGCGAAAGTTCGCTTAACAATCTCTCTTAGCTCAACGTAAGTTATACGTTCGCGATCGACTACCAACTTTTTCATTTCCGAACATCCCGCAGGGTCGTATTTCTGACAATTATAAGCTGATGAAAAGAATACCGATAGTGCATGCTGCAGCAAACCTTAGCATGTATCTCAGTCCAGCTGATGGCTGGCTCAGATTCCACTGATGTTAAACCCGATGGATGCATCGCTCCTGTTGAGCGCAGTGGCTAACAAAAGGCAATGAAGGTGAGCGTCTCCGGATTGCCTCTGCCAACCGATCAAAACCACTGACTGTTCGCTGACCAGGCAGGCAACCTCTACTGACGTGAACTGCTTGTAAACTAATTAATCACGTAGCGAGTGGCGCGCAGTGCGGCCCTGTTTACACGCTGTGACCGAAACCGCAATGCACTTTATAGCTTAGCTACACGGCGCCAAATGGTAGGGTACGAAAATAGCCCATTTCAGCTCATTATGCGACTTTTCTGACCTGCCAGTATAACTTTGCTTTGCAAGGCTTGGATAATTTTTCAAAGTAACAGTACATTTCTACTCGCAGTTGTCAGTAAACGTAAATGAACACTCGATATCTCGTATAGCGCGTTCGTCTAAAGATTCAGCGATTCGAGAGCTTCACTGTCGCCGACTATGGAACGAGAGCGTTCTAATAACCCTGTTTCAAAATATCATTGCATTCTGTAATTTTTCTAATAACTATAATCGCAAAATATTTTCGGTTTAGGCTTTGCGTTTGTCGGTTTGTTGAAATTGTAATGCCATCTGTAAAGAGGGACGGTCGCGAATTGTTCGCAGCCACATTGAGCGCGTCACTAAGGTGGCAAAGCGGCCGCATTGGTTCGTCATTTCTATCGCGTAACAGCAAAACTTTACGCGGTAGATAATGGCGTTGCCCTAAAGGAATGACAGCGCGGCACGTTCACTAATGATTCTGCAAAGTACCCTGAAAGAAGCATAGTATTAAAATGATACGTTAGGAAATTGAATGCTCAGTTTCTAACGGGCAAAATTTCATGTGAAGTGGAAATGGGGCAAAACTCATTGAACGTAAAATGTTCAATCGAAAAGACGAGAAAAGAGTGAAGCAATGTGAACTACCTTGTTCTGTCCTCAGCCCTTAAACATGCCGTCATTTTCAAGCTCAGTGTCGCGTTTGCACTCTATTCTGACTGGTCAGTTTCGCGCGTATCCATTGGCTGTACTGGTGGATTAGGAAAGGACTTATACGCTCCTAAAGTTTGAATAGTGAGCGTACAAGTTTATCCCTTCATAGTAAGCCCAATTTCTGAACTGGAAACTATACCCTCCTGCGCCTTCTAATAAGATCGCTAAGGAGTGTGTGCACCCTCCTCCTTAGGTCAGAAGTATCGCCCAAACGCCTGCTGGATTTCAAAAATGCCCTTCCAGGGAGCAAATGACCCTCCTTTGAGAATCACTGGTCCAGGTCAACTTCCTGAGCAACAGTATATCTTAAATCGAATCTACGATGACCCCATTTGTTCGACTGTGACTGAACGGAGGATGCTTGACTGGCTGTCGCAAGCCATTGCTCTTGGAATTCTTTCCTTGACACTGAGGCAAGAAGAAGAGTACGACCAACAAAAACAGCATGCTTGAGTGTGGAGTCAGCTGACGCTTCCATCCATGTTCGTGTAATCTTTGCCTGTTTTGGATTTTCTGTTGTGCAGTATCAACACATCTTCGATTTAGTGTTAAAGTTGAACTTCTAAATTTTCTGTTCATCCATAAACCGCACAAATGCGCGTGAGTGAAATTTACGCATACAAAAAGCGATCCGCGTAAAATCTGTAAACCTTCTAAAGAGTGGATTTAGTGCTTCTTGTTCTTCTTCATACCGGCTTCTATTTATTCTTTACCTACGCACCGCCGAAGTTGATCTTAACAAACGCTTGCGCCTCTGACTGGGCGGACGAAGATGATGCGTGTACGCTTACGAAAAAGACCCGTCGTTAATATTAATAAAAGGTTTATATGTATACAAAGGGGTCTTTTCGTGAAAAAAAGAAAAACAGTTTTGCCTACGGTTAAAACTTCCTAGCTGCTAAAAGTGGTTGAACGCAACAGATCCAATGTAGCCACCGAACAGTTGTTGGTACTGTTCGAGGGTTGAAGGCTGTCGCTTCAATTCAGTGACGTACTTAGAAAGTACTTGCTAAAATAAAAGAGCTTCCGGGGATCAATACGGATAAAGTAAGCACTATTTTACCAGTAGGCAACGGCGAACCTGCTCCGCGCCAGCACGTTCCGCCTCGTCGCTAAGAGATAGCGCGACCCGAACTCTCTCACCGAAAGCTGGCAAATGAGGCAGAATAACGTTCCTAATTGCCTGTATAAAGGCAAATTATAAGAACTAATAGACATGTACGAAGCTTACGTCATGACCCATATTGCCAATAGTATAGAGAGCTCCGAAAGCCATGGCCATAGATGCACTTTCGTCTAACCATCTTTTAGCAAGAAAGTCAGTTACCCGATACTGCAGACAATAAGTGGAGCTATTGTATCGCCTGAAAACATTTGATCAGATGCAATAATTGGTTAAAGGAGAAACCGCGGCCTACCTGCACAACTGAATTAAGAGATTGCCTGCGTACTGACGCAATCCCCATTGTTTGCCAGTTTCGGTCTTTAAGCACAACTTCCGGCTTACTATGCATGATAGAACCGCGGGAAGAATGTCGTGCAGCTACGTAAGACACCGAGTACAAGCTTTGCCTTAAACTGTGCTGTATATATTACAAACCGCTCCATATTAACTTGCAGGTTGGAGTTCAGGGCGTTCGCTATTCTCATTAAGTAGGTCAGTTGGATTATGTTCGCCTCGGCAATGCTGCAAACAACCTAAACAAAGTCCAATTATTTAGATCTCTCACTTTTTTTTAAACATTAATTTACGCCTTCTTTGATGAACACCGAAAGGCGAGGCAGCAGAGACTCTACACCTTTCATAGAAGCAATATTCTGCAACGCTTCCTTCAAAATCAGTTAGCTCTAGATGAGCCCGTTTGAAGATTAATTAGCATATACGCAACGCCTAGATTCGTCCTTGCCAATGCATGATGCTATCAGATCGTTGAAGTAAAGTTGTTCCCCCTGTGAAACGCCAAGCTGGAGAAGTTTACATTAATCGCTCATTAACCTACTGTTCCGAGTTTATGCTGGACTACTCCGCGTTGGAGACAGAGTTCTTTGTCCTGTTCACAGTTCTTCTCCAAATGTGGTAACTTAGCTGCAGGGAGAAGCTCTGCGCTATCTTCGAACAGGAAGTCTTATTGCAATACAGATTAAAAGGTAAAAAGCGAACCTGGTGCAGGATTTTCGGGAATCAATGGCTGAACTCCTTCAATTGCTAGCCAATGCCCTGTAAATCGTGTACGTTGACTTTCTGATTCGTAGCGCACCTGTAACCCAACCTTTAATCTTGTACGCTTCCGTTGTTGGAGGAGGGGACTGGACTACTTCGTCGAAATCGATCACTTTATCTTTTGACGTACCGCAAGGCTGAGATTCGCAAACGGCAAGGCGAAACAGACCAAAAGAAGGACCTAAGAACTCATTCAATGGCTGAAAAGGCACAAGATAAGTAATCATTTCTAAAAATGCACTATTGGTATACCTCTTGACCCTTTAATCGTAGCGCATGGTTAATATCAGCGCAGGTCACTTCTTGCTTTTTTCCATTTTTCGTGAATATCTTTGCTGCCTGTGTGATGGATATAATGTCACATGTTTGCAAACGCATTCTATTATTTCTACCTCTATTACTTCATGCAACATGCAATGCACCGAATCATCAAGTTCTCGCATAACTGCTTGGGATAGTTCCCTAAATCCCATTAGTTTCGCGACTGCCTAGACATCCAAACGGCAACAGCCATAAATCTTCAATATTCATTTTCTACTTACCGAACCAACTGGGTTCTCCGTCATCGTTGCTCTTCTAGTACAAAAAAAAGACTGCAAATTAAGCAAGAGTGCAACACGAAAGCAAAGCAATGAGTCGGAAGCGATCTATGGACTATGAAAAAACTGTTTTAAAAAACTTCATTAACAGAAAGGCGACTGTAGTCTCAAAGTAAACAATCAGTTCAGTTTCTTCGCTACTGCCATATCGTAAAGGCTTTTGACATCTTTGGATAAAACTTCGGTTGCAACATGGCCATCCTCGGTAACCCAGGTGCCGATCGACTTCGTAACATTCACTTCCTGGCTATCTTTCTTTGCGAGTCTTTTCACAGTAAGGGTGTACATGTCACTATACCTGAAAACGTCACAGCTCAGTGTGCTTTCAGCGCTTGCAAACAGACTTTTTCATCGTTGAATAGAACTTCCAAGTAACTTTACTGCCGTCCGCTTTGATCTCTTTAGCCAGCAGGAAAATATTGCCTTCCACAAAATAGCTGTACAGTTGCTGAATGCCGGTTAGGCCAAAATACGTAATAGTAAGAGTTAAGGAAAAGTTTGTCTACGCTGGAATTAGTTCCAAAACAAACGCCTCGAAAGGATATAATAAAGGACATGCTATGAGCACGTCGCGCGATGCTGGAAATGGGTACAGCCAGTCCCAAACGCAAGCGAACAAAGCGCAAGCTACAGCTAGACTTGAGATAAAAATCCGACCACCGATCAGCCAGTGGCTTTCGGAAAGGTCGAAATTTTCCAGTGCGATCTAGAAGCACAGGCAAGTACTGTGGATACAGTTGAGAACAAATTGAAATGCGCACCAGGCGAACCGCGTCGTCAATAGCATACTTTATCGATACGCTATCCCATTTATTTGCCTTGATAATGGATTTATCCGTGTTTTCCTATGAAAAACGGTTAATAATGTTCAGCACGACGAAAACGACGCGCTTACCGTTTTCTCCGTATGACCTTTTTTAGCAGGCATTTTTGTCGACACTTATAAATCGCTAAAATTAAGAAAATTTGTACTTGCCTAAAAAGTTTAGCCAAACAAAATTAAAAAATGAACTGGAAATAACGATCACTCCGAATATCACAAGAAGAACGTCGTGCCATGTCATTGACAGTATGAAAAATAGACGGCAGGTACGTACACTTATACTATATCAGTAGTCAGTGCTGTTTTCTTTTACCAGTGAAGGATAAGTTTCGGAAGTGAGTCCAGAAAATCATTTAATAGTTGCAAAAGACGTGCTGCACTTATCTGCAGAAACAGTAATCTCTTCGTGTCCTTTATGTAACGAAGTTCTTGCCTGCAAGGACTGGCAACGCACAGCAGCGTGGCAATTTTGACTGGTTGAATCGGATCAATTCAGCTAACAAGATTATGAAACGTTTACTCGTTCTATCAGAAGCTGTCAGCGGATAAGCTTAGTTCAAGTTCAAATTGAGGATACAGTAATAAAGTCTGGTTCGAAAATGATATCCCGAGACTGGCTTGTTGCCTGAAACAGCTCAAGCGGCGGATCTCCGATTTGGTCAGTCATTTCCTAGGCGCGCTTTTCGTTTTCGTGACGTTTTCACTGTGAGAACGGTTCCGAACTTCATGCCCGGAAATCTCGACGCATGCCAGTTGTTGTCCCGGCGATTTTGGCTCAAAATCCTACATAGGAGCTCTTTTTCTCTCATTTGTCCTCAGTCGAAATGCGAACTGAGCCAAAGTCCTGAATAGGTCGAATCGTTTATGGCAAAAGCGTATATAAGCAATTTTGGCTTTTTGCATATGTAGTGGCTAAATAGGGGATACATTCTAACTTTGAGGACGTTTTCCTACCTCTGAGTTGCTGAAGAGCATCTTTGGAGCACCGTTGACTGTTTTACTTTCTTGTCCTCTTATGAAAACACCTTTATGGTTAAAACTTGTCGCTTGTTAAGTAGCTGTATGTGCAAAACAGCCACAGGCAACCGCCCATAATACGTTTTGGTGATCCGCTATTACGATCTTTTCGGTTTTAAGGATTCTGACCAGTTCAGGATTGCCACCCCTTTAAGGTTATGACGACTAC
Source organism: Trichuris trichiura (assembly GCA_037903355.1). Lineage (NCBI taxonomy): Eukaryota > Metazoa > Nematoda > Enoplea > Trichinellida > Trichuridae > Trichuris > Trichuris trichiura. Next base: position 229,341 of record JBAJFE010000042.1, read on the forward strand.
CAATTTTTATAATACCTTTTAATCATTAGCGTAGTCAGAACATGTTCTAACTTTGACTTTAGTCACGTTCAAACGTCTCAGATGAATTCGGAACGTTTTTAAAATAATTTGCTTTTTAGGTGTGCTGCCGGCTTTGAGTGGCTGTTACAGGTGTAATGTCAGCTATTCTTGTGGTCAAACGAAGTATGAAGGCCGTGGTGGTTGTTCTGAGAAAACACAGCAACATGGCAAGCAGTTCAAATAACTTGTATAGTCATCTTCATTTTGCAAATACTGGCCTCATCGCTTTCACTGATCACCAAGGAGAGGAAACTACGTACGGACAATTCCATGAACTGATATGCCGGGTGAGCACTCAACTTCTTCTCAGTCAGGTCACTGCTTCTGACCGCGTGGCTGCTCAGTTACCCAAATCAAAGCTTGCTCTAGCGTTATGCTTGGCATGCATGAAAATAGGGGCGGTATACGTCCCTTTAAGTCTCGCTTTCCGATTATCCGAGATGCGATACTTCATTTGCGATTCGAAACCGAAGCTTCTTTTCGTGCCAGCCGCAAAAATAGACCAATACGATGATAACTTTCTCAGAGAGACAAAGGTGAGCGTCATCTGCGAAGATGCGCTTGCAGTTCAAGTCAAGCAGCAGAGTCCGAATTATTCCGTCATGCCGGTGCACCAAGACGACGTAGCAGCGATATGTTACACCTCTGGCACGACTGGCACTTCGAAAGGTGCTATGATAACACACGGTTCTACGCCAAAGAATTTATTCCGTCATCGCAATAATTGACTGAAGTTTAGGTAATCTGACATCGAATGGGATCACGTTGCAATATTTGTGGGCATTGTCCAAAGCAGACATTCTATTACACGCTCTGCCGATTGATCATATCCATGGGCTTTTCGTGGCTCTGATTAGCTGTTTAATGTCTGGAAGCAGTACAATTCTGCTACCTGCCTTCGATATAGAACAAGTAGTTCGCTGGTTGCCAAAATCTACAATGATGATGGGCGTTCCTACGTACTATACGCGCCTCATAGATTTTGGTCATTGTCAACGAAAGACGCTAGGTCATATGCGACTGCTTATCAGCGGTAGTGCGCCACTTCGGCCTAGTACGTGGGTTCAGTTCGCCGAAAATGCTGATCAAGAAATAATAGAACGTTATGGCATGACTGAAGGACAAATAGTTTGTTCCAATCCTCTGCGCGGTAAACGTAAACCAGGTAAGTCTGTGGCGCAGTACTTGCTCACTGGTCTTAGCATTTCTGTGACTAGGCACCGTGGGGATACCTCTTCCCGGTATCGAAGTATCCATACGCCAGGGCGTACTCCATTATAGAGGGCCCAATACATTTAAAGGTTATTGGGGGCAGGCAGAAAAGACTCGACGTGAATTCACCAAAGATGGTTTCTTCAATTCCAGCGATGTGGCTTGTCTGGACAGTGAAGGTTACGTGCAGATTTTGGGACGAAGCAGCGATATGATTATTACTGGCGGGCTGAATGTTTATCCAAAAGAAGTAGAAGCTGTCATCGATTCAATTGATTCGGTACAAGAAAGCGCCGTTATTGGCCTTCCCGATCTAGACTTTGGGGAAGCAGTTGTTGCTGTCGTCGTTCTTAAACCAGCCGCTTCTGGTCACGCGACCAGTTCAACAATCCTTGCAGAGCTTAGAGGGAAAATAGCGGATTACAAAGTTCCAAAACGGGTTTTCTTCGTCCAAGCTTTGCCTAAGAACCTGATGGGAAAGGTGAAAAAGAACTTACTTCGCGAAAAGCTAAGTAGCTCGTCTACGTAACACGTCTCTTTCTATGGAATTTCTATTCGGACTGAAAAACTTTAAAATAAAACCCTTTTGTTTCCAATGTACACACGGGTTACAAGTTTAGCGTATGGAACTTTCGCAGGGTAATTAAGCTGTTGCTAAATGTAGTCTGGTAACCTCACGTGCTCGATCTTCTTAGACTGTCTAAGAACGTTGTTACTGCGGCATCACGTCCTCACGCAACTACAGTAAAACCTCCCTAATCCGAACGCGTCCAGGCGGCGGGTAGTTCGGATTATGTAAGAGGCTACAGTAAGTCACAGAAAAGCAGGTAATGCAATTTTAGATGTACGTTCCTGGCGTCTACAACGCTATGTCAGTCTCTGCAAGCAGTGAATAGCTTAATGAGGGCAGCGAAGTCCGTCTGATTAAGAAAAACGATTGACCAACGGAAACCAGTTTTTTATATGGCGTGGACGCTCTACCTCGAAGCAACGTGGGAAATGAACGTGTCTTCCCACTGAACCCGCCACGGGCATGACAATCGTCTACTGGACTCCAACTGTTAACGTAGATTCGTTTAATTAATGCGAAGCATCAGCAACAGTCGTCCAACGGGAAGCGAGGTTAAAGTTGCGCTTTAGGAACCTGCATTTCTCGCAGTTTTAGCAATGCTACAGTATAACTGGTAGGCTGTTAACAGGAAAGACCTGCTGCACATTTTCGCTGAATATGACGAACTGAACAGTTTTATTACTTTTTTAGCGTTTTCTTTTATTCAATATTTCCAACATTGAACAAGGAGAAATTACCTGTCCGGATAAAAATGTACATTTCCATGAAGCGCAGACGCTTTGTTCGGGAAGTCTTTAGATGAACATAGGCAAACTATTTTTGGAAAGATATGCTGCGCGTGCGAAATTGCAAGATTGAGGATTCATAAGAATGCAGACCATAACTCAGCTTGCATGTCATTTGGTAATTCCGCGATTACTGTATGGATAGAATTGCGCCTTTGTGGAATGCGTAATCAAGTATCATGACGTGAATGGTTTCCAGCAGTGAGCAGGGATTCAGAACTTCGCTGTCAACGGCAGCGTATGCGAAACTGCTGTAACTGTAATCTTTTGCAACGATCCGTTTGGACATGCTTCGTTTCCTCTTTCGATGCTTGATTGTTGGTTGTCTGTGCGCTAGCTGGTGCAAAGTGGATTTGTTCGTTAGCAACGAAGAGGTCAAGCGTGTTTTAGGTAAAAGCCTTTTGGTTTGCCACTTTTGACCGAAGTAATTGCAAGCAGGTCCCTCTAGGTCTGAACACAACGCTCGCATACGTTGAAGATGGACTTCTGAACGATTACGCGCTGAAGTTCCAAGTGCCTGTTCCGGACGCTATTAGCCAGTTGTTTTTTCAGTGGGTTACACGTGCCAAAGAAAATGTTAGTTTTGTGCAGCTATGGCAACTTTCAAATTGTTCCGCTTTGCTTGTCCTTAGGTCTATTATTCCATCGGTGCTAAGTTAGGAAAGACTGACATAATGGAAACACCTTCCTTCAGCATTCCAACGCAAGGTATAATGCCTACTCAACTGGAAGGTGTGGCATATATTTTTATACCGTTTGATAAGTGAGTGTATTTTTAGCGTTCAGTGTAAACCTAAAATGCACAGGGCGCAAAAATGGTGAGGTAGGCATACAGATTCACGTAAATTATACTTGGCCATCGCCACGTAATGTTTCTAACGTTGTTATTCGGCGGAAGAAAATTTGTTTCCATTCATCCGATGCTGGTTAGTCACGTTTCTGTTTAGTATAACTCTGCTTTATTGTTTTACTTGCAGATACGCTTCCGCATAGTGCCAAAGGTTGGTCCGACTCAGGTACAATATTGTCTTGTTACGCCTTTTATTCCCAACGATATACTTAGGTAGAGCAACGAATGTGTTTTATATTTCGATTGGTGGTCTATTCGGTTTGATCGTCATAATCGCACTACTTCTGGTAGTTTACTTCACTCGTCTTCGGAAGCCAACGTGCGGTTGCGAAATGCAAAGCATTTATCGTGCACCGGCTGTCCAAGAGGTGCTTCCCCCTTGGAATAGCCATGCACAAATTCCTTTGTTCCTCCCGGCTGAGGAAAAAGAAGATCCTACGTTTCCTTGCGGACATGCCGCTTCACTCTTGCAAGCTCATGGTTCGCCAGCAGTTTCCAGGTGAATTTTTGCGGATATTTGAACTTGTGCTTTCATTGCATTCGAATTTGTAGCAGTCCTGCAAACAGGTCACACTGCACCAAACAGATAGGTCAGTACAAACCAGTGTCCATGCAGAAGGCTCAGATTCAGTATTGGCGATCAAGGGAAGTGGACATTGTGGACGCGTTGCAGAAACTGACTGTCGATTCGGATCGAATTGAGTTGGGAAAAGTGTTACTCGAAGGTACTGCTTTTGTTCCACTACACGATAATAAGGAAAAAAACGTTGTCAGGAAATTTTGGTGAAATAGTGTCGGGACTCCTAGAAAAAGATGGCGGCGTTGCCGTTGACATTCTAGGAAAGACTCTGAAAAGTAAATGTGATCAATTTTAAGTTTATGAGCCGGGCTGACTATTTATCTTTTTTTTTTAAGAGAATGCGTCCGAATCTCAGGTGAATCGATTTCTGCGCGAATCTCTCGCGTTCCACGGTATACCATGTCATCCAAACGTTTCTTTCGTCGTTGCTGCATTTTGTATCGAGCCGTCTCTGCCTCTGCTATGCTATGTGCATAGAGGGTTTGGGAATTTGAAGAAATTCCTTCACCAATGTAGTGGTGTAGAGTCTGCGTTATTTCATTCTTTGTCAACCCAAGATTTGGTGTTGATGGCATTGCACATCTGCCGCGGTTTGCTTCACCTTCACCGCAACGGCATTGTTCACCGAGACATGGCAACTAGGAATTGCTTGTAAGCTTGTTACGGTCAGTTACCTAAAATCTCTTTTCCTTTGCTGCAGAGTTGGCGAAGATTTCGTCGTTCAAGTATGCGATACGGGTCTGTCACGAGACCTCTTCCCTCAGGACTACCATTGTTTGGGAGATAACGAGAATCGACCAGTCAAATGGCTGGCACTCGAGTCGCTTGACAAGCATGAATTTAGCACTGCATCAGACGTGGTATGTCTTGTTGTTATTCATTCATTCTCTGCATAATGTGCCACGTAACTAATATTTATTTAGTGGTCTTTTGGCGTAACTCTTTGGGAGTTAGTCTCTTTGGCGCATCAACCTTACCACGAGGTAGATCCATTCGAAATGGCTGCTTTCCTTATAGAAGACCAACGTCTTTATCAACCGTACAATTGCCCTGATGAATTGTAAGCATTAATGTTTTTAATTCTCGCGCAAATAATTAAATTTTGCAGATACGGTTTGATGTACTGCTGTTGGAATCTGCATCCTGAAGCGCGACCGTCCTGTCCTCAGCTGATGGTCGCTCTGGAAGATTTCTACAGTCGCTTAACTTTGTACATATAAATGTAATATACTTCTGTCGCGATCTTTTCCACAGCGCGCTCTTTGCTGTTTGGCTATTGCAAGTGACGCAGTATACAGTTGGTCTAGGACCTGTTTGTGCTTGCGAAGCATATTTTATCCCCTACTTTTTTTGTATAATTGAATTGTTTGCAACTGTATATCCAAGACATCTGCAGTGCGCCTGTGAATGCTCGTCTCGACTAACGTTCGTTGTACCGACTTGGGAAGTAAACTTTACGTCCATTTCTTTATGTTCAGTAAAGATAGGCTTCCCTTCGCAGTCGAATTAAGATTTTCAAGATGTCCTCCAGTCCTCCATTGCTATTATCCGTTCCCATAACCAACGATAGCACTGTTAAAACTCGTTTCTAACAACGCATTGTTCTTAGTTTCAAATGCTGGTCCTAATCAGGTTAGACCAAATGAAATTAGTTGACTAGAAGAGGAACGGTTACTTCTCCAGCTCTGAACTGCCTTTCGCTCAATAGATCACATTCACAATGGAAGTTGAGCCAATGAGAAAACTTCCGTTCCTAGATGTCCTTTCGATAGGGAGAAACATAAAACCGCTTAAGAACTACGGCTTACAGGAAGCCCGCTCTAAGAGATATCTCTATTTCTACTTCAATCACCCGATGAGCGTCACAGTGAACGTTATCACAGGTATGGTTGACTTCACGGTTAATTTGTGTAGCCCAGAGAACTAAGCGAACAACTTAGCCACGTTTGCCTAACCCTACGTTACAATGACTAACCCACTGGGATAATTGAAGTTTGGATAAGCAGACAATTAAGACATGTACAGGTCTTATTTCTCCGGCACTGGAGAAAAAATTCGAAGGATTTGCAAGTCTTTTGACGTTGCTGTGTTCTTCGAAAATTCGACGAATTTAAGATGTCCACTACGGTCTAATAAAGAGGAGCTTTTCGCTGATGAAATATTAGGAGCAGTTTACAAGGTTAGTTGCGACTGCGGAGCTAACTACATTGGCGAAACAGGGCGCACAATAAAGTAGAGGTTCCATCAATGCCAGACCGCAGTCAGTGTATACAATACAGCTGAAAAGCTGCGCCGACGGGAGACTGTAGTCATAAAAGGACGCCTTCAAGAAAAAAAAGATCCGACAAAGATTATGGAAGAGGCGGCGAGCTCTTTGGCCGTTATGGTGGTGGTGACAATGCCTTGGCTGAATGACCAGGTCATTGTCACAAGGTTGACCATCAACATTTTCTCGGATTCGGGAAGATCAAAGAGGCACCGTACATCCGCGCCGATAGAGATGAAGGGGTTATGATTAGATTCACCTGGTCAGCAGTAGCAGTCGCAACGGACCTGCGCAACCATCCGCTGAGCCGACTCATTGACCGTTGACCTTTCGCTCGCGACCACTACTAATGACAATGGTGGCAGTTACCATCTAAATGTTCTAGCGTTGAGAATGGAACAAGGCAGTTCCGAAAGCTTCTCTCTTCATTGGCGTTTCTGGATCAAAAATTGCTACGTTCAACGGGTTTTGTTGTGTTTTCGCTCAACATGAAATTGTACCTCGTTAAAAACCAATTTTTCAAACATGAAAGCTCCTAATTTGTTACTGAAGGACCTATAGAGACCTTGAGCCGTGAAACAGCTCCCGTTAGCAGGCATCTGTCTTTCAGTGACTAACCAGCTTGGGAGAACCAATGGGTGACAGATCATGATCAGTCAAGTACCCGCCCGAATAGGGAAGACTAATCGCATCCGTTTTGATGCCGCCTGCTGGACAGCACCGTGTCGCTGAAAAGGCAACGAAGATCTAAGGGGGCCACGTCGCCGGAGCGCGGGACGAAATTATGGGAAATGGGGTTCTCCATGAAACAGCGAACCTCTTGAAGTTATCACGTTCTGTCGTCAGCGCAAAATGGAGAATATCCCCCTAACGCATCGTTCTTTCACTACGACTACAATTCTATGTTGGTCAAGCAAAATCCAAAGCAACGTACGGTACTTTACTGTAGCCTGAAAATCGTTTCCTTCATCGGAACAAGGCAGCTCCAAAAGGCCTGCTGCTTTTGTGTGTTGTTCTGTTTTGTTTGCCTCACGATAATAAACATTTTCCATCAGTCAGAATGGTTAGCAAACTGCTTTCAGCGTTTGCTAACCATTCTGACCGCTAGCAAGAAAAAGTGAATTCAAAGTCCTTAATAGAAATCCGGTACTCACCCCTTACAAAAAGTTGGACTTAAAGTTTTTTACCAGTCTTATAACGTTGTTCTCATCTGCCACTACACTGCAGTCTATACCCTTTTAATTTGGACATTTTACCTGGCTAGAACAATCTGTATTTCCATTTATACGTACGTCTAACGCTGAAGACGAGATCAGGACTATACACGAAAGCCGGTATGAATAATAAGTAATGCCTGAAACTCGATAAACCGTCAGAAGATTATGGAATTCAAAGCAACAAAACGTCATGTCCAAAGTATCAAGTATCATACGGAAGCCAGAATTCTCTTGAACATACGCTTGAACACAGACTACTCTTTCTTTCTGTGCGGGACGCTTTTGATAGCATGTGGAAAGTGGTGGAACGTATTACTGCAGTTATGGTAGGTATACTTTTTCTGTATTTTACTTTAATTTGTTCTTATTAATTAATCACTGATTGCTTGCAAGTTGTTTCGCCTTTTAGCTTCAGGCATTGATAATCAGTAAGCGAATGGCAGCGATGGGAAACGTGCTTCTAAACTAACGAAATGGCATGGTTATATCAATGTAAAACCCGTATTTTAAAAAATGCATCAGCATTTAAGTTTTCGGAGCATTAAAATTCCATTATAGCCAAACTTTGAAATTATATCGAGATAAGCCTGAAACTGCAGGGACCAAGCTTCCTAAGCCTCTGTCTCTGGGTCAAACAGCCTGTACGCCGCAATAGGCTTCCTCTCCGTAACCTGTTCACAAGCACCTTTTGGCAGCATCTCTTACCTAAGGCAGACTAAAGTCGACTCGCCCCAAAAGTCCGCACCAAACCTCGTGGCTAATTGTTACCATCTCGTCGAGTCAATAGTTAAACCTCAAAAGTTTACTTTTTCCATTCGTTTAGCCATTCAACAAAAACTCCACATGCTCACGCAGCAGCTCCGCTCGCCGGAAGACACCTAACCCCCAGCACTGTCACACCCAGTGTATAGGTTTTAAAGGGTAGGTAGGAAGGCCTCCTGGCTCTATGTTGCTGACTTTACTGATAAGGAGCTCAAGGCGAACGAAGTAATCTGAAGCAAAGCTTTTCATTTAGGGGGTTTTCGCAGTTCTCTTGTTCTTGACTGTGGTATGTCGCTATGAATCCTCTTTTGGATAATTTTACTTGCAAGTCGCACCCTAACCGGTTTTGTTCCCGCACTGTCAACTCGCTCAGCAGGCTGCTGCCTTACATGTGCTAGATCCTCGTCCAGCCGTTCTTTTTTCGTTCGCAGAATTCGCTGCACATCGTTAGGTAACTTTGCAAACCTTCTCTCAATACTTTCACTTTCTTCCGAGATTCTGTGCAGCGCCTTCGGCATAGCCGGTACTGTTAAAGGTTCGGCAGTATTCTTCTTTTGTTCCTGGAAAACAATTTACAGAGCGGCAAACTGTCACGCCATCTTACTTCTTCGTATGCAGTTTTTTCATAGCTCCTTTCGATGTGTATTTTAAGACTATTACATTTCAGCTGATTTGCACATTCTTCAGTAGATTTCGGCGGTTTATCGTTCACTGCCAAAATTCGGTCTCCTTTTCGAAGAACATCCGCAAGCGGACTATTTGCTTCTACCTCGGCTACACATACAGGAAATCCATGCACAGCTATTCCAGGAAGTGAACCAAAAGATTTTCTCGCAACTGTTATTTGGAAATAGTACTTGTTCTTCCTTGGTCCGGGAATTACATGATAAAGAGGGAACGATAGTGGATCGCGACTCAAAGTTTCACACTGAACCCTTTAGCGAAAAACGAAAAGCTACATTCAGCATTTCAAATGAATTTTCTTACTCAAAATCTGCTGATGTCTTCATCTGACTAACAGAAATTGGATTCAGCTGATCTGTCGCCAAAGGACTTAAACTGTTCTCCGTTAGTTTCGTAGTAACAGAATTGGCTATCCCCTCGCCGCGGGATTCTTCAGCCAGCTGTACATTGGAACTGTTTGTTTCATTCTTATTCAACGCCGTCCTGCAGTTTTCTTCGTAAAGTTTGTCCAGAATTAAGCGCTCCAATTCCGCATTTCCTAAATCGGTTCTGCCGGACGCTTCTTCAATTACTAAAAGCTTTGTTTATAGCAATTATTAATTAGGGCAGATGTATTGCGTTACGTTTCATTGTTTCTGGAGATACCCAGTCAAGTGAAGGTTTTTCTGTACGCTCTAAAAAAATGCGTGTAGTCTCTAGGTGTTTATTTTATTTATAAACGTTCAGACAAGTCCTGAAAGCAGAAAATCCTTACTTTTCTTCTCGGACAGCTGAAAATTCATTGACTTGGACTTTTCTACAATTTTTTCAGTTTCTATTTTTATAATAAGCTTGCACTGTTTCTTACTGTCCTCCACTTCCTTGGCAGAAGCTGCTTTTTCTGAATTAGATGTTTCCTGCTGGTTGCTCATGAATAGTACCGGTGGCTCAGTGGATTACATTTGACGCATTCTGGCCACTATGAAAGAGTATTTTAGGTTCACTTAAAACACTAGCTCGTTTGAAGCTACTTTAAATTACATGTATGTAAACAGGTAAGTTTATAATTGCTGTTTAATAATTTATGCACTCTGCGTGTTATTAATGAGGTTTCCGCACTTTTAAATGACTTTAAACTAATCGAGCGATCCGTAGATCACCGATCCCCCTGGAGCAGAGCTCGCTCATAGTATATGCAGCTCCGGATGTACCTGGCAAAAAATCTTATCGATTTGGTGCTCGCACTGAGCGAACCGTCACCTATGGGAAACTTCCTGTCAGGCAAGCTGTTTCTAGCGAGCACGTACAATGTTGCTTCTCTCCTCTTGTTTTTCATTAAGAAGCGATCATCGTTTTATGTTTCCCCTTCTCTTTTCATATTCTTTTTTTCAACAAAGGACATTCATTTCACTCGTTTTACACTTTACCTAAATATTATTAATATTTGTCATTCTACGCAGGCATTGTGGGGATCGGATATCTCCAGAAACAACGGAATATAACGCAATTATTAATTGCTGTAAACAAAGCTTTTAGCAATTGGAGAAGCATACGGTAGAAGTGATTTCGGAAATGCGGAATTTGAGGCAAAATAGGATAGGCATACTAACGGGAAAATATCGGGAGAAAAATCGAACACATCATGCAGCCTTCTTTGACTTCGAAACAGCCTTCGTTACGCTACCGCACTCAGCTATATGCTTCATTCTCGGAAAGCATAAGGTCCCTGAGGAATACGTGGATTGGATAAATGATCTAGAGGGACGTCACGAACAGAGGACATAGTGCAGGGGAGACGCAGGCTCTATCAATCAGTAGCGAAACATAAGGGTTCTGCTCTCTTCCCGCTGTTCTTCATCACGATAATGGGATAGTTGTCAGGGACATTCAAACGCAGTACCTGCATACAATACCGTATGCCGACTATCTCGTTCTCGTAGCGGAATCGCGAGAAGCATTAGAGAAAAAGTTAATCGTCTGGAAAAACTAACTAGCACGATCAACCAACTAACTTGCACTCTTCTCTTTTTCGCCGACGAGAAAAAGTTAAACATTAGGAGCTCTTCAATTACGAAAATGCGCTGCGGAAAACTGAGCACGCTTATCGCTGCTGTAGCAGAGGGCTGTGAAATTGCAGCAACAATACCCGCAGTAAACGACAAGAATGAGAAAAAATATATGCTTACATATATTTCATATGCATATTTGCTACGAAAAAAAACAAACCGTTTAATTTATGCACACACAAATGACTTCAAATCCTTTGAGCTTTCGGAGTCTGGCGTAGTCCTTTCTCAACGATTAAAAACATGGACCCTCGCGAGGTGACTGTTAGCAATGTCAACCGTTTGGAATTTCAACCCATTTAACCTTTCGACCCATAACGTATTCAGGAAAACCTCCTGGAGCTGGGCCTATTTGAAATTCTGAATTTCCCACAAACTCAGAGCAATAAACATCGGTCGCAGGAAAACAACAGCGAATTGAGGTAATGTTGTGTCTTTGATTGACCGCCATCTTGATTCCCGGTACGCACAGTTTCCACACTGCTTCACATCTGCGTGAATTCCTATGCACGCATGAATGCACCCAGCGGTCAAGACAGCGTCATTCTTTTTCATACTGAGCTAGCTTCTGTTTAATTGTGCGAAGGAGCCAAATCACCCACCTAATCTTGGAGGTACTTATGAGGACTTTTTATCGCGTCTGGGTACTGTATACTCAATAAACGGTTACTAAATGTCTCAGAGTGAGTGTGTTCGCAGCTATCAAAGCTAAGACACAACAGATAACTCGTTACCATTGTACAGAGCAAAAAAGACGCATGGATGGCGCCCAAACAGCAATGGACAAGCGGTAACTTGCACCGTTCGTCTCAACTGGAATCTTGCGGCAAAATGATTCGCGTCAACGTAAAGCGCACTCACCTGGTACCATGCGACAAGCACAGAAATCTGCATAATGCGAACTGCACCAACAAGCTACTCACTTGGTCTCCAAAGCTTGAGATTTTCTCAGTAAGTTATCACTCTACCGCAGGGAATTTCGTAAAAGACCATAGACATAGAAACAAGTAACCCATTACGAAAAGTCTTCTGTTCAAAACCAGCCACGAGAAGGCGACATTGAAGTGCCTCCATAAAAACGGGCATTTTTCGGTGATTCTGCATAGTTACAGTATGCCGGGTTGGCGATTAACAGGAAAGATCCGGAAATTCCACACGCGCGTGCAAAAAAAGCTGCATTTTCAAAGCAACCGTCTACAGATGGCGGAATATGTGGATTATTTTCCGGCATCCACCACTGCTTTGCATTGAACCTGCTTTTCTTTCTATGCGAAGAAACGATGGGATGTTTCAGCGATTGCCCTTATGATTTTAGATCGTTTCTTGCTGTTCGACGATAAATTGTTTTTGTAGTTTTTTTTATTTCTTATTTTAACCTAGTTCCATTGGCATAGTAAAGGATTGTGTGATTTCTTCACCCATTACAGCAACTTTCTCGTTTTATAGTAAAAGTTTGTTTCAACAAAAAGTTCAAAGTTTGCAGATCCCGCTAACTGTTAGAGTAACAAAAGTCAGGTGTAAGCTGATGGCAGACTAGCCAGGATCGAAAAAATCTAAACTTTTTTCTTGAGTACTCGTTTTCAGTAAAACGGAAAAGTTGCTGCAATGCGCAGTGAAGCCGTCTGTTAAGTTTTTAATCGAACGACCAGGCAACACACAACCAACGTACCTCACTTCCACGTAACCGACCGTAATCTTACGTGCGCAGGTTACAAGGAACCTGAGCATCGTTGGAGTCGCAGCCGTAACACCGTCATTTGATTCGATAGCATTGTTAACGTGGTTTAGCAAACGTTTAGAAATGACGCGGTTTTGCTCACTTTGGTTGACAGTTGGTGTCTTCATTCGTTTTCTCTTTTGTATAAGTTTTCTTGATATACCCGAAGTGCAGTTTTGATGTCCTACAGTAGCTCTATTAAACTTTTTGTACAAAAGTTTATAAAAATGTAGTCATACAACAACTGGAGACAAATGTTCTTCGTTGATGTCACTTTCATTAAATCTTAGCTAATCTTGAATGACAACGTAAGCGTTGCGGTAAGTGTCATTGTTTTCAGGTAAAGGCGCTATAGCATTCATGTCTGCAACTTTCGTTTGACAGCTGAGGAGGCAGAGATATGGAAGTACAAATGCAATAGGTTTCGTTCTCTGAATCAGTCGATGATTCGTCTAAATATGGCCCTCTTCAGTCGGTGATATTTGATTATACGGACCATTGGAGTCCGAGAATTGGTCTGCTTTGCATTCAGTTGTTTGGTTAGCTCAGCTATGGTGGGAAGCAGGATACTACGATTCTGCGCTAGTCCAGAATTTCTTCTGCTCTTTTACGGCGTTCCATGCGGGGTTATTTTAAGCGTTCTTCAGCCATTTCTGTTCCAAAATATCTGCTTGCATTATTCAGAGGAGAACTTTGACGTTGCTGACTGTCAAGGAGGTTTGAGCGTTGATTTGCAAATGAAGCTGGAGGCAAGTACATCGATTTATCAAATTTTCATGCAGCTTGCCGCTGCCATACCTGGAATCATAAGCGTGCTCTTTGTGGCTACTTGGTCCGACGAACATGGTAGAAAATTGCCCCTTATATTCGCTTTAGCAGGTGCACATATGAGCGCTTTGGTAATGACTGTAAGTGCAGGCATCCCAAGCTTATCAATTCATTGGATGTTATTTTCTCAAGTACTTACCGGTTTATGTGGGCACTGCATCATATTGTCACTGTCATTTGCCATGATTGCCGATATTGTACATGAGCCTAAAATGCTTACTATTCGTATGGGTACAGCAGGCAGCTCTTACGCATTGGGTCTTCTCGTAGGTACTTTGTTGTGTAGCTTTCGATCATTCGCTTATACAACCAAGTTTGCCCTTGCTTGCGGATGTTTTACATTTGGTTTCTTCTTTGCGCTATTCTTCCTAGCAGAAACATATCAACCTAATTGTGAGAATGAATTAACTTATTTGCCTTCAGTGCAACGAACTGCTACCGCCCAATTAATTTTTCACAACATTAAGAGTTATTTCTGTACGTTTTTGAAGCCGAGGAGTGACGCGAAACGGGCCCATCTTTTAGTATCTCTCACAGTCTTCCTCTTACTGTATATGTGTGACGCAGGTACGTGTGAGTTTGTTGGCTTTCTCTGTTTTGAAAAGGTTTTCTAGGTATGCCTGGTCTTCAATTGCTGTTTCTTAAACTACCCCCTCTGAATATTTCGGATGAAAAATATGCACAGATGATAGTCATACATACAGGAACCGCAATCATTTGTTGTACATTCGTGCCAATTTTACTAAAGCGACTCAACATTAATGACATCACTCTTGTACTTTTATGCATTGTCATTTCCATAAGCAGGATGATTGTTTTTGCAGTAACCATTCACCCGGTTATGATGTATATTTGTAAGTGTTTAGATGTAGTGTACATTTTTTCGAGTTAACTTTTTCAGCATCAGTTTTGGGAGGAATGGCGTCTGTCTATTTTCCTGCGTTCAGATCTTTTCTTCCACATATGGTTGATCAGAATGAAAGAGGTAACATTCGCGCGTAAGTATTGATAACACCATTGAATGATCAACATTGTTTTCCAGCCCGTCTTTTCACGGCCGTAGCTCTTCTCGAACAAATAGCGCCTTTACTATCTTCTTTTGTTTTCAATTACCTTTTCGCTGTAGTGGTCTCGTACTTTCCAGGTACCGTGTTTTTAATTTCTGCTGCGATACAGTTTGTTCTATTTTGTACAATGGCATGGATTCGCAAGCAACTGTTAGATAGCTCTGACGTGCAGCGATGTATCGTAAACGATGATGAAATTGTTCCGTATGCTAACTGAGAACGCCCATTTGCAGATATTTCAAATCCAAAAATGCTTGTTCATATTAAACGCAGATACACTGAACGCCTAAGGCAGTATTGTTGTAGGCATCGGCATAAACATATAAGCAGGTAGCCTGTGCGTCAGTATTACATCCTCCAACGATGCAGTGTTGGTTTCTCTATAGTAAATGCCACCGCTGTCTTTCCAATAGACGAATGCAATATACAGGTCATCGCCATTCGCTGCTGGAGAATGGGCTACAATGCATTCCGGGTATCGTATTAGTGGCCTCAATATTCGGAGTTAAGAGCGGGTCAAATATTCCTAGCGCCAAATAAGTCATGCTTTGAAGTGCAAGCTGGTCTCCAGGTAACCAGATGGAATCATGTGCTATCATGCTCAACTTATTTATGGTACTGACGCAATGTACCCGTTAATCACAGCATTTAGATTAACTTTTTCTTGCTCTGCAATATTGTATCTACATTATGGCAAACCTTATTTATATATAGATAATTCTCGATATTTCCCTCAGATAAACGCAGTTTTCCTAACTGAAAAGTGTGGGCGTATGACAAAGTCTTCCCGTGTTTTTATCCAGCGAGAGCAACACAGGCCACGCGGTAACCTTATGCGCTTTCTTCAGTAATAAGGCAGACGAGGCGACGTACAAAATTGTAAGCTTTGAAAACGAAGCATGAGTGGTTCCGAAAGTTTCTAGGCTTTCGTTTATGATTATGTATAAATAAACTATTTGTATTGCATCCGTAATAAATAAATATATGAAACTTCAAAACGCCTTCATAAAGTCTTTCATATTCGATGTGCAAAACGTAATATTAAAACTGAAGTTTCTTACCGTCTATCTCAGACTTCACGCCTGTGCGCACATTTGATCCAGAAGGAGTGACAAGAGATGTGAAAAACAAAAAGATTCAGGGAACTGCACATGCTTCTATTTGCTGTACAAGTATCCCACCTGCTTTTCAGTTAACTGTGTGCACCCGTTTTTATCCTTACTAACGTTATAAAAGACGTCCAAAGGCCAATGTTGGAGCATATTCTCCACAAAGTTATTGTCATGTGTGATTAAAATCAACTGGAAGTGCTTTTCCACCGATCGAACTGTCAGTAAGTCTGCCAAAGCACATGCTAAACTTTCAGAATTCGTTGCGTCAAGGTTCGTGGTGGGCTCATCCAAGGTGAAAAAACCACAGTTTGACGAGAAGACTTCGCCCAGAGCGATACGAATTATAATCGACGCCAAAACCTTTTGCCCAGCGCTGCAACGGCCTCTCATGTCTAGCTCAACACCGTCGCAGAACATGACAACTCTGGAAAAAGAAATGTCAACAACCATACACATGCACACACATAGACAAACCAATTACACGACTTTCTCATTCAAGTCACTTGGATAGAACCAGATTACATCTATGACTATGAATGGAGTGGTTTATATATATATATATATATAAACCCGTTATCTAGCACACAGATCGCTGCTCTTTATGCGCTCTATTCAATTAGAATCTAACCCACCAACATAAGCCATTGGTTCCTTTCTTTCTTTTTCTCTTCTTACTTCTCAATCCCTGTATTCTATTATCCTTGCGAGACCCTACTCTTGAGGTTTACTCCTAACTCAGTTGTTCTCTCTTTCCTTATTTATCTTATTTTATTAGCTTTACCATTACTTGATACATTACGTATTTTGCGTTCACCTTTACATGTACCACAAACGGTTTGAACTAAAAAGCTTCTTTGAACTATTACCACACCGAGAACCTTGACACATCAGAGACGATTACTGTAGGTGTGCTCATGACGGGAGTAAGAATGTCTTAAAAGCTCCAAGAATTTTTTCCGCATTAAATGGGTGCTCCATTAAAAAAATCTAGAATGTGAAAATTTTACACCCGATATTTCAGCAAATAACTTGCGATATGTCAAAACCTGGAAATAAAACAAGGGCCCATGCTCTGGACAAGTACAGTAAAGGGTACTGTGCCTGCATCCTGCTGATTTTTCCCTTCATTAACAGTATATGAACAACTCTTTTCTTGTACTTGTACCCTTCTTAACAGGTAACTGGAATAGTGCCTAATCACAAAAGTAATACTTAAAGCTTACGGCTGAAAATGCCGATGTTGGTGGTTTTTACTGGAATATACAATTGTTGTTTAACGCACTTGTCTAAGGCGTTTAGTATTAATAGAACTAAGGTGAAGAAAAAGCTTAAAGCTTCCTAGGAGAGGAAAATATGATAATGAAAGTATACTAATCGGTTAAAAGCGTCCTATCTTCAACAACCACTATATGGGCTGATTAATTGCAAGTTTAGGCATTGAGTAAACCATTCCTCAACTACTTGCTTATCGTGAACGAGGCTAAAACTTTTTATCATATTAATAAGTCGCTATCCAAGCTGAAAGCTTGCTAGGAATGCTAATGTGCATAACGCAGGTGCAAACAAACAGCCGATTAAGGCTAACGCGGCGTATGTCGTACCTGTAATTGTAGGATCGCCTCTTTTCCATGCTTACTTTAGCTTCTTCAGATTTGATCTCCACATAGTCGATGTCATTGCCTTTGTAGACAGTTTCCCATAAATCTCTAATAATACCGTTGATCTGTTGCATCTTGGATTGGTGGAACACTATAATTGCATTTTCCAACGCTTGCGCGTATTTCAGCAAGTCCTCGCAGATAATGTTCGCTACGTGGATGTCAATGAGCTTATTCTGATATACTTTGTTGGCATCTTTACAACCTTCTGATTCTAGATCCTTCATTATTGATTCTTTTCTTGCTTCGAGAACTCCCAACCTCGCGGTTGATTCATTGTATTTTTTTAGATGCAAACAGTACTGCTCATTCAAATCGTCAATGTCGAACTCTTCCCTATTGAATGTGAGATCGGCAAGTTCGTGTTGTAGTAGAGAAAGCTTTTCCTGCATTTCAAGGCATATTTGTTTCTCCTTTCTTAACTTCACGTTGTCAGCCAGTTCACGTTTACGGACGTCTGCTTGTGACAAACCATTTCGTACTTCGTAAAGGCGGCTATTCTCGGTTGACCTACGTTTCTGCAAATCAGTTATACTGCCCTGCACCTTCATCAGCTCTTCTTGAACAGCATCTATGCGATGCTGACGTTCAAGTATACACTGCTGTTTTACATAGTTTTGCAAGTTTTCCAGCTCTTGCAACCCTTTGCTATGGTTTTCAATTAACAATTCTTCTAAGCGAGAACTAGTTGTCCATTTATCTTCCAATTCGTTAAGCTGGAACAATAGTTCTTCGTTTTTCCTTTGCCAGCAAGCTAAGTCGCGGTTAGCCTCTTCCTCTTCCTTGCACAATCGTTCTATATCAATCAGAATTTCCTTATGCTGTCGGCTCAAACTAGCAACCTGTTCTTGATTCCTAAAAATCCTAGCTTTCTCTTCCGTTAGTTGGTGACTTTTGTCGCGCAGCGCTTGTAGACGATCACGTTCAGCGTTCAACAGAGACAGGGAATGTTCCATATTAGTACCTATCGTACACAGAAGTCCGCGTTTGTCTTCCAACAAACGTTGCAACTCGCTTGATGGTAGAGTCGCATCAAATGAGCGCAACTTATTCCGGGCAGTTGTAACATTTTCCTCAAGCTTTGTGATTCCTTCATGTAGCATGCTTATCATTGCGGCATCACCTCGCAGAGTTTCAACCACCTCTACGTCATTACTAAGCAAATTGAAATTTTCTCTGGCCTTAACGAAAAGTGCATTATTAAAAGCCCAAAAAATTGCCAAAAGAATTGCAGACTTTGTCCAATGACGTCCTGAGGGCATTCACTCTCTCACATAGAAGAGTGCGCAGTTTGTTAAGCTCTGGTAGAGTGCTGTTTTCTAAGCGATCTTTCGTATCCAGAGTACCTCGTTGGTCAAGTAGTTCATCTCTACGTTTCATCAGAGCATTTATGTCAGTATCCAAAGATTGCTGGCGATTGGGAATAGCCGACATATCTTCGCTGACCTAAAAGCACGCACAGACTTCATTGAACCTGAACTTTTTGCAAAGTTATGCAATTAAATTTAAGTAGTGCAGTAACAAGCAAGCTATTAGTAATAAGACTGAAATTTACATAAAGAACAACCTTACAAGGCCAGCAACGTGAGACAAATGAAAGTCTTGACGATGCACTCAAAGTTTTTAGCAAATCATTAGAAGATCACATCATACTCCGCCTGCGCGGACGAAAGAAAGACGTTAACGCCTTAAACAACGTTGTTTCAAGCAGCTTCAAAATTTTTGAAAGCACTTTTCAGTCTTTTCAGGAGAAAGTTTCTTTCAACGCGTATATCACAACACGCTTCTGTAGTTGCTTCCAAAAGAAATTGACCAGAATAACACACAAACAAACAGTCAGAAAACGAACCGATCGCTCAGAACTACCATACCTCGATTGACAGGTTGATAGATCCTATCAATCTTCCTTCGTTAAAGACGGGAGCTGATGGTATTGAAAGCTTTGAGTCTATCTTATTGTACATTTTTGCTCCATTTAAGCGTCGGTACTGTGATACCTTTCATGAGAGCACACTCACCTGTTGCCAGGAACCGCGTTTTCAGATTCCACCTGCTCTTTCTCAAAGAACGAACGCGAAAGGTCGCGAGATTTCGAAAAAAGGACGCAACAAATGTCAGAAGCTTAGAAATATGTTCCAAAAGTTTCATTCAAAGTTGGTAACTATCATTCTTGTATTTCAACACACTTGCCCACTAGTTGAGCTTCACTGCTTCGACTTCAGACGCTGTTCAAAACATACGGTCAGAGTTAAGGGATGGCAGAGTTTTGCTTTTGCTTATAGCGTTTTCCAGTTGCAAAATCTAACCGCTATATTGAAACAATCAACGCGTAGTTTACGGGAACTTTTTTGAGCCGTCATCAGCGTGTAGTGAGAAGCGTCAAATAGACGATGTTCACTACCAATCGTTGGCAATAGGAAAGACGGTTTTAAAAACAGGAAAAAACTCTATCAACACGCTAGAAAACAACCGACATTCAAAAGTGATGCGGTTAGAAGACACAAACAGTATCCAGGAAACATGGACAGCCCATTCCATACCCAGTTTTACTTGCAGGTTTTTAGCAAAAGCTTCTTAAGCAACCGTTACTCATATACAGAAAAACCAATGTGAACATTGTGGGCCCTATCTAGGTCGTGCGTATGGACTTATTTAGTAGTGCTATTGTCCCCTTAATTGCCGTGGGACAAAGGAGAGCGTTCTTGTACTGGTTCAAATTAAAACTTAGCTCATTGAAAGATTTGTTATTGTTTCAGCACCAAGTTCATCTTGCGCCAATGATAAACGCCAGGATGCTCAATTCTTTTGCATAGGTCAGCTCGCGTGCTGCTCCACATACACAAAGGTATTTTTACTATTTTTCCATGTGAAGTTCTGAAGGAGAATCATCATTGTTATTTGTCACTATGCACCCAAGCAAGGACTACTGGGACAGCAAGTTTTTAACTTGGAACGTAAGTCCCAACCTAATATCCTGCCTTGCCTTGCTAACCCATTGATATAAACAAGTTTATTTTAATTTCAAATAAGTTTACAATGATCAAGTACCGATAATCAGGTATTCATTATTGCCTACAACTAAAAACCATCTATTGAGGAGGTCTACAACACTGTCCTAATAGAAGCAGACTGTCTTCGACTGCAAAAGAACTGACAGCATGCTTTTCCTCACATCTGACCACTGTATTTAAACTTTCCCCAGAAAGATGGCTTTCCTGAGAGCGAAAGAGGTAATCAACTGACGGAGAGAGCTTTGGGGAGCACGATAGATACAGACCACCCCCCAAACCGTTCATTCAGAAACTAGCGAGCAAATTCGACGACATGCGGTCTCGTGTTGTCTTGCTGGGAGAAAACTTGGCTCCTCCAGTAAGAATCGAGTTTGCCTTTAAGTCATCACTGAACTTATGATAAAAAAAACTTTAGCAAGGAAAATAGCTGGAAAAGAAGCGGGAAGAAGGTTTATCTCAACTGTCTCTCCCGACTCCTGTTATCGCCATTTTGCGTCGATCAATCAGGACAGGTACATAGGTCCATCAGATCAAAGACAACGGGGGGATAACAGGTCTAAAGGGAACAGGGAGCATGATTTTGAAAAGCACTGAAATAAATTTTTTTCTAGCACAGCAACATTTAACCGCATGCCGCCACGGTTGTTCATGAGTTTCTGAAAGTGGGGACGGTAGGATATCTGTTATCCAGCATATTCTCCATACCTCTCTCATTCAAATTAACGTCTGGTCCGATTTCGTAAGAACAAATTTGCTGGGAAAAATTGAAAAAAACTTTGATGACATGGAAAGAATAACACTGTCGGCCTTTTCTCAGCCAAAGGTTGGTTCTTATGGAGATAATAGTACGGATCTGTCCAACGGATTAGCAGCAGGTTTGAAACAACAATGCTGAACACGTGATCGACAGGTATTTCTTTGTCCGAATGCAACGTAATTGTAAAATAAACCTGCTAACGGAGAAAAGATTTATAATTCAACGAACTCAAATTTCTGTAACCACGCAAAGCCACTGATTCACAGCCAACCTATTGCTGAAGCTTAATTCCATCATAGCAGACTAACAACTATTAGTAAAACAAACAAGGTCGCTTATGATGAAACAAATCGTGCGTCTGACTGCGCGGTACAACTACGAAATGATCCCACCGTTAGGTCACAGATTAAACACGTCGATTCCAATGTATTAACAATTTACAACTACACTGAAGATTTTTGATGTGCCCACGAGGAAGTACTCATAGTACTTCTGACAGAGCAGTCTTGAAAATAAGCTTTGCCTTTACGGCCTTTTCGAAACCACAAAAATATACGAATTAATGCAGCTGGTGGTTTTTCCGTCACATGTTGTCTCGTGGGCGGTTGTGATTGTTGCTCTTTACACTGAACCAATGAAATCATCAATCGATTAGATGTATTCCTCAAATATTGCACTTTCTTTGATGAATCACGAATTCGCTCGTACAGAGTACAGCCTCTAATGAAGACCTGATCAGCGTTCACGCGCACTCCTCGGTAGAAACTGTTTATACAGGCTTATTAGTAGGCTACATAAGAAACCTACTCCATGATCATATTATCACGCAACCTTCTTTTCATAATAGCACATACGGAGGGAGAGAAAAAAGTTACAAAGCTTAGTGAGTAACAATTCTCCTGTACGAAAGATATTGTATTTTAACCGTTCATTCTCTGCAACGCTAAATTTTCTTCATGTAGTCGAAATGTTGTTTCGAAAGACAGGATGTCTTTTAACAGGCTTGAGTTGTTTCATTGTTGATCTTCTGATTCACGGAATTCGCCTGTTGGATGTACCTGTAAGTAAACTTCAAAGGAGTGATTCTCTGTCAGCAAGCGTCTTTGAAGTTTACTTACAGATACATCCAACAGGCCAAACACGTGAATCAGAAGATCAACTATGGAAGTCGAAATGTTAATCAAATGGATTTGTAATACCAAATTGGGTAAACCTGAATTACACAGTATCTGCGAAAATTATTCAGGCTTATGCCACATAGAGACCTACGCAGCCCAGATGTATTTCTTTAATGGAACTATGCGACTTAGCGAAATATTAACATGACCCGACAAACTGCTGTTTTTATCAAACGGAAGGTAGCTAACAGCGCATATTCTGAAAAACTGACTATTTCGTCTTGTCATTTAGCAGGCAGTCATTAAGGGTACATAAAGATGAATATTTGGCTTCGATGAAACATTAGTTACTATTTGAATAGACAAGATACGCTGTTCGTATAGTCTGAATCATCAAGCGCAAAATGTTTGCATAACATGCGTTGGCTGTTCTGCCCTGCAATAAGGTTAACTACTATATAAATAATTCCCGTAACAGTTGAAGGCGTTTTAATTAGTCTCACTCTAGAAAAGCAGAAAAAGAAGAATTACATTTAACAGTGTACGTGTCCGTGTAAGACGGGTGGTGACAGTAAAACTACCACTCGTCTTAGGGCAAGTGTTTACAAAATCAGCTAAGACACATTCACATTTTTCTAAGCAACGGGTTAATGAAGAAAGGAAGTGTCGGGAAGTGCAAAAAAGGATCTTCAGCCACGCTTGCTTATCACGAACTTATTATTGCCTACAAAAAAGCATAGCCTCTTAATTGATGCAATGTTATTTCCGTCAAAGTTTTGTTCGCACCAAACCTTTACCGTGGAATTTGCAGGAATACTGCTCAAGAATTGCAATGAACGCAGTCCATGTTTACCTATCTTTTACGCTGCTATGCACTGTGACGTTAGCGCATAGGAGCCACCACCAAAGTTATTAAGCAGGTAAATATTCATTTTAATGCTGCATATTGAATGCTTTAAGAGCAAAGACATTTGCATGGAAAATGGAAAAACAAGTACAAAGAAGAACATCCAGGTTCGTGTCCATCAATGGGGATCGAAAAACCATCAACTGGCCGTGATGACAAGTGTACTTCGGATAAGGACTGTAAAGCAAACCAAAAATGCTGCCCTACAATTAGCGGAAAAATGTGCATGTCGACAAAAGATGGCCCTGATGAACCGAAACCAAACGGTAAGTTAATCATGCTTTTAAGTACTATTCATGAATTTTTCTATCAGACATCAGACATACGAAAGATGGAGAATGCCCTGCTGACACAGAATCACGCAGCAAAAATCGCTTTAGTTATAGATCGCGGTCGTGCACGGTGGACAAAGACTGCCCTGGACATAGGCTATGCTGCCGGACAGACATAGGGCCAATTTGCATGTTGCCAAGGACGGAAAATCCTAGATCGAGTACGTTGCTTATCACAATACTAAATTTGCACATGTTAATTTTGTCCATCAAGAGAGTTAAACAAAGGTGCTGACAACGGGACAAGTTAAGTTTGAGAACAATTACGGTACTCCCAAGGGGTTCAGAGCATACAGCTAGTTCTCCTATAACGCATTTTTCATCCATACGCTATTTTGAAATCGTAGCACTTTCCCACATTACGCGATTCCGTTTTCGCTCATACGCGATTTTACCGCCTGAAAAGCGTAGGTGTATGCCGAAGTCTTTAAGTGCTTTCATCCACCGAGAGCAAACCAACGCGTTGTTCGGTCTCGTGCAGGCGAAAAACTAATTCTAACATGATAAAAATGTTTATGATTCAAATCATAAGCTTAAATCTTAAAATGGTCATTAACAACAAAGTAGAAGTCCGGAAGAACCCATCAAAACAATGCATGCATTGTCTTTAACGGAAGCTTATCCCAGATCTGATCTGTGATATTAAAGATTTCGCGTATTTTTCTAAAGTACGCAAAATTATTGAAAGCTGTGTCCAGCTGGCTAGGCTTAGCAGAAACAAAATATCAGAATGTCAATAGGATGAGCTGGCAACAGATGAGCAGCAGGAGAAGCATGTGACGAAAATCAGTAAGCTCTTCTGCGGCGACTGATTGCCGCTGAACTATCAGATGCTTCAGAAACTATTGAGAACCGGTTACACCGCTTCGAAGACAATGCTTGTAAAGTAAAATTCAATTGATTTGCCACAAAAGTAATCTGAGCTAACTTGTGGCCATAGAAGTAGGTGCTGTGCGAAAAATGAATATGTGCAAAACAAAAAAACCTGAGTTTTACTTTAATACAACGAAGAAACTTTGTGACGGCGACGAAACGCTACTTTTTACGTCAATAGGATCGCTGTTCAGCCATAACTAAGGATAGCGAGATACAAACAATGAATCCAATCAACATACACTTTTTTCTAGGTACGAACTCATGTTATAACTGAGCGAACCTCTTTACATAAGCTAAAAACGAAAGCGCATAGCTCTTGAAAGCGGCTATGAACTCTACCCGGTGTAAAGGGTTCTCTTATAAAAGTTACCAGCTAATACATGACGGCGATAAAAGGAAAGAACACGCTGCTTAGACTACATAAAAACATTCATACGTTTTCGTGTCTAACGCTTTAATAAATAGCTAGTGCATAAGAATAACGCTTTTTTCAACGCACTTTGATTTTTCCCTTGTTTTTTACAAATAAGCAATCGCCCATTCACAACTTTCCAATCTTTTCGCGGATGAAGGAATTTTCCGGTCTTTTTTCGACAGAAAAATTTCTCTTCAACAATTTCACTCGCTTGATTATAACGTGAAATAGCGTGACACTAAGTTCCTATCTACAGTAAAAATTTCATATTTGTTCATTTCAGTAATAAATTTCGCGAAATAGCTTAGACGCCTGCTAAATGAAATGATTTTTTCTGGAGCTTTCATGTGCACGCCGAATATTTTTCGCTGGGTTGCATTAGTGCTGAATAATTCTGCTTATAATTGACGAGGACAATATTGTGCGTTTAAACAGTGTTGTAGGGAATGCAAGAGCAAGCATTGTAAAGCTTTTCTCGCGTTTCATACTCTCCTTTTTTTATTCGAATATTCTTTCGCTACTTCGCTTACCCCTCCCGCTGGAGTTTGTTTATCTCTTTTTATTTGTTTTACTAATTTTCTGTGTTCCACCAGAGTTTCCGTTACTCCTTTTTGTTTTTCCCTTCTTTCTTTTCTTTTTATTTATCTTAATACTGTTACCTGTTTTTAAGCCTCTCGGGAATAATGTCCTTTAAAGCAAATAGTTTGACTAGAGGCCCACTAACGCGCCCTCTACTATTGCCCATACACTGAAGACAGGAATAGGTGATTCCCGTAAACCTTCCAGAGATAAAAACTGCACGCATCGAAATCCCGTCACACCATTATGCAATTCCACACGCCTATTAGGAGCTTCGTTTCCGACACAACATCTATAGTTACTCAAACATGATGACGAAGAGGAAATAGGAGTCCCTTCGGAGCTTAAGAAACAGGCAGATGCGTGTGCTAAAATCACTATAAACAATGCCACACAGTTGCTCACGCCTACGTATGCCGTAACAGGAGAAAACCAAATTGAAAAGCGCGCTTCTTTGCAACAAGAGCAGTTCCAGACGATCAGTAAAGTTTGTTTTCACATAAAAGGGTACCTCACCAATGCTCAATACCCCTTCGAAAGAGGCAGCCTCTATCGGGTGATATCGCCTACTTGACAGTCAGACTGAAAGGCACCGGTAAACATGCTATTAAGCTAGAGACGCTGCCGAAGCTAGGTCAGAAAGGGTGCAGAGCGTGTGCACCTGCACTGCTGTTTCCCGACAACTTTTGGGTGATCAGGAATAGCATCGGCTAAAAAGCTATAGAAGATGAGCCAACCCAATTTGGGGGCTGATGGCAACCTACAGCTTAGAAACGACTTTTCCAGAGGTTCTACAAAAAGAGAGGCATCCGAAAGGGCTTCAACCCCAGTTAGCATTGGGGGAAACAGAACATACGAAACTACTGACAACCCTTTTGTATACTGAAATGAGTTTATCCCTTTGCAGAAGTCTGCGATGATGGTTCAGAGCCTTTTGGCACATGTAATTCTGGATGTCGATACGGTTATGAATGTCAATCAGGCATTTGCTGCCGCATACTAAAACTTGGAAAGTGCCCGGCGTTTAAAGTTAAAATGCTGCGAACGATCCCATACCAACTGTCTCAGCTGGGACAGCCATGCGACTGTGATTGCGATTGCATAAAAAACTACAAATGCTGTATAAAAGATGGTGAAAGCACATGCGTTCAGCCAGAGCACGAAGATAGATACAAATATTACCCAAAATCACACTGGATACGCCAACATTTGTAAAGAAAAGCCTATTCACACTTACCGTTGAGATTTCAAACAAGTAAAAAATTATGAATTGTGACCAATAAACGGTTTCCGTAAACAAACATGAAACTGCATAAATATCCCCTAAGGAAACCTGTCTTTCAGCGTTATTTACAGTTTTTTTTAGCAATCAGCAAACCCCGCTGTGTGCACAACGTTTATAACTTTCGTTCTCTGAAACATGAAGTCAACGAGGTCACTCCCAATTCATGAGGTCATAATCGAGTCATTCAAACGAACCAGCCATTAGCATTGTTAATAAACAGCGCTATGGAATAAATGACTTATCTGCGTGAATATGCACCATGACGTGAACGTTGTACTCGCGTGTTTATTATCAGTGCAACGCGGAAAATGTCTTCTCATTGACTTTTCGGAATTGCACGTTTTTACCAGAAAATAAACTGTTTCATTGAAATAGACAAAAGCTACTGTGGAGCCTTCGGGACAACGACAGGTCCCATCACTCGCAACCCTTCGTGTATTTCATTAAAGCAGTTTACAAAAGCACAAAGTAGCGCAAAAGTGCATGACTGATTCACCGTTAGGATCAACAGGATTATGCTATACCATTTTTGCCACAAAGAAACTCATTACTTGACGACAGGAAAGTTTCAAATACTTTTCTTGTAAACATGGAAGCTGAACGAGCTAGTCGTGATTGGAAAGAGCTTGCTTTTTTTTCGCAAGATTTGGCTTTATGTTAAAGACAGAATATCCGCTGCGTAACAAAAGACCGTCACAGTTTAAAGTCGAAAGCACCGTATTAAAATACTTTGCAGTTTTACGTAAATTCATTCTGAGAAGTGAAACAGAAAGAAGCAAGTAAGTTTCGTCATTTGCATATTTCCCAGTAAAGACCGTTCAGAACAGGAAAATTGGCCCTAACAATAGCAGAATGAATTTACACGCTCCTGTGCTGGAATATTAAGCTTACAACAGGAAGATGCAAAAAACTGACATTGTGTTTGTAAAGATTACGGATATATTCTCCTTATGACTTTAAAATAAGCGCTCCGCGGGAAGCAGCAGTTACTACACGGTAAAAAAGCTTTTCCTTCCCAAATCTTTTCGCGGTATTTTAACCCGTTAAACAACGGGTTAAAATACCGCGAAGAGATTTAGAAAGGGAAAAATTTTTTAAACTCGTTACGAAGAAAAAGAAAAACGGTAGAAAAGTTATGATTTTTTTTTGCTGATAGTAAGTTTGGTTCTTATTTAATTGCACTTGCTCAAATGCTACTTACTTTTTCGATGAATTTTTTCGCTTCGCCCGGCTTGTCAAACCTTCGATCGCAGGCAGGACAACGTGGAGTTACTTGGACGTGTGATATGTATTTCTTGTACAAAAAATAGGTTCCATCAACGCTGCCCTTCTCTACTTGGAGCATTTCCAGCTGACTTGTAATATTTTTTATTTCACTAACGTACGAGCAACGGGATGATACGTTAGCCTTAAAAATTACAACACTGAATATGGTAGTAAGGAAAAATTATTTTGACATAGGTTACCGCGGTCAATTTCTGTACACAAGCAGACAACTCAGCGTTTGCATCTCCAATCCGCTGTTCCAGCAGGTCGAGTTCTTGAACTGCGTTGCTATAAAGCAATTCCTTACTTTGCATATTTGACGTGCTCTCTTTGAGTTGGTTTCTTTTTTCAGCGAGGAACATTTCCACCTTTGTCCTAGTATATGGAGACGCAGTAAGAAAAAAATTCATTTAGTAAAAGCAAAATATCATTCCTACTTCAAGGAATCGAGTTTCACATCCGCAAATAACCGATTGATCGTTTTATCGTGTAATGCCAAGCGGTGCTGCGCCTCTTCCCGTTTTTTGATCAACTCCGATTCCAAAATTTTCAATTCTGCTTCTTCCTTTTCTCTTTCGAGAGCACAGTTCAACTGTACTGTAAAACTCTTTATCTGTAATAAGAAGAAGCGTGCATACGGAGCGTAGATAACTTCCTACCTCTAGTAAGCACTTCTCTTTACTTTCTATAAGGTTGGCATTTTCTTGTTTCCAATTATTTTCCAGGGCAGTATAATCTAGCGTTTCGATTTCGCGTGCGGTGTTTTCCAACTTCGTCTCGATTTCCGCAAGTCTACGTAATTAAGCAAACAAATTTAAAGTTTTCCGAAGGTTTTGCAAAGCTGGAAATAATTACTTGGACACCGCGCTGGAATTTTCATTCATCTTTCTTTCAATTCTGACGCGTTCCATTTCGTACTCTTCTGTCTTTTGCTTTAAAACAGAGAGATCCTTCGTACATCGTTTAAGAAGAGTTTGATTTTCCTCAATTTTCTGTTTCACATTGTACTTCATTTCTTCATGTTTCTTCTAGAAAACGTTGAAATTCTCGTTTTTCCGACGACTGATATATACGAACTTTTTTGGCCGCGAAGTTTGACATTTCGTCTTGCAAGAGGCAGCGCATCTTGCTGATCAACTCGTCATCTCCAGCTTGTTCGGCATCTGAAATTAACATTTCTTCAGAATAAGATTCATACATTATTCGAAAAACCTGGAATATGAAAGTTCCTACATTCCCTTTCGACCATACGATGCAGGTCAGTGATCTTCTCTTGAAGAAACTAGAAACATTCAATGGCAGCTATGCTGAGGAAGAAATAGATCAAGCATACATGAATTTCTGCTTCTATACCTCTTTTTTCGGCAAGTAAGTCCAAATGTTTGTCCTGATGCTGTGCCAAGCGAGAGTCCAATTCACTAATGCTATTTTCCAACTATCGGATTGTTTATTCAAAAATCATGGAAGAAAATAAACTATTTCTACCGTGGAAACGAGCAGGCAGCTTGCATTCAAAGTAGTAGCATACATTTCCAACTCAGTCTGCAACTCTTGATCGCTACCTGGAAATTGATGTTCAATTGTGTTGGATATAGACTCTACGGACTCTTCGTGAATTTTCAGGCTCAGTTTTGCGCGTTCTTCAAGTGTTTGAGAATTCACTTAGACAAGAGGCAGTGGATATAAACTAACCAACTTGTCCCTTAATGTCATTTATTTTTTCCCAAGAAATGGTCAAATTGTTAATCTTTCGTTTTAACGGCTCAAGCTCTTTTTCAGTAACTTCTACAGCTTCTTTCATTTTTGCCAAATTGTCCTGAACTTCTTCCAATTCATTTTGCAACTGAAAAACATTGATTTTGGTCCACATAACATTATTAGCATAAAAGCAACCTTATCAGCCCTTTCCTTGTTTACCAATAAATACTTCAGCTCGCATTTGAAATTGGAAATTTGCGATCTCTGAAAGCGGCTGCGCTAAATAAATAACAATATTTCCGCCAACACGTCAACTAACCATATTGTTCCTGATCTTTCTTACTTCATCAACTGCCTTCGTATAACTAAACGTAATTCGTGAATGTAAAATTTAGCAATAAAAAGGAATACCGTTCCGCACAAAATAATTCGTCGAACTTATCTTTTAAGATTTTCGGTTCGCTAAGCGGCCTGAAAATCGTTAATTGGCTTACTGTAATATGATTAAACCAACAGCAGGGAAAACCAGTTCGATTCTTCTTGATGACAGAAGATCACATAATCTAGTACCGCTTTTGGCACGCCAAGAAGTTGGCACATCTAAGCAATAGGTGCGATTTAATAAACCATTACAAGCCGGATATCCTACTTCTTCATCCATTTCAGCACATTTCATGCTCAGACTAGTAAACTGAAACTTTTTCTATGTTTAAATACATAATTGAGTTGACTACTCACTGCGTTGCCTTTCTTTTTCTTTACGGTTCCATCTACTGTTCTGCAGGTCAGTCCATTCGACTAAAAACAGATAAAGCGAAACTTTAAAGACGAGAAACAATGAAAAACCTTCCGTTGACAAGACAGTGAGCGTGTTACAACACTTGTTGCTCCAAAAGTATCGAGAAACTTTAGTTTCACTTGCGCTTTTACGATACTCTCGCCGTCAATCTCAAAATAAAAATCGACCATTTCTAAGGGACAAGAAGTGAAAGCATATACTTTTGGGTCGCGGACGAACGCTCCGCCCTTTGCTCCTGGAGGCATAGCACCGATCGTTGCATACTTTAGGCATTCAATTATAGTCTGAAAGGTTAGGTAAAAATAACACAACAAACAAACAAACAAAGCATTTATTCACCGTTTTTCCGCTTCCATTTGGGCCAACAATCAGCGTTAGTGGTTTTTGGAAACGGATAACTTGAGCTTTGTCGTCGGAAGAAAAGCTCCGAATACCACGTATGAGCATGCCGACAAGTTCAGCCATCACTGACCGAAAAAAGTAACTTCTGCGAACAGACTCGCGACTATGCAAGCTAGAAAAGAACTGTGACTTGAAACGTTGTTAGAAAATAACTATAAATGGCGTTACAAACTAGCGCACGTTAATGGGCCGTAATAAGTAAACTATACGGAATTTTAGTTATCCGCCGCAAATATACCGTAACCCGGAGCCGTAAACAAAGAAATGCAGGTACATCCAGTTATCACGAAACAAGATGCTTACACTGAGCATGACCCAGTTTTCGCATTGTAATCTAATGATGTAAGCATAGCTCTGTTTTCGCGTAAAAATGCAACGGTTGGCTTGTTGCGAACGACGCTGCTATATCAGTCCGCTGTCAAACAAATTGTACCTTGTCGCACTTTCTTCAGCCATCTTCCTGCTAAGAATTAAGACAAAGATGTCGTTTTTCTTATCTTAGGGTTCCTAAGCGCCAAGGACGTTTTGTCACTCTGGAGTTGGACGAATAAACAACAAATTCGTTAAGAAAAGATTTTCAGGCGACAATGTAGTACAGTATGATATTACCGAACATTGCTCTGGATTTTGCTTAACCAACATAGAATTTATGTCCTGTTAGCGAAAGAACGATCAGTTTGACGTGTTTCAAAGTTTAACTGTTATGTAACTTTTGTTCTTCTAAACAGTAATCGAAAAGCGGTATAAAAACTTGTGGTGAATTGTTGTGTCGCGAAGGCTTATAGCGCAATTTTGCTGTCGATTTTAGAGCTTCTTTGAGTCCCTCTTACTATTTTGAATTTGCATGGCTTCTGTCATGCCGAATGAATGGAGTTTGTTGCATATAATTAATTTTTGACGGCGCAGTTGCATTGTTTTTTGATTTGAACGTTTACACATGTCTGGACCGCGTAGTGAGGAAGCCAACACGGGTAAAGAAGATGCATCGATTTCTCACCGTCCATCTAATGCGGAATCCCATGGAACCGCAGGTGCGCACAGTGCCGCTTTGACGGAGACTGCGTCCAAGACTCATGCTGGACCTGGACGTCTTAGATGCTATAGCTGTTTCACCCCAGTAAATTCTTCAAGTTCAGTGGCCTGGCGAAAGCCAGACAAACTGACCTCGTCAGCCAGTCCCATGGATTTGAACAAGAAAAGAAAATTTGCTCTAAAGAAAATGGAAGCTTACACGATAAGCGAAAACGCGGACTTCTTTGGTGCTGAAGAGAAGAATCGTATTAAGCAACTTGAAGATGACTGGGGAAAGAAGTTACTGCATCGACGTCGTAGAAATTTAAGATCTCGTCAAACTTCTGGAGATAAACAGCACGTTGTTGCTGAAATAGGTTCTTTACCTTCTCCTGGTGGACAGCGAACTGAAGATCTCGCCGTTTCTACCGAACAGCTTGGCACAACGCCAAAAATAATCGAAGAACAAGCCGAAGAGCGCGATGCTGAAGAGCTTCATGACGACGATTCCGAGCTTTTAGAGGAGCATCCAATCGACAAGTCGGTTGATGGACGTTTCTTGAAATTTGAAGAAGAGATTGGCCGTGGTTCCTTCAAAACGGTATACAGGGGACTTGATACAGAAACTGGCGTTTACGTCGCGTGGTGTGAGCTACAGGTAAATGTTCCCTGCTTTTGGAATTGTATATATTCTTGATTCGACCTACAATTGGATTTCGTTCTTTTCTATTTGTCGTTATGGTTTTAAGGAAAGCAAATTGAGCAAATTGGAAAGACAGCGTTTTCGTGACGAAGCGGAAATGTTGAAAACTCTTCATCATCCAAACATTGTTCGATTCTACGATTTTTGGGACATAAATGCCGGAAAGCGTAAATGCATTGTGCTGGTCACGGAATTAATGACATCAGGAACGCTGAAATTGTAAGCAACTCTGCGTTTGACATGTAGAACGTGTATTGATTTTAACAAACAGGTATATCAAACGTTTCAAAAAGATAAACGTTAAAGTTCTTAAATCGTGGTGTCGGCAGATCCTTAAAGGCTTAGCCTTTTTGCATTCGCGCCAGCCGCCTGTGATACATCGTGATCTGAAATGTGATAACATTTTCATTACCGGCACAACGGGCTCAGTGAAAATTGGAGATCTAGGACTGGCCACACTGAAGGACAAATCGTGTCCTAAGAGTGTTATTGGTAGCTGCGGTTGTTGTTTTGAAATTCCACTAAGATTTGCATATTTTAAGGTACTCCGGAATTCATGGCGCCGGAAATGTACGAGGAAAATTACGATGAGAGTGTTGATGTTTACGCCTTTGGCATGTGCATGTTAGAAATGATTACTGGCGAGTATCCGTACTCGGAATGCCAGTTTCCGGTACAGATCTACAAGAAAGTTACACAGGCACGTAGCGGACAGTGTTGCCGTTGCGTCAAAGTAATATCTTCAGGGTGTGAAGCCACAATGTTTCGAAAAAATTCCAAGCAGCAATCCAGAGATTAGAGAAATAATTGATAGATGTACGCGTCCAAGACGTGAGGAGCGGTTAGCGTGTTACCACTTACCGTAATGCATATGTTTTTTATCGTATGTAAATAATTTAATAGGTATTCCGCTAAAGATCTTCTCATACATGATTTCTTCATGCCAGAAGAGCTAATCGGGCTTCGCTTGGAAGTTAAGGATCGAGAAACGACCGTAGCAAGCAGTAACAATGAAGTAGTTCGCATACTGGTCCTTCATTTTCTGACGAGTGCATATTTGTGTTACAGGTTCAATTCTTATTACGGGTTTTGGATGAAAAGAAGCGAAAAGAGTACAAGCAAAAAGAGAATGAAGCAGTGCAGTTTTCCTTTGATTTGCTCAACGAAAAGGCCGAGGATGTTGTACGGGAAATGGTAAATTCGCGTTCTTCGCTGTTCTGGCATAACGTGCCGGTTTTGTTCTCAGGTAACTGCGCAACTTATTCAAGATGAAGACTACCGCACAATTGTTAAACTTCTGCAAGACAAAATCGGTCAAATCCGTAAGGACAGGGAGTTGTACAGAAAAGAACAGGAGCGACTAAAGGAAAATGAAAAGAAAGCAAAGGAGGAGGCTCAACTGCAGCTAGAGCTGAAGCAGTTGAAGGAGAAAAAAGAGAAAATGGAAAACGTGGGAATAAGTGAAGAACAATGTATAGTTCACAATGATCAGGTCGAGCAGTCGGAAGAAGTTAAGGAGAAGGCTGTTGCCGAAGAAACTTTGCAAGTTCCCGAATCTGCGCAAGATACAGTGGATAACCCGGTAAGAGTGTTCATAACTTTTTCACGTCCAAGCAAACCGATTTTTCACGCTCGGAATGTTTGGCTTAATTGCTATCAGCATAATATAACAGTACTGTATTATTTTTCGTTAACTATCTTTGAGTCCATGCGGTACCTTTCGTAATTATTTTAGTTGTGCTTTTTCCTTCAGAAAGTTTCTATCTTAATTTTTTCTTTTTTTCTTTCTCTTCATAACGGGTTCTTTTAATTTTTGAAAAACATTTTTACGGTTTTAACCCGTTTATTATATAACGTTTATTGATGTTATATAACAAACATCACTGATGTTAATAAACGTTATATAATAAACGGGTTAAAACCGTAAAAATGTTTTTCAAAAATTAAAAGAACCCGTTATGAAGAAGAGAAAGAAAAAAAGAAGAAAAAAAACAGAAATTTTCTACTAGAAAGTGGAGCTTCGTTTCACCTGCTTTCCAATATATTCTATCACAGTGGAAGGCCTGGTTATTCCATGACGAGAACGTTACGGGCAAGCATAGGCAACAGATAAATAGTAGGAAAGATGGAAGTTTAACTTAAACACTTTTCTTACTCCTTGACGATGTCAGCGCGATCTCTTCTTGAGGCATAAGGTTAATGTCGAAAGTTAGTATCGTCAGGTAGTCTCATGTCTCGTATAGCCCGCAACGTTTTTGTTGACTTTGACTGTTGTCATTTTGGGAGAATAACGCGCTTTCGATGTTTTTCTGAACGGAAACAGTTCCAACATCTAATGTTTGACTATTTGCCTACGAAATATAAACGATCAGTAGTAGTTTGTTTCTTCACTTGGAAAAAGCTGCTCATCTTGACAAGTCCGAATAGTTTCATTTCCTTTGCTCTGTGGGCTAAGCCTGTTAACGGATAAAATATTTTATTCACAGCTTACATTCGTCAATGCAATTGAGGATTATCGATAGGCTGTGTTGTGAAGCCGAGATACCTTAGGATCACGCGATTTACGGGGAAATAAGGCTGTGGTGTCTAACAACTTGTGAACGCGAACGTCAGGGGTCGGCGACAAGTTCGCCTTTGATCCTCCGCTCCTCGTTCTTGTACGTCAACACCTTCATCATGTGTTGGTCGTATCTGTACATATATATATATTTTCATAATGAGAAAACTTTATTACGGATCAGTTCCCGTTTATGTATATAAGAGACTCCGAATTGGCATAATTATGTATATAAGAGCTCAGGATACATATACATATGTATCCTGAGCTTCGCCGGTGACGGTTAACTTGATAGCTTTTTACCCTGCTTTACCACTTGTTGCGGCGTCATTTCATCTTTCGGGATATTTGCTATTCAACTTAATTCCAAAATACGCTAACGCATTTTCATGTAATCTAGTAAACTGAACACTTTAATGGTCGAGTTAGTGGATGTATCGCGGGCGGAAGCATTAGTTTCCTTTGGGTGAAATGTTTTCACTCATTGTTACTCTCATGCTTGTCTTGTTTTCCGTTGTAGAAAAAGAACATACTCGTTATTGAAAAAGTTGTTCGTCGAGCTTCTCAACAATCCTTAGTTGTGGAATCAGGGGAGCCTAAAGCAACTTTTAAAGACAAGTACGCACCTTAAGCACCTACTTGCCTAATTTGTTTTGTTGACACGGTTAAGCGTCTCCGCTGAAGCAAAGTCGCGCAGCAGCGAAGATGAAGAAACAGACGTCTCCAAGAAAGCTACCCCAAGTCAGCATCAGAAGTCGCATGGTATGAAGCTGAAAGTTATAAGGCTAATATCGGGCAGGAAAAGTCCACCGGTACGGACTTCTTCTTTTCTGTTGTAAAAGATGCACTCACTATTGTCGTTCTGGCCTAGGTTGTCAGTTGCAGGCTAGAGACGCAAAAGCGAACCATCACTTTTCAATTTGCCCCTCTTACGGATAATCCTCGCTTCATCGCGGAGGCGTTTGTATTGCTAAATATTTTGTGTTATTTTTAGTTGTTCTAACTTTTTATTTTCGCAGATGGAAAGTTCTTTCATAGATGGAAACCAAGCCCAACTTTGTTCCGGCCAATTAGAAAAGGTTGCGCAGGCGGTAAAAGATAATCCGGACGCCATATCAGGTCTATTAATGGGTGACGAAGAGGGCGCCCCACCGTTGGGATGCGCCTCTTCCTCCGTGGTGAGTTTATCTTCCGTGAACGACAGAGAGGTTGTATACGGTATTGCTAAGGTGCAAAATTGAATGGAACTTTTTAAGAACATTTCTTTTGATCCAAAGAGACTCTGTCAGCTAAGTGCGGCGCAATTGTTGTCAAAGGTCAAAATTCCTGATCCTGGTGGTTATTGCTCATCCCTTAGCAACCCAAATACCGCCGATATTGGTGAACATAATCAACCATCATTTCCGTTGAGTGCAAGCCTGCCCGATTTTCCCGCTTCACTCAAGGATAAATCTTCAGTGCCACTGTCGTCTAATATTCTCTTAAGCGAGAAGGTGAGCAGCTTACTAAATCGTTTAAAATTTTTTTCGGGTCTTTTTTCTACCGCAGTTCTTTCTGCTTTGCTTTCTCTGTGATTTTGCACAGTTTTCTAATTTCAGCAATGTTGAAGTATGCAAAAATCTCTTTTTCTCCGTAAGTTTTTCAAATTGCAGCTGACGTTCCTACAGGTATCTCGCTTTGATTGATTAGATTGCGATTGGTTGCTCCAAGTTTCTCCACATCATGTTAAAAGAAGATTTTATTAATGCTTTGGTAAAGTAGTGCCGCCCCTCATTTATTTTTAATCTATGCTACCAGAACTTTTGTTAAGACGTTGGCGTCATCAACACCTATTTTGCTAGACTTAACAAACTGCCCATCCTGTTGAGTAATGCGCTGACAGGCATTCTCCAATGTTAAAATTTTTAAATACTTTTTGCAGTTAGGCGTTAGTAGCAGCTCGTCAAGTTTAGGGTCTTCTACAAATTTTAACAAAGTGAAGTTAAGATAAGCGTAATTATATCAATTTTTGTTAAGCCTGCGTTTGTCCACTACGACTGCTTTTAAAGAGTTTTGAAAAACAGTTTTACAACTTTATTTAAATTAATTCATTAAATCTTGCTTGGTTAGTCGTTTCCATATGATTTGTTATTCACTCTTAATTTGTGCGTTATCGTTTTAGGGTTTGGTTTAAAACTGTTTATCTTTCAGAATGGCCGTTTCGTTGTAAATAAAGTGGTTGCTTCCGAATCACCTGAAGTGGTTGTCCCTCCTGTAAACACTTCCTCAGGAAACAGCGCTGCGAGTGTGCAGACGCCAGAGGTACAAGAAGCTAGTCCGCAAGACATTGACAAAGCCAGTATTGTACAATCAGCAGCAGCAGCCATGCCGCCACTCGCTAGTCAGGATGTGAAAGCAGAGGTATCTCCCGCCGAACCTTGTACGTTGGGTTCAGACAGTGAGGCCGTTTCGGCTGGCCGGGACTCTTTGCGTGCTGTTGCTTCGGCAAAAGAGGTCGGGTTGGCTGAACGTACAGCAGAAGCTGATGTTCTTACCGAAAGCAAAGAGGAGCTGGGACCAACTACACGCTCTATGCCTAATACTATTCATCGCACTGCGGAGGAAGGAAGGCCCCCAGTTGCTGACATAGGAGAACTTGCAATGGAACTGAGCAAACTAATAGATCTAAAAAGAGAGCCAAGTAGCAGTGTTTCCGGTAAACCTGTCGAACAGCCGGCTACTCCGTCTGTTGCGAAAACTGAACAGCCTCCCGACGCGGATGACCTAGCTAAACCCAGTTTGGCCGTGGAAAGTCCATTTAAAGCGGATCTGAAGTCATCAGAAGCGCAGTCAAAAGTTAGTAAGCCCTTAAAAACGACAGCTGCGAATCTCCAACCTGCAAAAAAAGAAGCGCCGGTTGGTTTTCAGTCTTTTACTAAGGCGTGTACCTTCATATAGTGAATTCGTTTGAAGGAACTTAGCAAGGATATTCAGAAAGACGCTGTGAAGGAAGCAAAAAAAGAGCAAGGGTCGAAGCATGCCGAAGCTACGAAACCTCTTCAAAAAGATTCGAAAGAAGCACTTATGGCTATTTTGTCAAGGTGAGCGTTCTTTCATTTTTAGTGTCGTAAGTTTCGGTAATTTTTGTTGAAGAGTGAATTTGTGCTGACTTACCATATCTTTCCACTTTAAGTTTTAAGCGTATTTGAATTAAGCGAAAAGTAGTTGAGGTCGTAATTTTTGCATACATACTATGAGGGACGACGTCAGCGGGTAAAGTTACATTCGGCGATTATGTTTTGTAAAATTCTGCCACCTGTGCCGCTCAAGGCGCTTTGGAGCTAGAGATTTCCTGTCAAGAGCAAAGGAAGTCATCTTCATTTTTTTTCATTTTGTGGCGTCATCATAATGACCAGCTAGTATCGTACGCCGGAAATAGAGAAAATGGTCACGAAGCTTCCGAGGGCGTTTGTTCCTTTGTCAGCGCGAGAGAAAATTTCTGGTCGAAATCGTAGTGACAATTTTCTAAAATGATGTGTTGAAACATTGACCTTATTCTCTTAGCGGGAAGGCACTTTACGGGTGAAGCTATTCCACACCATCTCGCATTTTTAGAAGGAGTAATTCGTGTCATCATTCCCGCAGGTAAAATTTTCCAACACCGTTGCTGCCCAGAAAAACATTTGGGTCTTTCACCTCCTTTCCCACCACCGTCATACTGTATGTTCGCCGGCCATATTGTCCTGCCCTAAGCCTAAGTTTAAGCCTGAACATAAGGTTTATCTTTTGGCTTAGGTTTGGATAGTCCAAAAAAGGGTGATTGGCATGCTCTTCAATTAAGGCACAACAAGTTAAGGGCACGCTTGCCAGAAAGGAACCAGCATGCAAACCTACAGTATGACGGTATGGTGAAAGGAGGTGATAGATCTGAAAATTTTGCCAGTAGCTCTCCTATCCTGCCGCTTAATGGTGCATCCGTAGGAAAAAATTTTTAACAGCACGACAATGCGTCAATGATGTTAGCGCACGACAGCTGTAGACCCCCTCGCTGTTACCTATAAGAGGATGGGAAGTACATATGGCGGAGAAGGCGCGTAGCAATACGAAGTTGCTCACGCGGTTGATAACTCCGTGTATCTGGTCTTCACGTGTTAAAAAAAGTCAAAAGTGGTCTTACGAAAACTTATGTAATTTTTTCAAAAGTGCCTACGTTGAAGCATACCTGCGTATGTCTTCTTCATCTTTAATAGTGCTTAAGTCTCCGTTGGTAAAGGTACGTATAAAGTTCGGAAAATTATGGAATGAACACTTGTCTCTTGAGCAATTGCTGGTCGTTAGAAAAATATTAGGTAGATGCATTCCTAAGAATCCAGTTGTCACTTCGCATTTTTCCCTTTTAATTTATCTTTTTGTAAACAGGCAAAAAGACGAAATGACTGCATTGATCGCCAAACATAAGTGTGAATTGGCTGCATACTTCGCAGCTTCAATTAAGGAAAAGCAGGTTCCTTCGACAGAAGGCAGCACGGAGAAGAAGAAAGGACTTGTCGGTTTAATTGCTCAAAAGCCGCCCATCGAAGATGCCGTTAATTTACGAAAACCATTTTGCGGTGCAGCATGGGACTGTGATGATAGTTCTGCTAAACATGGAAAATCTACAAACGCATTGGCGGATGTTGTTGCTTCGCCTTCGAATGTAAACAAAGTTAACAACACGCTGGTCAAAGAGTTCACTAGGCCTTCACATCGATCTGCTGCTGTTGTAACAGACGTTGTGGCCCCAAGTAGCCGGGATCCAGTGACAGCACGACTAGCTTCAGTTGCTGGCATTTCCTTAGTCCCTAATGGATCGTCGCGCAAATGCAGTTGTCCTACAGTAATCGACTGCAAAAGCCAAATTCCGAAGCCGCTTGGCTTTAACAGAATGTTTTTGAATTCTAAGAAAAAGTTAACCGGCAACAAGTCTCCTTCTGCTGACAATACGTCGTGCGCGAATAACTAGGCTATGCGACTTGTCTCATGGTTTACTCTTTGTATTTGTTTCGACATGTGAGAAACTGTAGTCCCGTTTTACGGACAAATCATTTTCGTGACTTCGCGTTTTACGTTTAATTGCTTATTATTTTAGCATAGCTGACGTTCGCATTTTTAAAATGCGTTTTCTACCATTGCAATTTGTCGAATCATTGACAATTCGAAATTTACAGAATAAAGTTTTATCGCGCTCTTCAGCGGTGCTACCAAACAATCCGTAGTTGACTTAGCTGTTTCATATTTTGTAGGAGATGAAATACGAATACAAAAGAACCCCTGAGAAGGACTTGTTGCAACAAGGCAATACTTTCACCTTTGAAAACATGCCAACTCTCAGAAGCTCCAGATTTAAGACCATTCTAAATTTTAGAATTCCGGGTAATAGATAGCTAACTGTATTTAATCCCAGTTTTCGTCATTTTTACTGATATCCAAGCAACATACAAGCACTGGTAAACTTATGGAAGTACCCAAACCCATTAAAAGACACCGTTGAGTTTTTGCCCTTGCGGTTCATCAAAGGAATATATAAACAATACGTTAAGCTATTGAACTACTTTCACTCACTTAGTTTCACAATGATTGCGAGTCTTAATGACTGGACTTTTCATATGATGACCGTGTTGCCCAATAAGGCTTCATGCCAGTCAGTTTCCTGTAATCGGCGTACTCTTTCCTAATCGCAGACAACTGTGGCTGCAAATACCAGGTTTCCTAAAAAGAAAACCCACATGTGATGGCTGTATTACTGCCTCCTATTACTACATACATCTTCCCATTTCGTCCACTGACTTTTCGGAAGATATTCATGCTTTAGTGATAACTGGGCAGCACGCATTAAACGAAATGCTCGTTTGTCGTATTCCTCTGCTGGCAATCGACGTACTGCTTCTTCTACAATCTCTTTAGCTTCAGAGTACGTGTCGTGCCACAAAAGACCTAGAAATGCTTATTGACAGCATAGATCGCCCAACCACAACACGCACCGTAACGCCGTCCTCTCCATTGATGCCAAATTGCTTTGCGAAGCCACTGGGCCACAGGATCTAACACGAAGCATCATTTTTAAACTTTTAACGCATTAGAAAGTACTTTATGGGATAAACGCTAAAAAAGGACAAGGCTGTTTTTGAGAGCACCATTAACAAATTACTAAAAACTTCATCCAGTATTGAGTTGAAAGCAAAACTGCTATTCATGGCGATTTCATTGAGCGCCTGAATAACTGTTTAAAGTAAATCATTTACGCACAAGGATATAGGCAATTTTTCTCAATAAACGGAACATCTTTAAGCTAGACAGTAAGCTGAATGCTATGAGCAGGCCTTGAGCCTTGGATGTTGGAGTACGGCTGAATCTAAGCTCTGATATCTCAACACTATCAAGAATAAGAAACAGTTTCATTGTTCACTTATAAAAAATGCGAAGATGGTAACCGGAGCTTTTGGAATTTGTCCGGTTGTGTCGTCGCCCAGAAAGGTGATCAGGCAAAGCCCTGCGCACCCTGTCACCCTTTTTCGGCTCCTCGCAATTATTTAACGGCGAAATTAAACAGTTTCTTATTCACGACAGACATCAGATTCGTTATGAGGTTTCCCATTTTGAAACACCCTTTGTGGATGAGCTTGCAGGAGCCTGGCGTTATGAAGATAGGATGAATCACAACTGAAGCGCAATGATACATTCATCCATCCTCTTTTATGGATACAGAATATCATCTACTTTAAGCTGCGTTTTGTTTGAGTTCCATTAGGTCATTTATGAATTTTCTACTTGTGATGATATAGCGCCATTTTGAAAGTTTCGAATTTCAGTACTTCGGATAATAGGTACCGCCTCAACCTGCACAAAAAGGATTTACCGTAATGACGGATACGCTAATTAGCCAACCATAACTTTAAGTCTGCAAACCTGCGCAACCGTTAAATAACAACTCACATTTAAACAATCTGTTAGACAAGCGACAAGGCGGGAAAGGGTTTCCCATTAAAATGCAAGTCACTTTGCTCGTCACAGGATACAAAAAACATAGCTGCGAAATTTGGCAATTTACTTTCACTTAGAAAATTTTACGACACACAACATAAAGATAATGCAAACTTACGGTTCAATCGAAACACAACGCTTTCAGCAGCCTTCGAGCCCATTCCCAGAACAAATTATACTATCAGTCAAAGTATTAACGTCAGGTTCGAATGGTTACTGTTGGAAGGCATGATGTTGTGCCAAATGATTTGCCCGGTTCACATTTGACCGCATATTTATTTTGTAATCTTAAATAAATTATCTAGTTTGCGTTTCAGTTTATTCCCAAAGTTAAAAGGGATTCGGAATTTCTGGGAACTTGGGTATCTTCTAGCGGACTGTGGAACTTTCGTACCGATCTTTGGTCGCCACTTTCCCTTTTTGTCGCGAGTGCATTTGACTAAACTACCGAACGGACCAGGAAATTTGTCTATTGAAAACGCAGTGATTATAAACTACTATGAAGATTCGTAGCGTCTGCGCACAGACAGTTAGGTAGCTGGTCCCATTCAACTTTAGTAAGTCCATCGGCATGGGGTAAGTTCCCTTATTTAACGGATAAACGCTGTTTCCTAATCAACCAAAGATGTATCATTCTTACAGTAAACTCCATGGGACTTTCGTTTTATTTGTTCTGTTAGTTGTCGTGATGTCTGTATCATTCTTTGCAGCGCACTGATGGAAAGCACGTACCAGAGCGTTTGTCCTCACGGAAGGCTGCTTGATAGCGTAACATGTGCAAAGTGTACACTGGAACAAGCTTTTGATTTGACAGCCAAATGCCCTGTAATTCAACAAGATAATGACGTGCGCGGAACAAATTCCGCTGCTTCCTCAGAAAACGATAGCATGCATAAGGAAAACAATTCAACTGTCTTATGTGCTGGAGAAGTTCCTTCTACAGTGCAAAGTGCTGCTGTGAATCCTGCGGTCATACCTGTTAGTCAATCTTCCGGGACAAGGCAATCGCTGCTACTGCGTCTTTTCGAAAGCAAAGTTTTCGACATGCGCATTGCCATTCAGTATTTATTTAGTAGCAAGGAGCCCGGCGTACTTACTTACTTGGGTATCTTATTTCCTCATTTATGCGTTGATTGTTCTATTCTAATCGTTTTCAGCAAAAACGCGTGACTATGTTATTTTGCAGGAAACCGAATGTTTAGCTTCGCAGAAGAGGATGTGGATTTCTACTTGCCTCAGTTGGTCAGTCTATACATCAATGAACGTGAGATAGCGGAAGTTTTGCATCCATACTTTTTGCACAGGTTGTCTTTCCTTTGTTTGTAGTCATATAGTATCCGTCAGTATGTTAAGGTGTCGTAAAAGCGTCGAATTTTCGCTCAAAACGGCCTGGCTTCTTGACGCATTTGGTGTGGAATCACTCCGTGGTTGTAAACGAAGAACACATGGTCTGAAGTTGAAAAATTTGATACTATCCGAACAGATAAGGTACATTCGCGCAGTTGCATTTGCAGCTGAATGTCCTATAGAATTATCAATAATATAATTTCTATTTTTGAATACGACCAAAAATGTGGGCTACCCTGTTCTTCCCTTACCTAATCGTGTCTCTAAAACAAGGCTTGTTCTTTGGGTTAGGGTTAAGTTAGGGCAGAACAGGATGGCTCGCGTTTTTTGGAAAAGAAACTGTATTTGTTGGGCTACAGCAAGTCGTTTGCGGAGTTCTGAGAAACAAAACTGTTCGGCGCTTCTTGGCGGGTGTGCAGTTCTTCATACCAGACTGTCACATGGATTTTGTCTATTTTCTTATTTCGCTATTCTCTGTAATTAAATGGCTAAGCAATCTTGTTCCTGTCTCTCTAACTGACAAGCGGAAAGAAAATGGAATAGTAATGAATTGAATTTAAATGAGACACGTAAACTGCGAAAGAGAAACTGTTTCAAAGTCGTTTTAAAAAACGCACTTTAGACTTACACTTTCAGACCAAAATGTCAAGCGTCCGAGAAAATGTTGAGGACTAACTTGACGATCGTACCTGCGTTTGCTGTTTCCGACAAAAAGGGTCACTACAGATCACGTTCTGATGCTACTGGTCCGAAGATATGATTACCCCATTATTGAAAAGTATTTGTTTGGTTTGCAGCTGATCATAGTAGAGTTCTGAAGCGAGAGAACAGCGTTTCAAGTCTTCGTTCGCTGTATAGCCATTCAGGCGATCTATCAACAGGAAGGGCGTTTGACAATGGATGTTGCTGTCATAAAGCGTCCGAAGAAGCGGTAACTGTGCTGAACGAATCAGTTAGAGATTGCGTATGCAATGTACGGATGACGCTGCGAAAAAATATAATTATTATTTCTGCTATTTATCTATAGGCGCCAAGGTTGATGCCAGAGGCCGAGTTTGTTAAATGCCTCACTGCCATTGGATATAGATTGCGTACAATATGTAACCGCGAAGACCGCTCGTCCCGTTTAGCTGCTGAATT
This sequence comes from Trichuris trichiura, assembly GCA_037903355.1. Taxonomy (NCBI): domain Eukaryota; kingdom Metazoa; phylum Nematoda; class Enoplea; order Trichinellida; family Trichuridae; genus Trichuris; species Trichuris trichiura. The sequence goes on from JBAJFE010000042.1 coordinate 273,957, forward strand.
AGCCATGCTCAATTTAAACCTTCCAGCCAGGGTTTGGCTGCCTATATATTCCGAGTTTCCCCATCATATCGTTCGCATTCCACCGAATGCTGGTGTTGTTTTGAATTCCAAAGATAAGGTATGTCGGTATGTCGGAAATTCTTACTCAAATTGAGCACTTTCAGGCGCCATATCTACTTTACGTTGAAGCTGTCGAAGTCAGTGAAAAATCGTCTCCATTTCCTTTAGCGCAGAAGTCGTTGGAAGGCAGGAGTGGACATTCGCGCTCTGCCGATAGCTTAAATAGGAGCTCTTCGAGCAGTTTTGGGGTGTCGCCCAGTTATCTGACTTTCTGGACCCAATCAGGTGTCGAAGATCCAGAATTAGAAAACATACGAAGACAGGTATAGTATACCACTGATTTTAGAGTCAGGTTGTCATTATAACGAGTGTTAATGCTTGAACACGTAACATTTTGCGCTGATACTTTTATCCATTTTCCCTTCTTTGTACATCGTTTGTACGGAAGATACACTAGACCGTCCGTATCCGCTTTTTTATCCGCAGATTTGACTCAACGCGATTCGTCTCGGGAAAAGGTAACGTCATTCGAACGGAGGGTGATTAACGCTGCTGCATATAATAGCTCGATAGGTTTCTTCGGTTTGCACGTAGCTATAATCTCATCGTATGACTTTGGCTAAAAGGATATTTTGTCTGTTTGATTCTTGAGCCTAGACGAAATGCTAGTAGTCCATTAGTGCTACTCTTACAGTATTAATTCGCTATTTATATTAAATGTAATTTTACCGAAGCTTTTTAGTTCCCTTTTGACAAGATCGTTACTAGCGATAGCTTATCGCAAGTATCAGTGGAGAGCACTACAAGCGCTGATTCGAAAGACCTTGGTGTTGTAATAACTGCTAATGAAGTGCGACGGCGACTTACCGAATCACTTTCGGCTCCAAATAAGCAATTAAAGGTAAGTTTTATATTTGCATATAGTAAGTTGCTGGGAAATATATTGTTTCTATTCACTGTATTCATGGACTTGCGTAGATGCCTCTGTACAATGAGGAAATGATCAACCAAATGAATTTAAAAAGTCTATTGCGAGATTCTGAAGCTTCAGTCTTGGGCTATCAAAATCTTTAAAGTTCAAGTAGCAAAGCTCAAAATATCGAGAAAGTAATTGTAGCAAGAGTAGCAAAAATATACCTTAATGAGGGTTTCGTTCAATTTCAGAAACACACGTATCTCGGAGAAGGCGGGTTCACAATTCTGAAAGTGGAAAATCCACGAAGGTTGAGTTCCTGAACCAGTTGGAGTCTCGAAACGTAGAACGTTTGAAATACGAACTGGGGTCTCAATACTGAATGGGCCGGTCGAAATGCTGGAATCCGTTGAAGTTTTTAGTAGGTCCAAACTTTAGATAAGCCTTAATCAGGCTTTCTCAGCGCTTTTGCCGCTGGACCCCCCTTAAAGACTTGCATTGCAGCTGACTTCTTCTGCCGTCTAATGTGTGACGAGCTTTCCTTGTAGTTTCATGCTCAGTGTTAGGCACTGTCCAATTCCTTCGCGCTAGAGTTACTTCAAAGTTTTAGCCTGGCTCTAGGGCTCATGCTATGCAGTTGCAGAATGTAGGGACATAAACACAAAACAAATTGTTAATACTGCCAGTATTAAGCGCAAAAACGCAAAAAGTAACTCTGAAAAACAACATACGACAATAAAGTTTGTTTAGACAACTTTTTGCGGATACTCTGTTAATCAACAATTATTTATTGAAAAAAGTCTTCAAGCTTTTAGGGCACGGTCCCGTCGTCAGCAAAATCATTAGGTTGATGGTATAATTGCACCAAAACGTATGTCCTCACTATAAAGAGCTCTATGTTCAAAGGGTAAAATTCTCTGTGTCTAACGAGCCCCCTGAGTTTGATGCTCTCATGATGCATTGCGTAAAATTCGCTTCTGAAATTATGTGACTCCTCGAATTGTTCCAGATTTTTAGCCTCCCTCTATGAGGGTCGAAATTCCGAATCAGCTGCAACTCCAGAAGCGCTAGGAGGTGATTGCCATAAATGGATTACCCTAGTTGGGTTTTTGACTCTTAGAATTATGACCCTTGGTCGTTTAGAGTTTTGAGATTTCGGTTTTGAGGCCGCACCGGAATAACAAGTCTTGTTTTCAGCATAGCAACGAGGATCCTTCGGCATCGGTGCTTAGCGAACCGTGGATTGAAAAGGCGAAACGTATTAGAGAAAACTCGCCGTACGGAAATCTGCCTGGCTGGAGGTTACTGCCAGTAATGGTGAAGACAGGTGATGATTTGCGTCAAGAGTTATTAGCCTATCAAATAATGTGTCAGCTTCAGGTTAGATTTCATTTCTGTACTTATAACGTGTTAGTTGCTTGTTTTGTTAAGGAAATCTGGAATCTTGAACGCGTCCCTCTTCGCTTGCGCCTTTATAAGACATTAGTCATATCGCGTGACGCTGGAATGATCGAACCGGTTGTCAACGCCGTCTCCTTGCACCAGGTACCCAAAACCATTGAAGTGATGGATGTTTATGTAAACGTTTAGATAAAAAGAAGTTTGACCGCCGATGGGAAAAAGAACTGCACCGTTCTAGATCATTTCCTCAGTGAATTCGGAGAGTTCAACTCTGAGGAGTTTCTAACAGCCCAAAATAACTTCATCCGAAGTTGCGCAGCATACTGTTTGATGTGCTACCTCTTGCAAGTGAAGGATAGGTAAGACATTCTGGATTGTCATGACATTAACCTTCTTGAATCATGTAAAGTTTTTACATGGAATTTGACCACCCGCGGCAACGTTCCCCATTTACGTCGCAGCATTAATGTCGCAAACCCACATGTCTGTTAGCATTAATACTAATAGCAGGTTTTCATTTTTTTGCTGAAACTGGCAGACACTACCCATGTTTTCATGCGAAAAAGTCCTAATGAACATTAACAGTATGAACGAGTTTCGCCGTAACGTTTTCGAAGTATTGGCTGCTCCAGCAATATGTACTTGAAAAGAAAAAGCAGTTTTGTTTTGACCATTACAGGCACAACGGAAATATTTTGTTGGATGCAGAAGGTCACATAATCCATATAGACTTTGGGTATATTCTTTCATCGTCCCCAAAAAACCTTGGTTTTGAATGTTCACCCTTCAAATTAACCGACGAAATCATCGAGGTAAAAACACATTTTTCCTTATCGCCACTTCAAAGAGTATTGAAATAGGTTATGGGTGGACCGCAGAGCGAGATGTTCAATTACTTTAAGATTCTTATGCTACAAGGTTTGATCGCTGCGCGCAAGCACCACGAAAGAATTTTGACGATTGTTGAAATAATGCTTTCGGGTATTATGATTCCTACTTCTTGGTTCTCCGTATGATTGTTTTTCCTTGTTTTCAGGAAGCCAACTCCCTTGTTTTCGAGGTGGCGGAACAGTGATTCGAGACTTGCGCGCTCGTTTTCACGTAAATTGCACTGATGAGAAATTGCATGCCCTTATAGACGATATGGTCGAAACAAGTCGGCGTTCGATTACAACTCGTTTATACGACAACTTTCAATACTTCACGAATGGCATTCTATAAACCTGGAAGTTTTCTCTCCACGCAATTTTTCCATCTCATGTTGGGCGTATGGCTCCCGGCTTTCTGCCGATGTTTCGAACTGTTTCGCTTTGCGTTTTTTGTCTCTTTTAAACCGCATAAAATTTTCTGAGTGATATAGTTTTCAATTTTGAAATGTTCTCGATAGGCTTACTTTTTTAAAACTTATTTGTTTGATCAGCTTACGTTAAATACAGACAGCAATGTCGGAGGCGAAGATACGCGACGAAATTTTACAAGCTTTGAAAGTTGAAAAGGAAATGGTTACCTTTCTCTGGCTGAGCGCCAAATTCAACATTCACGTGAACGCAGCAAAAAGGTACGCACCAAACTAGCAAGCATCATCCGGATCAGGGCTGTTGTGCACTTCTAGAATACTTGACGAATTTTACAAGGAATACAAGGACGAGGAAAACCTACACGCTATATTCTATTTGTCCGGATATCAGAATGTTGGAGAAAATCAGGTTTGCTTTTGCGAAAACTTTCTTCCATACATTTTTTTATGTATATAGTTTCATCGCATTTTTTTCGTGAACGAGAATCTTTTGCAAGAGCACATAGGAACGCTCGACGTGGTGTTGAGCTGCCACACGTATTGCGTTCATACTGCTGAAATCAAAGACCTAATCGCTCCTTACATAAGCGATCAGTGTGCTTCCTTATCTCCATCGTAAAGCTGTGTCACGCTCTGCGCGTTCAATAATGCTATGTAACTATGATAGGCTCCGTGCTATTTTGCCACTGGATCCTCAATCAGACAAAGAAAGCAAGTCCAAGGAATCTCCAAAGTCAAAGAAATTAGGCAAACGACTTTCGTCAGGCCAGTCTGTCACAACACCGCTGAACAATTCGCCTCCAAAAATCCCCACTGTATTTCTTCTGAAGACTTCTTACCTCTACGTATCACTCATTACGGTTTTTAGGTAAATTCTTCTATGAGCAGCGATCAGAGAAGCTTTGTTTCTCCCAGCTTGGAACATTCTGTGCATAACGATGGCACTGAAGTTTCTCTTTCCAAAGCGAATTCGGAACATTTACTATCAAATGACTTGTTCACTGCTGTGTCAAGCCCTGAAAGCAGTCCTCAGAAAAAAAGTGGAAACAAAGAAAAAAAATCGTCAAAGGAAAGAAAAAGGCGGGTTGAACGAAAAAGAAAGGAGGCAAAGAGTAGCAGACCAAAGAACGATCAGCAATCCTCACCTGAAACTACCGTACATGGCAGTAACGAATGCGATAGTTTTCCTAGCGTTAACACGGAACGTTCGGATAAGCAATCAACCCTCAGCGACGAAGCTCATAAAATAAGAAGAAGAAAAACAAGTTTTAAAACCTTTGTAGACGACGACGACTATTTGGGTGAGTACCCAGCTCTGCAACTTGTTTTTCGAGAAATGCTCGGTAATTTTGCTCTAAGCTGTTTACATATTTCTTCATACATTTCACCTTAATTTTGTGCGCAAAATAACCTGTTCGTTATTAACTTGCTTTTCAAACTTTCAGTTACAAAGCAAATTAATGAAACTGAAGTAGTAATTGAAAATAGCTCCACTGCAACTGATCTGCAACGTGGCGCTAGTATGGAAGAGCACAACGGTACGTCGAAACCAGCGTCTTTCAGCGGCAAAAATCGCACGGAACCAAAAAAGAAGCAAAATCCACTTACTAACTTTTTCAAAAAGTTGTAGATTCATGATCACATGGCAAGAATTCACACAACTTGGAATAAAACTATAGTGGAACGCTTGAAGCTGTGCAACTGAATATGGTAAGGCCATGCTTCAAATGCATTTTACAAGACCACGATGTTTTATTAGCTTCACGTTATTTTCTTCGTCTATGCTAGCGTTAGTCCTCTTTTGTACTATTGTTCAACAATAAAAAGGGAATAACAATTCATTGAAAACTGCGTAGCTTTCGAAACTGCTATGTTCCTTCTTCAGCGGTCGAGTAGCAATGTAGAAACAGCAATGAAGCAATGAGCAGCAGTGCCTTGGGCAACAGGCTGACTGTTTTTCTAACTTTCATTCTACGTAAAAAAATGTACTATAAACGTCCCAGTTGTGTTAATTTTTAGTTTAGGCTTACGTAGTCTGCAGAGAAACTGCAAACGAATTACTCGTTAATTTGCTTTTCCGCGAAAAAGTGCGCCACCAACTGTTAGTACTCATGTAGAATTGTCCACTCTGCAGTGACTTGTAAAACAAACGAGGCAGCAACAGGGAAAATTAATTCGGCAGACAAGCTTAGAAATGTAAGTAAAGGTACTGAAAGTAGTCCAATGGGAAGCGACGTTAAAGTTTCAAAAATAGAACCTGCATATCTCGGTGATTTTGCAGAGTTACAGTATGCCAGGTTGGCATGAAACAGGAAAGACCCGAATATTCTTTTAAATAGCATTTAGAAGAAGATTCAAAGGCATACATTAGAAATAGTTTTATTCCAAAGAATTTTTCTAAATGCCATTTAGAAGAATATTCGGATCTTTCCTGTTTCATGCCAACCTGGCGTACTGTAACTCTGCAAAATCACCAAAATGTGCAGGTTCTATGTTTGAAACTTTAACGTCGCTTCCCATCGGACTACTTTCAGTTTATTAAACTGTCTGTAGTTTAAAATGTTTCGGCATGGGCAAAATGCTTCAACTTTAAAATAATTGGCAGCAAAGACGCTAAGGTGAAATCTTCATGATAAAGTAATTTGGAAGTAGCAAAAACTATGCTGCTGATTTGAAAAAAGCTACGAAGTACTTATGGACCTACAGCCTGTGGAATTCGTGAACTGCCAGCGTTGCTGGGAACACATAATGGGCTTTGCCGTCCGGATGAAAGGTACAAGCAAGGTTTTCCATGAAAAGTGTTTTCGATGTCAGCAGTGCGAAAGGCCGTTGGACAAAAACTTTCAAATCAACGAAGATCGTTTCTTTTGCACAGACTGCTTCATAAATCGATGCCATCCGAAATGCGACCGTTGTCAACGTGAAATTTCGGATAAACATTTCATGGCTGCAATAGGAAAAAGTTTCCACAAAGAATGCTTTGTATGCACAAAGTGTGGTAAGCGCTTTGAAAATAACCAGTATTGGCAATGCCGCGGACAGCTTTATTGCCAAGCTGATCTCGCAGAAGTTGCGGGCAAAGAGAAGTGAATCGCAATTGCCAGCGTCAATATAAACGTTTAAATATAAAAATTGAAATGCCAGTTTCTTTGCACGACTAACCGTTTACGTAACCTGTCGCTGTCTTCTTATTTAAAATAAATCTACAGTGCTTTCTACAAAGTGTTTTCATTTTAGTTGTCTAGGCTAAAAGTGTAAAATAATGGTGCGTAAGGTCAGCTTGATATCACCCATTTTTTCTGCTTGACTGAAGCTTGCTAACGCCCCTGAGATGAACCATATCGGGTGACTGCGAGAAAATTGGCGGGAAACCTGCACTAAGGAGCACCGTCCTTTTCCCAGCCAATTTCTCGTACTGACTGTTGCGCGAGGGACTGTCCATGGGACCACCGACTGCACTGTTGCTACCCCTTGCTTCTGCATAGCAGACTTTCGCGTACAAAAAATGTTATTTGCGCAACTTCATTTTTTCAGACGTCATGTTCATTACAGTATGACTTCGAAGAGTATGAAGGTTGCAACTCAACTACCCGTTCAATATTGGGCCGCATTGACGTGATCTACAATCGCAAGTCATCCCGATTCACTACTCTGAAGCCATGCCGCTTCTTCGGGACGAGATCCGTAACAACACCAAACCTCTACAACTAATGAAAAGGCAGTGGCTATCAGCAGCCTCTTCATCGATGCCTACAGAGCAGGATAACGCAGAGGAATTTCTTCGTGAAGCCAAAAGTACTCATAAGCCTTTTCTTGTCTGGATTTGATCTCTTCCTTCGACTGTAGGTTTCTCAATTCTTTCTACAAGTAGATGCTCAGGTTCAACGGATTGTCGATGAAGGGGTTAGGCAGCTACGTAATTATAAATTTCCAAAGAAAGAACAACAAACCTGCCTTGGAAATCTTTGTGCAGCATTTCTAAATGTTGGGAGTAAACATGCACATCATTCTCAAGTATCTTAGCCGAACATTCTCGTTTAATTCTTTTCACTATAAGATCCTTCCCAGCTCATTTTCCCGCCAATTTGTGCTAGTCGGTTAGCTCATAGGGCAATGGCAAGCTTGAACTTGAGAAATACTGAACTATGCTTATAGGCAGTCTGCAGGACCAAACTGAGTTTCAGGAAAATCATCTGTCGGATAAGTACACGCACACTGTCGTCAATAAAGGCAGACCACACTTCGGAATGCAAAATTTTTTCCCACCGGTTAGCCGTTAAAATGTGCATTTATTTGAGAAAGGATGTTGATAAAGAAAATTTGAGAAGCAGTTTCAGGATAGTCCCCCGCTTTTTCAGAGAAGTACGAAGTCAGCACTACACAGTATTTAAATGCATCTAAAAAGGCATTACCATTTTTTTTAAATGACAAAAGAATGTGAATCCACATTCAGGCTACGCAAAAAGTATTAAACGTAAAGGTGCAAACAGTTACGCACTAGTTCAACGAGTCTCTTTTGGGTCATGTTCCAATTCTCCCCAACAAAGTTGAGGCAGCAACTTCCAACGCAAATGCGCGACGACAGTGCGGATCAGCGGAACAACGAGAGGGATGTCTTACTGCTGGTCACTGAACGCTGGACAATAAACCACCACAGCTTATGTGTAGGCTTAGGCTTAGGCTAGGGCAGGACAGGACGGCCGGCAGACGTACAGCACCCACTTGACTTCCTTTGAAGTTGCCGTTTCAACTTTTGTGAGGAGAATTGGAAAAAGACCCTCTCTTTTACTTTCAAATTCGTGAAACTAATATTACGTTTCTTCAGTAAATTTATTTGTATGCTTCCAAATACTTACTGCAGAGCAAGCTAAAATGTTTATCAGTCCTCCACAGATCGTTTCTCGACGGACTGATGGGTCTTTGCTCGTCGAATTTTCCTTTGAACTATGGCTGCCTCAGTTATTCTTAAGTTCCTGGAACGGAAAGTGTTTATTCTCCACATCCGCTCTTTCAAGCGTCCTAAAGGTGTTGGGACAGGCGCAGGACGTTCTACCTCAACAATTGGAATCGACAATGCTTCAAGAAAGCTTGTCTAAAGTAAAATAATAAGTCAGTTTCATCCCATAAGCGAAACAAGACTGCCTACCTGCGCAACGTAAAAATCCTTTGGAATTTGCACGTCTCCAAGTAAAATGCAATTGGCACGCTGCATTTCCAACAACGAAAGTGGACTGACTAAGTAAAAGCATTTCCCATTCATGTCAACAGAACGTACTACGGCTGAAAAACTGAATTACTACAGAAAAGAATCAGAAGCTAAGCAGACGGCGGCGTACCAAAACCAATGAACTGAGGAATGCAATTTGACGGTAGGACCATCGGCCAAGACTGATCTCCAAAATAAAACATAGGCGCATTACCTTGAGCAACGTTTGCTGGCACATGACAAAGCGCAACTAAGCATCCATTTAGGCTGTACATTAGAAATTCTCTCTGCATCTTCTGGGATGTATCAGCAACATACAGCTTATTCCAGGGAACCACGAACGGTTTCTTGCTATACAACTGCTTTAAACAGCAGGAATTACGAAACATATAGGATGCAATCTGGACATCTCGGAGTCTGGCATTGTTTAAGGTTCCCCTAATTAGTACGAAGGCGTCTGATCTCGCTTAAAATGCAAACAACACTTACTTAGTCCCAAGTGTGCAGTGACTAGTGCGCAGCAAATTCACCTTAACCAAAGGTTCAAGCAGTTCGCGTAATCTAATAGGATCATCATCATCGCGACATTCAACCACGTTTGACAACAGCAAAAGGTGATCTGGTTTTAATATCTTGACAACTTGCAATAAAATCTCGGCTCCAAGTCCTGAAGCAAACACAAGTTACGGAAGACAATCAAGTTGCGTAGGTGTTTACCAACAACAAAACCGTTTGTATTCACTAGCAAAATTCCTTTACTATATTTGTCGGTATATTGTTGAAACAATTCAGAAATTAACTGCAAATAGATTTGCGGTCGCTCAGCAGGTGATGCTTCTCCGAAGAAATAACATCTGATAAAAGAAGTGAAATGTAAACACTCCCCGTCAACAACTATCTTACAAATCCGGATCGTTCGCGCACCGCCCAAAGGGAGGACCAATTAAAGGAACTCTTATCTTTTTTACCGCCAAACATCCGGGAAGGCAAAACTCAGACTGTCCCGTGTCTAAATCCATTAGAAATGGTTCGACACCGCTAAAGGAAAACACAGACTTATAATTGAACTTTGCGAATTGAAGATCTCACTTTGAAAGTAACTTATTAACAGCAAATCGAACCAATGTTGACTTGCCGACACCTGCAGACCCGCAAACAAGCACAATGAACAATTTTTGAAGCCCTAAATGAAGGCATTCTTGCAAGACACTCAGGGAAGCCGGATTCATGTCCATGGAAGGACGGAACAACAAATCTTCGCAGTTTGACTTCGGGATTACAGCGGTGGGTACAATTGGACTTCCGTTCTTCAGAACTTTTTCAGAACCGTAAAACAGTTCAACAATTTCTGATCGTTCGAAAGGCAATTCCGTCGCAACAGCAGGTCGAACAAGCAGCACAGCCCCAACTTGAAATGACAACGCTGCATTTTGAGAGGTAGTGCCACTAATACTAAATTGAGACAAAACGTCTTCTACATCACAACTTGGGATAGCGGTAGAATCAGTTTCAAAATGCATTAATGCGGAGCCGCAACGGTAGGAACATGCGTGGATCCACTTTTCTTCCTTCGAAGGTACAGCTTTGAAACCGAAAATTGAGCATTCGCCAAGAAGGACTCGGAACTGAAGCGAACCGACGAAAACGACATTCTTTTGAAGTGGAATAACCAATAGACGAACGCCAAGAACATTTGTTGAGAACGTCCTGCAAAACTATGATCAGTAAAACAACAGCGCCTTCATAATCATTTCAACAGAAACGAAAAAGTATTAATAGAACAAGAGAATAAGATGGCGCATATTAGAAAGGCTGGGAGTGGACTGCCTTCATCCGGCAAAAAACGTTTTTGAATAAAGAGTGTAATTTTAATTCTAGCTAGCGATTTGCATTATGGTCATCTTAGTCTTACCTAATGGCAAAGAGAGTAAGGTTAACGTTTATCAACGAAATGACAAAACTCTACGGCAGTTCGAAAACACTAGTTCCATCGGAAGCATACAAGAGTACAGGGATAATGATTCAATGATAAGAGATGATAATACTCTAATAAGTTTATTATTGCTAAAAACTAGACGTAGTTCGATAGGTATTCTTTTTTTCATGATTTTCTCCATTTAATGATTTTACACGTTGTCACTCATGTCCCCAATTAAACTACACAATGTACTACCGACGGATTTGACTGGAAAGGTATTTGTGCAGTTCAATTACAGACACACGACAATGGCTGAAAGCTTTGAACGAAGAACTTATCATAGGTTTACTACTAATACAAGGAATAGAACTTAAGCAGAACTTTCAAAACAATACTAGTTCCAAACGATAAATAACTTCCATTTAATTTCATGCATGCAAGAGATGGTGGCAGCATCAACTATTGTATAAAATGCGGCGAAATGTTCCTCTACTGATGAATGCATCAGCAAAAGCACACTTTGCCAGAAAGCTGACTTCCGCCCTAGGAAAATCAAAGAGAATCTACACGTTCGCCACAGCATAAGCATCAACAGAGAAGTGCGCGGGTGGGTTTGAGAGACACACAATTGTCGAAATTTTCTATTCCCTACTATAGTTCCACTGCTGACCTAGCCAAGGCACTTTACTGCTACTGGTGTTGACCTTCCTAGTCTTTGAATGGTCTCACTCGTCCTAAGGCGCGTAAAACAGTAATATGCCTCGTTTAAAACGCTGAAGACGGAAACAGAGCATTACTCTCCCTTGATCAAACTTTGAGTTGAATGGGTGTTTTTTTAGTCGCACAACCATGAAACTTTAGCCCGGAGCCAGAAATCCAATTTACGGTCAACAAAGACGGAAACTACTATATTCGTACTTAGCTGAAATTTTTTCCTTGAAACTTTTGTTCGTCCCTGTTGGAGCAGACTTGTTAGACGCCTTGTTCTTCGAGGGCCCTTCGAAGTCCCTCCTGAAAAGCAACAGCAAAAATCTTCCAACAAGATAAAAGTGCAATATTAACTGAAGTTGTCGACGGCGTTTCCCACAACAGGTCAGCTTATTTGAGGAAGCGCGGCGTTGCTTCATTCTGAACGGTAAGAGAACAGGTTTGAGGAAAAGTCAGTCACGTTTGCATACAAAATAAAGTATAGCTCACACAGCTTCAACAGCAGATCCAGCAGGTCTTTTGTGGATTTTCTTTCCACCGCCTTTCTTATCAATACCCTTATTTTTATTATTACGTAATCTGAAAAATACTGTTTTGTGAAAGCGATAAAAATCGAAAGAATACTTCAAACCTTCTCAAGGAATTTAGCTTAGAGCAAAACTTCATAGCCCTTCCTTTTAGCTGCCTTGCAGCGCAACTTTAATGTACGAGGTAGTTGCCTTCATGTAGCAAGAGAAAACTTCATAACTTACTTACGCAATCCTAGATTTCTTTTCAGCTTGGAGTAACCCGTATGTCGACGTATGGCTGCTTCTTTAGCGCGGGAAGATTCAGTATCGTTCATTTCCAGCTGGGAAATAGAGTGTTTCCATTCCACAAGAAAAGTTTAACACTCAAATATGGGGTCAACCAAGAAATTGGCAAGCATTCAACATATCCAGACAACGATTTAATCACTTTTTGCATTAAAGCAATTTAGCTGCTTGACACATGCCTTTGATTTGAGCCAAGCTGGGTAGAACGACTGCGACACAAGCAAGGGAAACGCGATGGTCGCATCGCAGACGACTTTCACGGGATTTGAATTAGTACTTATCTTGCCCCATGAGACAGCTTCATCAGGTTCAGCGCCAGCATCAGATCCGTCGAACTCTTGAGCTGTACTGATCAGTACAGAAAAATCAGCTCCATTCCTCTGCAAAAGATTAGCGTCGCATAATTTAAAGCGCCGCAATGGCGGAGCGATTACCATCAAGTTAGCATTGTATACATGGTGCTTAATCAAACCGCCTCCCAGAACAATCATGCCAGTCTTGAAAGAGTGCACAGCCATGTTATTCAGCAGACGAACATCTCAAAGCGTAATTTGTAAAAGAATGAAATTAAAACATTTCGAATACCTTCAATTATGTCCAGTTTCAAACCAGGATTACGGTAAGAATGAAAGTACAACATATCTCCCAGAGAACCGTCGGTAAGACCAGGACAGAAAACCGGAATAGCGTTTTTTGCAGCCCAATAAAGGACAGATTCCTTATTGTCAATCTTTTCGCCTAGCCTGTATATTAGCTTGTGGGGTGTCCAGCTGAAGTTCTATGACAACACACAAATGCTAGGCAATTTAAAAAAAGAAGATACTCACATTTTCTTTCTGCTCCTTCAATGCCTCATCTAAAAGGGGCAAAACCCAATTTTCGAACAGGCAGTAATTCTTGTTCGGCACTAACAGATTACCAATGCGATTCAACCCTTTTTCGCGCAACTGCGCTCCATTTAATCGAAAACTGCCCAGATAAGTAGGGGCAAGGCATTTGATCAAGTCTTCTTCGATTCCGCCTGCACTAGTCACCAGGCAATCTACCTAAAAACAACAGAATAGTAAAGCCCTACATTAGCTATTCGGTCTCTCAGTTATGCTGAAGGTGCATGGAAACAAAACCCACAACGACCTATGAAACGGATTGAAAAGAAGATCGTAAAAGCTATGCAAGTGACGAAATAGTGATAAGCAGGCTACTGGGCTAAGTTAAGCTTAAATTTAAAAAATACTCATCAGCTCGTCGAGGTGGAAGCCGAAGAGCTTACAAATGAAAATCTGATCACGTTGGAGCGAAAAAGAGGAAAGTTAAAACACAAGAAAGAAACTAGACCGGAAGTAACAAGAAAGTTCACAGCAAAATGAACCGGCTGAGGCGTTTGCTGCTCTAAGCAGCGGCATTAAGATTTCAGAAGCAATGGACGACAACTGCGAGAGATTTGCGAAAGCTGATGGAAAGATTCAAAATGCTCTTGCTTGCTACAACTAAATGCACAAGGGAATACAAAAAGGAAAAAAACAAAACCTGATGCCTTCCTAAAGCTGCCTACGCCAGGCACAGTATCAATCACCAAGGGAATGCTTTCTTCCCGCTATCACGGCCTCATGTGGCGAAAGAAGCTTATGAAGTTGCCGCTACATCATCGCTATCTTCTTGAAAATATCGATCGAGTATATCGAACAAATTAGTGAGCTCTCATTTATCTGTAAGTACGTTAATAGTTCGTATCTTCTGCCATTATTCATGCGCGGAAAACGGAAACAGAGGATTCCTGAAAAATTCTCTAAATACAGCTTCTCGCTTCACGGGATGCACTTCCGTAATAGCATTGTGCATTACCATACGCCCGGTTTTCAACACATCAATAGCTGCCATATACGGACTTCTACCTTGTGAACTTCAAAAGCGACTTGGTGTATTATAACATAGGTTTTTACGACATGATTACCCTCAATCGTAAACTAATTTAAGAGTTTAAGCGTGTTAAGATGGGCTGCACAAACCTTTGACATTCATTAGGTTCTAACCTTCGATTTGCGTCTTATTACAGTTCGTCGTGCCTATGCTGAAATCAGTACAATACTATGGAGTTCAACTTCATCTTAAGCCTAAGCCTAAAGCACACAACTGACGGGACTAACTCCCACTCAGCAAACCGCCGCGGTGCGGGTGGGTATTAAATGCACCGATCACACGTCTTGATTTACGATAGTTTCGGCTGTGATGGAACGTTTGAAACGAAATGGCATCCTAAGTTGGGGACCCCTTGTATATACCCTTGAGGAACGCTGGTTTGCTGGCGCGCGACCTAGGAAGTGTTGATGTCAAGGAAAATTGACTTATTTTTGATGGAATTTAATACGTATTCCTATTAAAATTACAATATGTACGCGCTTGTACATGTTCGCTATTACTTGCCGTATTTAGGCATCCGCGGTCGCCACTGTAACTTACGTATCCCCTGCGAACACGGAGGTTCTACTGTACAGAAAACAAACTCCTATCACACTGCGGTGATGACGCCTAAGTATACTGTCCTCAGTGGTCTTCCTAATAATTTGTTCGTTTGTCCATTGATGAGGAGCATGCTTCAGTAGTTTACATAGACACAAGAGATAAGTGTGGAAAAGGAAATTATTTGATATTAAGTTTATTAACACGCTTTGCCTACAGAACAACAGTTTAAATTTTAAAATATTACTACGCGAACAAAGCTCCCACATTTAAGCTCATTGCTCTTGAGACGCTGAAGACAGGATCGGATGTCCTCTCCAACCTTCGGAAGTTTTTCGAATAGAAAGCCAGTCTAACGTGAAAGCTTCAGCTTTAATATGAAAACCCACACATTCGTTAAAACAGCCCATACTTAATCACCCACTGTGATATCCATTTGAACATACATGGCAGTATACTTGGAACCTTTATTACTTCTGCTCAATTTTGCTACATTAACTGCTTTGCCTGCTATTTCCTTGGATAATATGGTTTGATGTCAAATGTCTAATACAGAGATTCTCTAAGAGACAACACCGATACTGGGACTGAGCTTCCGAATCTCTTTGTCAAGCAGTGAGCCTGACTTTAAGAAACACTGCTATCAGCAAATAGAATTAATATTGCGGTTAACTGTAGCACGCATAAAGATATTTAAAACAAATCGATCGGCATTACTGACGCGGTTGGCTAAATGCACGACCATTGGCATTTTTGAAACTTACCAATTCGTGTTCCACTAAAAAACGGATGCTTTCTCGAATGCCCGAAGATATCATATTTGACGTGTAGCCAAGGAAGATAGTACAACCGCCGCGCTTTCTCCTGAAAAACGGGAATTCGAAGTCGGCAGTTCCCAAAGACTGTTCTGGTAGTTGCATTCTTGCCGATATCTTTAAAATTAGTGGTCAGCGCAAAATAATTTAACTAAACTGTGCAAACGGACCATTCGATTTACTTCGTCTACCGCTTTCGATAAGTGAGTCGCTTGAAATCCGGTCGTGGAATATGACTTAAACAAATCTGAGACACTGAGCGGGTTTCCGCAATTGAAGTCGAAACCGCGAATCACGGTTGCACTCTCCGGCATTTCAACCGAATCGCGAAAAACCGCAGATTCAGCGCTGGAGCAATCACCCACCATCTTGTACCCGCGAGTAACAGTTCAACGATAGGCTGGGCTAGCAGGCCTAAAACGGAAACCACTTCAGAAACTGAAAAGCGATGACATCCCAAATTAAAATCTGCCCTAAGATTTACAAACTGCAAAATCAGCGGGCGAAAGGTTAAATGTGAGAAAACTGAAGGGAAAGACACGTTAGACGCGCATAGAGCACGCGGCTCTCTCTAATGGGATGGAAGGACTTCCTGGACATGTATAGCTTCGCTCTACGGTAGCAAACCGTTATTTTGGAACAATAAAGCTTTCGAGCTCGACCACAACCCGTCCCCAATGGATAACCATTAAAGTCTTTTAGTACCGTTGAGGACAGGTTCAGAGATTAAAAGCTTATTGTATCCTTAACGGGACATACTCTGTAAAAAGAAACGGATTAATCATGGAAACCTACAGTCCCGTACCAAGAAGATACATTTTCAAAATTGCATACTTTTGTTCTTGTAAACCAAGGAAAGACGGAGCTGAAGCGGCAAGCTCCTGCGACGCCTATGATGATAGAGCGGTTCCGTAAACATTGCGAGAAGTGCTGCAAGCGTTTCCGGATTGGAAACTTCAATTCTTACAACCGAGCGAGGTCGAGCCGCCTTAGGGAAGCTGAATATGGAGATTTGCAGACACTGCTATAACGACGCTGACAGAAATCGCATGTGCATGCCTATAGCAGTTCCACTTTTCTAATAGTTTCTTCTGCGCCAGTTGGACGTTTATCTATGGTTTGTGATGTTGTACTTTCACGACATTATCCTGTAGAACTACTGCACCGCTCAATAGCACAGCGAGGTAAAACATGACACGATGAGTTCGAAATAAAGTTACCAAAAAAATCGTTGACGATTAGTTACAATATTGAATCTTAAAACGTCAGCCGATAACCAGTTTTGTTGGACAAGCGGTAGATCGATAAAATATCACAACAGCTAGGCTGTTAAGTCCAATCAAAAGTTGGCATTAAGCAACGTTAACTTGCCGGCGGCCAGTGAATGATCAAACGGTGCATTGAGTGTTCGTAGCAGAATCGATTGGCAAAGTGAATACACCGAACCTGTTTGCTCAACGAGATCCACAAGCCGACCAAGGAGAGCGACTCAGCAAGCTTTCAATACTCGGTGCAAACAAAAGTGTAACTCTCTGACGACCGGCAAAAGTAAACACAATTTTCGCATTTTCGAACTAACTTCCTTCTGACTAAGGAACAGAAGTTCGTCGCGATGAAATGATTCGCTTTGTTTACTTGACAAGAGCGTCAACTTCCGCTGAAGTTGAATGATTGATACATCTTAGTTGTGCAACAACAAGTGGCTTTCACAGAAGAGAGCGAATGCCCATGAAACATTCAACTTCCTGTAAGTTTAACCGCTTCACCTTTCGTCTAAAGGCGTTACCGTTAACGTAAATAACATCTTTGTAGGTCATTCACGTAAATGAGCTGTAAAGTTACGGAAGGCTGCAGGCAACAGTCTGAAAAACGTTTCTGCCGGAAAGATTTCGCAAAAACAGCATTTTTAGGCTTAAGATAAATATCGATAAAGCTTAGGTAATTATGAAATGGGTTTATATGTTGTAATAGAGGCAGTGCAAAGCATATACACTAAAAGTTCGCTTAGTATCATCGTTTCAGCGAAGCAATTACGGTAAACTAATTTGCTAATGCGAATTTGAGGCAGACGGTTGCTGCGTTCTAATACGAATTGATTTTTCCCGCAGAGAAGAGCTTTTGATACGCTTTTTCTAACTCTGCCTGCCTCAACTACGGCAGTAGCAGTCATACATCGAAAGGTACTACATTTTAACTTAGCTGCTGAAATACAGTTGCCTTTAGCTTTAATAAAACAACCTGTTCAGTCGATAAATGCAAAGTTACTCTTCCGTATTCCATTTGACTATACAGAGACTATTCAATGCTTATTCGCAGCAATTTCAATAACTTGTGTTTTCAGGGAGAAAAATGGCATAACACAGGAATGCAGTTGGAAAATTTGATCTTTGACGAGCGAGACGCATCGGCTAAACTTGGCCGCGGAGCTTTCGGGTCAGTCTTCCGCGCTAAGCGCACAATAAAAAATGGCGAACATGATGTAGCCGTCAAGAAACTTCCTCGCGCCAATATGAAAATGGAAGAGTTGGAAGCAATCAGGACAGCGAACAACCCGAACATTGTGGCAATCTACGACATTTTTTTCCAAGAAGACTTTTGCTTCTTGGTCATGGAATTATGCGACTCAAGTCTGCATGCAATGATTCAACAGGAAGGATCATTAGGAATGGACAATTTTGAATCAGTATTGACAGGTTTAGCAAGCGGATACAAAGCGCTAAGCGATATTGGTATAATTCATAGAGATTTAAAACCGGCAAACATCCTGCTGAAGTACCGTACTGAAAATGACTCGAAGACAAAGACAATTGAGCACGTTAAAATCGCGGATTTTGGATGCAGCAGACTTGCGGATACCAAATTGAACACAGAGCTAATAGGGACTCCCCTTTACATGGCCCCGGAAATTGGTGCTAGCGTACTTACGAAGGGAGAATATGACTCCAAGATAGACATGTGGTCTATTGGCGTTGTACTATACGAATGTTTAGTCGGAAAGGTAAAGTCTCTCTTTTCGTACTTACAAAATTCCATTGCGGAAAGCGTTATAGGTTCCCTTCGACGAAAAAGCGCTATGCAAGCTTTTTTTGTTTTCCGCCAATCGCAATTACGTGGGCTACAACGGACCTGAGAATTTTCCGGAAAAAGCAAATGAACATCATCAATACATTATTGGTTCCCTTCTTGAACTGGATGCCAATAAGCGTATGAAGCCAGCGGAATTTCACTGCCTTGCCATACACCGCCCTCCTCTGAAGAAACGGAAAAACACTGGTGCGTTTTCAGTTCTAGGACAATCGTCGCATTCGGGCAAACCTGCTTTGAACCACGCGTTCCTTATTCCCGATTGTCCGCTCTGCTCAGAGCAGTCAACGTCTAAAAGCCTACTCAAGTCGACGATGAAAATGATGCATACACATGCTGCCATGCTTATAGTGAGCCAACTAAACCACCTCTACTAAGTGCTCCAATCAACTGTCCCCTCACCAAGTGCTCTGGCAAAGTCACATAACCTGCATTCTTCACAAACTGCGAACTTACATTGGAAAAATGCAACACTCACGCGACGTATAACCACCGGTTTGTCGCTCCATAGCAATGAGGAACCGCACGATGGGTTAAAATCGATCGTCTGAACAGAGCGGTAATAAAAAAGGAATGCTAACCCATAATAATGCACCAATAAAAGTATTTTTAATGATTAGTTCGATGCGCAATCGTAGAAATGCCAGAAACCGGTTTTACTTCTTAGGCAAGCTGAGAAATTCATTCCATAACATCAAATAGCTTTGGCGGAGGAAAGGCGAACAGTGAAAGTACAGATATGGGGAACTAACTGTACTTACGTGGAGCAACAATAAAATTTTCGTATTTCAGCACTTTGTACGGATTCTACGAATCGTCCGGACGCCCACTGGATAGACAACGGCTATACAGGACAGTAAAACTGAACAAACGCACAACTGTTGAAGTACAGGAATTGTGCAACTAGTGAACCACCGACTAAAGAAACCAAGGAATATGACAAAACAACCTAACAAATACAGTAAACAACCAGACAATGCATGTATAGCAGCAAGGCGAACTAGTCTCATCGCTCGGATAAAGCGGAGAAATCCGGCGCTGTTCAAAGCAACGCCACTACAGATTTGGAATAAAGTATGGAGGATAACAACAGCTCCGATAAAACCATGCCACGTAGCAAAATGTGGTTTGTTATTGGCAGCCTTCCTGGTATAGATGACGTAAAAAGCAAAACTTGACAGGAGCGCTGCAAACACCATTAACCAGGTGTGAATTCTAGCACGAAACTTGTAGGAGCTAGGAGTTCCTATGACAAACAAACGGCCTGAGAAAGCCGACAGCGCTTCTGCGGCCACAAGTAAATACTGAAAACAAGAGTTTATGCTTGCTGAAGAGCAAATGATGTGCTAGATAGTGAGCGACTAACTATGTTAGTAGTATTGGTAATGCTGGCCTGCCCAACGGTGAAAAGCCCAAATCTCAAAACCTTGACAACAGAGCTACATCCATAAGCATTCAGTGACAAACAAACAAGTGTTACACATAGGGGCGCAGAGGTTAACCTTAAACAAGCGAAACAAGCATAAATAATGGTAAAAGACTTACTGCAGTGGTCATTAAAACAGGATGCAAAGAAAACCAAGTGAACTCTCTGGAGGCTACGACGTATAAAACAAAAATTGACGGAAGAAAACAAACCAGCTGCATACCTATTATGCTGAACAGCGTAACCTCCGGCAATGCTCAAGACAGTAAGTTTGATGTGAAGGTTTGTCAGCAGATGCAATCAAGATTGGTT
The DNA here is from genome assembly GCA_037903355.1 of Trichuris trichiura. Lineage (NCBI taxonomy): Eukaryota > Metazoa > Nematoda > Enoplea > Trichinellida > Trichuridae > Trichuris > Trichuris trichiura. The sequence goes on from JBAJFE010000042.1 coordinate 294,369, forward strand.
TCAGTGAAAGTAACTGCATGCTTGGTTTTATATTAAACCTGTGAGTCGAAATATGAGCAACAAATCAACGCATTGTCAGTCTCTTCCCAGGATACGGACGAGTTTTGCAGATGAAACTGAGGTTACTAATAAGTACCTGTGTTTAGCTAAAGTGTACTGTCCAGTCTTGCAAATTTGACCTTTAAAATGGCTGATTCTCCGTAGTTACTTGTTAGTTGCTATAAAACTGGTTTCGTTGCTACTTTGATTTCTTTTCAGCGATAAATCGTCTATGAATCGTCAGACGGCGGATGATCCCGCATTCATCTTAGCGCAGGCGAAATATAACTTCACCGGGCGAAACAATGATGAGGTATTTACTGTTTTCACGTTGCCACCTGGCTAATGTTTACGTTTAACTACGAAGCTGTGCTTCAAGAAAGGCGATATGATTGTTGTTACCCAGCAGCTTAGCGAAGGATGGTGGGAGGGAACTTTAAACGGCAAAACCGGTTGGTTTCCTTCAAACTATGTCTCATTGGAAAAACAAGGTGCGTCTTATTGTTCTTATCTTTTGATGAAGCAAACGTCTAGTTGCTATTTCCTTTAGATGCCGGAATGAAAACGCGGATGCCAGTAGAACTTGACATTGACAATTCCTCATTAATGACCAGCGACAGACGCCTTGCCTTCCGAAATATGGTACTGTAGCTGTCGTGTACATTACTTTTATTAAAATAGCATTCGCAGGTGCTTAGAGATCTGTTGGAGAACGAACAGAAGCATTTGGAGGAACTTGTTGGGTTTTGGGAAGTTTATGTGAAACCTTTAAAAGATGCTGACGTGTAGCTTCGCGTAACTGCAATAATAGTTGGCATCCTATGAGCAGTGTTTTTAGTATCTCGAAATTTGAATTCGGTTGTTTGGTGGGAAACATTAGTCAGGTCATCCAGTTTCAATCCGACTTTTGCCATGATCTTATCGAAGAAGCGCAGAAATCTTCTCGGGATCAGAGAATAGGTGGCAAGTTTCTTCGTTCAGCTGAAACGCTGAAACATTTACTTGCTGAGTATTGCAAGAATCATCCAGTGGCGGTAAACGTTATCAACAGCAACAGGTAGTCGGTCGTGAAGTAACAGTGTCTTCACCATACATCCGTTCATACTAAGGGAAAAATTAGCTCAATTTATGCAGAAAAAGGGCAGCAATGACTTGTTATTGGTTAGTAGATTGAGCCAGCCTTTCCGTCACGTGGAAACTTACGCTGTAGCTCTGCTGGAATACGAAAGAAACCTGGAGGTGCGTTCACTATTGTAACATATTTTATTTTAGTCCATTTTAGGAAAGCCATCCGGATCGAGGCGACACTCAACGAGCAGTAGCAGTGTATCGCGAAATCGCTGTAGGCTTGGTCTTTTCTCTACTTTTCCGAAAGTTAAGTTCATCTCTTTAGAATTACTGTTCAGACTTGCGCAAGCAAAAGGAAATGCAATTAGACCTCTTAAGTAGCACAATCACGGATTGGGAAGGAGAAGTATTTTGCATAAACGTTTGTTATTTTCTTACCGAAATTCCGTTTTTAGCCGTTGGAGACGCTTGGCGATATTCTTTTAGTAACCAAATCAAATGCCAGATTGGAGGGCGTTTGTGACGGCGATTGCTGTATCATTCTGTTCGCCGAATGCATTGTCGTGTTGCACGTATCTCCTCTCCTGAATGGCTACATTTATAAGGCAAACTAACTTTTTAAATTAAGCGGGAAAATGATTTCTTCTATCCTTATTGTAGGGCCGAATATCACTAACTGGCACCGTGGTTCGTAGAATAGTAGATATACCACGTGGAAAGCTGTCTATAGAAGTCATTTCAAAGTCAGACGATTGTGTACTGCTTACCTTTAGCGTTGGTAATATGGATGACTTGAACCGATGGTCAGAGAGCCTTGAAGCTTTGACGTCCGAAAATGCTGAAGATTCTTGTACTCTTATATCCCCCACGACGCCGTCGAAGTATACTAAAGTCGAGGTGTCAATGAAGAAATGTTGACCATCCCTGTAACAACGTAGTTTCTACTAGACTGAGGTGTCGCCTCTGCTTAAACCAAGAGTATCACACATGCCGGTTCCTGGTCACGCCGAATTGATAAAAAGGGTTGACGACGCCTCCAAGGCACTACCGCGGAAACGTTATAATGGGTATTGCCTCCGCCCGTTGCCAACCCAAAGAAGTTGGTTCGGCACACCTTTAATCGATGGAGAAATCAAACTACGGAAAAAAGGTGAGGTTCACCAGTAGCTCCCAAAAGCTGAGACGGTCTCAACTCTTAGCCGAGCAAGTGGATCTATGTTACGACGCTGACGAAATAGAGCTGTTGCAAGTTGTTGAATCCTACTGCAGTAGTACAAGCGATTCGTGGAAGCCGTTAATTTGTTCGAGTATATGCATAGTTTTAAAATTTCTGTTTAGTTCAGTTCCGCTATTTTAAGGGAATGGAAAGGCTCCTTACGTTTTAATAGCGGAGGACGAAAAGATATTTTGTGAAGAGTTTGTCGGTGATGAACTCATAGTGCAGGAAAAGTATGTTCTTATCTGAAAATACGCTGTTTTTGAATACTGCGATTTCAGGACGCTGGTTGATACGGTGTATGCTTTGAAAGATCAAGTTCGAATTTTATCCGAAGTCAGTTGTTCTTATGTTTACGATGAAGACCAACTTCTTATAACTTTTTAGATTGTCAATGACTTGACCAGAGCACTGCAAGCAGAGCAGATCGCCCAAAAGCGTACAGACGATGTGCTTCGGCAAATTGTAGCCGAGCGAGCTTCAACAACTAGTTCTTTATCCAACTGCGCAAAAGATTATTCTTCGGCAGAGGGCGCTACGTAGTAGCGGCTCTCACTCGCCCATTGTTTCAGTATGCTCTTGTATTCGTGCTCCTTAAACCTAACTTTGGCGCGTGAATAATTTAATTATAACATATCAAAGAAAAGCTTGGCGATAACTTGCAATGTGCTGCCATCCTAACCTAGGCTGAACAGATTCTTGAAATATGGATCGTTTGCATTCTCATTTTTTGGTAGCTACTGTTCATCCGCCTGTTCATTGAAGTAACAGCGTTGCCAGCTAGCATCAAGGCATCAATGTTAACGAATGGGTCGCCAGCAATGCCAGATGTGCACATGAAGTGAAGGCAGACGATGAAAGAACGGGGTTCTCTGCTTGAGCAAGTCAGACCTTGCTGTTATGGGTTTAGAACGAAGGAAATTTTACTAGTGGCTCAACCGCAGTTGTCAGGCCATAGATTGTCATCGTATAACGAATTAGTAACGGTAAAACCATACCTTTCTGGCACGTTCATCGCGAATCGCCAATTCTCTGCCAGCCATTGTAATGGTAGTCAGGCAAGGAAAGGTACTGTAACTATCGCGTCGCTGAGTGGGGTAGACGCGTGCAACTTTCATCCCTAGTTGGCTTTTTTAAAATCGAATGATGAATTGCTTGTAGAGGACCGTAACATTCATGTTACCTGATCATCATTTAGCTTGACAGTAAGAGGAGTAGCTTGCTTTTACTTGATGTATTACTGTATTGGTTGTTCTTATCAATAAACAGTGACGGGTGGTTGCGCACGCTACATGCTCATCAACAACGAATGTTTTCATTCGTTAATCTTTCAGTTAAATCAGTAATTCTTAATGGTACCAGCCGAAAAAGGAGTGCTGGAATATTTCACGTGGCAGACTTTGCCGCTGGTCCCGTTCTGCCTTCTACTAATCCTAAACCTAAACGTAACGGGATGTTCGGGTGCTTGACAGAAAGGAACTTGCATTCATTGAACGGTTTGATCCCTAACCAATAAGACTCTGAAACGTACTTGTTAACTTGCAGCAAACGACTCCTTTAGCGCTTTCATCGGCAAAAATGGAATAGCTGCGTTTTGACCCGAGAATAACTATGTGCTTACTGTAGTGTTTTACTACCTGAGAACTCATACTGCCGGTGTTTTTGTGCAAGATGTACCTGCACTTCTTTGTTTACCGTTCAGATTACTGTATGTTGCGGGCAAATAACTGAAAAGTTTTTTATTATAACCAGTAGTCAGTGTCAAAGTGTTGCTTTTCAACCGTGCTAATATCGGCGTACAGTGCGTTTTAGTTTTAACTTTTTAACTGCTTACGCGCGCGCGCGCTCAAGATTAACCGAGTAAGGTGACAGTACGTGTTTAAATGTTGAAGCAATCTGAAATCTATTATAGAGTAAGCTTGCACAGGTGCCTGTTTGTCGTTGTATCACACTGTGTGTATTCATTGATTGGCAATAAGTCTTCTTTTACGGATGCTTCACGTGACAAATTGGTACGCAGTTTGCCTACTGTGACCTGACAGCTGCTATTCCAAACCACTTAAGTTTGCTCTGTTAAGCAACCGGGTGGATAGCGCACGTGCTCTTAAATCGTACTATAATTAGTTTCATCCGAAAAAGCAATCTTTTATCGTGCACCGCCTTTACGTTTTGTAGAATGCGGTTTCAGTTGATTCGCTAATTTTCAGCAACATAAGCTGAACGCAATGCAGTTTGTGCCATGTCGCTTGGGCTCTTTTCGAAAGTTCCTACCAATCCCACGAACCATTGCTGCATCGCATTCAAATTTCCGTTACGCGCCCGGTATGCAATTGGTCGAAAAGTTTCATTGCGCAGCTCAGCCAAGTAAGCACCCTTTATGGAGTTGAAAACTGCATTCTGGTTTACTGTAGATCATGCTTATTTGTTTTAGCCATTCTCCGCTCCTATTTCAAACCTATTTTGAGTGTAAAACAATTCACCTCTATCGACGCGGAGCATGCTGTTTCCTACGAAGAGCTTAAAGCGCTAATTGAAGCACGCGACGTATTACTGATTGACGTTCGCGATCCGGAAGAAATAGAGGCTCAGGGTCGAATCATTGGTGCCGTGAACGTTCCGCGTATGTAATGCAACGACCGTTCGAAGTTTGATAATTTCTCCTTCAGTTGGCCAACTACCAGAAGCTTTCGAGATGACGGAAGAGAGTTTCTTCAAAAAGTATAATTTTGAAAAACCGCATATGTACGACGCAAACGTTGTCTTTCACGGCCTTAGTCACATTAAGAGCACGGCAGCTGTTGAAATTGCGCACAAGCATGGCTTTACAAAGCAAGTTTCGCCAGTGAAGCAAGTCGAAGTTGCGTATTTTCAGCCTGTTTAAATTTAGAACTCGACATTTTCCGGGCGGCTGGGAAGAATGGATTCGCCGGGAAAAATCAGAAGCGTGCGCTCGTTGACACTGAACGATGTTGTGTCACAGTTGCAGCGTAACGAAACAACTACGCTTCCACGAGCAAGCTTACTTTTTGTTTTCTATATCGCCATAGCGGTTGCTTTGTTAGCCGGTTGGGAATAAAAAGCTCTTTATGCAAAGCTAGCGTGACTTTGCACTATATGGCTGAGCTTTTGCTTGAAAACTTCGCTTTGTATAAGCTCTCCTTTGATAGCCAAAGGATTTCCGGTCACGTAAGGCACGTACACCTAAACGAAAAGTCAACCATCACATAGTCTTTGAAACCTTTCCTTCACTTGTTCGTATATTTTAGGGAGAAGTTCTTCAATGCCAAACGCTGCTAAGTCGGTGTTCATTACAAATTTCAGCGACGTGGCCGTTTCGAAGTAGTGCAACCTGTTCTTCATGGTGTTATATTCTTTAAACTGGCTCCTTAAAAGTTTTCATTGAAACACGCCGAAAATTCACGTAACAGAGCATTGCCTGGGACCCAAAGGAGACAGTTTCTCGTTAAACGATCTGACGGAAGTTAGCAAGCCGTGCACCAACTGAAATTCCTAAAATCAAAGGTTACAAAATGCTCTAGTCGTTAGTGCGTTACGAAACCTCCGCTGGATTAATTGAAGCTCGTTTAGGACGATGCCACTCGTAATAACCAATGCAATGCCCTTGAGGGTGGAAAATGTATAAGTTGTAAATTGTCATTCCCCTCAAGTGACAGTAAGTAATAACGATGTTCACGTTCGCGTGGAGTCTATATCGAGCACCAATTGGTTGGACATCTCGTTCGGTTTACCTCTGTGACGCGTCGTGCCGGGTGTCGTGCCAAGCTGCCGTTGTATTCCGAAGATGCAGCCTTTGTTGTCTTCATTGTGCTAAATTCGTTGCTCTCTCGAAACGATCAACGGACTTCAAGACCGACAAGCTTTGAAGGGAATGTTTTCTTTAAGCCAAGGTAGGGCAACACATTCAATTTTACCCGGCCGATCGATAGTTGCTAAGTTTGCTTGTTATTGTCAAAGCTTTCCGCCCTACGGATACAAGACTAACAAATTGTAATTGTACTTCTTTTCCAACTTTGTTGGCGATACCTTTCCCCAGCGATAACTCCTGCTTGACGCAAACTTGCTTCACTCCGTATTGTTTTCGCTCTTTTCTGGTGTAGTGAAATCATTTCAGGTGATCTGAGCTCATTTCCTCATGCTACTTATGTGCAGTTTGGAGGTTTATTTGGCCAACCGCAGTTTGCCGCTCCTTTGGGCCTACCACCGATCGGTCAACCTCCAATGGGCTCAACGCCTGCGGGTGTTGTTCCCCTGGCTGATGCGGGTGTCGTCCAGCGTCCGAGCTCTATGTCGCTATCAGTTAGTCATTCGTCATCTCAAGTTTCTGGTGGGGAGGCGCCTTCCGCCGTTTTTCTTGCACCGAGAAGACCAAATCAAGGTATCGAAGGTCGTCCAATAGTGCTACGCGCCAATCACTTCCAAGTTCGTATTCCTGGCGGTTTCATACACCACTATGACGTCAGCATTTCTCCGGAAAAATGCCCTCGGAGAGTGAACAGGTTTGAAAATATTTTTTAGACTTTTCTTGCATATTTTTCAATGTGCAGAGAAATAGTTACCACTATGGTTCGTGCTTACGCTCGAGTTTTTAATCAATTGCGCCCGGTCTATGATGGTAAGAAAAACATGTACACACGAGAACCGTTGCCAATTGGAAAAGAGAAAGTTGAACTCGAAGTTACATTGCCTGGAGATTCTGCGGTAGAAAGGCAGTTTCGAGTTACGATTAAGTGGATATCGCAGGTGAGTTTGTCCCTTCTGGAAGAGGCGATGGAAGGGCGCATCAGGTCTGTTCCCTACGAATCCGTGCAAGCAATCGACGTCATCTTGCGCCACTTACCAAGCCTAAGGTTCTCATTGCGGCTTACATTATTCAGCGATCAAAATTGTTTTTGTTCAGGTACACTCCAGTTGGTCGATCTTTTTTTTCACCTCCCGGAAACTATGGCGACAGCAAACTGGGCGGCGGTAGAGAGGTATGGTTTGGTTTTCACCAGAGTGTGCGTCCCTCGCAGTGGAAAATGATGCTCAACATAGATGGTATTGAAAGTTTTGAAATTTTTGGGTAACATAGTTATACGTTAACGTTCAGTGTCTGCTACGGCATTTTATCGTTCAATGCCCGTGATTGAATTTTTGGCTGAAGTGCTAGACATGCCAGTTCAAGCTTTATCCGAACGTCGATCTCTTTCCGATGCTCAGAGGGTCAAGTTTACGAAAGAGATCAAAGGTTTGCAAAGAGATACTCAGTTTTGTTTCATGAACTTTTTTTAATTGCAGGTCTTAAATGTGAAATAACACATTGCGGCACAATGCGTAGAAAGTATCGGGTTTGTAATGTCACTCGTCGGCCTGCTCAAACGCAAACGTAAGTGGATGTTTAGCCTCTGGTTTCCCGCTTTTCTCGTTGACACTTGGCTTTTAGGTTTCCACTTCAGTTAGACAATGGCCAAACAATAGAGTGCACTGTTGCTAAGTATTTTTTCGATAAATATCACATACAATTAAAATACCCTCATCTGCCGTGTCTGCAAGTTGGTCAGGAGCAGAAGCATACCTATTTACCCCCTGAAGTGTGCAACATTGTACCTGGACAGCGGTGCATTAAAAAGCTTACTGACACGCAGACTTCAACGATGATTAGGGTACTTATGACCACTGCTTGTTCATTCTTGGACAATTTACATTAAGGCAACGGCAAGATCCGCTCCGGAACGAGAGAGAGAAATATCCAACTTGGTAAGAAAGGCAGATTTCAGCGCTGATCCATTTGCGCACGAGTTTGGCATTGCCATTAATCCAACAATGACCGAAGTGAAAGGTCGCGTTCTGTCGGCTCCAAAATTGCTTTACGGTGGAAGGGTAAAAAATAGAATGCGTTTTGTTTTTTAGTATTAAGGGAACTTATAGACCAAAGCTACAGCTGTACCAAATCAAGGCGTGTGGGACATGCGGGGAAAGCAGTTTCACACAGGCGTAGAGATTAAGGTTTGGGCGATAGCCTGTTTCGCCCAGCAGCAGCACGTTAAGGAGAATGATTTGAGGTAGGATCTTGCTAGATTAAATCCCGCTCTCATTGCTTACCTCTTTTCATTGTCGTAGAAATTTCACTCAGCAATTGCTGCGGATTTCGAATGACGCTGGAATGCCTGTGGTTGGCCAGCCATGTTTCTGCAAGTACGCATCCGGAGTGGATCAAGTTGAGCCAATGTTCAGATACTTGAAGCAAACATTTCAAGGAATTCAACTAATTGTCATTGTTCTTCCCGGCAAAACGCCAGTATACGGTTAGTCAAGTTCTATTTTTGTAAACATCACTAATCTCTAGTTAATGGTACTTATAATTTGCGCTCTAATCATCTAATATTTTTCAAACGTGTAAAAGCGCAGTTTTAAAACACTAACCGTTGTTGGAAGTCGAATTTCTTAAGCCTCAAATCTTTCAAGTCAAAGCACGTGCTTATTTGGAATCGTTGAGCCTGGACGACGGACCCGTGGTTTAGTTTTTTTTGCATAATAGAATTACGGAAATTCGACCCGTAAAATTTTTTTTTTATTGTGCGAAGCTTTCGAAAAGCCTCTGTTCCCGCCTTCAGCGTAGTGACAATGGCGAAGAGCAAGTGTTGTAGTCTACTGGGCGCTGCAATTGCCTGAAGGGACAGAGCTCTTCGGAGATTTTGAAACAATAATGTTAAAATGAGGATAAGGGACAGAAGGAAGAAAGGAATAAAGAGAGGATGGGAACACTGGAGTAACATACAAGTTTTATTTGTTTATTTGCGGACGAGATCCCGTCAATTAAGCGAAGAAATATATACCGGAGCTTTCAGGTGTTTGACCGTCAATCGTCTTCAGCGGTTGAACTAACAAAGGTGACCTTTAATGTCCCGCATTCAGCTTCTGTTTTAGCACCGAAGGACGGTTGCTTCGTAAACGGTGTGTCAATATGAAATTTTCTTAACTTCCCAACGCCCTCCTTTCGTGTTTGACAAGAAAACCTGCGCACTGATTATAAAAGCTTCATATTTTCTTTCGAACAGCAGTTCACGCACGTTTATTCTTACGCGATCTTAGAAATTGCGTTTGTTCCGTGAGTAGAACGTTTTTTACTTAGTCTACACGCTTATTTGCAAGCAAGGCTCAACCTTAGAAAAGGTGTGATGTAGTAGAGCCCCGATTATCCGAACAAGTTGGGAGTGGGAGCAGTTTGCGTGATGGAAAAGTTCAAATAATCGAGCAACGCTAGAGACGGTCTTTCCAGCGCTTTTAAAATTCAGTTTGCCATAAATTTTTTATTTCGTGAATGTGATTTCAAGTATTTACTTTTTTCGCCGCTAACATCAAGTGCTTTCCAATGCGCGATAATTTATCAACGACTGAAATCATCTGAAATGTTGCACGACTTTCGACGAGTAGCATTAAGTAACGTGCACTGTATAGCAGTTCGTTTCCATTTACTAGTTCAGTCATCCTAAGCGGATAACAAGTCGAATCTATCCCGGCGATCAGAAAACCGTGCAATGATTAGGTTTACCGCTATGAGGCTAAAAGTCATCAAATTGGCTAGTCATAGAGATGTTATTACCGAGCGACGATCCGTTATATCGATTTGCAGTTTTTGCTCTAAACAGAATGTATGCAAGTTAAGTTTTTTACACAAAATGTTGCCGCGCGTGTCGAGTTGATGGATAAAGGAATGATCGAAAGTTTTAATTTTGTGTGGAAAGCAGCTTCTTCGTTTTTCTCGTTGTCGAAATATAGGTTGTGCAGCCAAACGTGAATTTTTATTCTTGTCATACTGTAGAGGACAGGTCCTTCATGAAGGAATTCACGTTGAGAAGCAGTAGTAGTAGTAGTAGTAGTCGATGTATTGCTAACAACAAACACGTGCTATGTTACGATGTGTGTAATTTGGAAAACTTTAAAAGATGCTTACGGAGCACTTCTGGGCCCACAGGGTACTAGTTAATAAACTGCAAGTGAATTTTCTGTTTTATTTCTCTTTTTTCAATCCGTTACGTGAAGTCCGTAAGAGATGCGTGCCCCTTCTGGCGTTCAAAGCAATCAAGAGCAATCCTCAGGCGTTGAAACGCTGTCATGACAAGAACATGCATTTTTGCGTTTGTGTCATCATCAAGGTCATTCATTGTCTATGTAGTCTTCTACTGTTTTGTAGAAAACCAACTTTCTGCTGTCGTATAGCAGCAGTCCTTCAAAATCGTTTTGCTGAAAAAGTCTAAGATTGATTGCGCACTTTGATCTTTCACTAGGCGAAAAGTGGCGCTGATATTGTTTACGGCGTAGGCGTTTCAACTTTTTTAATTACTGCTTAATTCCACCCGAACTTCCGCAGTTATGTCGACTCTGTTCGAATATTTTGGAGATGACTGTAAAGGAGCATCGTCTATTAACATCAAGCTTTGCCAGTTTTGCTAGTCAGTGTTTAGGAACTTGCTTACTTCAAGGGTAAAGTATTTTAAGACAAGTTCACCAAAACTGTGCTCTTCGTCCAAGTCTTTTTCGGTCTATTCAGCCACTTGGAAATTCTTGATGTGCTTAAGACTTTTAGACTTGTTTGACTTCTCCATCGAGAGCAGCGAGACGCGTTTCGTTCCAGAACAATGAGGACAACTCATAATAGTAACTCGTTGCTCGATTGACTTGGCGTCATTGCATCCTCAGCACTAGAAGGTAATGACTTCTTCAGAAGCACTTTCCAGTGCAGTTCTGCTTCGTCCGTATTATAAATGGAGCTGTCGTCGTAACCTTCCTGCCTATTCGTCCTTAAACTAATTGGCAAAAAGTTCATTTGCCTGCGTTTTCTTTCCATGGATATCTGTTTCACGAAACTCGCGATCCGTCTAAGATTCCCGCTGTCAACCAATGTTATCTTTGAAACAGGAAGCTTCAATAATTTTTTTCACCGTTCAAAGTAGGACGGGGTTTTTGTTCGTAAGAGTACTCAGGTATAAAGTAACATGCAAGACTGACGGATGTCCATCTACCGATGTTCGAAGTGTCCGGCTTTTCGCCATTGTTTTCCAAGACGTTTTCATGGAATGCACCAGTGGTTGTAATTTTCAGTTTTCACAGAAAAAAGTATAGCTTCCATGGTATTGGCATACGGCCAGTCCTTCGTAATTTGCGTTCCAGCGTTCTTCCGAAACAAGTTAGTCTTGTACATATTGAATACTTGTTCAGGCTTGAGCTTTTCCTCTACAACGATGGGGAGTCCCTTGTTCAGAAGTTTTTAAAAACAAACCTCCTTCCGCTTCCCGAGTATCGCAAAGACGACGTATCATTTCAAGAACATGAGCGCCACCTCTGTGCTGCCATAGGAGAGCAGTTGGAGTTCAAAATACTCCACAAACATCTCAGCTAGCATCGGTGATAATAGATAACTCAAATTCCAGGAGCATACAAAATGTTTATTCAAATGCAAGTACCTTCTGCAGGTACTCAACAGAAAGAACAGAGCGTAGTGGAGCAAGCGTGTATTTTACCTTTTTTCCCCACCGGAAATAACTGTCAGCCATGGATCGTAAACTTGTCAAAAGCCAATGTTCTGTTGCGAGAATGAACGCCATTGGCGTTGCCACTTCAAAGCAGACAAACCACGCGTAGTTGGATTTAAAAGTTTGGCTTCGGCTCGCGTTACTGACAGTGTTACTTCAAAGGAAATACAGTCGTTTATCCCGTCATCATCACTTGTTCGGCAGTACCACCCATATTCCCTTAGTCCCTTCCAGCGTAGGTACAATGGCTTTTGATAGGCGTACGATCTGTGCGTGACGGTTGCTTCCGGCGAGAACGAGTAGTGAAATCCTAGCAAGCTCTAAAAGCATGCGCGATGCAATATGGCCACAGTAATCACGTTTGCAGGTTGCTTAAAACCTCTGTAGTTTGTAGATAACGCTTGTTCCAGCTCAGGAGGATAAAGAAAGCCCTTTATGTTCGTCATAACTGCACTGTCAACAAAGATAATAGAAACGAAGTCAACTTCCAACTGGAAAAGGGGAAGAATAACGCTTTGATAACGGCATGATGATATTCGTTGACTTGGAAAGCATAGTATAGCGTAACTAGTCAAAACGGTCTCATTTCTTTTTCTCTGTGGGCTTGGCCTGCTAAACAGTTAAAATTTTTATTTGTAATCGCGGAAGACATTTACGGTGCTTTCGGGGCACCCTTGCATCACCATTAGGGATACGTGGAAGAGCGAGCACACGATCTCCAACGAAACAGCAGACTTAAAAATTATCGCGGCATTCAAGCTTTGTGCTTTTATTTTGTTTTTTGATCATTTTGAAAGAATGTTTTCTATCTTGCAGCGGAAGTGAAACGCGTTGGCGACACCATCTTAGGAATTGCTACTCAGTGCGTACAAGCAAAGAACGTAAACAAGACGACTCCTCAAACTTTATCCAACCTGTGCTTGAAGATAAATGTGAAACTTGGCGGCGTGAATAGTATTCTTCTGCCTAGCATCAGGTAACGGCGACTTTCCGCAAAACAGTAGTCACATAAACGTTCAAGGCCTCGTATCTTCAATGAACCAATCATATTTATGGGAGCAGATATTACTCATCCGCCTGCCGGTGATAGCAAAAAGCCGTCAATATCTGCGGTTTGTTTATTGCCGGGAAAGTAGAGCAGATCGAACGTTTAGTGGTTGCAGGTTGTTGGTAGTATGGACGCTCATCCTTCACGTTACGCAGCCACCGTTCGAATACAGCAGCATCGCCAAGAAATAATTACCGATTTGGCAACTATGGTGAAAGAATTGCTGATCCAGTTTTACCGAAGCACCCGCTTCAAACCAACTAGAATTCTCTTATACCGTGATGGTGTATCCGAAGGACAGTTTTTCAATGTGTGCTTATTTTTGACTTTGTTGTTCATTTTTCTTCTACGTGCTTGGTTTAGGTTCTTCAACATGAACTGAGGGCAATGAGAGAAGCTTGCATGATGCTTGAACGTGGCTACCAGCCCGGCATAACGTTTGTTGCAGTCCAGAAAAGACATCACACTCGTCTGTTTGCCGTAGACAAAAAAGACCAGGTTGGCATCTCTATTATACGCGCTTAGCTACTACCAGGGTTGTTTTGTTGCAAAGGTCGGAAAAGCTTTCAATATCCCGCCTGGAACAACTGTTGACGTTGGGATCACTCATCCCACAGAGTTCGATTTTTTCCTTTGCAGTCACGCAGGCATACAGGTATCCGCTTATGTTTTTACAGAATTGGAGAGTTAATTTTTAATATAGGGAACTAGTCGACCTAGTCATTACCACGTTCTGTGGGATGATAATAACTTGTCTGCGGATGAACTGCAACAACTTACTTACCAACTTTGTCATACGTATGTTCGTTGTACCAGAAGTGTAAGCATTCCAGCTCCAGCCTACTACGCGCATCTTGTTGCTTTTCGAGCTCGTTATCATTTGGTGGATCGAGATCACGACAGGTAAACTGTTTTTACTTTCCATTAGTTTATTCCGGCATTGTATAACTGTTTTGCAGTGGCGAAGGCAGCCAACCTTCAGGCACAAGCGAAGAAACAACAATGAGTTCTATGGCTCGTGCTGTTCAGGTACATCCCGATGCCAACTCAGTAATGTACTTTGCCTAGCGAAACAAGTCTGCTCTTCTGTTCGGTTGAATAGCGTGCAATTGTTTTCATCGTTCCAGTGTACTCGCTGTTGTCCATCTAGTTTTTTTAGCATTTTACCTCACAGTGTAACCCTGTTTCAAGTGTCGCTGTTCAAACCTTTCCCGGCGTTTGTGTGCAAATGATAACCGCGTCTCTTGTTTCTCCTTTTCGGCCAAACGAAGCTTGGAGCCTACCTGGTTATCCAATTGTTTTTTGCCTTTTTACGCAATAATCCTCAATTTTTACCCTTTGCCAGTGCTCTTCCTGACTTCTGACTTGCAGCAACCCTGTTTTGCCACTCTTTAGGCGCCTATTTTTTTTAAAAAAAAACTACCGTCTCCATTTGCTTTTATTCTTGTGAAATGATCATAGTACCTCCGTATTGACCGCTATGTTTGTGGAGCTGAGCAATTGGTTGCTGTTTGCCAGTCTTAGTGAATTTTCAAACTAATACTCAACTTAAGCAATGCGGAATCCTTGTTGTACCGAACCGTTTTAGTCACCGTCGTCCATCATTTCTTTTTACCTACGACTTCGAAGTTCATTTTCTACTTTGGCGTTTTACCTCAAAGGACCTTTGCTATTTTTACATTCTGCAAGTACCCATTTCCCGCTCTTTGTTTTTGCTGCACTAAAAAACATATAAAAGTCTGCAAAAGTATATCGTTAAATCTGTTCATGCCGCGTCATTTTGCATGCTGTTGTATTTGTACTATGGCTTCTCATGTTGTATCCGTCATTTGCATGATTCGGTTTATACTGCTCCGGTTTCACTGTTCATTCGCAGAGGTTGGGGAGTTTCATGATTTTTTTTTTGAATAAACGCCGTCCTGAATAAAATGACAAGCACCTGATTTGAAACTGTGATAGTGATTGTCGAACTGTCACCTTTTAATTTGTTCTTCTGTTAATGCACAAGTAAAAACCACATTGGAAACCACTTTGCGAGTCATCAGTTTCAAATGTAAGTTTGTTTCGTATGACCAAATTAAGCATAAAATAAATAAATATTGCAAAGACAAGAATAACTATTTAAGCATCTATTCTTGCTGAGATATGGTCTAGCTAGTATTAGAGAAAGCATCGGAACTGCGAAGAGCCAATTACCAAGTGTACCGTTCCGTTTATCACGTAAAGAGAACTGACCATGTTACTCCCTGATTGTTCAGCATTTCAATAATAGCATTCACTCAGGTTACACAATGTGGCAAAACATTTGGAAGAACGGGGAAAAGGAATAGGCGCACCTTTACACCTACAGACAAAAGAAGAATTTACTATGTCTACTTTTTTGTGATTGATGTTGTAGCGGGTTAGGACCGCGATTACTCAGCGCACTGTCCTTGACCAGTCTTGAATGTATTACTGTATTATTGGTTGAGTAAAGTCTTGCGTATTCCTATACTTGGTGTCACACCGCTGCTGCAATATCAATACTAGTTAACCTGTAAAGGTTGCTAGCAATGATGCTTCGTCATCTCTACGAAGTTGTTGTTGCAAAGGTTAAGTAAGGTGAAAAAATACTGGTACAGCACCTGCCGTACGGCGTCCCTTTTCTCTGCTTACGAACAAAAAATAAACGGTTTTTAACTCCATTACCACACCAACCCGTTACGACGCTTCATTTTTCCAAAATGTTACTGGGTTTTCTCTCTGAAAGGAACTGCAAACCGGTTCATGTGAAACCTTACTGGCGCCAGTAATTCACAGAGCTACCGCGTGAAAATGTATTGCGGTTAAGCCGAACGGCTTACTGCTCTGTGTGACTGAACCTGGTGCATGAACTGTACCTGAAAATCTTTCTACGTAAACCCATACGACTACGCATATGCTGAACAGAGACTAACCTTCTTGTCTTAGTACACAATATTTTAATAGTCTTGTATGTATATGAAATATAGTACATGAGCCGAGAAGAGCAGAATGCGGCATTCAAGCGTTTCTGGTTTACTTTGCTCACTTCCATAAAGACTGTTCAGTCTACAAAGATGCCATCAACTGTTAATGTAATGGAAACCGGCAGGTTGTTGCTCATAATCACAACTCTTAGAAAAAATGCGTTCTGCAGTCATTTGCAGAATGATACTTAAGTGAACGGAGAACAGAAACAGCAGTGGTGTCTGTAGAATGTAAGCCACGTTGGCAGACGCTACGGCTTCCTTCTCATTACTGAACACTTCAACCATCTCAGCCATATTCGTCTCTGTCTGATAGGTCGGCATCTTCTGTGCCTTACAACGCGTTAGAAAAAGAATTGAAGACCCTGTGCATCATTATTTCATACAGTATATCAAAATAAACGGGCGTTTCGCATACCTCACAGTTACTCCACATCAAAAACTTGCATTATTTCAGCAATCGGTACGGTAACTGTTGGACTGGTAGTTACAATGACTTAAAAATTAGCTTTCGCTGGCATGCTGCCTAAAACGGGAGCTAAGGAATGCTAACAAATGTTGAAGACTGCGAATACTCTTTCTATTGCACCTCTCCATGCTTTTTTGCCTTAATTAGGAAAATATGTTATCACCACTTTCCCTGAACCGATCGACTGGACCCGTCGCGTACAGACTGCTCCCATTCTCGATTGCGGACGAACACAAGCTAAACATTTTTGGTTATAGTCTTGAGCTAGATGTTCAGAAAGAATAACGCTAATGCAGAGATAAATATTCAGTTTAAGCTAGCACTACGCCTCTATCTCGCTGCAACTTGTATTCGTACATAGAGTGTGGGAGCGACCTGCACGCAACCGAATTTGCCCAACGCGTTAGAGATACTGGAGGAGAAAAATTTTGCTCATCCATTCGTTGGTAGGATACTTAGAAGTTTACTTACAGATACATCAAACAGGCCAAACCCGTGAACTAGAAGACCAACTCTCTTTACTATCATATACAAGTTACTGTAGCGGCCGTAAGCTTAAAGTGGAAACTTAGAGATGTACGTTTATGAACTTTCGTTTCGCTGCAGAGAATATCTTGCCACAGCTTTAGACCTGAACTCGGATTGGGAAGACGTAGGTATGTATTAGTGATCCGTATTGGTCTTTTTAAAAGAGAAACCGTTTTTATCGTTTGCACGACTGGCTCGTCTTGCGGCCATAAGTTTTAAAGTTTTGTAATATTTGACCTGTCGCGCTAAGCTTTTGTTGCATTTATTCCATACTTGATTATAGCCGCCCTACTCGGCTTTCCAGCGCAAGAAGTCTACTTCCTGCGACAAGCTTGCAGCCGTGGTAACACTCCTGCTAAAGAAATGCTGCAGATATTGTCAGCACAAGGGATTACCGTAGAAGTTTTGCGGCAAGTCCTTATAGCTGCGAAAAACGTTAGGGCTGCTGATATACTTTTGTCACATAGTAAGTACTCATAGGAGTATTTGCGAAATATTTCAAAAACTATACATGTTCAGCGTCTACCCGTGCGCAAAAGTCTGGTGTCTCTGCGGAACAAACGTCATCAAATTCCGGCATCGCTATGGTTAAAAACAATGACCGTTGTGGTACATCAATGTTAGGAAAAGAAAAGGTGCTCAGTAAAGTACAGTCTGTTAATAGTTCAGGAATACGGCCAGCTAAACTGGTCAGCGATTTGCTAAAAGATGACATAAGTCTTCCGGAAGCTATAAGAGCTAAGTATGAAGAAATCGTGGACGCGACTGACAATTTTTCCCCCTCGAATGTGCTTGGTCAAGGTGGCTATGGCATTGTATACAAGGGTCGTTGGAAAGATACTGTGGTTGCGGTAAAAAGAATTGTTTTGGAACAGAATAATAGAAAGAGCCACTCGAAAGATGGCATTAGTCAACTGATCAAAGAGCTTCAGATTCTTTCGCTTTATCGGCACGACAACATACTTTGTTTATACGGTTATTGTTTAGAGGAACGCGCTCCTTGTCTTATATATCAATTTATGGCAAATGGCTCTTTAGACGACAGATTACACAATAAGGTGTTGCGTAATTTTCTTAATGCAAAATGGTTAATTCATTTTTCAGGCATTAAAACCCCTTTCTTGGACTGAGAGGCAAAGAATAGTCACAGGCATATGTAGGGGCTTGAACTTTTTGCATACGTGTTCTGATCAACCTTTAATTCATGGAGATGTGAAAAGTGCAAATATTCTTCTTGATCACCACCTTGAACCGAAAATAGGCGACTTTGGCCTTTGCAGAACAGGTGGACTGCTTCATGCGGGCGATAATTCATACTTTATTGCTTCGCATATAAACGGTACTTTTGCCTACTTGCCACCCGAGTTTATTACTAAGAAAAGAGTCTCGTCCAAACTGGACGTGTACAGTTTCGGAACGGTACTAATAGATGAATATTGTTTCTACCAGTTTCAACGTTCTTATTTGCAGGTTGTATTTGAAGTCGCGACCGGTCAAAGTCCGTATAGCACAAGCAGAACTCCCGAAAATTTAGTCCAGTATATGCGGCATCAAAGATTCCACTTTGGAACGGTGAACCATCTTATCGACGCTTGTGCCTTTGATAAGGTGACCACGGGAGTAGATATTTACGAAAGATTTATTGACATTGCTTTTGACTGCACAAATATACAACCTGAACTGAGACCTAGTCTATCCGAAACCTTACGCAAGCTTGAATTCGAAACTTAACCGTTGATTGGCTACTCCGTCTCACTGTTGTTTTAGGCTTCCCTTTTGGAAAAATGCCTTTTTTAGAATCACTGAATTAATGAATGTTCAAACGAATTTTTACGTCTCACTTGTAAAGATGAAAGTCGAAAACAGGTTGTGGCGTCAAGTGCTACATGAGATAAGTTATTACACAAGCTATTCTGTACTATCACTAATGCAAAAGTTTCGTTCCATGGAAAGACTATTTTCGTGTTGTTCGATGGGACGTACCGTACATGCTGAGAAAGTTGATGAAGAAAGAAAAGAGGGGAGAGCATTAGCTGTCGAAGGAAATAAAGTATCTAATTGTACGCATTGTACCCTGGCGCAAGCTTAAATATGATTCGCTTTAACAGTTTTCCTGGATTTTCATACTAACCATCAGTCATGACCTTTTCCATTTTATGTACATGTGTAACTAAACTTCAAAATGGCCAGCCGGCAAAGCCATCACAAAGGCGTCGTAGAGCGGTAGGGAGTCCAAATTAAACAGAGCTGTCTAGACCAGGTATCTCTAATATGGATCCTGCAAACAGGGTACTGTAAAAACGATTCAGTAGTCACAAATATACTTATATTTAGAACCGTAGTAGTTTTTGTGTGGTGCGTTTGTTGTTGTTGTAAACAACTTATTGGCATTTAAAATTTCGTTAAAATAGTTCATTAATTTGCATTCATAAATATGGCTAAACCATTTGCATATTATGTTTCTGCGTTTATGAAATAAGAATATTCTGTAGTAATTTCTATTAAATGACGTTGGTTAGCTGTTTCCAATGACTTAACTTTTATATATTAAATAAGGACAGAAGTGTGTTCCATGTGGTCCTCAGGAAACTTTCATTTTGACATGTCTGGTCTAGGTGGTACAGCCTCTAGTAGCGGGTGACTGTCTCCAGGAGTATGAAACTGAGGTACCCTCATGGGTTTGTCTACAGTTCAGTACTTATTGTTGTCCAAAATCAAAGGCTTTCCATGAGAAGAGATACAACTGGCTGAGAGCAAACTCACGGCAAAGTCCATTGTATGGTGAACGTCTTTGATGACCTTAATTTTCTTTGTTGCTAACAGGTTTTTTAACCTGCCACAACCATTGTTTCGTATTTTGGCTTTTGTTCACCGTGTTTTTAAAATTAGGCTTTTTGGTACGGGACTGTAGGTTTTCATTATTAGATTGTTTCTTCTTACAGAGTATGTCTCGTTTGGAATACAAAAAACTTTTAATGTGGTCCGTAGATTTCGCGGCGCGCGGGACTCGTCCTCAGCGGTACTAAAACTAATATGAATAGCAAGTGTGAATCGCTAGTTAATCTGGTTTTTAACGATTTAAAACGAGTGTTTCAAAGTCTTCTTTTTGGAGTTTCTTCGTCTGTCAACTGACTTCAAGGGTCTGTGATCAAAGCAGCCAGTTCCGTCCTATCCTAAACTAAGATGTAAGAAAAGTATAGTCAGCAGAACAACGAAAAAACAACCACTTTTGTCCTGAAGGTGTCGCCACTGTAGGCTTGCAGGGGCGTAGGTGAAATAACTCGATTTAATACTCCGCTCGCTGGTCCTTTGGCAATATTAAGCATATCATACATTTCCCTAATGATTTTCGACATTCTGTAAACACTGCGCGGCTGTAAACAGAGTGATGAGTACAAGTCAATGCGTCAGACATTTTCATTGTCTTCATAAGCACAATGCAAGTTTTTCTATGCTCCTTTCTCAGTTCTCCTTTTCCAGATTTCAGCCCAAGCCTGTGGCTTAGTGGACTGTTTTATTTTCGCAGGTGCACGTTGATCCAGCTCTTAATCGACATCCGAACTAGTAATGCATTGCCGTAGGCCCAAGCTGACTAAATGATTTTTCATGGCAGACTTCCAGACAGGATAATTTGTCCCGTCTGAATGTTTCGAGTCTGTTAGTGTTCCAGCTGACAAAATGGCAACATTGGCTCGCTCCACAGCCAATCGAGTCTGCAAAGGGTCAATTTCTTTCTCTAATTTGCGCGTCGCATCTTCCATGGTCTCTTACATGGCGCAGAGGAAGCATGCTAGGCCCGTAACCTGTTCGAAAATTCTCTGGACACCAGCATATTTACTTAAAGCAACGAAGCGGAAGGACTAAGCAAGAAAAAAGATGACCAATACGAGCACAGCAAGTGGAGAAGAAAACAACGGAGTAAAGTAAGCAACTTGCTTTGCAGATTTTAACTATCCGAGTTAAGTGTTTTACTATTTTAATAATCGATATGTTTAATTAGATCGATACCCGAGCCACAGACTTAAGCAGTATCTGTAGTAATGTTCTGATTTTTGTAGCAAGTTCTTATGCTGGTAAGCTTTCCATAAATCCACTGAGTAATGCCTTGCTTTTAAATTTTGAGGCTTTGTTCTCTTTTATACCCGTTGAGGACGAATAAATTCGCTTATTTCAACGTGTATCACCGTTTCTATTTTTCAGTGACTTTTTAATAAAGTACTTAAAAACGGACTAGGAAGCGAACGTCTGATTACCTTGGGCAACCAATACTAAATGTAACAAATGCGCCGTTTAGAATTTTCAGATATTTCTGTTTTGAAGTCGGTGATTCAAAAACGGAAGGAATCATGCTGACACTTGCTAAGCAGGGAAGAAACAGTTGATGTATCCGTTACATTTTAGACTTGATAAAGCGGATGAACCCGGTCCGTGCGAGAAACAACGTAAAACTTGAACTGAAGAATCAGATGGCCAGGTGCGTGAACACAATGCGCAATACGTGAGTAAAGACCCCGCGGTAAAAGCTTTCTCTGTTTTTTTCTTCGGGATTTTTCACCGCTTTTCCCATTCTTTGTTATATAGTATCTATTGAAGATTGGTGAGTTAACAGGCCCATATGTTTTTATTTTTACGTACAGTTCTAATACGCAGAGCCTCCGGAGCCAGCACGCTCCGTCATCCGTGCCAACTTATCGGGAGTGACAGAAAATGGCTATGGAATCAGCTGTTCATAGCAACTGATTCACCCGCTTTTTCCTGTACAGCCGACTTTTCTGTCAGTCGCAATTGTATGAGCACCGATGACAGAGTGTGCTGCATCGACAGTTTGACGTATTAAAGTGGTTACAACAGCGACTGTCGGCGTTGAGTATCCATAGTTACACTAAGCAACCGCTCTACCGGCGAACTTATTATACGAGGTGCAGTACATGACTCTAGTTCCATCATCAGCGAGATGGGGAAGGAGACGTTTATTCTAAGGTAGTTCTTGCTCCTCTGCTTTTCATAAAAGTCGGCTTTCTGAAAAAAAATTTATGCATGCCCTTACGTATTCTCTTTATGAATTGCAAGTGAGTAACGTCAGCACAAGTGCCCAGGATAGGAGAGACTGCCCTGATAACCTTCATGTATGAAGTACTTTCCCAGATCAGTAAAATATTTTCCAGCAAGCTAGTTAGCAATCAGCATCAGAGCAAGGATGCAGAGACAGAGGTATTGAAAAAGTCAACTTTGATTGTTGAAGGTTTGACTGTTACAAGTATTTCGATATTTCTGAGCACAGATTATATAAGTACCTGCTGTATTGCAGTATAAATAAAGCATGGGAGAGCTCTGAATAGATTCCAATATTATACCAGCAGAATTCTGACTAAGGAGGCGCGTACAAGAATTGAGATTGTCCCAGCGATTGTTTGCTGTACAAGGCAGCGCAAGAAAGTGGTGCAAAGTCAACTCCTCCATCTAGTTCAACTTACCATGAGCTTTGCCAGTTTGGTTCGAAAAGCTGATTATATAAATTTAAAAAATAGTTTCCAGTTGATAACGGTAATGCAGTTGGTTCGTACAGTCCAGTTTAGCCTTTACCGACGAGAAAACTAGAGCGCTCTGAAAGCTCTGATTATATATTAGTCGCATACGGTATATTGCCGAATAAATTCGCTCGCCCATCCGTTGGCAGAGCAGTTGCTTAGTGTAATTACAGATTCACACTATATAAAAAAGAAAGGAAAGAAGCCCTGAAAGACTATCGAAGGAAACTATCCGTGTTTCAAATTTTAAATCATAGAAATATATTTGTAGCTGTCGACGCTTTCTTAGTTCGTCTCCAGTGAAATGAAATGTGAAGCTGTATTCATCAATGCTGTGAAAAAGTGGGGCAAAGTAGGCTGTAATGGTCTTTGATCAAGATGGGCGAACAGTACACTTGGAGCTATTAAGTCCTTTGTGATTTGTCAATGCTTTCTCAGGCCAGCAGTAGAGTACAAACTGAATGACCCATCCTACGTTGTCTCTGACTTCAAATTCCACGTTGCTCTAAAAATTATTCAACCTTGCAGCGGCGTGAAAGAATGGCATTAATCGAGAGACATATGAAAATGTTTGCCCACCAGCCAACCCTGTTGTCTCAGTTAAATGTTTTATCAAACCCGTTGTAAAATATTTGTTTTACATTTTGACGATGAACTTGAGATTCTTTGCGTAAGGCAGTGGGAATCATTTGAACTTGACAGATGGAAGCAAATCCCGCGACTGTGGAGGCTTTAAGAGCGTCGCACATCGCTGCTTCATGTCCCTGTTTTAGTGGTCTTCTACAATCTGTCTCCATTGCCTATTCTGGCTTTAGCATCTTTGAAAGTTGTAAGATTTTCTATATGTTCCTTAAATCTCTGAGCTTAAGAGTTGCCTGTTTCCCTCAAGCTGAGTCACTGCGTTTAACTTCATGGACCACTCCGGTAGCACTGTTGACAGAGAGTTCGATTTGTTCGTTTCTGAGGAAAGCTCATAGGTTGGGCCCATTTATAAAAAACATTTGAAAACGTGTTGATTTTCCTACTCGTTCAGTATCCTATTCTAGCTCTGCGTATTGGTAAGCGACAAGTAGGAGTTCATCGTGGGTTACCTGTCAGTGTACTTTTCAATTTCGCCGTCTATGTTCGCTGGTGAACTTAACTAGTTAGCACGGATAACCATATTGCTTTATTGATAAAAACTGTTAATGCAAAAAGCAGACATACTAGCAGGCTGTGGCAAACTAAGTCGCTTTTAGAATTTTGGGAACATTGTGTTTACGTCGCACGGTTAATTTCTAAATCATTAAGAGCCATAGCATCAAAAAACCACTCTTACAGATGTTTCAGATGTACTTTTTTATTTTTGCAGGCCTTTTCAGGTATTGCTTCAGTGACTTTTACATCATTAAATGAACTCCTGTCGAAATACTTCGCCGGTGACTGTTTAACCACAGCGGCACAGTTGTTTAGCAGGTAATTCATGTTCGTGCGATTTCATATGCGATATGTGTTTACAACAGATAAATATACTGTCTTGCAATTCTTCTGCCGCTTAGCAAAAGATATCTTCAAGTATTCAGAAACCTGTTTTTGTGCTTATCTGCCAGCTCGCTTCGAACATCATTTCAGAAATAACTAGCTTATTCATTCTCTGCCGATCATGCGAGCAATATTAGCGGCTGGTTCATATGGCTTTGAATGCTGTTGACCAACTTGTAACAATGACCTGATGCAGCGTCAAGCTGCGACGGCACTGATTCTATTGACTATTTCAGTAATACTTTGCATCCTATGATGATCCCATTGATTGCTTCCTTTGATTATGAAAACAGACTGCAGTTCTTTCCCGCGAGCATAGCAAGAGCGTCAAAAGCCAATCAAACTGCCGCTTTCTGTCGTGTCTTTAGACAAAGGAGCCTTCAAAAACAATGGCGAGATTTTTTTTAATGTTTACATTGCTAACTTTGCCAAGTTGCTTAAGAATGTTACAACCTTCTGTTTTATACAATGGGTCATATGTGTGTTTTTTTTTAAAATTTTTGCGCTGATGACGACCCACGATTGGGGTCGAAAGGGTTTGCAATATTTCTTACCATGCCTTGTGAATAAACACAGGAGATTTCCTTGACAAAATAATTTACATAAACATGTCGAGGCATTTAGGTTTTTTAAAGTTGATGACCCCTTTTTTTAAATGGGAGTTTGTTCGTATGAGGTTTTTTCTTTCTCTATTACGGCTAGCAATACGGAAGAGCTCCTGATCAGCCGATCCTGATGCCGGCCAAGAATAGCTTTTTGTTTTTATGCGCTGAACTACGGCCCAAAGGCGGGGCCAAAAGCTTCGCAGAGATTTTTTGGCGTTGAAAAACGGGATTTCCGCAGTAAAGAAAGAAAAGCACGTTGAAGTAATCGTTTATGCGCCTTTTTGAACTCTGGCGGCACCATAATGAGCTGCCTTCTCCAGCCATTTTCATAGGCTATGGACGGATACTGTTTGCCACGTTCAAGCCATCACGTTTTTTAAAAACATTTGCTAAGTTTTGACGCAAAATCTTTTTAAAAAAGTTTTTAATCATGATATTTTGTATTTTGTTGTTTGAACATGCGCTCGATCATGAGACACTTGAAAAGACGTCAGCATTCGTCAACAGTGCTGAAACAAAAACTTTACCTTTTAGCTATTAATAGAACAACAATTTCTAAGGGTTTTAGCCAGCTTAAGTTCCTGCATGTGATACAGTTATTTTCCAGTGATTTATATCCCCATCAGTTAACTGAAAGTTAATCGTTCCTCTGAAACAATCTTTATTAGGGTAAAGTCGCATAAGAGAACAAAAAGTTGAGAATTTTTCGAACAGCAAAATGTTTTTATAAGTTATTTAATGCATTTGTTCTGCTGATGCAGTGCACACGTTTTCGTGATGAAATTTCATCTATTAATGACATATTGACTGACCCGCTCATCTGTTTCTTCTAGTTTGTTATACTTTATTAGCGTTTTGCCGCGGCATTACGTTGCTGAAAACCGGGTTTAGCAATGCTGACCTTTCAAGTTATGATCGATCACTTGTTCACGATGTGCTTTGTACCAGATAATCGACAGTGAAATACTGTAGGAGTGATTGTTGGCAGAACTCAGTAGCCCTTCGTTAGGACCATTGCAGACGTTTTGCCGACTGGTCCAGCAGGGCGCCAGTGGAACGCTGCTGCTGTCACACAACTGGATCCATGAACAACCTGCTTCGCTAAGGCGCATCTTGATGTGAAACCGCTTCATTCACTCCCTATTTTCTGCTTGAAAAGACTAAAACATGTTGTGGGCAGCTGTCCGTTGCGCGAATTATTAATAGTTTCAGAGTCGGCTCTTCTACTTGCTGGCTGTGTCAGTCTTCCCCTGTCTTGTACTAATAGGTTGTAACCGGTGCCCTACTCAGGTATGAATGCTAATAAGAATTTACTGAACAGCCTTCCAGTGAAAAGCTTTAAAACAATGTGGCTGTGACACTTTATTTGCCAAAACATGGCATCCGTTTACTTTGTTAGGCGCAGCTATTTTGATATTGTTTGTTTTCAGATGCAACCGAATTCTTTGCCGGATCAGAATCACCAGGAAATGGCTGATGTTGTGCCTGGTGCACATGAAAATTCCTTAGCTCCCCCAGGACCAGGAGCTAATCATAAGCATGGAAATATTGTGACATATTTGAGGCGAAAACTGTCCAACGCTCCTCAGAGGCCTTCCCTTCATCGCCAGGTGATCGTCGATCGCCCAGTCTACAGTTTGGTAAGCCAGAAATGTTACTGACTCATTTTTACTTTGCTTAGGATTTCATAGTGGCGAACCAAATGCGTTATTTTAATTTTAAATATTCCATTCGTTTTAAAAGTGCTAAGCAGCTAATTTTTCAAGCGTCAAACTTTTACTCGCTCTTGCTACTCTTGTTCACAGGCTCACTTTGGGTTAGTTACGCTTTAGGAAGTCAAAGGCTTTGAATTACATAATCAGTCTCTCTCCTTTTTCTGACTGCCTTTTAGGTTTTCTGTAACTGTTAAACAGCAGAAGGTGGCGAATGACAGATTTTTCCGTGGTACACTTGCTTGGCAAAAACATGTTTCATTATGACAGATGCAGGCGAAATGGAACAGCGCGAAGTTATGTTTGCTTAATGCGTGTCGTGCGTCTCTCAGTCTCTGCAAAGATCAACGCAGTTATTTCAGGAAGGGTTATTTTCTTTTGTTGTTTGACTATGCAGAGCGGCAGCAATGGAACTGAGCACTCATCCATGAAATTTTTCAAAATTCTTCGACAATGATAATCTTCGTTTAACGAAAAGTGTTCATAAAATAGATTAAATCGATTAGTATTATCCAGTTACACCTCGCGGGATTGCAGGATTCATTTTTTCAGCTTTTGATTGCTTGTGAAAAAAAATAAGCAAATGGTTCGTTCAGGGCACGGACAGTTACTAACTTTTTCAACTGTGACCAGTTGAAGCAAGTTATTAACGCTGTTTGATAGCGAAAAAGTTCAAACTCTGCTAAGCAGCAGTTGCCCCACTCAGTTTTAGAAAATGAAAGTTGAAAATTAATGTCAGTTAAAGGGTTACACAATGTTTCGCTTGTTCACACTATAAATTAATCAGTATGAAGTATGCATGATGCGTGTAAATGTTTTTATAATAAACCGAAAGTATTCCATCAAGGTCTCCATAAATTACTGAACAGAGGAGTGCGTTTGCATTTAATGCGCTTGTGATTACTTCGCTGCTGTCTGGCAGCTAGTTGTTTGTCATCAACATCACAAAACCTATCACTTTAGCCAATGTTTTGAATAAATCAATGAAAGACTGAAAGCTTAAAGCCGCCGAGCATGGCACTGTTTCCCACGCTTGGCGAAAGTTAATGAATAATGAAGAACTGCTTTGTAATTGAGCAAGCGATTACTATTAATACTAATAGCTAATAAAGTAGAACAAGCAAACCATTTCGTTCGTACCTTTTTCGTAAACACAGGAATCACCTCAGATTTCTTAAAGTGGTCAAAATAGAAAAAGACCCAACTCCATAAGAACCATTCGTTTCCGTCAAGTTTTCGTGAAGCGGCGGATACCAATGTCATTTTCTGCATACATGTCTTTGTACTTTGAAGAAACTGGACATTCATTTATAAAGTAATGTTGGAAACACAAGATTTCTTACGATGGCATAAGTTTTCATGGCTTTTCTTACTGACTCATTCTTGAACTGTCAGTATGTACGAACGAAGTTTTCAGGACTGCTCACGTCATTTTTAATCAAAATAATAAGAAGACGTTTCCACGACGCACCACGAACAGCTTGACTTTGTGAAAAGTTGTGAAACAACGACGTAGAAACGTAAAACTCAGCTGATTGTGTTGTTGATGTCTGCTTTATAAGTTTTGCAACGGTTATGTAGGTCTTTCTTTAAAAATGTGCTCTTCATCAGATCAACCCCTTTGTTAACAAGAGTTCTTTTAATTATTTATCAGAATTTTTGATATCAACCCCTGTCCCATCTTCAATCAACCCATCAGGCAGAAGAAGGGATTTATGAAAGCTCAGAAAAAAATCATTAAGAAGAACGCCAGTTTGTTGACGAAGAGGTTGGCACCATAGGTAATTTCTAATACTTGCTCATATTCTAAGGTCTAGGGTTTCTGGGTTTCATGGTGTTTCCTGTCACGTTAAACGAATGAACCAGTTGAGGGAGAATTAATCGGCGCTTCCTGTTTTCGCCATGCAATCATAAATTTAACAATACTTGTAGATTGATGCAGCTTAACGGAAATCATTTTAGTTGTCAGAACATGAACCAACATGATCGTCAATCACGCGGCGACTGCAGGTAGTTCTTGTATAACGCGAAATTTTGACTGCGGGAAAATGCTTGAAAATCTCGCGTTATAGAAAACACGCGATGTGGAGGAAAATCACAGTTCGGGGTAAAGTATGAGAAAAATTGTTTACTCGTAAACGAAGGAGAAGAGTTGTAAGTAAGCTGCGTTAAAAAGGAAATTATGCCGCGTCCCCACTATTTATGCAGCCGCTATACATGCAACGGTATGAATCCTCTTTGACGGGACCTGAATAACATGTTCTTTCCTCTTATGACAATGTTATATTAACGGGAAAATTTTTATGACCGAACTCTTTACAACGGACAGAGTTCAAAGTGGTTTTTCAAGACTGACATGATTGCGTCTTCGGCTTATGCATAGAGGTTTTTGTAGTTCTGAAATAAATGCCTTCGTACATAGAAGAGAATAGAATTCCATTGGACTAGCTTTTTCGTTTCACTATCCTTAGTTACGGGAGAAATGAGGCCTTATTATACGTTTAAGGTAGCCCACCATTGTCTTGGCAATATTTCATCATTGCAATGAAATAGAAGTTGAGTTTTTTTGCTTCCCACTTATTCTTCTTTCGTGTAGCAGTTTGCTTATGTACCGTGACTATGCTGCTTTATACTGCATTATGATCACTGCTCTCACCACCGTAACCGATGCTCAATAGTTTCGATGCTCAATAGCCACGGAATTTTTATCATCTGCTTTTTCCTTTCCTTCTGATTCCCCTACAGCTTCTCGATAATTAGCTCATCCCACTGACAATTCGAAATGTCTTTAACATGCTGATATTCCACTCTTTAAAGCCCAGCCTGTTTGCAAACTGAAAGCAGCTTTCAGTAATTTCGCATTCTCGACCATGAGGTAAAAGTCTTTGAAATTACGGATCACATATGGTTTAAGTTTTCGCCAGACACGACACATGCTTTGTTTTGATAAGTCATTCCAGGCTTATACGATGCCGTTAATTGCCGTTTCCAGGTTATAGCTTCTGGGATGGATCATATGCGTTTTTGTCACAGAATTATTATCTCTTCGCTTGCTTATGACCGAAAACGCACAAAAGATCAGAGCGCGACCTGTTTGCTCTCGGTGAATGAAGGCACAGGGAGACTTTACCATAGGCTCACACTTTCGAGCTGGTAAAATGGCGTTATATGAAAAAGCGCTACGGTTTAAGAATCGCATGTAAGCGAAAACGCGTTTACGAACGCGCATTATATAAGAACTACGTGTATGTCGGTTGTTCTCCTGAGGCGGTTATGTACAAAAGGAAACGCGGACAGTCGGAGCAAAATGAGTTCGGATGATGGGCATTTACATAACATTCCTAGGAGACTGTCGCTTAAGCTGCTTAGGTCCAAACAATTGGAGCGACCCTGTCCTGTGCTGCATAAACTGTGGAAAGGGTGCACGTCTAGACAGCCATCGCTCTCAGCTACTTATGTCTTGAATTTGGCTGAGAAGTAGCGTGGAAACAAAGAACATGGATCACTGTGACCATGGCTAGAGCTGTTATTCTTGCTTCTTTAGTCGGTGACATGTATATTACCAGTTTCTTGCGAGTATGAGTTGTTAACAGGCGTCTGATTAGTAATTCGCGAATACCTTTGTCTTGACGGAAGTACTAAGTATGAACACGAGTGTTTGGCTAAGTAGATTTTCGTTCGTCTTAGTGACACAGCAATCACGCGGTCTGTTTTCCTCTTTATTTAACCCTACCCGCTTGTTCAGACCAGGTATCCCAACCACTGGCCGACTAAGCCTGATCTCGACAATAGCTTTCCCGTCATTTGGCGCAAGGAAAGTTGCCCTGTACTGTTTACGTCAACAGCCCCTCCTCACCCAACCTTTGCTTACCAGAGGGCAGAGCCTTGAATCATTCGTCAGGTTATTTTCTACATTAACTGACGCACCAAGGCCATTCAGTCGATGGACAAAACTGTTATCTGACAACCACTAACATATTTTCATGACGGAAACTACAATTTGCCCTTTTAATGGAAAATTAAAGAAAACTGATAAAGAGCCAAAGTTTTCAAGACATTCAAGTCCAGTCTTCGGCGAAATAGGTTAAAGGATGGAAAGGCCGCCTTAAACGATTTACAGTAAGTTGCCACTGATCAGGCATCATCGTCAGGTACTCAGAGGCGAGGTGTAATTCGCTGAACAGTTATCTGCCTCATCTTGCTTTTGAGGTATTGCATCAACTAATATCCATTGGTTGATAAAGGAAGCAGATACAGTCGATGAAAACTGAAAGGCATTTTAACGAAGGGTGCTTAAAATGAATAGCACAGGTAGAGCTGTTCTAGCGCCTAGGCTGAGAAAGTTTATGAAAGTCATTCCTAAATCGAAGACCTGAAGTTCAGAATCAGTACGAACTAAACGTAAAAAGTGAGTTCCATTGAGGTTGCCATGTTCGTCCGGAAGGAGGCTTACAGCTCATGAAGTCATGGTAAGCAGAAGTTGAAGGCAGCGGATCCTCAAACGCCAACTTTTTCGTTACTTGATTTCAACTGTTCCTTTGAACATATCTTTCAAAGCAAGCTGTAACATATTTTGGCCTTTCTGTGACAAGTATTTCGTACCGCGTGCAAATGTTCTTTATTTCTTGGTCTGTTACAAAACATCCTTGCTCCAGACCTTTAGGCAGTTCGCATGTTAATTGAAGCAGCCTGTCAACAGGTATTTTCCTTATTTTCATCACAGCGGTTTCCTTCTTTGCTATTTTCTTTATCCAGACATGAAACCATCTGCGCAACTTCTAAAGTCCGCACGGCAGTCTCGAAGATGAAAAAGGGTGCGCTACCGGTCATGGTCTTGCGCATCACTACAGTAGTCTGTCTTTCAAACTGAAAGCCATTAGAGACTTTTGCACAAGCTTAGCAGAGTCACATGCGCTTAGTAGGCGCCTCATAAAAATGGCCCAGCATGTAGACTTAAGGGGATGCAAGGAGTTGCTATCCAGAGGACGAATAATGTGGTACAATTAAGATAGAGAGGCGCACAGCGCAAACCTGACCTTTTTTGCCAGTTAAGCACTTGTATGAGCGGGATAGCTGTCCGATAAGCAAACTCTTGCAGTCGTGATTCGTGGCAACGGAGTTATAGCGAATTCATGTCTCCGAAACAAAGTAGTTGTCAACCCATTCCAATGTCATTGTGGTTGTCATCCATCTGTTCGATAGGTCACTGTCAGTTCCATCGATTTGTTGAGGAAATGTAAGCTTTTGGCGATGACCAGTAAAGTGCACTTATGCGTTCTAGCAGCGTTAAAGTAGCATAGAACAATAATCCGGTCTTTTAGTGCCTTATGTCCTGTTGGTGATTCAGCATCCTTCCTTGTCAGTGTTCGCCTCGGAGAACTTTTCCAAAACATGCAAGTCTGATCAACAATGCAGACTTGCTCTGAGCTTAATTTTTCGTCAAAGCTAGCTTGTGTGTAACTAATACTTTCACTGTTAGGCTAAGTGTGAACCATGTCAGAAATCACAATGGTTACTGCATGCAGCTGCCGAATCGGAATTCAATGGGCAGCTATCATGATCCATAACTAATGCGCAGAGTGATGTCCTTGCAGCCAGTTAGATCTAGCAGGTTTGTCCGTAGTTTGCTGTCACCCACGACCCCCATGTGCCCACTGAAAACTGTCCAAACTAGTGAGCATTCCTGGTTTAGTGGTACTCTGAATTATTGGCAACCTACTGTATTCTGTTTCCTGTGATTACCCTAACATTGCTCATCTATTCACTGATAGAGCGTTTGTGTTAGTATTTTTACAGAGGCACTTACAATGAATGGGTGAAAGCCGCGGAAAAATCAAAATAAAATCTTTTCACCCTGTTACTGGACAACCAGTCTTTATTAGGAACATATACATTTTGTGTAAATAAATGTCTATACATGGAGGCATGAAACTAAATACGATGATCACGTATTCTCATTAAAACTAATCCTTATATTTGGTAATCAAGCCCGTGCATTCTAATCTTGTTTCTTTAGCCTCACTTTGAACATGAATATGGGTATGAGCAGAATAATGCCACACTTTACGACAAAATGAAAGAAAAAGCACGAAAGAATTGCTACTGTAGTCGAAAACGGCTGCTGGACATCCTGTACAGTTTCTTCCCTATTCTTCACTGGTTTCCTAGGTATGACTGGAAACTTAATTTCGTCCCAGATCTTCTGGCTGGCATAACTGTTGGCGTGGTGTCCGTGCCGCAAGGTATAAGAATAGCATCACGCGTTAACAGTTCACCATATGCTTTATTTTAGGCATGGCATTTGCACGAATAGCTGGTGTCAGTCCCATAAACGGGCTTTACATAAACTTCATACCTACTTTGGTATACGCAGTGTTAGGTACTTCACACCATGCCGCAATCGGTAGGTGTGCCGTAGAACTCTGACTGCGAAAAAATATTGTAACCGACTTGCTTTTGCCAAATAGGAGGAGAGGCGGTCAACAGCCTACTGATGGGTAATATGGTTAGTAAGTACGTAAAGGCTTCATCCGGAAATGCAACTGTTATATCTATGTCAAACAAATCGTCATTAGTTGACGAACCAAATACTTTTACTGCTTTGGATCTGGCTATGTCAGCTGCCATGTTGGAAGGACTAATTTTGGTACGTACATTTTTGGAACATTGAGGAAACCAGTGTCCTCCACCCGCTTTCTATGAGAGAATATTTTGCAAAACGTTTGGGTTTTAGTGTTTTCCAAGAGTTCAATTAGCCCAGGCGCATTAGAAATGATGAATTGAACGGTAAATGACGGTAAACTCGAATTCTTTGTGCGATTAAATTTGATGGCTCCGCAACATGCATAGAAGAAAGAGGACATTTTTGTTCACTGATTCAAAGTGAGCATGACAGCTTTTGCGGAAAGCAACCAGGCTGCGAAGTAGACTAAACAGACTCGTTACAAGGCAGTTGCTTGACGCAATTGCAGTTCATTGCCAGGGTTGTTATACCAAGAACAGCTTTTTGCCATGAGGGAAGTTAAAGAAGAATCCATTATAAAGGTATAACGCTGCAGTTAGCTATGAGCGGCAGAGGTCAATGAAATGTGGACAAATACTATCTGATTTTGGAAGTTTTTTTCCTGTATGTACATACAACATTCCAAGGGTTTTTGTGTGATATATGAGAAAAAGGTATTAAGGCAAAAGTGGGCCCTCAAGATTTGTCATTAAGCTTAGATCCGTCAAGATTTCATACTAAGTCTACAGCCACTTAAGATTCGCTTTCGATTTTTGCCGTTCATCACTGTTTCAGCATGTATTCTGCAGCTCCTCGCTGAAAAAAGCATGAGCCGTCCTAACAGCCATAGGCAAAAAGCTTTTATTTAGTCACGGGTCATCATAAGGAAAAACTTATTCACTTTTAATCAACGTATGAATCGTCTGTCATTTCGTATGCCATTCCTGTTATTTCGTATTTCTAATATGACTTGATCTGCAAGTGTGGTAACCTGCTGGTTTGTTTTGTGAACAACTCATAGGTTATTAACCTTCTTTATGCGGGAACAACGTGAATTAATTAATAACAACGTGAAAATATCAGATTTATGATTTCAAGCTTCAACGAAAGCAGAATGCGAAGTGCGACTTTGCTCTAGCCTTATGTTGTTATTAAATATTGGCAGATACGTTAGGGTTTTGCATTTTTTTTATTTATTCGTTTGAATAGAGGAGTAGCTGGTCTTTCTTTATTGGGTTTTTGAGATTTGAAATTTAACGGCTTATTATTGTTAATACTGTTGTGCTACAAAGCTGCAGTTAAATAATGAGTCTGATTTTGCTTCCGCATCTGTGTTACGCAACGAAGTGCCAGCGAACCGTTGCCTTATTACAGAGCTTCAATGTGCTGTGATACGCAAATTTCTTTTGATAGCTTGTAATGGGAATGTTGCGTCTTGGATTCGTCTCCGTTTATTTGTCCGACCAGCTAGTTGGCGGTTTCACAACCGGCATTGCGGTACATGTTTTATCCACTCAAGTGCCAGCTTTGTTTGGTTTAGTCGTTTCCAACCATCAGGGAGCAGGACAGCTGTTAATGGTGGGGATCTACAAGCACTCCCTCTATGCTATCATAAACCTACTTTTAAGCATTACATAGAACTATTTTCAAAGATATCCAACATCAACTGGTCTACCTTTATTGGCTCAGTGATATGCATAGCCTTTCTACTCAGTGTCAAACTTTTTGTGGATCCAGTTGCCAAGCGCAAGCTGCGAGTACCAATACCAAGCGAACTCATCGTGGTACGGCAGCACATGTTTACATAGCATGCTACGCTAACGATCTCGATAGGTAATCGTCGGTACTGTGGTTTCTTATTTTGCTAAACTACCGGAGCGTTACCGTACAAAAGTTGTTGGTGAGATTCCGGCAGGTTTTCCTGTTCCTCACATACCGCGCTTTGATCTCATGGAAAAACTAGTGTTAGACACGCTCATTTTGGCTATTGTTGCCTACTCGTTGTCAGTCTCGCTAAGCAAGATGTACGCAAAGAAACACAACTACAAAATAAATCCATATCAAGTATGCACGTTGAATGACAACTGTTCGACAAGTAAATGGAATACGTTTCAGGAATTCTTTGCATACAGCGGGATGAACATTGTGGGTTCATTTTTCCAGTGTTGGCCAGCAAGCAATTCGACGTCAAGGATACTGATATACGAAGGTGCTGGGGCTAAGAGTCAAGTATGAAACGAATCGTAAAGTCCGTTATAAAATCTCACTCCTTCCTCATTAAAAGCTAGCCGCTATTATTGGCACACTTATTGTTGTGATTACTATTTTGTTCATTGCACCTTATCTGGAACCATTGCCTAACGTTAGTCTACGTTGTAGTTTCGAAGCAGTCTTATCTATTTTCATTTAGTTTTGTCTAGCTTCAATGATTGTTGTGGCATGCATCTTTATGCTTCGATCATTGAAAGACCTGAAGCCATTGTGGAAAACATGCAAAATTGACTTCGTAAGTAAGCTAATGCTTGTTTCTTAAAACAGAGTTCTGCCAACTGTAGTCAATATACTTGGTCACCTTCCTTTCCGTCGTATTACTCGACGTTTCCTACGGGTTAGCTGTGAGCGTGTTGTATGCATTTTTTACTGTCATCATTCGGACGCAATGGTAATAATATTCGACTCTTGCATACCGCAACACTATATTGATAAAAATTCAGTCCCGCTGTTCGAGAGCTTGGCTCTGTCGACCAGGCTGGTCTCTATGGTGAAGTTGAAGTGTACAACAAGGTTAGTCGTCACCGAAGTTAGTACTTACATGACAAAGCTATGCCTTTTCGTTAGGCAAAAGCAATGCCTGGAATCAAAGTCTTTCATTTTACGGCCCCTCTTTACTACGCAAATGTGGGACATTTCAAGCCGAAACTATACAAACGCTGCGGCATAAATCCCGAGCTGCTGAAACAAGAGCAGAAGGCCAAAGACTCCAGTATTTCGAATAATAATAGTAGCTTTCATCACGTTGTGCTCGACTGCTCAGGTTTCAGCTACGTCGATTTAATGGGTGTTGACGTCTTGAAACAAGTATGTCTTTTTTTAGCAAAAAAATCACTATGCTTGACATATACTTATATTTGCTTCCAGGTTTATTGTGAGCTGAAGGACTGTGGCGTTGAACTTTTTCTTTCTAACTGTAATGGTAGATGAGTCAGTCATTGGTCATTGTTTCAGTGTTACCTCGCTATTATATTTAGCAACAGTCAGAAGAATGCTTGAAAAAGCAAGATTCTATGATATTGTTCCTCGACAAAACATATTCATTACTCTTCATGACGCTGTACTAGCAGCAGTTAAACTGGATCGCATTCATTCGTCGTAAGTATAATCACTTAAGCTATATTTAACTAGTAGCTTACATAAAAAGTAATAAATGAAAGATGTAACGATGAAAGATGCTCACCAAATTCTTCAATACATTTATTTTACTCGCAAACTTCTTTTCAGGTGTTCACTGGTACAAATGGAACGCTTGGTAGACGCAATAACGGAAATTTCAGAAAAGGATACGGTTAAACTGTGATCAGCTGCATGCCTGTCTCGTTCAACTGAGAAGAATATGCCCATACGCCAGAACGCTCATTCTCGAAGCTTCCCGACACTCCAATGGGAGAAAAGACTTCTGTAAACTCGTTTGAAACAACGCCAGCGATCATCAGCACATTTTCCGAAAGCATAGTAATAAAAGACCTATACGTTTATTGCTCCGAAGATTCCTCTTTATGCCGCTGTTCCCTTGTTTTTTCATGATTCAGTTCCCAAATTTGAATGTAGCATTCCGTAAGAGTAATCATTTGTGGAAGAATTTCCTTGACATGCAGGTCCTCTAGTTCATACCATTTTCCGGTACCTCTGTGGCTGAGTTGAATGCGGTAGGTACCCTGATCGGCACCAGGCTGTCCGTCATGTACTATATTTGCTATTAAATCGTAAGTCGTAAACTGCAAACTTGTCCTTGCTTCCTTTGACAAATATTCATAGAGGTCAACATTGCGTATGGGAAAGTTTACGATCGTTGGATTCTTCTCAACGTACCAATGATTTTTCGTGAAGCGCTTGATAAATATAATCAAGTAAGGTGGTAATTTTGTAATCTCGAAACGTTTCATTATGTTTTCGTTATACGTCTTGTACTCCTTCTCCGTGCGTCCATTGAACTTCGCAAGCAGCGCTGATAAAGGAACTTGGGGAATAATGTTCATCAGAAATTCACCGCGGTAGAGCGGCGCGGGAGGTAGATCAAGCGTCAGATAAATGAAAGGTACATCCTCGATACGTTCCTTGTACTCTTCGGTCATTAAAAGACGAGTCCGCTCATCCTCGTCAGCATCAACAGGAAGAACTCGTCGCTTGTAGGTGCGCATTTCGCCCCGAAAAGTACGGTAGATTATGCTAGACTCCGTTGCTTTCGTACCATTAAGCGAAAGGTGCAATGCGTTCAGAAACCATGCCAAAAAGTCAATGGCGTCGCTCTGCTTCGTAATTTGAAACACCTTATTGCTGCACAGCACAACGGCTTGTAGCATTTCATGCGGTGAGACGTGGGCCCTGAAATTTTGGGGATTCCAAATCTTCCGTATCAGCTCACCAAATCGCTGATATAACAAGACCATCTTGTCTCCAGGTGGGCGCCTGATAGTCTTATAGTTTTTCTCACAAAGGAAGTAATCCCTCAGAGGAGGCACATGCGAC
Organism: Trichuris trichiura; assembly: GCA_037903355.1. Taxonomy (NCBI): domain Eukaryota; kingdom Metazoa; phylum Nematoda; class Enoplea; order Trichinellida; family Trichuridae; genus Trichuris; species Trichuris trichiura. The sequence continues at coordinate 331,868 of JBAJFE010000042.1, forward strand.
AAGGCGTGTAAGACAACGTTACAATAGTCATTGTTCTTAATGATGTTCAGACCGACGATTCCAGGATAGTAAGTCGTTCCGTCGAAAGCTCGACTAAGTTTTGTGCTTCTTCCAAGTTTTTGAATCTCCTCGAAAGAATACGTTGGCTGCAGCAAAAATTTGATGTCATTCAGCGACGAGTCAATTATTTCGTAATTGTCAGGTAGACAATAAAATCGTAAAGTTTGCAAATTTAAGAAAACGCGATGACCAATGTCCACACTGTGAGTGTACGCGTCAGTGTTAGTGCCGCGTCCTTGGAAATACTTTCCACACACCAGACAAGCATATACATTTAGGTGGGACAGGGAAACGGAGCACTGCTTTTCAAAATCAAAGTCCAAAACCTGTCGATTGATGGAGTCTAAATAGGGACACGAACGACTCGCCTTATGCTCCCCAGCATTAGAAGAATCGCAAGTTTCGTCGTCAATGTCTAGCAAGTTATCCTGGGGCACGGATGTCGACGCCTTTGAATTCGCGTTGTCGGCAGAAATCGAAGAAGTTTCAGCTAGAATTTGCTTTTCTACCTCGTACCTTGCTTTCTTTGCAGACGAAACAATTGCTTCGCTGTCCTGCTGGACATTATCGTAACCACGTTCGCCACTCATACGAACCATCTTCAATTGACCAAAGTGTTTCGGTAACTAAAGAAAATTTAGGTTCTTGCTTTTTTCATTGCATTTCGTTCGACGCAATTAAAACTGGTACCAAGTAGCGACACTAACTGTCAGCAGCTGAGTCCATTTCTCAGCAGTGTAGTCCGAACGACCGAGTGCATCATAGTTTTTAGCGTTTGTTAAATATCTGCCTAGGAGCAACCACGATTTGAAGCCAAAGGTATCCCTGGCTGCAGTCGCCGCAACGCTAATTGACGTACAGTGTAAGCGACAGGAACCCGTTCACCATGCTAGGCGAAGCAGATAAGTCTGGCGCTTATTGTTTGACGCGCACGATTTGCCACACACGGTTTGACGCGTACGGTTCGATGCATAGGTGATTCGTACTAATGGAATCCGGCGCATGTCTTATGAATGTCGTCAATGGGCAACTCTCCTTCAGTTCAAATAAGCGTGCTTAACGTGTCGCTAGCGATGTTTTTAATGTTTCCTCTGGGAGGCGCTATGAAGCTTCCCTTTCGCGCGGCACGTTTCCACCAGGTGCATTTCTATTGCCCTGTAATGATGTACTTTATCAAGTGACAGTCTCCAGCAGGCAGTCTCCTTTTGGTACATCTAAGGGTGCTTTATCTTTCACTGGCTGTGCTTCAGAGGCGGTTTTGTTTTCATGCCACTGATGACATTCACAAGTGAGATAGCAGATTTCACTAGTACGAATCTCGCGCCAAACTGTACCCGTCAAACCGTATGCCTTAAAACGTACTTTACGCCTGGTTAAGTATCTTCAGGAGCTATCCAAAGAATTTTGGGTTGGTCAAATATATTCTCATTAGATTATCTTATTTCCACACCGATCCATAGTCAGGGTTTTTTTCCGCTGTCGTGGAAGTCTGTAATTAAACTGCAAAGGGATCTAACCCCTTCTTATTTCCATTAATTGTTTTCTCTCCCTTTCTCCTCCTTACCTTTCTTTTTCTTTTGATAAATGTTGTTTATTTACCTATTTTATGCCTTCAATAAAATTACCTTGTTTTTATTAGATTCTTTTGTTCTTACTGTGGGCTTAATTTTTTCTTCTGCTATAATTGCCCTTTTCTTTATTAAGTCAGAACGTTAGTTCTTTCGGTGTTAACTTAAACTGGTTCAGCAAAATTAGGAAAGATTAGAGGAGCTGGTTTTGTTGCTGATATGAAAGCTGTAGATAAGACGTGCTGTTGTACAGGTAGTCAGCCTTTTCTGAATCTCAAAGTGTATCCTAATCGACATTATGCATCATTTTTTTGCTGGACCTGGAAGTCGGTCGCTGCATATGCTGTTTGGCTGCATATTCAATCTGCGCACAGCTAGAACAGACTGGGAACGACTTCTCGAATTGGGAATTCTGTCTTATGTGTTGAATAAGCGTGCTTAACGGTTTGGACATTCTTCATGGTTCTATTGAATTTGTTCTTATGCAAAGTTATGCCAGAATAGTAGCAAGTACAAAGAAAACCTAAGCTGCCGAAATCTTCAGTAGGCTATAGCAGGGTAAGGCTTCAAGGCAAACTCGATCGAGATTCCGTTACTAACTTAAACTGGTTCAGCAAAATTAGGAAAGATTAGAGGAGCTGGTTTTGTTGCTGATATGAAAGCTGTAGATAAGACACAGGTAGCTTATCCCCATTTTCTGAATGGCTAAAAAGAACTTCATGCCTAATCGCATTATGTTTTGCTCCATTTTGATGCTGGACCTGTCGAAGTCGGTCGCTGCATATGCTGTTTGTATGGTGAAAATATATTCAATCTGCGCACAGTTGGGAAATTCTCGAACTGGGAATTCGAGTGTTGAATAAGCAACGGTTTGGACATTCTTCATGTTCGAATTTGGGCTTATGCATGAGAATAGTAGCGCCCTGTATGTAGGCTAAGCAGCCTTCATCGATCGCCTACTAAAATGGCACTTTCATTCCAGGAGCAACGCGAGACGAACTTGCTCGCTGATTTCTGGACGAGTTTGACTGGAAGGTATGCGCCACATAGCCGCCCCGGAGTTCGCTTCGTCAGATGACAACCTCTTTCGTTCTCTCAAGAATCATTTCGCCGGGAAATGGTTTAAAAACTTCAATAACATGGAAAATGTACCGTTGTTTTTTTCACTTGAAGCCCGCCTCCTACAGTGACGGTATTGTGGACCTGCTCTATAGCTGGCTTAAGGTTAAAGGCAATAACGGTGAGTACCTGATCGATTGATATTTGATCAATGTAAACCCACTTGACTTTAAAACGTACCTGCAAACATTTATACTACTTACGTTCCAACATATGTATTACCTCTTCATTTTTTTCCTGCGCTCCCTGCCCTATCCAACATCATTACTTCTCTTTCTTCTGAATCTTTTAACAAAATAGTACTTTAATTTTGTTTCTGCTTTCATCACTTGTTAACTTGCGTTCTTACATTCTGGGGTTACTTTCAAACCTTCGCACTTAACAGCTAGCGTGAGTCACAACCGGTACACAACTTTGCGGTGACGTTTGTGTCCGGATGCCATTATTACTCTGGTCAAAAAGTTCTATCCGCAACACTTGCATTGCGTGTGTTTCTGCAAAACAGATGTGCTACCATGTGTCGAGCAAAAACGCAAAGAACGGATTTGAACTTGTCGGTTATTCCTGCGGTCGCTCGGCGAGCGTTAGTTTCTTTTGCGAAACAGATTACTGCCTACACGGAAGCCATGAATAGCGTGACCGTTCAGTATGTACAATGGGACAATGTCACATTTGTTAACACGCAATACAGAAACTAGCCTAGCGCAACGGTAGCGTGAATTGGAACTACGGAAAGGCTTTCGTGCGGTTCCCATCCACAGTTGTGCAACTATAGAAACTGTTTTCGTTATTCGACACCTTTCAGTATTTTTCATTGAAGTACAACACTAGCCAGATTTGATCAGAATGACAGCTGTTAAGTCGATCAAGGAATTCGTAGATAGAAACACATGCTTTGTCACGGTTCAACTTGCGAGTGACATAGTTGTCAGCTCAAGGCGCGTCTGCTGATGAGGTCAATTGTACTTTTCTATGTGCGACCAAGCAGAAAGTCATCCGGATATTGGCCAGCTTGTAGGAATTCCTATGCCTGTTTCAATAAGCCAAATCACCAGTAATGCTTTAATGACACACCTACGTGGTACACCACCCTTTACTTTGCCCTCTGTATCATTCAGGCGGAGATTGACCGCAGCGTGTGGTAAGGGACAATGGAAAGTGAACAAATGAGCTGGTTAAGTGGCCCTAAGCAGTGCAATTAACTAATCAGGACAAAAACACTTCATACAAAACAGATGGGACACGGACATAGTACGTCAGCCGCGGCGATAATAGTTACTTGACATAGCTCGGATGATTGACTTTCAATGAATCAACCAGCATAAACAGTTTGCCCTCCACAACGCAACATCAGTTTTTCTTAAGTGCACGAACAAAAACTCATACACTATCTGCGTTAGTTCACGAAGTAAGGCACGAGTAGCAATTAATCGGTAACCAGGCATTATTATTTCTGATAGTGTATGATAACTGACCAGCAGAATGCAGCCCAGTAGAAAAATTCGGTACCGCAAATGAGTAATTCATTATGAGCTCATGGAGACGTATGCGATCCACCCAATTTTTACCACATGACAGCTTTTACTTGCCAAGGTCGCTGAAGTTAGCGGAAAGACAGTATTAGTTTCTTATTTTACACCGAAACTATAATTGAAGTTAAGAAGTCACGTGTTTTTAAGTTTACGCGTCTTTAGTTCTATGGCACGAGAATGCGCGAGACAGCAAGTTGTTTTTTTCCTCTCCTGAAAAGAATACTGACCCGTTATTAAAAGTTCAATCTTCAAGCTTACTTTTTCTGTTTTTAAAAGAAAGCCTAAAAATCATTGAGTCTTCTTTAACCGCAGCAGAAGTACTCCATCCATTAAGTAATGCGCGTGCAACTGAGCTACACCAGCTGTTTACCAGATGATTTCAAAGCTGAGTGAAGAGGAAACTCGGATGTATTAACATAATGTCTTGCTTCGCAACTATTGAAAGAAGTAAATTTGCTATTCGCTTGCCTACATGATGCATAGAGCTTTATTACAACGTTAGAGAATTCGCCTAACAACTAAAACGCTTACGATTATCAATAATTATTAGCTATGGAAAAAACATAGAAAAGTCATAAAAACGGGAAAGGCTATTTTTGGGGAAAACCTGTTGATGAGAGCAAGCAAGAGCCATTGTTAATGAGAAGTATACACACTGGAAAAACTAGTGTACTGTCACTTTCTTACACAAGGTCTCGGATGCAACAACTTCTCCAGCGCTAAACGTTTATCACTTGGTAGAAGAAAAGTCTGCAAATAACTTCGCACAATGTGTTCAACAATTGGAGCCTCTGAAATCAGGTTTGATACACTGAAAGTATTCTAATCGAACTTACCGATGGAAAATTCGCCGTTCAGTACGCGGTTCAGGATTTTTTCATGCAGTTGATCGATGTATTTCACAGCCTTATTGATAACCGTTTTCTGAAGATATACTCGCTCCCAAATTTTACATTTAAAAATTAACGCGGAAAACCTCAGCCAGAATGTCCTCATTATTGCACTTAGATTTTGTAATCAGCCTGTTCAACTTCATAATTTCTGAGCGACGACGTTCCCTCGACAAAATCCTTCGGTTAGCGCGAACTCTACCAACTGGGGTAGAATAAAGTGAAGTCGCCACAGACAAACCCATGGTGTGACAACTTCTTGCTGCTCCTTAGTAAACTGAAAGCTGCGCTCGCGGTTTGTGCAACACGACGGAGAGCCATTGGACGGACAGCAAGCGCATTAATTTTAACCAATAGGAAGCAACCAGTGGCCTGCAAGTCAATTTGTTGCTCAAGTTGCTTACAGTTAATGAGACTGATGGCATCCACAGTTGAAGCTCTTGATGAAAAGCGACACCTACTAACCCTTAAAACATCTTGGTCGGCAGCAAGCTAATGCTGCCGGGTAATATAGCCAGGCTGTGTTTGCTTTGTCAGGATTAATATTACTATACGCGGTAATTTTTTTAAAATTACAACAAAATAACAATAGTTTAGGCAAACTTAAAAAATTCCATTAAATTCTAAGGGTTTAATTCTCTTTAACGTTGCTCTCCAACTATGTAAGCGAGGAACAAATAAACCAGCAAAAATCTTGGCAGTTTATTATTAGATGCAATATTCAACGTACGAAACGTGAGAGAATGCTTAGGGCTGAGAGTACTACTTCTCCTCTTTTCACTTGGTGAAACAAGGGATAAAAAGCGAGGAGAACCCGATAAACGAAATGACCGATTTATGGATCATACAACTGGCCTGAAAAGGTATCTAGCAAGCCGTACAGTAAATGGAAGAGCAGTGGAAATATGCGCACGGCTGCTGAAACTATCAGTTTTTACACCATTTGTTCACAACTAGTATCATATGTTCCACCGCGGTAGACAGAGAAGCCAAACTGACATTACGAACCTAAGGTATCTGGTTTCAGAAGTTCAAGCGTTAGACCGGTAAGCACCAGCAACTGATTAAGCTATCAGCCGTTAAGTCGTGAACACGTCAACTTATGTACTATAATCTTGGGCAAATGATAGGACTAAATAAGACAATCAATGGAGCATCGCTCTGAACTACAACGCTGTCAAAATTTTTTTTAGGGAAAGAAGTGCCCTTCAAATGAAACATTTCCTTGAAGCAGTACGACAAAAACAGTAGCTGCGCAATGTTATGAGCCTCATTTAAGAAAAGCAGTGAAATAATGCGCCGGTAACCGCATTTAGATTGATCCCCTGAGGGTCACGGGAATACGAAGCGCCGCCCAACTTATGGTATTGGCAGACTCTGAATGAGACCTCCTGCCTCGATATTCTCGTCTGCTGCTGAGTTTTGCAGGGGGAGCTCCGCTCGGTGACTCATCACACGAAGGGATATAGTTTCAATGGTAAGCCACCTAGGAAAAAGCACCAGCTCGTTGATCTGTCCCCTTGAATAACACTAGCTCGATGACACACTGTCTGGGAAATGCTAGTGTCAAAAAAACTGATTCGCTTTCGCACGAATCTATGTATTCATACTATAGTCACACAGTGTACCCGCTTACAGACATTCACTATTTTTCGTAATCACATATGGAATGTATCCCTAGCAGAGGCTTTACTGAAACAAACTGCACTAACTCGAACTCTGTTACTTGACCAGTCAAGCCACACTGGATGAGAACACATTTAGCACTGACGGGTACGGACTATTTTTCAAGCCGACGCCCGGCAGTCATAAAGGCCAACAAATTTCAGTCAAAGTTAAAACTTTTGAAGTAGCCTACAATTAAGGAAATTCATCTTATACGAGGCCATTTACCGTAAATACCGCCGTATACGACGAGGGCCTTTTTTATTAGTAACTTTCCTTTATTTGACAATTTTGCCAACTGCAGAACCATTAAGACCTTCGAAGGAGCCTATCTTTCCTGCCTAGTACTTTCAAAGAAACACGCGCAGCGCGTTCCGTTCCAGTTTTACTCCCCAATTTTAAGCAAAATTTGCTAAGGAATCGTCTTTCCTATACAAAAACGTGGAATTAAAGAAAATGTCGTGTGCTCTATGTAAGTCATACTGATATAGACGCCTAAGGTCCATAAACTGTGGAAGAGATCTGCGCATGAATCAGTTTAGTAATCATATTGCCTTCTCGAGTGCCATGGGACAAAGAGGAGCTTTCTGGTTCTGGATTAAATTTAAACTGAGCTCACTGAGACTTGTTACTGTTTCGGCACCAAGCTCCTCTTGGCAGTGTATAGATGTACGATTCAGTAAGCGCAGAAAAGCATGATCAACAAGGTAGCGGGAAGCAGGCCTTACCTAGGGGTAACTACGGCGTACAAGTTTTTTAAACACAAGAGTGCAATAGCTTTGTGGGAGGACAAAAGCGTCACTTTTACTTTTGTTGCTAATATAACTGTCTGGTTTACTGGTCAAAAGTAATTCAGGAGTTTCCGGGTGGCGGGTTCCAAGTTTTTACGGCCAACCCAACTGTTCTGGAGTCGTTAGAACGGTTCAGCTCTGCTCAGCTGTAATGACGTTAGAACTGGCGAAAATAGTTGCTGCAAGACAATTAGATGCAAAACGCCGATAACAAAGCGTGGATGTTCTGAATGCTTTCAAAACTTTCAATAACGGTTTCGACCCGCACAAAAACAATGAAAACCCAAGAAACCACAGTAAAGAGCTACGCTTTCAAAGTTTCAAACGAGTAGATTTATTTTCCAACACACTGCCGCAGAACAATTGGAAAAAATAAGCCAATACACAGTCACGGATATGTTTATCATACTTACCAAAACTAACTCAGATAAGAAAGTTGAAGCAACTTAGACGCGCTTACCGCCTCTGGAAAGAGCTGATGATAGTTAGCTGTCGGAACGTAATTTGCTGTAATAACTTTCCCTAAAATGTATAAAATCAATGCTAGTTCGACCGCCAAAGCAACAAAAAACCAGCAAAGTAACGGCCATGGAGACTGTTGACTGCTGCCACTGCTGCTGAAACGGACGGGCATTTTACGTATACATTTCCGTCCGGCGAAGCCTTGTCAACGAATACGTGAACCACACCCTGGTGCTTGTTGCATTCCTCGATCACATCATCACGGATATCGACGTCCCAACTGGATTCTGACTCCTTAGACGGATCAAACATATTGGATAACATGAAACATTGAGTAGCAATAGGCGGCTGCGATGATCCTTGCTGAGGTGTAGCGCTTAGTATCTGTTTAGCAACTTGTGGAAGTTCCATTCCAGTTCCTAAACCAAATCTTAGCAAATCTGACGACAAATTCAAAAACAAAACTTACCCTCGGCCAATTTTGCCATGAGCTGCAACCTGCCCGTTGTTCCGAGATCAATGCCAGTACGATCCATTTCGTCGGAATCTAATGAAGGTTGAAAAGAGCTTGCTTGATGCTCTGTCACATGGCCGACTTTCATCGGCCGACCAGCCAATTCGAAACCATTCAACTGTTCCATGGCTTTCTTAGCGTCATCCGCGTTGTGAAACTAGAAAGCAACTGCGTCAATTTGTACAAGCGTCTAATCGAAACTTTAACTGTAATGAACCCATATCCCCTCGAACGACCGCTCTCTGGGTCCTTCAAAAGTTGAACGCTTTCAATCTGAAAAAATGATTTGGTCTAAAACGAATTTAGACAGGTCGCCTTACTTTTCCGAATGGTTCAAATATACCCCTCAACATTTCCTCGGTGATATTGAAATGCAAAGAACCAACGTAAAGTTTCATTGGACCTCGATTTTGACCGAAAGCTGTAGCCAACATGGCTGAAGCCATTCGATTTTTTTCCGACTGCGTAGGTTGAACAACTATCGGAGCACCTAAAAGGCGCTTTCCATGCAATGACAATGCCTAAAAATTTTGGTCAACTTGGTTGACGCGAACTATTCATATTTACCAGTGGTACAGAGTCTAAGTCCCAAAATTCTACGTAAGCGATTCCCTTAGAGCGGCGTGTCTTGCTGTCAGTTATTATACGCACATCACGCACCTGCAACACTTGATTTTTTTTCGTAATTGGTTATTGGTTTTACCTTCGCCACAGCGGAGAAAAACTCTTCTAAATCACGGGGCCGAATATTTCGGGCTAACTGCATACAGAAAACAGTTCTAGCATCACGTTCTTCAGGAGATAATTCGGACTCGACGAAATTCCTTGGAGGACTGTAGCGAGGTGTAAATGGCATGCTGGAACAAAACAACTTGTGGTTAAAACTTACAAAGTAAGGATGCATCTAGTAAAGAGTAGCTAAGTATAATTTTCCATTTTCTATTTAATCGATGTTACGTTTTAGCTAGAGTGCGGGGCTTGTAAATGTAGGAACTGCATGGACAGACGGGTGGACGTATACATTGAGTCTGAAGTCCTAAGAGCCCGACTAGCAAAGTTTATTCATTTGCTTCGCTTCGTAGTTCACTGCCCCCCCCTTTTCGCACTGCTCAATCAGCTCAATAGTTTGCAGGAGCTCAACCTCCGCAACAAGCAAGTACCTCTCGTTGTGGAACACCAAAAAATGTAACTGTAACTTATGTATGCATACACGTCGCGTCTTTCGGGTCCTGGTAACTTCTTGCCGGCCATTTCACCAAATCTTGCTCCGCGTGTATATTGCGGAGGAGAAGAACGCCATGGCCGATCTCTGTACCTTGAAGGACTGGTATCACGATCGGCATCACGTTCCCTTCCACGCCTAGCTTCCCTAGATCGGCTTCTTTTTTTTGAACGGCTTCGTTTTTCCGTTGATCGGCTTCTGTGTCGACTTCTTGAACGACTTTTTCGGTCTTTTGACTTTCTATGCTTCTTCCTAAACGAAAGATCAAGTTTCAACGAGTGACAAGGGTAACTAGGTTTTTACTTTTTCTCCGTACTACGACTGCGGTGCTTCGAATGCCGACTTTCACTTTTTCTGGATCTGCAAAAAGAACGTCCGTTAGTGCTGCACAATTCAATTCAACTCAACAGTTGGGACAAAATGAAAATTAACGTCAAACATATTCAGGCTATCGTTATGGAACATGTTGCTTTGCGTCTCCCGAAATAACATACCTGTCAACGTTAGGACATTTCGACGCCTCACTTCAATTTGTTTAAACTACACGATATCTACAATGAGGACGATAATCTGACAGAGAACAAAAAGGGCTCACAAAAGGCGCGATAACTTGTAATCTGTAGCCAACCTGGCAGGATGGCATTCAAAAATTTTTGCGCCTATAAACATGGTTCTCGCTATTGAAATGCACTGAAACTAAAAAAGTACAAACCAACCTAGACCTTTCCGAATAGGTGCCATTTTTTTCGTCCGTATCACGCGCGTTTGAATCCTGAAAGACTCATAAATCGCATAGCCAATACGCAGACTTTCCAACCTTTGCAGCCGGCTGAAACGGCTCTTCTAACATGGCTTCTACATCTTGGTCATCAGCCATTGCTAGTCACACGAAGTTACTGTAAACAGTCGCTATTGTCATCCGGTAAAGTAAGCGTAAAGAAAAGTGGTTGAAACAATGCCATTGAGCTACTTAATTTAAACGCATTTTTAATACAGCCTTTTAAGCAGATAATAACTTCTGAAAAGTACTGTGGTTGTTGAAATGCTATACTGTTACCGCAGATTTGAATTACTGTCACCTAGAACTGAACGCCTTTTACGAACTCTTCTCGCGAACATTCCTAACTACAGTAATCCAGAAAATGACATCGTTTAACCTGCGCATTCTTATTAAATCGCACTGTTGTAATTGTGAAAAAGTTTTCGCCGCGAGCTTGAAAGTGCAAAATTTCAGAAAAAAGAGCTCTATGATATTTTTTCCAAGCGCTAAGCTGCAATTAACTTATTATTTTGGAAAGAAATTCTGTTTTTTGAGAAAAAAAGGAAAGGCGTTGTCCAGGCTTCGGAAGATAATTTTCAACAATCTTTGGTACAAAGGCACTAGTACAAAATTTTCACTTGCCTTTGTACTGCATTTTTTACGGAAACAAGAACCGTTTTCGGAGCCAGCAAACATACAGTAATTCATAAAAATAAACTAAGAAAAGCAGGTACACTATGATGTCAGTGAACGAGATGACTTAGCAACACAGCAGAGTCAACAACGAAAGTAAAAATAGCGCTTCCGTTGTCCTCAGCGCAAACAGGATGGCTGGGAAGTGAAAATACAACGATGAGAAGCTTAACCGCGAAATCGATTATGTTTGTCTTACTGTGTGCTCGCGGGTAGAAGAAACCTGATTGTTGTCAGAATTACTGTGGTATTTGCGGGCGAAGAGCGGAAGAAACTAGGTGAGCCGATTTTACGCATATACGCTGACGATGGAAACCAGAGATTTTTAAAAGCTCTGTGGTATTACTTTTTATCCAGTAATTTAGTTACTCTTCAACGTTCACTTGCTGGTTTTGAAAAGGACACTTAACTAGGCGCCTAACATTCGAGCGCTAATGAGAAACTGAGGCCTTATTGCTTAGCACGTCTTCGCTTAGCTCACCCTCGCCAATGTTGGGTGTCTGAGCGAGTGACTTGTGCAATCGCTTTATCTTTTCAGAATGTTAGCGAAGTTTGTACCACCATTGTTAACGAGATTGTACGCTGCATCAACTTCAATCTATCGAACGCAAAAAAGAAAAACTTCAATTCGTTTATTAATTTAAAAAAAGAAGAATTTGATGCGAAAAGTGCATGCAGAACGTATGAAATGCGTTTAGGCTTCTGCGGGCTTGTCTTTTGTAACTTTACAACTTAGTGCCTGGCCATTTAGTGTATGCGGCTGAGCCGAAGTTTCGATTACTTATCAGGTAAGGCTGATGACATCTTAGTATCTTTATCGCAAATTTTCCGCTTATAAAGAAAAGTTCATTTCGTCAACGAGCTTCCGAACTTGTTCTTTTCTGTCATCAGCAAGGCTGATGACGTTATAAAACTGTTTTGTATCTGATGTTTTTTGGGGATAAAAATAGTTTGTTCTGCTTTAAGGATGTTTGCTTTCCTTTTACGAATCACAGCGCATGGTAATCTTGCAGCTTCCACTGGGTAATGAAGCGACAGACAAAAGCGAAACAGCCTGAAAAAAGCGAAACTCGAACTTTTGTGAACACCGCAAGTCGTAAGACAGACTTCCGAAGAAAATCTGGCTCCGGGAACAGCAAGTCTAAAAGTACGTTTTTTATTGTCAAAAATATGCTGTCACGGGTCTTTCGTTTTAGAATTCGCTCGTTGTTTGAAAGTCTCGTGCTACATTGTGCTTCTGCTCGGTGCATTGTTATCTATAGGGTTATGGCTTCTGCTGACCTACGGCGACGAGCATTCTATCAGTTTGTTGAAAGCAGGTTACGCTGACGCTCTGCTCATATTGCAGAGCTTAAAAAACAAAATTATGCCACTTTACTCTTCAACTAGCATGACTGTAACATCCGCTTTAACTTTCGTAGTTCAACCAACGATCGCAGAGGTTGCTAAAGCAATAAGTGGTCTCTTTAGTTATTATTTATATCTGTTGAAGTCGGCAGTTATTCCATTGCTGCTCGACTGGCCCAAGCTTAGTGCACTTTGTTATCAGTCAATCAGCGACACAGTTTATATTATACTTGATGGTATTGCCGTTATATCTGTTTCAATTCGTGATTTCTTCGAGGCTAAATGAAGTGAAATTCTAAGTCCATTGGCACATGAAGTAGACACTGATATGCTCCAATACGCGGGATTCGTTTCTTGGCTGCATTTAACTTCGAACAGGTAATGTAAAGTGGGTATTTTTACGCATGTACATCTCCATTTCTGGGCCCATTACTTGGCTTTATTACAGTATCGCCTAGTCAGCTCCGTTAAACTGGCTTTCGCATCAACAACAAATGGCTACGAAAATTTCAATCCTGTAGAGACGGCGACAACGGATTAAGGGTTGATAAGCACTAGTTTAGAACGTTACTAAGCTAAGCGAGCAGAGATAATTGCAGCTAGTTGCCTTCCAGAAAGATTTGAGTAACTTTAAACGCACATTGTACTTGGGATGTATGGGAAACTTTAATATTGAGTGAAATAAACTATTTAAAATTCCTGTGATCAACTCACTGCAGTGGGTCACTAATCATTTTTGTCTAAAGTGCTTCGTATTCCACCCGATTCCTTATCAGCATTGAAGAAGCTTCCGGAAAGATGCCAGTTGACTATTCAAAATGGAACAGCATTGAGATTTCTGACGATGAGGATGCGCTTGTAAGCAAGCATTTTGATAAGGAATCTTGGTGGCGTTTGCGCCATCAGGAACGGCTTGAGCGCATGGTAGTAGCGAAGAAAAGCAGGAATGCGGTGGTCAAAGAACTGAATGCTGCTAAGCAAAACATTACGGATATACAGGCACAACTTAAATGCGAAGACATCTGCAAAGAAGTTAGAGAAGATTTGGGCAACCAACTCATTGAAACGGAAAAACAATATAAACGCTGGGAGGAAAAGGAGCAGGAGCTCAAGGTTATGGAGAAGAAAACCCCTTGGAATGTTGATAGCATCTGCCATGTATCGATGGACAATACGCGTGTCAACACGCAGTTTCGTCCTGTAGTAACAGACGAGGATTCCGCAGAAATACCTCCTGGTGAATTCGACCGTTTCATGGAGGTTCACGGACAAGATTTGCTAAAACTTGCAGAGTTGGACAACTCAAAAGAAACTATCACTTTCTTACAACAGCATACGAATTTATGTAGACAGATGGCATGCGACCTCCTGTTAGTACAAGCGGTTGATTTCAGAATAGCTGGAAATGATAAATTAATGCACAAAACGTTGGTTCAGTATTTGCGGCTGACATGGCTGCTGGGTAAAGCTGCAAGCAATCTTGTGGCCGAAATTTCTCCCAGTTACATTGATGCTGCCTTGACAAAGTTGACGAAACATGTAGCAGAAGATTCTGGCCCATTCATTAGTGAACTCAGCCGGCTGAAGGAGCTGGTTATAAAAAGAGCAGAAATGAAGATAAAAGAAGCTCGAATACAAAATGTTTATGATTCATTGCCTCCATTGATGCAAGAAGGGTTTGCTGAGAGAAGCACTGAAAAGCTCAGGAAAGCTGCGGAAAACATGTCATTGGAAGAGTTTAAAGAGCATATGAAACGCTGTGAAGAAGTTGGGCTCTGGGTTACCTCATCTTCAAATCGCCTATAACTGTGACAACTCTTAGGCTAAAGAGATTGTTCTGTCATTTTCTGAAAGCATTCAATCGCAAAAAGGCTGCACGTAATAATTCATAAATAAATTTTCTGTATAAGGATACAAAGCAAGAATAAAAAGTACTCTTATGAGCAAGTCAGCACTTCCTCCTCGGAGCAAACATTGGAATGGCCGTGATTGAACTATGCTTTCGACATAATGAGTACTGCATGGGAGGTCCAAGTGGGCGCTGAGGCGATAAACATTAAAAAACTACAATCCGAACTACAGAACATAGTCTCTCAACCCTTTCCAGCCATCAGTCTCCTAGACACTTTCATCGAATCCCTTCTCAATTTTTCTTTTCTTCGCCCTTGCAATTCAATATTAGGCAATTCGTAGCTTATCGGCTTCTGATGTTTCTACATGCGCAGATCGACTTACCGATAGAGTTATTTTTCGTATGATAATAGTAACTACAGTAAGACCCCCGAAGTTGACCGCTCCTACATGGTGACCACCTCCATAAGTTGACCAAATTTTGGCCAGTTGATTTGTCCGCATGTGAGCCGAGCCACTTATACCCACTTTCTATATGTTGACCATTTTTCCCCAGTCCGTTGGGTGGTCAACTTACGGGGGTTTTACTGTATAAATAATAATATAAGATCACCTGGTCTTCTAGTCACGATGCAACGCCAACAACACTGGGTTACCCAGTTCGTGTTGTCATTGAGCGCGAACGTAAGCGATTAATGGCAGCCGTCCACGCTTCTTGTCTTTAGTTTCACAGTACCTGCAGTTCTGGTGTACTGTAAGTTATCGAGGATTTGTGCCGGGAGATCAATCCAAGTTTTAGAATACTTTTGCTTATTTGCTCAACAAACATTTCCGTAGTTGTGCAAATATATTTGAAAGCCTAAAGTTCAAAGTTGTTTCAAACGTTAACTCCACGTGCATTGAAGTGCTTCGAACATTTGACGCTGCACAACGAAGACTGATCAGTACCTACAATTCAGCGATTGCCGCGCTGCTTGATTTGGGAGGCGTGTAGTTTACGTTCGAAAGAAACAAGAACTAGCGGAAAACCCATCTTGTTTGTGCATTTCTCCGTTGATGCCAATGCAAGCGCGGACTTGCGATATGTTTGATGGACGAATCCCGTTTTGTTTCTCGAAGTTTTTGTTCCCGCGAAGCCTTCATCGTACCGCTGTCGGTATGATTAGAATCGATGAGAGACGAATCTTAGAGTAGTTCTACCGTTATCTTCGGCAGGAAAAGTTGATTCCTAGCTGTAATGGGTGAACGTTGCTTTTTCGCGCAGCCGCGACATTTATTGATAGTTTCGCGAAGCTGGCTGGGCTTTCGAACAGTGGACGTTTGCTGGCCGTCAGCTGCGTCATTTTTGAGAGGAAAAAGGTTTGATCAGCCAGAGCGTGACGCTAGTTCGAAAGGGCAACATCGTCTTACCGGTCACTTGGAATATTCCAGCTTGGAAGCGCGTCAAACAGAAATTCACTACACTGATTCATGGCTTGAAATTTTTAGGTGCCCGTTGCGTCGCTCAGTGAAACGAACTTTGTGAAGCCATCGATCGGCGATGGGTTGCTAAATACGCATAGCGCCTTGGAAGCAGTAAGTTTCATCCTCGTCTTAAACTTATCAGTACGTCATTCGTACCCGTTGCTTAGTCATACGAGTTTTCTCTTTTCGTCGCAAGTAGGAAAAGTAAGCGAAAGTTTCGCATGTCACTCGTTGGGTGTCTATTTTTACACCGGACGCTCTAAATCTTGTTTTTAGGCAGTTTGAAAATATCATTACCACTGATCGCCAACGAGTCGCCTTGCCGGTCTGGGGAAAAGAGTCATTGCCTTGCGATGCAGTGTTCTAATTTGTGGTGCTCAACCTTTCACGCCGTCTTATTATTCTCCGCTAGTTTATATTACAGTAAGTTGCATTTGGCTTATTTGGGCAGGCAGGTTTTGTTAATGCCTTATTGCGGTACGGTGCGATTTTACCTCATTGCAAAAACAGAGAAGCGGCGACATAGTTCCGAATGTTCTATTTTGTTTACTGCACAAAACGCACCTATTGATATTTATTTTTATGAATGTTTTTATATTTGTTCACCAAAAAAACATCTATGAAAGTTTGCCCAAGTTAATGCTTTGCGAATTACTGTAAATGGGTCATTAAGGCTTGATTTGTATTTAAGGTGTTTCCCAGTTGCCATACAATCAGTATATCCTTTCTTACGCCCTTCTCCTGCTGAACAAACGGGAAAAGACTGTAAATATAAAAGAAGTTCCTTCTACTCTGCATATTCGAAGGGTGGTCCTTTGGCATAGGTAGCAAGGTTCTATGTCCACAAAAGTGATAGGGTGGTTTGCTTAGGAAGCAGTTTTTGCACAATTCCAAATATTTTTATCTGCGCTTGGGTTACGGGGTACTCGGTACTGCTTCCTTAGTGCGTGGAAATGAAATGTAAACAGAGCTTTGTGAGTTGTAGATGTATTGAACTGCACCTGTATGTGTCAAGCTTTGCGTGCTCACTGATGTTAGTGAACTAACAGCAGCGGGTCAACATTCTTGACCCTGTCGTTAGTGGCAGTGATTGTCCTTCAGAACCCTGTTTTGCCTTCCATCCAGATCGGGCGGATATATTGCCCAACAGTTGCCTTGTTCGCAACCGGGCGGACGTGACCACTCAGAAGCTGGTTGTTTGCTAAGCTTTCCACGCGTCAGCGCTCACTGAAGTGTCTTGAAATTGTGTGCTAATAGGCAAACACTTGCTCTCTCATTTTTCTTTGACTTGCTGCTTTACTTTTTGTGTGCTTGTAGCGTAGGAACGCGTTCGCGTCAGTAAAAAATAAAAGTTGCCCTTCTGTAAAAGAGTACGATTTGGTGGCACTGTTTAAGCTAAAGTAGGGAACGCTGGCAAAGCTCTCCAACTGTTCATTGGTCGCTTTGGCAGACGGTGTGACGAACAGTAGTGATCAATCACGTAACGTGACCTTACCGCGCCTTTCCTACGAAATATTTTATAAACAGCGGCAGAAATTTGTACTGAAGCTCTAAAGAATGTTGCAGAGCAAAGAGAGCAATCGAATGGTTTTGTTTTGTTCCAGATTTATTCAGGGGTTTCTCAGCAAAAGAAAGTCCCCTGTCTGGCAACTTTTTCATCAGTTTTTGAGGCGATCGTACGTTCAGTTATCTGTTGCAATAGCAATAGGTTTGACTGGACTGGCAAAGTTATGACTGCGTTTTGCAGAGACGTTTTCAAGAAGTATCAGTGCAAATACTAGCGCGCAGCTTATCAGAGAATGCCGTTGCCGTCAGTGCTGTCCTAAGCGCACTGTTCACTGCAATGTTTTATTACTCACTTTTCTTTGCTCGTCTCATCCCATCGTAGTCCGTAGACAGTTATGATCATTAACTTTCGTGAGGAGGGTAGCGGTTTTGTCCGTTTGATGAAGAAAGAAGGATGGAAACGGATTCGAAGCTTTCTCGACCAACAGGTCCCGCCTTCAGCGGGAAAGGACACCCGATCAACCGTTTTCACTGAAGATGACACCTGTTAATCCCGAAAGCTTAAAGATACGCTCTTGTTATTCCCATTAAACTGGCAAAACGGTGACCTTCCTCATGAAAACGTATACCCACATTACCAAAAACCCAATCCTCAATGATTATCATTAGCTATTAATGATGGCGCAGCTGCCAGTGAAAGCTGTTCAGTCGCGTTTTTACATGTTCCAGTTCCAACACTGAGAGCGTAATGGTGCTGGCTTAATAGTCTTACCATCCGCTGCGCCGGCCTCCATTCATCTTACTCGTGTATAATCCAAAGTAAGACGTGAAACAAGTACAGCAAACCCTTGAACAATGGGAGGTTCGGTGCATGGGTTAGCTGCCTGTAGTTTTGCTCTCCCTGATTATAAGCTGTTAATGAGCAGACTGCTATTCAATATCACTGGTCTTATTATACAAGCTTATGAATGGGCTACCCACTTCAATGCGCGCCTTTAAAGTGGTACTGTGCGTGAGAAATGCTTAACCGCTGGTGATCATGAGGAACACGTGTACGCGCATGCACAGTTTTGGTTTCACTGCTGACGGAATCAAAACTGCTTCCATAGGGAACCCATTTAAAGACGCGCATGGAAGTGGGTAGCTCACTCGTAAGCATGCATAATA
Organism: Trichuris trichiura; assembly: GCA_037903355.1. NCBI lineage: Eukaryota > Metazoa > Nematoda > Enoplea > Trichinellida > Trichuridae > Trichuris > Trichuris trichiura. The sequence continues at coordinate 350,479 of JBAJFE010000042.1, forward strand.
AGAGCAGTGATCTTCAATAGCAGTTTTCTTATTAACAGCTAACTCTAGGGTTGGTTTAATCTGCGTTCCATTTTCCGTAATGACAAACTGAGGATGCTGGTGGATAAATACCTCACACCTATTTACGGAATGAAGTATGAATATTCTGCCTCTTACGCTATGGATGCGGGGACTACATCAGATCAAAGGCTTCAGGAGTACTGAGATCCTTAAATTGGTTCGGGAATGCAGGGAATAGATTGAATGGTAAAAATGCTGTACAACCACCTGATCACCCGCCATCGTTTGAGCCAGAAGAGTTTTCAGTTTTGTGCTATGGTGGACACATGCTTCATTGGGCCCGTCGTAGTAAAAGACAGGAAGGTATGGTCCGTGGGCCAGGTATTAGACGCACTGCGTAAGGTAAAGTTGCGTGGACTACTCCCTCTGCTCCACCACTTCAACCAATCAGCGCGCGCGACGTAGAACAATCAGGAAAACCTTGTAAGGAAAGGCTTTCCGCAAGCGAAGTTGTGCACTTATGTTCTCGCGTCCGACCAACTCCAGGCCCACTGCACGAGCCAGTGAGGGTGCTAGATAATTGACCAATCACAATAGGTTGCCTGCAGAAACTTGGCGAATTTTCGGTTTATTGAAATTAAGGACTAGACTAGTAAGACTAACGGAAGAAGAAATGTCTTACGGTAAAGAAGAAAAAAATTTACTTACCTCACTATGGAAAATACACTGATTCAATGGAAGAAATGCTTCACAAGCGTAGCATTAAAAGCAGTTAAAAAGAAGAGAAGTCAATCAACCCACAAGAAAATTTCTCAAAAATTTTCAATGTCAATTTCAATGATGGTTCAGAGCGTACGATGGTTTCCCTTCCGGCTCAGTGACCTAGGCCTCTATTATTCTATTGCATGCGTTGTTTTGGAGAACGTTGGAACAAACGCATCGAAACGTTAAGCGAAAAAATTTCAGCTTTGATTGCAGCAACCTAATACAAGTTTTAATATAAAACATCTGCCCCAGTAAGTATGCGCAGTATTGCAATCACGTCGAAAATTTGATGCGTTTCCACGCGAGGTTTGCGAACGGCTTTAGGCTTTTTTTCTGTACAGGCTAAGTCAACTTTGTTAAGATGAACCATAGCGGTATGGTCGGCTGTGCACCCCACAGTCGTACTGTGCGCTGGCCAGCTTCCATATTCTACCGTTGCTTAACTCTTAACCTAAACGTTAGGCTTGCATTGTGGCTTAAGCTTGGGTAAGGCAGAACACGATGGCCGCGTGGTTGCCAGAAAGAAATGTGCACTTGTTTGTCCACTTGTGCTCTAATGCAAGATTTAGGTGGTCGTTTCAAAAACACTATTCCTTGTTATCAGCACTTCATTTTTTATAATATCCCCTTACAAGTATTTGTTGTCTCAGTGGGCCTACTAAGCATACTGTTTCTCCTTTCTTTCAGTATGCATAAAAGCGAGTAAAAGTTATGAGCTGAATTCAGTCGCCTCTAGACTTCAGCTAGCGGAAGACACGTTCGAAACATGGGCCATCCTAGCAGCGGTTGGTTAAACTGATCGCTTGACCATTTTATATGTACGCTTTGTCAAGGCAGTTGCAGGCAGCTATTTTGTGAATTAAATTCTTTGTTCAGCATCTGTTTGATTTGTCGGCTCCATTACCGCGTTTCTTTTTAACGTGCGGATCAATGTGAATGGGCATTTTAACGGTTGGGACTTAGCAGACTGCTTCTCTCTCTCACAGCTGTTTGTTGCAAAATATAACGTTTTTCCGCGTAATTCCTAAATTTCTTTTATATTTTTTGGCCATTATTGATGGCAGACATATGTAGATCGCTTAAGTCGAAGTACGCTTTTTAGGTGCCTTGGCATTCGAATGGGACATATGCAAAGAACGTAGTTGCTATCCTGCTACGGGGAATTTGCTGATTGGCAGAGAACACAGGCTTAGCGCAACGTCGACATGTGGTTTGGACCATCCGGACCGCTATTGTATTGTTAGCCATCTTGAGGATAAAAAGAAATGCTTCATGTGTGACAGTCGCAGGCCATGGGCCCGTTACACTAGCGAAAGAAGTCATCGTATCGAGAATGTAGTCAGCGATCGATTTGAGATGCGTGCCAAGCGGTGGTGGCAGTCAAAAAACGGCCTACAGAATGTTAGCGTTCGGCTGGACCTTGAAGCTGAATTCCACTTTACGCATCTGATAATGACATTTAAATCTTTCCGGCCTGCTGCAATGCTAATTGAGAGATCTAGCGACTTTGGCAAAACTTGGAAGACTTATCGCTATTTTGCATATGATTGCGCTGATTCCTTTCCTGGAATTTTCGAAGGGTTGCCTAGGCGACACACCGACGTTGTTTGTGACTCACGCTACAGCTTTGTTGCACCTTCAACAGGAGGCGAGGTAAGCCGATGCAATTTGTTAAAGTATGCATACGACCGTCGGCGTTCCTAACTTATCAAGGCGAAAGCCTGTAGCGAACAGAAAGCCGTTCTTAGTAATTAGAAGCTTTTATCATAGATATGAGATAACGGGTCTTGTGTCCCCTACATGTAAGTAAGTAAGCAACGATGGTTCATGATGATGCACAGCTCGAAGAAAGGCTAAGAAAGTTTGGCAGGTGTGTTGGAGCGTTAGTAAATATCTTTTCAAGGCTTTTCCCATGTTCTCGTGAGCATCCGTAATTAATCAAAACGCCTGCTGTGTCATCATAGCTAAGCGGTTAGTAGGAAGGGTAAAGAACACAACTAAATTCGGACCCTCCTCCTCGCTCGTCAGCGAGGAAAAGATACACCCTTAATTATAGATATTCACAGCGCCAAGGAACGAATGAAAACAATCAGTTCCGTTATGGAACATTAGGGCTTTCTTCAGCGCATGTAGAAATTATGCAACGGGAAATTACTTATTTGAAATGTTCTAGAACATAGTTTCTCAACCTTTTTTGCGCCAGGGCCCCCCTGGGCTTTGTCAGGGCCCACCAGGGCCCCCCTAGACTCGCCAGGGCCCCCAGATGGCGCAGGACGGTTTGGTCAACGCTGATTGGTCCTTTTTACTCTTACACGGACTGGAATGGCAGGCGCCCGTTGATCTTGTGTAGCGACCTTACAGTTATGTTTGACTGTTCGCAGTGGTCAAGCGAAAAGCGCATGCTTGTAGTTCACCTGATCTTCGCTCAGCACCTGCAACGTTGACTGGTGCTTCTTCCGCCGCGGAAAAGTTGCCGGAACTATCCGTTTTTTGCCTTTATTACTGTTCGCAAGAGCTTGGACTGCGTTCATAGAAAAGGGGCAATGCAATTCCTGTATATAGCTTTATGGCACCTTTATGTATCGCCAAATAAGCAAATGACTAATGCAACGACTGGATTTGCCGCGACGAAACTAACTTCTGGACGTTCGGCTTGAAATTAGTGAGGCGGTCGCAGGTCTCCTCGCTTTGCTATTTGCAATCGGTTTCTCTTTTTCGTCAGGAGGTATACGCTAAACCCCCTTTCGGCATATGTCGAAGGAAAGGCGATCAGCAATTTGCGCGCGATGTTCCATAAGCCTGGGTATGATTCTGCAATGCCTCGAAGCCAGAAGGCTTGGTAGCCATTCTTTAAAAATTTCACCTTTAATTCTTCGTTCCCTGCAGTTCCACAAGTTCTTCCTGTAGTTCTAGCTCCGCGGCGTCCGCGGCTGAAAAGGGGTCAATTACCCAGCTTGGCACTTCCATGCCAAGAATATCCTCATACCGTGCGGAAAGATCATGGTGCAGCATGTCTAGGTGCTGGCAGTAGGCTTCGACATCGTCATCTTTGATCTCCACCTTTTCTTGCAAGGCGCAAAGGTTTGGAAACCTAGCTCTCTACGTGCCAAATTGCGCCTGAACAAAGGGTTTTCTGACGAACCCGCACACAGCGGCTTTTGTCGTGATTAGATTAAGTTCGTCTCCCTGGAGAAGAAGATTCATCTCGTTGAACTTAAAATACAAATCTGCCAAGTAGGCTATGTCGGACTCACGTTTCTTCAGGTTTTCACACAAGGCATTGTCGTGGGAAGCGAAAAATTCTACAACCGCTTCGAAAAGGCAATATCTAAGACAGGCGCCCTTTGAAAGCCATCGCACCTCGGTGTGCAGGAGCAGACTGTATTCTGCGTCGCTTTCTTCGCACAACTGTCTGAACAACCTGTCATTGAGCGGAATTTTGTTGATCGCATTTATTACTAACTGTAACGAAGAATTCAGCCGATTGCTGAGACGCTTTGCTGCCAAATGTTCTCTGTGGATCACACAGTGAACCGCGACGATATCCGGCACGATTTGTTTTAAATGCGCAATGAAGCCACGCTGCCTTCCCGTCATCGCCGGCGCTCCATCAGTGGCTACTGCGGTTATATTCGAAAGCGGTATTTCCTTTTCCTCAAAGAAGTCTTTTAGGACGAGGAAAATCGATTGTGTCAGTTACCAATTCCTTCGCGAAAAGCATTTCCTGAACCACTTGCTCCGCTTTTATGAATCTCCAAAAGGAGAGCCTCATTGCCGGGTAGGATGGACTCAAGTTGTAGCGAGAATTGCGTGGTTTTTAGAAACTCTTTGCGCAGCCATATCATCGATACGACGCTGGACAGTGTCGTTACTGAGGGATTCTTGATTACGTCTGCAGCAGGTATATGTAATACTGTGTTAAGCACTTCACTTACTACTGGAATCAGAAGTTCTTCTCCGATGGTGTGCGCTTTACCGCTTTTCGCGATCAGCAAAGAAATGGAAGCAGGCCATCGTGCTCTTGCGTTCTCGACGTCGATGGAAGCGATCTATCCAATTTAGGGCGCCTGAGAAATCTTTCGTGGAGCGATTGAAAATACGCCAGATTCTTGTTGGCTTTATCTGGATGTATATTGTGCAAATGTTTGACCATCTTACAGGGTCTCATCGACTCATTTGAAAACTTCCTCTCACATAACAGACACATCGGAGCCTTCATGTTACCAGGCGACGCAACGAAACCATACTTCAGATATTCAGCATTGTACTGCCGGCACTTTTTCTTGCTTTCTGACATGATTCAATCTGTAAAAATTTATTTCTTCCAAATGGCGAATTGAGCGCACTGCAATTGCAGTTCCTTAGCCAATACTAACACTGTTGCAGTAGCAAACGTGAAATGACCACCGAAAGTCCGTTTTTCAAGACTTCTTTCCTCGCATTTGCTGGTGCGCAACTCCTGTTTTGTCTACTATACTTCCTTAGGAATAGAACTGATAACTGTTTTTAAATCACAACCTCAGGAACCGCGCCTACTTACTAGGTACCCGTTCCCTTCTATTGCATTTTTGATAAGGTTGTACAAACGATTTCACTTACGTGAGTCTGTGACGAAGGGCTAATACTGTAGCAGACGGTCACCACAAAATGACCACTTCGGCAGTCGAGTACAGCAACTAATACCAGCAATTCAACGGAGGAACGAAAGACCGAGACGACTGACTGACGCGCGCTCTCACTGGAACAGAAGATCTTGTCTGCTAGTGCTCACAGCTTTCTTGCTTTGGCCGCTCCTGTCGCGCCGCCTAGAATCCGCGTGAATAATAGAAAAGGATCACTACAAATGCTGTTTGTTCAGCGCATACCAGGGAGAAAGGAATGGTAGGGTACGCTTCTATGAGTTGGCGCCTTTATGAGTCGAGGGAAAAGGTAGAGAATGTGCGACGGAAAAGCCGTACGTACGGGAATATATTACCGGCTGCTATTGTGTTACGAACGATGATGGAATGAGTTGTTCTGTGTTGGGGAATAGCCCCCAAACACAAGTCAGTAAGAGTGACTCGCGGCGCAGGCAATTATCAGCCTACGCACGGGCCATTATTCACTGCAGAGCAGGAATTTATACTTTGCGAACGCAGACGTTTCTCTTTTCTGTACTGTTCTCTCTCTCTTCGCGTGTGCCCGTTCAGATCAGTTGCTTGCTCTGCTGCGCTGCTTTTGTAATTAAACTGTTCCAGCTTCGTGCCAGCCTGGAATATCTCATTTCCAACATTTTGAAATTCCGTTCACAAAAACTGAAGGGCACAGCGCTTCTTTGCACTGCACGAGAAAAATAGAATAACCAGATGGAACACTTTTCCGCGAACTGCTCCCTACCGAAAGGTCATGGGCTTTTTAGAAGCACGCCAAGCACAGAGACTTTTCAGAAGCATACCGGGCAAGAGGGAATGTAAAAGCATGTTTTTCATTGGCTCACAGAGAAGAAAGAAAACGTCAAAACGTCCTGACTTCGCAATGGTGCATTCTCTGTTGGGCTGTCAACGCCTTCTCATTAGTGAAAAATAGGCCCACCGTATTACTTTCCTACGCTACGTATTACAGCTGAACTGCTGACTGGGACAATCTCTTGCGGCAAGGGCCCCCTCCAGGGCCCCCCTGGCTTTCAGGGCCCCCCTAAAATCTGCAAGGGCCCCCCAGGGGGGCCCCAGGGCCCCGGTTGAGAAACACTGTTCTAGAATCTGAAACATTTTTGAGCATCAAAGTAACGGCGTTAGTGGAAGTTCCCTCACATGAGATCTCATTTTAGTTTACAATAACGGGCACGCTTCTGAGGCAACCATTCTTAATGAAACAGATAATTACGGCCTCCTATACTAAGTATATCGCACTATAGGTACAGGAAAGTCGCCGTACCAAGAAGTTCCGACTTGAGATGCTGTTTTCCAAAAATTAACGAAAGTTTCCTTTCTGGAAGAGGGAGATCTCCGAGATAAAGTTATGTTGGAGCTTTAGATGGCATATCTCTCTCTCCCAGAAAATAAATGCCGAAACGTTAGTTCTTTTTTTTCAGGTAGTGTTCAAGGTACTTTCGCCGCATATTGAACTTGAAGATCCTTACTCAGAAGAAATCCAGGATCTCCTTCGTGTGATTACGAATTAACTTCACGAAGTTGCATACACTAGGCGACAACCTATTGGACAATCGACCGGAAATAACCGAAAAATATTATTATGCCATATACGAAATGGTTGTACGTGGTTCTTGTTCTTGTTACGGCCACGCAAGGCACTGCATACTAAAGGATGACTCTTTTGTTAGTTTGGTTGGAACTAGCCCTCGACCTGACATGGTAAGCGTTCATTTTCGAAATGGAAACACATTCAGCGTGAACGCGAGTTTTGCGTAGGTGCACGGTAGGTGTGAATGCACGCATCACACCAAAGGGTTGAACTGCGAGGAATGCGAAGATTTTTACAACGACCTACCTTGGAAACCTGCCATTGATCGCGAAACGAATGCATGCAAGGGTTGGTTCTTCCTTTCGCGTTCGACGTTTTGCAACCTTGGTTTAAGAATGCAACTGCAATGGGCACGGAACACGATGTCATTTCGATCACGCTGTGTTTGAGGCTTCTGGCTTCACTAGCGGTGGCGTCTGCGACGATTGTCAGCATAATACGATGGGCAAGAATTGCGAGGCTTGTAAGCCGTACTTCTATCGTGACCCAAATCGAAATATCTCGGATCCATACGTGTGCCGACGTAAATCTGTCGTTCAGTCTCTTGTAAGATTGTCATTGCGAATTTTTGTTCATAGCCTGTGATGTGACTTCCGCGGGTCTCTGAATCAAGGTATATGCGACAGCGAAACTGATTTGGAACGCAATTTAATTTCGGGAAAATGCCACTGCAAAACGAACGTTATTGGAGAGAGATGTGACCATTGTAAAAATGGCTTTTGGAGCCTAGACCAGGACAATCCGGACGGATGTATTCGTACGTTCACTGAAAGGAGCGTCAGTTGACCGCGTTACGTATTTACGTAAAACTTTTTTTCAGAATGTTCCTGCAATCTTCTTGGAACAGTCAACAATGAAGGTTGCGATAAACATACGGGCGAATGCACCTGCAAGCGGCTCGTCACCGGCGACAACTGTGACCGATGCCTAGTAAAACCAAACATGTTTGTTTCTTTGAAGCACACCTTTCTTTATAACTTTTTGTAGGAAGAGCATTACGGCTTAAGCGATGAACCGGATGGTTGCAAGCCTTGCGACTGCGATGTCGGCGGTGCTTATGATAACGTGTGTGACAGTGGCAATGGGCAGTGCCGCTGCAGGAGCCATTTCACCGGTCGCCGCTGTGACCATCCCGACTCGGGTTATTTTTGTGCTAACTTGGATTTCCTCACTTACGAAGCTGAAGAAGCCAACTTACAAGGAGTGAGTTCTTCTTCCACTCGGTGAAATGTATCGAAATGACCTTACCGCTTAAGCCGTCTGAAATTGAGCTCCGAGAGCCTTATGATGGCGATACAAAACGTTGGACAGGTCCCGGGTTTGTTCGGGTTCGAGAAGGCTCAGTATTGAACTTTGTTGTTCGCAACATTTATATGGCGATGGATTTTCACGTGGTGCTACGTTACGAGTCGTCTCTTGCTGCTGCATGGCAGGGTGTTCGCGTGGACGTCATCCGTCCAAATCCACCGGATCCCAGCGGGCCGTGCGCTAACAGTTTACCAAAGGACGATTTAATGCAGTTTTCACTTTATCCTGGTATTGCATTTCTTTTTTTTTTCTCACTTACCAACTGCTCGTATTGACAGGTTCGAAATTGTACGACAGTCCGTCTACCGTTTGCCTTGAACCTAACGTTCAATACCATATTCGAGTAGCATTCAATGCATACCAGACAGGTTTTTCTGATCGCAGCGCTTCTATGCTGATTGATTCTGTGAGTACAAAAATCTGCATATGCGTTTATGTGAAGTATTGGTTCGTGTTGTAGCTCGTCTTGTTGCCAAGCTTATCCAGCATCGCAGTATTTTCGGGTCCAAGAGACGATGCGCAGTATAGACGACGTGAATATGAGCATTTCCAATGTCGAGAGCTGGCCATGCAACTGACCCCGATTGATCGACTTCCGGAACCATGCCGTCGTCTTTTATGTCCAGTGGCAGCGTCCTTTGTGGACCAAGGGGTTGGCTGCGACTGTGATCCCACTGGTTCGGTTAGCGGGATTTGCAACCCCATTGGTGGACAGTGCCATTGCAAATTGCACGTAATTGGCCAACGTTGTGAACAGTGTGCTTCGGGTACTTTTGGTTTCGGTCCGCAAGGGTGTACCGGTATGCTTGAAGACTTGGTGAATTGATAGAGTGTCAGCGTTCTTTCAGCTTGCGACTGCAACAGCGTCGGATCGTTAGACAATTTTTGCAACCTGAAGACTGGCCAGTGCAAATGTCGCGAAGGAGTTTACGGTCGCCAGTGTGACCAATGCCAGCCTGGTTTTTGGGGATTTCCCGAATGTAGACAATGCCAGTGCAATGGTCACGCGGATATTTGTGATCAAAAGACCGGCGCTTGCATTGAATGTCGCGATCTCGCTGCAGGTCATCATTGCGAGCTCTGCCAGGATGGATACTACGGTGATCCACGTATCGGAGTGAATATCCCTTGTCGACCTTGTCCTTGCCCTGGTGGACCGGGCTCAGGTTTCCAACATGCCGACACCTGTTACCTCGACCACACCACAGAAGTTGTTATATGTAATTGTCGACATGGTTATGAAGGTAACACGTTAAAAAATTTAAGCAGTTATTAACCATCCCATATTAGGAGAACGCTGCGACCGTTGTATGATGAACTATTGGGGAAATCCGAAAGAAGTCGGCGGCAGCTGCGAACGATGCGACTGCAACGGCAATATCGACTTCGAGGTACCGAACTCGTGCGACCACAAAAGCGGACGGTGCCTGAAATGTATCTACAATACCGATGGCTATCAATGCGAGAACTGCATGCCTGGCTTTTACGGAGATGCAAGAACGCAGTCATGCAAAAAATGCGTATGCAACATCTTAGGGACAGACATCACAGCTGGACCATGCGATCGAGTTAGCGGTCAATGTCCATGTCTACCCAATGTAGTTGGTTTGGAATGTGATACTTGTATAGCCAACCATTGGAAAATTGCCAGCGGTGCCGGCTGCGAACCTTGTCAGTGCGATCCTACAGGCGTACAAACCGACCCTGATAACGAGCAAAGCCCTCGTATGCAATGCAACGAATTCGATGGTCATTGCCCTTGTAAGCAGGGTCGCGGTGGTCGAACTTGCAGCGAATGCGAGAACTATTATTGGGGTGATCCGAGGGAAGAGTGCTTACCATGTCAGTGTAACCCGTTGGGATCAGCAACACTGCAATGTCATCGTGCCAATGGTTCCTGCATTTGTGTAGATGGATCTGGCGGTCCCAACTGCGATCAGTGCGCTCGGGGTTACACAGGCATTTGGCCTCATTGTGAGCCTTGCGGCGAGTGCTTCCGTAATTGGGACTCCATTTTGCAAGGCTTGAAAGGTAATGTAAAATTCTTGCGAATACGTTGTCTTTTAAGTAACGCGTAGTTGTGCGCAGACGAAGCCAGTCGACTGCAGTATGATTCCAGTAACATAGCGGATACCGGCATGTCGTTTATTTACGACGAAGAATTCAAAAAAATCGAGAACAAGCTGTCTGACATAAAGAAACAGCTGGCAGAAGCTAATGTCACCTCTGATGTGGTGGATAAATTGAAAGCTCAGTCTAGTGCTCTCGAGTAAGTACCGGTGCATAGCATAAATGGCAATAACTTTTCTCATTTGCAAGACAATAATTTCAGCGTTGACACGGTTACGTAGAATCGTCCCGTAATACGAATGCCAATAATCTCCTTATGAGATATCCTATATTTAATAGGATGTTTCATAAGGGGATTATTGGCGTTCGTATTCTCAAAACACGTTAATTGTAACACTAAATGATTCAGAACTTTCAGAGTTCGTCTGATACCGCCATCAGCGATTTAGTAATAATCGAAATGGTGGGACTGCTTCATACTCTTGGAAGATGTAGCTTGTACGACAACAAAATTCCTTCTCATGCTATTGTTTCTTTACGGCTTTTAGTCTGTTCAATATACAGTGTGACGGACCTCCCAGGACTGAGGTTGTTCAGTTGGGCCCTTCCCAACACGCTTTTAAGCTAATGATCTAACCCGTAGTAGTTTCAAGATAGATACCTGTTAAACACTAACTGCTTGTTATTCTTGTTTTTAAGAATTATTTATGTATTGTCTCCCATTTAAGACGCGTATTGCTGCTCCTTGGGGAGCACGACCCAACTATCATGAAAACCAACGCTAACCGCTTCCCCGTTAAGTTTTTATTTTTATTCCATTTTGTTTACTTAATCTTCTTTTCTATTCCATTTTTTCTGATGTATAAGCAATTCTCATCAAAAACAAGCAGCTAAGGTTTAACGTTATAACAGTCCTTAAAATCTCACCGGTTTCACAGCAATTCCATGTATTAGGATGCCCAAGGCTGGATCAGATAAATCCTACAATCTATGAATTAATTTTAGCAATAATAAAACGTCTATAACGTAACCAGCACGCTTTGAATATGAAAAGCTATAACATGCAGCAGTTTTCCGCCAGCTGATGTGAACGTCTGTTTGTCTTGCTTTTCATTATTAGAATCCCCGCTTATCGTGTAAAATTGTGGTCAAGTCTAAGCTATTGTCGGCTATGGTGAAGGAATGTGTTCCGCGCTTTGAACAATACGCGTCTAACTACTCTGATCACACGTAACCATTCAGTATGACATCCCTTAGTCGCGACCCCGAGGTCAGGTTCCACACTAATATTCGATGAGCGCGATGGGTGTTGCTTTCGGTCAGGGAATAGTTTCCTCTCAAGGTAATGACGAAAGTTAGGCGACACCAAGCTTGTTATGACACGTAATAGAGTGAAAATGATTGCTCGCCTTGTTAGCATTTTAGTTCCGTAATTGCTTTGCTTGAAAATTTTTTTTTGTCTGTCAGCTTTGTTTGCCGGTTTAACGAATTATGAAGCTTCACGATTGAGATCTTTTTAATTTTTTTTCTAACTGTTCTACTGTGGTAGCAGCACGGCCTTCTGATAGGCACTTACCTGAAAACGCGAAATTGCCGGAAATTCCTGTCAGTTGCTCTCAAATCAAAAGCTGTCATTTAGTGCACGCATTGAAAACATCCTGGCTCGTTTGAACACGGTGGATGTTCGATCGACAAGTTTGACAGCGAGCGTAGATACCGCCGAAGAACATCTGGAAACATTACGGGATGAAGTAGCCGAACTGAAGGCAAATGTTGATGAACTGGAAATGAACGTCACTAGATTGCGAGAAACAGACGCCCAGGGTGCATATAACGTTACCAGGGAAGCTGCCCAAGTGTCGCTACAGGCTCAGCAGCGAGCGGATGCTACGGAAAAGACTATAGGCGAATCGGAAACCGAGCGACGTCGCACCAAAGAGCTATTGGATGCCAATTTACAAGACTTCAATGAACAATTTAAGCAAAATCAGGCAGCGCTCGATCGTTTAGAACAGCGAGCGCAAGAACTGGATGCCCAAATACCTGATTTGAATTTGTTCGTTTGCGGCGCAAAAACTGACTCCTGCGATGACTTATGCGGAGGCGCCGGTTGTGATAAATGCGGTGGACCATCCTGCAGAGAGGGTAATAGCCACAAGTGATTGAATTTCTTATGCACATTTCCGTTGTTTAGGTTCCGTAACGAAATCTGAACAAGCAATGCAGTTCTCAAAGGAAGCTAGCGAAAAATTGGAGGAAAAGCAACGTCGTGCCAATATGTTGGTTGATCGTTTGCGCCACGCTCAAAGCGATAGCGAGCTTGCCTTACTGGACGCTAAGGAAGCCTACGGAACAGCAGTTCGGGTAGCCCAGGTAGCCAATGACACACGTTCAATTCTTGCTGGCCTTCTGGAAAGGGCTAACCAGTTCCTGAAGGGGGAAGGTGCAAGCCCTGAGCAGATTCGGGTCCTTGCCGAACAGGTATTAGGAATGACGATATCGTTAGACAAAGAACAGATTGAAGCAATGGCTATTGATATTGGCAACAACCTGAGAAAGCTAACAAATATACAAGCCATCCTCGCGGAGACTCGAGGCAGTATGTCTCTGGCGCAACAGTTAAAGAGCAGAGCCGATCAGGCGAAGTAGATTACTAATATTTTAGACGTAGATCCTGGTTAACCTGTGCAGTTATATTTAGAGTTCGCATCGAAGCTGTAGAACGAGCTGCACACGAAGTCATCAGCGCCTTGAACGATTCAAAACACTTTCAGGCAGTCGCTAAAGAGGCGATTGGGTCTGCAAGTAGGAATTTCCAGGTCGCCAGTGACGACTTAGACCAGGTCTGCTGATGGACGTATGCCAGTTATTCGCCTTACCTGCTTATCGTTAGATCGCCGAGACGACGAAACGTACTGGCGAAACGATGGACTTGTCGTCTCAATCGCTGAACAAGCTGAGAGAAGGCTTGAAGAAGGTGGAAGTTGAGTATTTGCAGATCGGAAAGGATGTAGAACGAGCATTGCTCGTTTCCAATACTTCTCGTCAAAAGATGCAAGAAACTGAAGAGAGACGCAAAACGCTGGAAGAGCGTTATAAGGAAACCGAAACGTTATTGGAAGAGAAGATCGGCACCAGCGAAGCAGCCCGCCAAAGAGCCGAGCAGTTACGCCAGATGGCCACCAAACTGTTGGAGAAAACTGAAAAGCATCTTAGCGACATTGAAGGTACGAATGCTATTTTATACTTTGTGCACTGTCTGTTTGCGCTTTTGCAACTTCCGTTTGCTATTCGCATCGGTACGGTTTGATGAGAGGAGGACACATGCTGATGCCGAAAAGGCTTCGTGCTCCTACGTTGGCCGTTTCAAATTGTTGCAGTGGAAATGTTGCGTGCATGAGCCCATGATTTTTGAAGTTGTCATTTCGGGTGACGCGTACACTACTGTCAGCGTTTCCAGGATGACTGCATTTTCTGTTATCAGCCAATGCGTTTGTTTGTTGCATCCGACAGGCATTTGTAATTTTCTTCTAGAGCTGCGAAACATTGTCGTCGTCAATGAAGTTACCATAGATCAAGTGGACAGCCGACTGTCATCTTTACTACTTAGTGTTGACGAGGCGGGAAATAGCATTCAATATCATTTGAAAGCTTACGACCATTGTTCCTGCCAAGCAGAAGAAAGCCGCCCTGATGGTCATGGCGGTCCACTGTCTTGTCCTCTCCGCTATTAGCTGCATATCAACCTGAAGAAAATATTTATTAGTATTAACATGTTGTAGATGACAAACTTTATCACCTGGTATACTGCCTGCATGTTATCACTGTTTATGTTTCGTATGGCCTCCTATGCCGTCCAATGCGTCGTGGCCACTGCTTGTGGACTTTCACTTTCATCTTTCACTTCTGCTCTGCCTCGCCTTTGTACTGTCTGCATGTTGCGCTCGACTTCTCTACCGGAAATGGTTCTATAAAGGAAGGCAGCAATGATTCCACGGCCGACCTACCTATCGTCTTTTTTGTTGTTTCAGAAGAGCGAAGACAGTTCGACGCCAATGAACTGCGTCTTTCGTCGTTCAGTAAGCTGACTGCGGACCTGAACGTTCGATTGGATGCTTGCACAAAGTTCATCGACAGCCGCGTTAAATTCTACGAGCACTGCGACTAGCTCGGTCCATTTTTGTTGTTCCGGATGTCGGCTTTTTTTTAGTAGCATTTGTACGAACAATTTTCCCCACTGCCATCTGCATTCCTATGCAGCTACATAAAAACGAATTCCCACCTCCCCAAAGCGACGACAACGACGACGGCGGGAGGGTTAGGTAGTTCTGAAAGTTCTTTTTATACGGTTATTTTCAGTTTCCTTCGCAAATACTGCCATACACGTTTAGAGAAAAATTGAAGTGACCGACACGAATATCGCATTTTTTTTTATTTGGCGTTGTAATATTTATACGCTTGTCAGACTGTCTGGAGCTTTTCGTGTTGTCGCGCATTTTAATGTTTTTGCGACCGCACTTTGTGACTGCTGGCTGGGCATTCCCCACGTAGTTTACTGCCACGGCCCGTTTAATCCATACGTGTTAACCCAAAGTGCAAGTAATGCATTATTAAAAGTTCTAAGCGGTGATAGCGACTACTACTCTTCAAGCGCAATGTGGTCTCCGAAATCATGTTTCAGCACTTCTCGTAGCTTTTGCATCTCGCACTTGCTGGAATTGAGTTGCTTTTCTACCGTATCCAATTGGCCTTGCAAATCTTCCTCAATACCGCTGACCACAGCGGTTGCGTCATCGGTACTCATCTCCACAAAAACCTCGCCGTAACGAACCCAAGGATTTGGCGAATCATCGTCAATCAATAGAAGTTCTGCGCTAGCAACTCTCGCATTTGAAAGTGCTTGCGCTATCACTTCTCTTTCTACTTTGGCTGAGGTTTGTCGTGTATTGAGCACTGCGAATCTGCATATAGTTTTGCATTGATCCTGAGACACTGGGACATCCTTTGTCGTACCGTCGGTATTCTAAGAACATGTAATATTTAAAACACGCCAAATAATCAATCGATTTTGATTTTTGCATATGTGCATCCGTACGGACTTAGCATTTCTAAGGGCTTTAATTTCGAACTTCAATGGTTCCGCTTTAGTTCAGAAAGAAAAGATAATGATTGATAACTGTGAAAAGATAAGTTATAAACTTGTATTCTAAAGGTATTATAGAAATGCCGTAAATTATTAAGATAATCCGCGCAAAACGCCGCGCTTTCGTAGCATGCTAGTGCAGCCTACGCACTATTTTTTTTGCGTTACAGTACGCCAAAAGCGCAATTCTGGCACTTTGTGGTTGCCTGCTTCCAGTCTGCTAGCTTATACGGTTTTGTTTGAGATACCCGAAGCAGAAAATAAAAGGCGTTGGATGAAAAATATTTCTTGCTTTTCCAATTCCGTGGAGTCATTACGGCGGAAACCCACTGAAATAACATTAAATCTTGTGGTGGGGTTACCGTCTACTAAACGACGTCCCTTATACCACGATGAGACATTTCTGAGGGCGGTACGGGAATTGCAAAAAACGTAGAAGGAAACGGAGAACATCATTAAAAAATTTAGATCTGAAACGGGTGACGGGGCCGACGGAGAAAGGCGAAAGGATAAAAATAGCTTCAATGACACCTTTTTCCATGCGGACCATCAGCTGAAACCGTATATGTCCAAGCATGCAGGAACCACCCCGTCCTGACACTTCTGCGGCGTCGTACCAATAAATGAACTTCCCCTTTTTAATAATAGGAATTGATACAACAATGCCTTTAGTTATTTCCACCCTATACGGGGCTCTTCTATCAAAGCTATTGCGGCTTTTAGCAAATGAAACTCAGCTCCACCTAGAAGTCGTCAGCTTTTCGGTGAATGAAGCTTCTCTTAAGCCCATCACAAAAAACCCAATTTTTCAAACGTAAGAATGCACAGCACCTCGGCAAGACTACATTAATTGAAACTAAGCAGCTACTTTTCTATTATGCATACGTGTTAGATACCAGAGCGTATTAATAAACAAGGGCACAGCATTTAACTCTTACCGCCATTCCGCTGAAAACAGACAAGCTTGTTACTGCCCCAATGTAAACCAAGTTAAACTATTCCAACTATACGATATACAGTACACAAATGTATTCAGGTTTACTGATAGTCAAAAATCAGAAAACACTGGGGACTGTTCGTAAAGGTAAAAAATAGCTATCCGAAGTTCAAAATTGACATGGACGCTTGACCGCCGCCGTTTTAGCTTCGGCTGAACTACTTTCACCTGTTATTCCCGCATTCCAGGATTCCGTGGCTTTTGGTGCCACCCATTTCTTCTGCAGTGAAAAAAGAGCTTCGGCATTTGAAAGTCCTTTGGCATCTTGGCCGGTCTAACCGCTGATGACGGGTCAAGTTCGGACCCGAAAGCTACGGACAGTTTATTAATAAAAGTTTTTTTCAACGGGACATAGAAAATCCGTGCAAAAAGAAGCCAAAAAATGACATTATTTGGTCCCGTACGAAGACATTATATCTTCAAAATATATATATAGAAGAGAAAAGTTGTGACACCAATTAGTTAATGCGTCTCTTCTGTTTCAAAGTAAATCCAGAGATTATTAATGTTGTGCGTTTTAAACTGTTTCCAAATTGGTCTGCTTTAAAACCATTAAGGAAATTCAAGTTATACACTGTTGCGAACCAGTTCCGGGCCCAGTTGCATATGTGTCCTCGCAGAAACCTGATGATCGTTTAGTCTACTGTAGTCTGGAGAGGAAGTGTGCGTCTGTGCTGCTTACGTGTCGGGTTTTGCAAGACGAATAAAGATTTTTACATCGTTCTGTTTTATTACGTTGGATGAGTACACAGGGTGTCTCCAACATACACAGTTTCGTAGCTTAGCCGCTGGTGACAGATGAAGGTGCGTCATCTGAAAGCTCCAGTTTTTTGAAGCCATAAAAAGGGTTATCTTTCGTAAATAAATTTTGCACATTACAACATTTTATGATATTAAAGCACCTTCTATTCACAGGATGAAGCCAGAAAAAATGAGTTTCACTACGCAAAAGATGAGATAATGCAAAGTGTCATTAGATAAAGTTGTATTCATATGGTAGAACACTGTGTTAATAAGACGCGCTAGATCACGTCATAAATGCAGTTTAAAAAGTTCATCACCAAAAAATATGATTCGGCAAAAGCAAAAAAGATTTAAATAATGTAATAAAATCGGCCATCACTCATGATTCATCAATTGTTAGTGTTGCAGCAGGGGTATATAATCAAAGAACTAAAATTTCGTCGGGGGCTTCCACCGGTAGGTTCCAGTAAAAATGAAGCCATGTTTCTGCATGATTTCATCACTTTCCTGCGGTCCGCGGCTCCCAAACATATAAGGACACGGTTGCACTTGGCTATCTTCGATTTTCTTCAGAAGAGGGCTAAATATACGCCAAGCTTCATGGAGTTCATCGCTGCGCACAAAGTCAATCTGTGAGCCACAAAAGACTTCCAGCAACAATCGCTCATAGGCCTCCGGCAAATGGACCTCCTACAACGAAAACTGCTCTTATGTAGCTACCGTTCGACGAAAATAGTTATACTTTGTAGCGCTCGTTATAGGTTAAGTCCAGTTCTGTTTCAGTAATATCGAAGCCCATTCCTGGAGTTTTAGTCATCATTTTGAAATATACAGCTTCATTCGGTTGCACTCGAATGACCAGTTCATTACGCTTCACTTGTCCCTCTGGGAAAATATCAGATACAACATCGCGAAACTGAACACGAACTTCCGCTTTCTGTTCATTGAGCGCCTTGCCGCAACGAAGGAAGAATGGTACACCTTCCCAGCGTTCATTGTTTATCCAGCAAGCAGCCAGAGCATACGTAGGTGTTCTGGATTTTTCTGCCACCAAAGGATCGTCACGATAACTTAATCGTTCCTCTTCTCGATCGCTGCTTTTATTACCAATATACTGTCCCAGCACAACGTCTTCGAGTTGGACCGCGTCGATACATTTTAACACTCGCACTTTCTCATTGTGTATATCTTCTGCTCGCAACGAAACTGGCTTTTCCATTGCTACAAGACAAAGAATCTGCAGCAGGTGATTCTGCATGACATCCCTAAACGTTTGCTTAGTGTATAATCAAACTATGAAGTCTTCATCAAAATTAACCTAATAATGCCGTATTCGTCAAAATAGCCACCCCTTCCATACGTTCCGAGCCTTTCCTTGAATGAGATGGTAACAGAAGCGATATGATCTCTATTCCAGCTTGGACTAAACATGCGATTACCGAAACGGAGAACGAACAAATTTTGCACCATCTCTTTGCCCAAATAATGATCTATTCGATAAATTTGGTCTTCGCGAAAAAACTTTGACAGATGAGCCGACAAATCAAGGGAAGATTCCGTGTCCTTTCCAAACGGCTTCTCAACGATAACTCGACTCCATGCGTTTCTAAGTCGCAACAAATGCATTCATCAGTTTTAAGGAGTAAGCAAAAATATGCGCAGACTTACTCATTTCGGCACATGCAGTGATGTGCAATGTTTGCAGTAATCGGTTTGTACACACCTGGAGGAACGGCTAAGTAAAATATGCGATTCGGACACCTCTTGAAACGAAGCCCAATGGCTTCTATATGCTCTTTAATTTTCGTGAATCCTTCGGCTTGATCATATGCTCCCTGTACATACGTGTTCCATTTCAAAAAGCGCTCAAAAGCTTCCTCTACCTCCGTTTGTACCTTAAGCAACAGTTCGCAAGAACAACCGTGAACGTAGTAATTCACCCATATCCAATAATACCACTAAGGCTTACACGGCAAAAAGGTAGGATTGTTTCGGCTAAGGATGATACTGTGAGCGCAGAACGTGCATAACCGATAATAAACGTTGCAGCCGGCAAGAGTTTGTCTCTGAACAAGCACCACAACGTAGGATAAATTTTTCGCCTGGCGAGGTCACCCTGTAAAAAATGAGCGCAACGTTTCAAAAAAGTCGAGACTCGAACGTATTACAGAAGCACCAAATATGACGAAGACGTGTGGTACATCCTCATCGGTCTCAAGAGAATCTTTAAGAACCTGAATTGTTTCGGGAGTAAGCTTGCTCCCAAAATCCTTTCCGCAGCAATCCTCCACCATCGTGCGGCTTTCAAAGAGGCCCCAATATGTATTTCTTTATTCAATTCTAAAAATGAACATTCGCAATGCTGTACAGTGCATATTCCACCGAAATTGTTACCGTATACTGAGCCTGCGTTCCGTTGGCAGTTGGCAAAAATCGTCTGGGGTACGCGAATTTCTCTTTACGTTACTGATCAAGTAGAAGTCAAAGTTCAGCAACGTTCAGTCGTAGATCTTTGCACAGCGCTATGCCGGTTGGTCAAACGCCGGTTTTCCACGAAAATGACCATGACCCTTTTCGTTTGGGGTCATTCTGGTATTGGCAAAATGTTTAAGATCAATCACAACAAGCCCTACAAGAATTTCCGATTACGATGAGTAAGAGAAGTTGGCGAAGCGCTTACTCCCTACGAGACTTCGCTCTTACTGCAGCCGCTCTCGCACGAAAAGAAACACATAAGATCAAGGTATGTATGAGGAGTTCACCGATAACATACTCGTCAATTTCTCACCTTGAAATGAGGTACAGATAAGCCGCCTTCTGATTTTGCAACCGAACGTTTATACAGTGACCCTTCCGTCTACTTTGTAGATGCCCAATCTTTTACCTGTTGGCTCCTGCCCAAATCTACTCCCGATAATTCGCGGACAATTTCATTTCTTGTAATCCTCAGTCGAGAGGACGTCCTCTAACATGCGCTA
The DNA here is from genome assembly GCA_037903355.1 of Trichuris trichiura. NCBI lineage: Eukaryota > Metazoa > Nematoda > Enoplea > Trichinellida > Trichuridae > Trichuris > Trichuris trichiura. The sequence continues at coordinate 370,724 of JBAJFE010000042.1, forward strand.
GATCTTCAAGCGCCAAATTAAAATCCAAGACACAGTTTCAGGGTTATCCTTGTCTTGTTATTTTCAGACATAAAGCTGACAAGGAAAGAAACGGTATTCTTGGCCAGTAGTTTGATTAGGTTGTCCTAAAGAGGTACAGGTACAGAAACTTATGGCGCGTTTATTGTTTGCGTTGTAATTGCTAGGTAAGGAGTTCCTGTCTTCAGCAGCTAACGAAAATTTATTTTATGTGGCTGCTGAAGGCAAGAAGAAGCAATGACAAATAGTTCATTGTCTTAAACTACCACAGTTGGCTTAAAATTCAAACTTGCGTTTACTTAATTTTCTTTTTCTTCTTCTTGCTAACGGGTGCGTTATTCAGAATAAAAATTAAGCTAACATGTGTTTCGAACTTTTAAAAATGAAACAGTTATGCTTAGAGCCTCTTTTCCCGTTAATTCTTTATCCTTAATGATCGAACTGAAAGCCAAGGGAACGATGGTACAACGCGTAAGGTACCTTTGCAGCTGAAGTTTGCTCTTGAAATTGAAGGTTCAACTTGAAGGTGCAGTCACTAAATGCTGTTTTACTTAAATACGTTTTTTTGCAAGTTGTTCTTTAATCAACCTGACATATTCGACATTACTTGTATCAGATGTAATCATATTCCCGCAATGCAAGAGTTGTGCGGCACTGAGGCTGCTGCAAGTTCTATTGTTCAAGTTTCTCTTTTGCAAAATGCTTCGAAAGCAATGAATAACTAATTGTTTCCTATTAAGGAAATGAAGTCTGTGGCAATATAGATGTTGATTAAGGCATCCGTCTTTATTTATTGGTTATGTGATCCATACCAGCATCTATCAACCTTTTAACAGAACTTATATGTACACCTCGACATCTCCGTTACAAGTAATGACGTTTGAAACCACTTTGGCGTTCATGAAAGACGCAGTACTCAACAGTGTTTCGGCGGGCACGTCTGTAACAGCTATTGTTTAAAATTGTGCATTATGGATAGCGAAGAGATCTTAAATACGCCTTCTCCAGGGTTGTTCGTTGGTTGATTGCTTCACATTGGTACTGGATGCTTTGATATTCTGTATCTTTTGTATTAGATAGTGTTGGAATCTTGATGTAAACCCGCCAATAGCAGCGTTTGTGGGCCTGATCCAATTGATCAGATGTTATTTGCAGGGAACAGCGTAACCTGCTTAGCACGACTATTTGACGTTACACTACATTTACTGAGTTCCCATTGTGTGGTACACTAAGAAATGGATGTGTCGCTGTGGATGAATATTTCCCGAAACAACTTTTACGATGACGAGATTGCTTTTCTCTCTTCTTAGTCCTTGTCAGTTTTTTGCTTTCTTACTCCGTCCAAGTTTCCTGCATAGCCTTTGGAACGGAAGCAAGTCTACAACTGTCAGCTTAAAGCTACATTCAGATCAAGGAGAAAAGAAAAACGGCGGAACATTTGTGTACGTTTAAAGTGGTAAAGGTGACTGTCGTTCACCTGTATGAGTGGAATGGCGAAAAGATACGGCTTAGTAAGAGTTCTGTAGCGTTCAAGCACCGTTTACGCGGAAGAGATATCAACTATGGAATCGCTTCTCGAATGTCGGTAAAAACGTTGATGAGTGAGCAGTCGATGAAAACATGGAATAACAGTTGTGCAGCTGAAAGGAATCCTCAGCTTTGATGCGTTAAATATTTAAAATCTCAGAATACCGTTGTTGTTGACAGCTGAACCTGCATACTTTTATTATCGGTATTTGGTTTTGGTCGCGGTGCATTTAGACGAAGAATCGGTAATTCAACACAAGCTGTACCATGTCGTATCAAGGTGAGTTTGACATTAATAGTTGCTGTATGTCATCCAAGGCTTTGTACGAAATTGTTTACGTAGTAGTCTCTAGTTAATACTCCGCCTTTCGACTATTGCTAAGTTCTTACGTAACGTTTCAGCTGAAAACGCTCGTAGAATCGTCTTTACAATATTTATCGTCCCAAGTTTCACGAATGTTGCTGAATTTGCCTATATATCTGTGCCTTGTAACAAGACTAATATTTTTTTCTTCATCTTTTTTAAAGATGTAGTAATTTGATACTTCCTCGTCGGTCTGATCCATAGCTTTCTATAGAGCAAGTATAGCAGTGTAACTACCGATTGCGTAACAGAAGTACGGAATTTTGAGCCCGTGAAAACTTTCATGAAGCGTTGCTTTCAGGAAAGCACCGTTCCTATTTTCAGCGCTAGATACGTCTGTGCTAGTGTTCCTACTGAGCAGCTGCACTCAATTTCGTACGTAATGCTATGCAATTATCCTCCGGAACTAAGGGTTTGTCGCTTCGGAATATGGGACAGACATTGGGCGATCTTCTTGAACTGTAATTTAAATTCAAAAGACTTTCCCAGTTGTTTCATCTTTCCCGTAGTCGAGCGATTTCGTGGAAGATCAAGTATGGGAATGGTGTTCACTCTGTTGTAGAACAGTGCCGACGGCTGAATTTTTTATCATATTTGTCGAAAATCCGTTTTCCTTAAACGTTTTCCAGAGATCATTTAGTGCTTTGGGGATAAATTAATCGTGCTGTATTGACTTTGCACTGATATGCCTGGTATAGAATCTGTAGTGACGGCTCGGAGCTAATAACATTGGTAGATCAGCCACGCGTCTGAAGCATAGGTTCTCTGTATACCTTCCCTTTTACCGCTGTACGTCTGATCGTGATAGCGTCTTGTAAATGGCGTGTCCCCATTTCTTTTTCAACAATGAAGAACACTTTCGTACAAAATTGTTAGAGCTGACGGCTGAGGTCTCTGCCAAAGTTGGTCGGATGGAGGGGCTTGCAACCATGAAGAGCGGTCCGGCGGTGGCCACTCCTAGCGCTGAAGACGCGTCCCGGAATGTCACGAAACCTGCGCTTGAAACGTTTCTGTCGAATTTACTGCTATCATCAGTATACATTTTGAATTTCGTAAGTTTCAGGTACGTTCATCACAAGTCGCCCACGTCTTTGTAGTTCTTTTCTACTAACATTCTTTGTTTTTGTCCTGTACTTTTCATCTATAAACCGCAACGGTTGATGGGAAACCGCGTGTTCTCTCATGTAGAAACGTTTTTCTGTATAATCAGTTGAAATGTCGCGTACACAGCAGCGTGTAATTTGCGTTTACATGCTTTTAATGTTCAGAACAAATTCTCATTTAACAAAAACTATTATCTTATTCGTCCACTAACAGCATTGATGAGTCACCGTAAAGTATGAATTCAGTGTGCTAAGAAAATTAAGTCGACGCTGTAACGTATTAATATTTTTCACCGACAGTTTCAGTTAATTGTTGTTACGTTTAATTAACTGAAAGTGATTGCTCTGTTAAAATAGTAATCGGGCAGTTTTTCAGGTCGTTCACAACGGCAACGAGTATTTCGTTGAAGTGATTGACAAGGTAAGCTTCGAACTTGTTGATCCTGCGTTTATGATTTTCCAAATGAAAAAGTGAAGCCAACTTGCGATGATCACGTTGTGGAAATCGCGGAAGAGCAAATGAAGGAAAAAATTGTAATTTAAAGTTGCAGAACCATCTCTTCATTCATCTATGTTAACTGTGTTAACGGAAGAAGATTGCTTTCTTGCACGTTCGTCCTCTGTCGGACTGGAGTTCTGGTTCTCAATTGCTATTCAGATTCTGAGTAAAAACTAGTTGAGAGGAACGGAGACGTGTACCTTTTCTAATTGTTAAAAATATGCTTCCTACTTAGAATGTTAGCGACAGTGAAGTAGGCACATTATGAAGCTACGTATGATAAAGGTCGGGAAAAATTGTTTATGACTGTTGTTTGAAAAAAGGAAAGAAATCGTTATTTAATTCCACCGATAGGCGAATGGTGTAATTCTAATTTCTAATGACTAATAGAACTGGGTCAACTTTGGTGCTATTCAAAGGAAGGGAGTAGTTCGCTGTCTTTCATCGCGTGCAGCTTCGCAAGAAATTATTTATCGCAACGTACAACTACATGACAAAGTCCGTTAGCAAAGTATTTAAAACTACAGCGGAGTTAATGCTAAGCTGGACTGCGATGCTAAACGCATAAGAGAACAGTTCGAAACCAGGCTTTGATCGTTTAAAAGTTTTGCGTCGAAAATAAATTATCTAGATCGTCTAAGAACATAGTTTCTCAACCTTTTTTGCCCCAGGGCTCCCCTAGGCCTTGTCAGGGCCCCCCTAATCCTTGTAAGGGCCCACCGTTTATTGGAACAATGTCGTGCCGCATTATCCTTTTTGTAAACGTAAAGAGAAATGTAGTTATTTAGCTTACTCATGGTAAGTTTTCTCTATGCGTTTTACGGCATTTTAGAATTAGCCGTAATAGCGAGATTGAGTTCTACATTGTTAGCATAAGTTCATCGATGTAAGCATCACCTACGTCATAGAAGCGCGAATGATATTTTTTAAGTGCATATGATATCGCTTGCTGTTGTAAAATGAGGACTGGTAACAAAGGAGTTTTTCATCTCAAAAACTAAATAGTGTAAGCGCTGTTTAGCTCTTAGTATTTTATACCTGACAGACGCTGTTAAAGAAATTGTTTTATTAGCACTGCTAAGGAACTTTGTTTAGCCGGTTCGGCGAACTGTCTACTAGACTGACTGTCCTGTTGCTCCGTCTGAGAAAAAATTTACTTCTTTTATGTAGGTAGACCTTTTCTGATTGACAGAGAGGTTCTTTATAAGTTAGCATTGCCCGTTTGTCGATAGAGAGCTGAGAGAAATGTGCGACAATCTTCGAAACTGCTGTCGATCTTTAATCCTGTTTAAACGCAGCCGTCTTTTGCTAGCGTGTGTTACTTATGTAAGCTTTATCGTGGGTGCCTACGTTTGATCAATTATGGTATAATTTTTTTCAAATCAAGATGTTCTTCCAGTAGCGCGTTGTTGTGCGATACTAATTGAATTGCAAAACGGAAATTGTTAGCAGTAACAAAACCTAGGTTTTTACGTATTTATATAGTCGCGAATTAATTTTGTATTACCTTGCGCTTTCTTCATCCCCGCATTAATACGGTAGTGCAATGGAAAATGCAAGTTGTCCTCAGTTGAACTTGAAAATCATTTTTTCAAGTGTTTGAATACTAGGCGCGTTCATACGTATTAAAAACGATCTAGTTTCGATTCATATTTCCATCAATCTTCGAAGGATTATCGCAAATCCATCTACAACGTTGCAAAAGACCTCGATGTTCGTGTAACATAAAGTACATGCGTGTACCTGGACGATCATGTAACATCAATTACATGCGTACTCAACCATTCGTGATTAGAATTAGGCGATAAATACTATTTAAAGTTAACGCTAATTGCAATGGCACGTTGTTGTAGCTGTACATTTCGAGTTTTTCTATATCAACTGCTTAATAGTGTACCTTCAATGCGGCTTTGCACTTGCTTGTTTTTTGCCTTGAAAACGGGCAAATAAGCTAACAGCCAAAGGAACGGGCCGATAGAAAGCCGTATTGAAGGTTGCTTATGAAAATGTATAAATGCTTTAACAAACTTCTAATTTTTAGGAATAGCATCCATTCTTATTCTAAGCGAGTTTCTTCATTAATTATGATAAATTCCACTGTCTTGATTAAGCATGCTATAGGCAAAGTCGTTCAGCTAGTACGTAACATATAATGCTAATATTTTTGTAAAGAAGAGATGCCCATAGAAAGTACTACCAATATGTTGCTGCTTTCAAAGGGACTTTTCTTATAAAAAAGCTTCCATTTGCGCACATCGAATTTGTGATCCCGAATATGTCAACCGTTATTCTACATACGATATAGTGCCCACAGTTGCTAGCATGGTGAGTTGTTTTCATGGGTTGTTTGCTTAGATTTACAAGAAAATTTATTAATTCTCTTGGATGTAACAGTCTCATTAGTCAGATTTTTAGAACCTTAGCCGACGGTCGATAATCAAGGACGACCAGGAAACCTTCGTATTCTGTTATTGCTCTGGACCGAACTTTGTCTGCTAAAATGTGCTGCACATATACTCCTAAGAATAATCATAGAGCTTACAGATTCACGCCTAATTTTATTCAATTTCATCGTGTGACAATTCAGCGTTTCTTTATACATTATTAGATACGTACTATCATACCTGTGCCTACAGATCATACGCAGTTATTATTTTCTTGTACGGATTTTACTTGCGATTCCAAGTTTTGCATTTGGCGTTTTACGCGCGCTGGTCCAAGTGTACTTACCACTCTTTAAGCGTTCTGTATACTGATTCCAAAATTCGAAAACTTTGCATTTGTCTGTTTGATGCATAGTCCGTACTAAGCGCGATGCACTTTTGCTTTATTTTTCAATGTTTTTGAAATTAGAATTCAAACATCGCTAATCTTTTAGTACAAGTATTACAAAACTTTATTTAGCGTTTTTATTTGCTTTCAATTGGCGCGTCTAGCAGAGTGTCTTAAAAACTATTTTGCTAGATGTGATGGCATGTATGTGTTCTTCTGTTTAGTTTGTTTTAAAATTTTTTTTCTAAACTTTTACGTCATCAGTATCTTTAAGTATGGTTTTTCAACTTTTGCGGTTTATTCGCCTTGCAGCACAGACTCTGATCTAACAGTTTTCGTGCTCAGTGCAATTTTGCACACGCTGCAAAACCTATTATTGTTATATTTTGTACAGGCCTTATAAGTGTTCACTGATCCAATTGTTAGCACTGACGACGGGCAAGAGAAGACCGAAAAGCGCCATAGTAAAAGTTTTGATCATCATCAAGTCCATCCGTGTAGAAAACTGTATCATGAAAATTAACGTACCTATTTCGCAGTGCTGTCTATTGAATGCCACAAAACCGCGCAGTTTCCTGCTACAGTTTTTTATCTGACATAGTTTTTCTATTAGTGATTATAATTTTCAGGAATAGTGGCGATAACTTGCATTCCTTTGCGTGGCCATTTGCATCATCGCTTTCCAATTCGTTCGCCACACCGAATCAGCCTTCCGTCCACCATTATCGTTTCTGGTAAGTCCTTTCTAATTCGGTATGGTATATAGGAGTCTTTTTTTTATTATTCAGGATTTCTTTACGTTGACAACGGAGCACCTGGGGCTGTGAAAGCTCTGAGGATTCGTTCATTGGTAAGTACAAATAAACGCTTTCTACGGTTTCCATAATAAGTGCATAGATGAAATCACCCTCTTTCTTTTATTATTGTGGCTACCGTCTCAAGTCGGTATCTTGTCCCTAAAGATTTAAAGACAATTTGTGGGCTAATTCAGGACTGAGTAGCGTTCGGGTTCTTGCTTACATTAAAGTCAGGTTCCGTCTAAGTTAGTAATTCTAAGCATTAATTAACAGCAATGTTTTTTCAGCTGAATTCAGTTCAAAAAAAATTACAACAGTTTGCCGTTAAGCGCTTTTGGTTATCATGTAGACCATAGTTTCTCAACCTTTTTTGCCTCAGGGCCCCCTAGGCCTTGTCAGAGCCCACCGTTGATAGGGACAATGTCCTGCCTCATTATCCTCCAGGGGGGCCCCAGGGCCCACGTTGAGAAACACTGATGTAGTCGCAATAAAAGTACTACCACCGGCAATAATTAAATCTCAGTGTTCATGGAGCAGCAAACAGGTTAAATGCTTCGATTCGTTGCGCTTCTGTTGCTTAAAATTTTTTTATTCAGCTTGCATGTTCTCTGCTGCTGAGCATTATTCCCTCTAGTCATCATTCAATTTAATTGATCGTTCCAAGATCTCTGTTGATGCAAAACAGAAGTATCTCATTATGCGTAAAGTACGGTTTTAGTTAATGGTGTATAAGCTTTTAGAATTTATCAAAGGTGGGATAGAAGCCGCTTGCATTTAACTTGGGTGAATGTAGCGTCGTCATACGTTAGGGGCAACTGCTTTGCTGTGTGTTGGACGAAGGTCCATTCAGCGGTACCCCTATAACGTGTTTCACTGTGTGACGTGGCAAACAAATCGAGGCAGCGGAAGCTAATCGCTCTCCCTGAGAGTCCCCTTCGCCAATGTACTCCACATGATGCTTATCGCGTGGAAGAAAAACCAGTATCCCCTATCTTTCGGCAAGAAAATGAAAAGAGATAAGCTCGACGTGGGGCTGCTTTTGCTTCAGTTAATCAGTTAGCATTTTGGCTGTGGCGTTTCTGGTTACAAATTCAGTTGGTGCAACTGTGTGTTCTGTGCGCATATGCGGGATAGAAATTTTCACTTTTTTTTGCATTCGTGCGGTTCGAACTACAGTTTGTGAGATCGTATTCTGCCGACTGGTTGAACTGAGGATTCAAATTCCATTGTTTTAGCTCATTGGGCCAGAAGTGGCTTGCGGACTTCTTTCTTGGTTTTCCCGCTCGTTCACTACTTACCTGCAATTTCATGGCTTTGCGTTAGGTGTTCAAGGTATTGTTCTGACCAAAAAAGTTCGTTTTAGCCACCGCCCTTCATTACTCAAATCAAATGGTTATATTTAGGCTTGTAGGAAATGCGAAAAGTGGTCAGCCTAATAGATAGCTGCGGTAAATCGGCTGTAAAAGACACGCTGAATCTTCCAGTTGCGAAAATGGAGACTTTAATAGGTATTCCATGTTTCAATTTTTCTTTTGAAGTTTTTTTATGCCGCACGGTATAGAGACTCGACTATTGAAACCAATGTCTGTAAATGGTAGTTCGATTGATTGATGATGATGACATTATTAGAATAATGCTTTGGGTGGCTTTTATAGTATTTTCCTAATTTACTTGTTGTATACTTTGTTTGTGAAGCGCAGTTGGTAGTATGCAACGATCTGTCGCAACTAAGTAATCTTGAAGACATCGGTAGTTCTTGTCCCGTCATGGGCAGGTTGAATGATGACGGCTGCTTGCGAGTGAATGGACACTAAAAGAAAGTCTGGAACAGTTATGCATGAGAACTGCAAAATTACTTAAAATTTTCATCTTTAAATAGAAGTTTCATGGTTGGAAAGTTTTCTACGGCTTTCCCCTTTATCTGTGTCTGTGTTGGTCTCTGTAATTGAATGAAACAACTGCTCTACCAACGGATGGATGAGCAATTATTAAGAAAAATTGTACAGGATCAATACACTTAGCTTCTCCATCTCAACTCCTCCATCTCACTGACGATGGAACTAGAGCAGTGTTTCCCAACCTTTTTGGAGCCAGGGCCCCCCGTCGTTCTCCCCAACGTAATTCTCCTGGTTCTGTTATCCTCAGCTGCGCCTACTGCAGTTATGTTGCTGCGAATTTGTACAAGTAGTTCAACACCTGAAACAGGCAGCAGAATGTGGAATTGACTTCGCTGCCTACCGTATATGCCAAATAAGAAACAGTTAAACCGGGTAGTCATTAAAAACCTTATTAACCTGCCGACCTTATCAGCCGCAAGTAAGACCCCATGGTTTGCGCTGTGAAAGTTGAGTGTGCGATCAATGGCTGGAAAACCTGGCGATGCGAAGTCAACGCTGAATTTCTTTTCTACACTAGAGCGAAATGGTTAGTAAGGAAGCCGGCTGCTATAAACGGCGAAAGCTCCTTAACGATATTCGAAGCCGTTAACGTCTTTAATTTTTTAGTTAGCACTGGATGCGTTCTTTTCGTAATGCTGGACTTAAGCCGGCTAATTGCAGATCAGGGAGCCTTCAGAGTACAACCACCGCACTGGGTTTTCTCTTCCTCAATTTTTTGGGCTGTCAGCAATGGTAGCACAATATGTAACTCAGGCTGCGACGCAGTTCTTAGGGCTGCGCAACACTGAATCTAAATTCAATATTTCCTCAGAGCAAGACGACAGTCGCTTGATCTTACCTCTCTGCGACGTTTGGGTATGGTGTAGTGCTAATAATTTATCCACGTCTGGCTTGATAGTCGTCAGGAGTAATCTCAGGTCGCCTCGCCTCACTATCCTGAATGGCAGAATCGCTCTCGTACCGCGGCATCGACTACCAGGGACCCCCTGAGGGCCCCCCCCCCAAGCTCCCAGAGACCCCCGAAATCCCCAGTCCTTCCCACGGTCACTTCAAGTTTTCCAGGGCCCCCAAGGGACCCCTGGGATCTCCTTTGGGAATCACTGAACTAGAGCGTTCTGAAAGCTCTGAAGTAAAAAGTTGAGTGTATTGATCCTGTACAATTTTTCTTAATAGCCGCTCATTAATCCGTTTGTAGAGCAGTTGTTTCGTACAATTACAGAGGCCAACGCAGGCACAAATAAACGGGGAAAGCCGTAGAAGACCTTCCAATCATGAAACATCACCTCGTTACGAAGCATCCAGTATTTAAGAAAAGAATAGAAGTTTGTTATTAACCTTGGTTCACTGAGTCAGATGTTCATTTGACGAAATTTCATTTCTCATGTCAATTATTGAATGGTTCTTTGCCGTTAAAAGGCATAAACAACAGAGCGTCAGTTAGTGTTGAACCTGCTAATCGTGATAGTTCGAATTTAAATTTTTTACAGTACATGTTTTCCAGAAAGCAAACGCGCCACTTGTAGGCATAGACAAAACGTAGCATATATTTTGAGATGCAAGCTCTAGCGTAGATTTTTTGCGGCAGAAAGAACTAACAAAATAACAGAAGGAAAGTTTTAACGGTCAAATGCGATGTGTCGTCTTGGAGCAATGAGTCAACAGCGGAAAAATATTTCACTGTAGAATCGTTCAGTAGTTTCTTTTGTATCAGCTTGCTGATGTTGCAGTTTCATTTATTGATGAAACTCGTTTGAGCCTACAGTACTGATTAAGAGAAATAAAGTTCACTAGCTGTTGAAGTAGCGCGGTCAGAGTTTCGCTACCGCAGAGATCTGATCAGTGGCTGACTAGATGTGTTACTGACTTTTTTCTTACTCAAAAAATTAAGCAATTGACTTCTCAACTTGTGTCCTCTAAACTTTAGCACGACATGTGGAAAACTAAGTCAACATCGATTTCCTCACTACAAATATTAGCGTGTTCTGAGTCAAGCTGAATCTTATCAATTTTCGTAACACTTCTTCAGAGAAGTTAGGGGAAGCTAGCTTGTATAGCGAACATGCTGAAGAGACGAAGCAGATAGAGTATTTGTTGCATGCGACAAAAACGGATACTTTAAACGATTAAGCTAACAAGTGTATCATTGACCGTATCGTTTGAAATTTTTAAAAATCGAACAGCTGTGTTTCCTGATTGTTTGGAAAAAAATTTTTCTTGTTAATTCTTTATCCTTAATGATCGAACTGGAAGCCAAGGGACCGTCGGTACAACGCATAAGACATCTTTGCAGCTTAGATTTGCTACTGAAATTTTAAAATGAATCTGTTTCAAATGGCTTGCATGTTGGGTTAGGTGGACCTGGAAAGCGGACAGACGCCTTCAGGCTTTATCGGTTGTTCGTTACTGTCGTTCAGGCATTTTCACCTGTCTCCACGCAATCGTACATTTGTCACCCAAAGATTTCTAAGTGGTTTGAAGCCGCAAGAATTCTTCTTTCACTGTCTAGCCGATCGAGAGGTGACCAATGAAGCTGCCTGTTAGACGTTTAAACGTTTTGTATTTCCAGGGATTAACCGACACGGCAGTGAAGACAAGCCGTAAGGGATATCTTCAGTGATACATAATTAAACATTTGCAAGCCCTTATGGCGAGCTACGACGTTACTATGCGAGATTGTGACCGTAGCATCACCCAGATGTTTCTATCGTGAGCTTCTGATCATACTGGTTACTGACAAGTGCGTTTTCTTTGCAGTTTCTGTACGGTGAAGATGAATTTGCATAACGAAATCTCAGTCCGTAAGTGGATCCTGCTGGACAATCTGTACATGCTTTAATTTTCTCTTTTGTACCGCATGCCGTCTTTAGAAGAAAATGCAGATAAAAAAGTTCAAAAAATGAAAGCACACTTAAACTCCCGCGCTTAGCGGCATAATGTTCGTCGTTTAAACTGTTTATTATTGTCCAGCTACGTGGTCGCCTCTTCATAAGGGAATACTTAACTACTGGTTGGTGAAGTGCTTCATCTGTCCTATCGCTGCATGGTACTTGTCCTTTTTTACAGAGATGGAGTATAGGATAAATTTGAAGTTTACCAAGAGGAAGCATCGTCCTTACGACGTAAAGCTCATAAAGCGCGACCAAGTGATAGTTGTAGTTAAGAAGAACGTTTCCAAAGAAGTTTGCGCAGAAATGAAGTTGTGCCCCGCTATTACTACCAGCCGGTTGTTTTTAATGTGAATGGAATGCTGTTCCTCCTAATTGGCATATGCATTCAGAAAAGCGGAAACGAAAGGAAGTCCAGCTGCTGAAGAAGACGGAGGATTAATTGTGTCCATGGATAAACAGGATGCGGACAGCACTGACGAGACGAAACGCACTATACAACCTTTTAACGTTTTTAAAAGGTAAGATCTTGGTATGGGACGACGTATCTTGATTGCGTAATGTTAATACGGAAAACGTTCCGTTAGTTAATAATTAATAAATTTATTCCCGTAGCTCTCGGGTCCAAGCCTGACCCGTCTTCAGTGGTAGAGAAGTAAACTTCACTTACTTAATTGGGAATAAATTTGTTGATTATTAATCAACGGGACTTTTTCCGTGTTAGCATTGCGTACCTCTTAATGTCTTCTGTTATCCTGTTGGTTTCATGATACTGTCGAAATTGACATTAACGCCAATGTGGCCGGTTTGAAGCAGAGAAAAGAACGAAACCGAATGCAGGCGAGGACAAAGAAAAGCAAGAATTTTGCGATGATGATGGTAAGGAAAAATGCGCTGAATTCACTGATTGATTGGAACGATTAGTTGAACTTTTTGTTGCCTTAGACGAGAATAAGGAAATGTAAAACATTAGCGAAGAAGAGAGCTGTATTCCTGCTAACAACAGTGGAAATTTGGATAAGAGCATGGTTCAGGCGCTTAAAAGAGTTCACTTTTTGCATTGTCGTCAATCACCATGTGTTAATGTTGAGTCGGTTGTTGGTGATGTTTGGATATCAAATTATTCATACGACGTCAAGCCCAACCATTGGTGTGAGGCTTGAATTAAGATTTATGCTCTCTGGTAGGTTTTGTATGTAGTATTTTAATTTTTTCCCGTCTCAGGTTCTACTTAGTCTTGGTATGAATGAAGTACGTTATTTGGTGCGACTTTTTGGCAGAAATGTTTACCATGCAATCGGTGAAAGGAATGCCGCGATGCACGCTTAAGAAGAGAAGGGTAAGCGAATTCTCGTACTCGAAAGAGTCAACTTGAAGGTGCAGTTGCAACCTTACATATTCGACGTTACTTAAATCAGATGTAATTGTATTCACGCAATGCAAGAGTTGTGTGGCATTAAGGCTGCTGTTCTATTGTTCAGCTTTCTCTTTTGCAAAATGCTTCGAAAGCAACAAGAAACCAATTATTCCTATTAAGGAAATGAAGTCTGTTTTTGCCGGTTACGGTATAGATGTTGATTAAGGCATCTGTCTCTAATTATTGATTGTATAATCCGTACCGGCATGTATCAACAGTTTAACAGAACTTAAATGTACACCTTGACATCTCTGTTACAAGAAATGACACTTGAAACCACTATAGCATTCACGAAAGACGCAATACTCAAAAGTATTTCGAAGTGCACCTCTGTAGCTGCCATTGTTTACAATTATGCATTATGGATATTGAAGAGTTTTTAAATACGCCTTCACCAGGAGTGGTCAGTTTTCGATTGCCTCAAATTGGTACTGGATGCTTTGATATTCTGTATCTTTCGCATTAGACAGTGTTGGAATCTTGATATGAACCTGTTGATAGCAACGTTTGTGGGCCTGATCGAATTGATCAGATGTTATTTATAGGGAACAGCGTTACCTGTTTAGCAGTACTATTTGACACTACAGTCCACTTACTAAACTCTCATTGCGTGGAAGACTAAGAAAATGGACGCGTCGCCTATGGATGAATATTTTCCCAAACCACTATTACGATGACGACACTACTTTTTTTCTCTTTTTAGTCTTTGTCGACTTTTTGTTTTATAACTCCGTCCAAGTTGCCTGCATAGCTTTCGGGGCGAAAACAAACCCGCAACCGTCAGCTTAAAGCTACTTTTAAGTGCTGCAACATTCCGATCAAGCTGAAAAGAAAAACAGTGGAACGTTTGTGTACGTTTAAAGCCGTAAAGGTGACTGTCGTTCTCCTGTATGAGTGGAATGGCGAAACTATACAGCTTAGTAAGAGTTCTGTAGTGTTGAGGCACTGATTACGCGGAAGGGATACCAAGAATTGAACAAGTCGTAGAATGAAAAAAATATGGAATCGCTTCTCGAATGTTGGTGAGAAGGCTGATGAGTGAGCAGTCGTTGAAAACATGAAATAACAGTTTTGCAGCTAAATGAATCCTCAACTTTGCTACGTTAAATATTTTTAAATCTGAAAATACGGTCAGGTTGTCCATAGCTGAACCTGCGTACTTTTCTTATCGGTATTTGATTTTGGTCGCGGTGCATATAGACGAAGAATCGGTAATTCAACGCAAGCTGTCCCATTTCGTATCAAGGTAAGATTGACATTGATAAATGCTGTGCTTCATCCAAGGCTTCGTACGAAATTATTTAGGTAGTAGTCTCGTAGTAGTTAATACTCCGTCTTTCGACCATTGCTAAGTTCTTGCGTAACGTTTCAGCTGAAGAGGCTCGTGGAATTGTTTTTACGATAGTTCTCGTTCTAACTTTCATGAATGTCGCCGAGTTTGCCTGTTTTGTTTAAAGATTTTAAACTTGTCAAACCTTGTAAAAAGATTGTAATTTTTTTCTTTTCTTCGTCTAAGACATTGCAATTTTGTGGTTCATGTTTTCGTCGGGCTGATCCATAACTCTCTATAGAACAACTATAACAGTATAAGTACTTACTGCGTAATTGAAGTACGGAATCTCGATTCCATGGAAACTTACATGAAGCGAAGTTTTCAAGAGGGCAAAGTTCCCGTTTTCAGCGCAAAATAAGTGAAATTTCTTCATTGCTGTTAGGAACTAACCTAGCTTACTATTATTAGCCGAAAACTGTTCTGATTTTTGTCTTCATGGTAAAGTTGTTCTTCTTGTTGTACTTACGTGTTTAGTTGCTGAAGAAGTACTACTCTTCCTTGAATAGCGCAAAGTAGAATACTTAGGCGCACACGTTGGCTATGGCGGCGTCTCCTTCCGGTGGCATTCGTTTTATTGGTTTTCTTTTCTGGGCTTTCAAGCTTACACATCTGTCTTCAGCGACAGTGTTGATAGAAATGATTGCAACAGGGTGACTTTCCGTCATGAGTATCGCTGAACACGAACGGAGAGTACGCCACAAAGCTCCGGAAAACGCTTTAATGAAAGGTTGCTACCTTTGTAAAACTCTATAATGGAAACATACGAATCCCTTACAAGTTACGACGCATTTACCCAGAAGTCAGACAATTTCATCATGATCCCATCTTGCGCCCAGGTAGCACTGCGACAAACTGAATGAAAAATTTCATCCCGACGGATACAATTGGATACGTGCGCTAACCTTTCAGTGGAGGTACAAAATCACAGCGCCGAGCTGTTTTCGCGTTAAAGTAAGCTTCCGCCAAACTAAATCTAAAAACGTTGGGACGCGAAGCCATGAAATTTCGCTGCAAAGGTGATTTCGCATCAAAACGAGGCGACCTCAAACTTTTTGCGGCGTAAACCTTGACAGGAAGCTTATCTCTGCGTCAAAATGATCAGTTAGCAAAACAAAGCTGGCGTCAAACTTTCGGCGGTTGTCTCTCTACAGGCGAAGTCAAATTATTCCTGCGTCAAAATGGGCTCGCGTCGAATAAGTTGCGCGTCAAATATTTAGCGTGGTACGTGGTACATTTTGACGGGAATCATCTCCGCGTCAAAGCGTTCACGTGGCAAAACGAGGCTTGCGTGAAACTTTCTCCCTGGTTCATCTTGACGCGAAGTCAAAATATCCCTACGTCAAAATAGGCTCGCGTCATAAAGTTATAGGTTTGGTTTGTCGCGCTGTTCGGCGAGAACCGTTCTTGTATGCCTTGGGCGCGCAGGGACGAAGTAGTTTACGTAGCGAGTATTATGTTCCTGTGCTTATGGAGAGCAAGATTCGGATTTTTCGTGGATTGTTTGAGCAACGGGATGTTGGAAATATGAAAAAATTATCTTTTTTATTCTTCATACAGTAACTGAAGGAAAAGCAGGTAGAAATATTTTCAAAAATCATCGCCAGCCGTCCGACGCGCGCCGGAGAAATACTTTATCTCCGAGACGGCTACAGGAGAGCTAAAATGTTTCTCCTGAATTGGAAACGAAAGGCCCAGCGAGAGCGGTGTGCTTTTCAGAGCGATCGCTTTCCCTTTCGATGCGATATGGAAAATAGCGCCAAAAACATAATCCTGCAATGTTCTAGTTTTTAGACAGCTGTGTTGGTTCCCCTACGAGTCCTCGACCCCATTATATCTCTTGATCGTCTAAAATTGCTCTTCTAAAGCCTGGAGGCACCTAGAAGACGTAGCTTAACTGGCGAATAGTATACGCCTATAGTTAAGCGGAGCCAAATTCCTAGTTTTCAGAGGTCGAGTAATGAACGGAAAGCCGAAAGTATGAAAAACTTCTCTTTTTACATTTTTCGTACAGTAGATGAACGAAAAGCAGGTAGCGGTAGTTTCAAAAATACTCACAGGCCGTCCCCTGCGCGTTGGAGAAATCTTTTGTCGGCGGGACGGCTACAGTGGATCTGTAATGATCCTGCGGAATGGGAACGGAAGTGCCGACCGGGAACGAGGCTGTTTTTCTGCGCGATCGTTTCATTTGAAACCAAACAGAGAGCAGCGGGCAGAAAAGTATTCCTGCATCATTCCTTTTTTTAAATAGCTACGTTGGGTCGCGTAGGATCTTTGGAAGCTATAAGTTTCGTTTGTTCTCCTGGCTGTGTTCGACGCAAGCCGCTCTTCTATACATTCAGCACGCATGGTGGAAGTACTTTAGATAGCGAATATTATGCCGCTATACTCATGGAGAGCAATGTTGAGATTTCTCGTCGCTCGTCTTGACAATCAGCGGCCGAAAATAAGAAATACTTCTGTTTTTACATTCTTCGTACCGTAGCTGAACGAGACGCAGGTAACAATGTTTTCAACAATACTCCCAGAATGTCCGCTGCGCCGGATAACTCTTTCGTCCGTGAAAGGACCGTAGAAGCGCTGTGATGCTCTTGCGGAGTGGGAACGGAAGTACCAAGGGTAACTCACTCTGTTTTTGCTCGCGATCCCATCATCCGAACCGAAACGGAAAGTGGCTGCAGAAACCAAATCCTGCACCGTACTAGCTTTTATACAGCTGTGTTGAGTCGCGTACGAATCTTAGAAGCTGTTAGACCTCCTGATGGCGGTGTTTGACTGAAGTCGTTCTTCTATGCCCTGGGGGCACGTTAATGAAGTAGTTTAACTGGCGAATGTTATGCTCGTATACCTACGCAGAGCCATATTCCTGCTTTTTGGAGCTCGTCTGTGCAAAGGGAAATCGGAAATATGAAAAAATTATCTTTTTACATGAGGCGTGCAGTTGATGAACGAAAAGCAGGTACCAGTATTTTCAAAAATACTAAATAGCCGTCGCATGCGCGCCGGAAAAGTTTTTTGTGAGCGATATGGCTGTAGTAGCGCTGTAGTTTTCCTGCGCAGTGGGATTTGATACGCGGACCGATAGGGATCCTGTTCTTCTGCGCGATGGCTTCCTTTGAAACGAAATCGAAAGGAGTGCTCAAAAACGTGTTCGTTGCATCCTCCTTGCTGTTAGATGGATGCTCTGGGTCGGATAGAGACTTTGGAAGCTGTAAGTTTCGTTTGTCGCGGTGTTCGATGAAAGGCGCTCTTCTATACACCTGCCGCGCATGGACGAAGAACTTAACATAGCGAGTATTATGTTCCTATACTGATGCAGAGTTCATTTGTGCAACGGGAGAGCAGAAACATGAAAGTGCGTCTTTTTACATTCTTCGTACAGTAGATGAACGAAAAGCAGGTACCAGTATTTTCAAAATTCTTAACTAGGCGTCGCATGCGCGGCGGAAAGGTTTTTTGTGAGCTAGAGGGCTGTAGTAGCGCTGTAGCTTTCTTGCGGAATGGGATTTGATACGCGGACCGATAGGGAGCCTGTGTTTCTGCCCGATGGCTTCATTTGAAACTAAATCGAAAGGAGTGCTCAAAAACGTGTTCGATGCATCCTCCTTGCTGCTAAGTGGATGCTCTGGGTCGGATAGAGACTATGGAAGCTGTTAGTTTTGTTTGTCGCGGTGATCGACAAAAGGCGCTCGTCTGTGCACTGGCCGCGCATGGACGAACAACTTTACGTAGCGGGTATTGTGTTCTTATACTTATGGAGAGCAGCATTCGGAGTTTTCGAGCCAGTTAGGCTTGAAATAGGAGAAATTTCTTTCTTCGTACAGTAGATGTACGAAAAGCAGGTACGACGTTTTTCAAAAATACTCATAGGCCTTCCTCTGCGCGCCCGACTAGTGTTTTGTGTGCGAGAGCGCTTCAGTAGCGCAGTATCGGTTCTCTGTTGTGGGAACGGAAACGCAGAACTATAATGAGCCCCTTTTTTTGCGCGATGGCTTCATTTGAATCCAAATCTAACGTAGCCGGCATAAACGTAGTCCTGCATTATTCTAGCTTCTGGAAGCTATAGGTTTCGGTTGTGGCGGTGTTCGACCAAAACCGCTCTTGTATAGCCTGGGCGCGCATGGACGAAGTAGTTTAAGTAGGGAGTATGATAGGCCCATACTTATATAGAGCATAGTTCGGATTTTTCCGAGATCGTTTGGGCTACGGGATGCTGGAGATATGAAGAAATTTTGTCTTTACATTCTTTGTACAGTAGATTAACGATAAGAAGGGAGTAGTATTTTCAAAAATAGTCACTAGCCCTCAAACGCTCGCTGGAGAACGGTTTTATTTTCGAGACGGCTACAGACGCGTTAAAACTCTTCTGCGAAAAAGGATAAAGAAAGGGTGAGCGCGAACGAAGCAGTTTCTTGCACCATCGCTTCATCCGAAACGAAATGAAAAGTTGCGGGCACAATCGTATTCCTTAATGCGTATAGCCAACAGATGGCTGTGCTGTCCCGCTATGGAGCTTTGGAATCTGCCAATTGTCTTGATAGTGGTGCTCCAATGGAGCCGCACTTGTATATTCTGAGGGCCGCATGCAGGAACTTTTAACTGGCTAATATAGTGCCCCTATACTTACGGTTAGTGCCACTCCGATTTTTCAGTGCTTGTGCGAGCAACGGACAGCTGAAAATACGATAAAATGCTAGTTTTTGGATTAATGCTACAGTAGGTAAAGGAAAAGCAGGTACCACTATTTTCAAAAATAGTGATGAGGCCTCCGGAGCGCGTGGACAAGTTTTGTGTCTGAGAGAAAGCTACCGGTGGCTGCGTGAAACCGTTTCGCGTCACAATAAGGTGGGACAAACAGACACGGAACGTCTTTTCACTTTTGCGTCAAAGGAAGGCACGTCAAAATGCGACGTCATATTTTAACTGTGCGCAAATTTGTTTCATTTGGAAAAAAAGGTATGTTTAGCTTAATTAGAATGGGTGCATGTCGACTGCAGCTGAACGTGAGAGTTGCGTGAAAAGAAAGCGAGTCAGTCTGACTTGAAAGGCTATTTTGTCATCGTCGGGAGAATGTTATGTATTTGCAGTTAAACGTGAAAAGTAACGCACGTAAACGGTATAGCGTGGATTAATTATAGAAGAGAATGATAGATTTCTTTCAGTTTTCGATTTAAAGTAAATGTTTTCAGAAAAGTGGGTATTGCGAATTGTTTTCCATTTTCAAAAGTGCTCATCCTTTAAGCTCGCTTTAAACATTTTGAAGCTGGCGGTGTATAAAAGGTATGAGCATAGAAGCAAACAGTTAAAGTGAAGAACTGTGCTGTTTGCTCGAAACTTTAAGAATACAGTAAAATTGAGGTAAAGAAAGAACAAAAGAATAATGAAAGAAACGCAAATGAATACAATTCATAGTGGCAAGCGGACAAGAATAAAGCGATGGAACAGGAAAGCCGTAGAAACCAGGATGATATAAAAGACGGAAAGGAAGCATAGATGGCACCATGAGAAAGAAGAAAAGAAACGACGAAGGACTATTAAAGAAGAAGGAAAGGAATAAGGTAGAAAAATGCGAACGAAGGGAAAGAGAAAGAAGGAAGAAAAGATTATCGAAAACAATTTTGTGCCAACATAGAGCACACCACACTCCATACAAACTTTAACGGCTTTAACCAGAGTTTAAACGATGGCCAAATCAGAAACTGGAAAATAATTGACATTTCAACAAACTTTCACCAGTTAATTCCCACCTACAATGGATAGCTGTGAATATAAATCCTTTACGATAAAAACCCTTGAACCGTGATTCTATTTTATTGTGAACATAACGTTTATGTAAAAGCACAGCCTATATTCGGAGATGTAATTATTGTTCCTAATATTTTCTTATTAAGTTGAGATTTAAGGTTTATCGCACCATGTCGAAGGTCCTTTGAATCAGCGTTGATGGCGAGCAACAATCCGCCCTGAAAGCTCTACTTGGTAAGAAAAGATGAGAAAACAATACGTCGTATCTTTTTGAATAGTACAATAATGGAGTAATGCACGCAGTTATTTGGAAGTTTTTAATGTGTTATGTAGTTTGCCCGGAAAACCAGCCTAAATTTATTTTTCTTTTTCAATGACGATTGATAGTTGCCCATGAAACCGACCGTTCACGAAATCTACCACAACTTTGTCATTCAAAATCCTAAGGATAATAAGTGACGTATACCCAATATGAAAACGGATACACCCGTGAAAACCAGTAATTTAGTTCCCCATTAAAGACGGAACATCAAAAAGTAAATTTGTTTTAAGAACAAAGCCTCTTTCAGTTCTTTTATCAGTTGCCATGGATTTTAAGGTTGTAAAATGCTGTATGCACAGCAGTCAGTCTCTGTTCAACCAACGTTTTTTAGAGTAAATTTGAAATACTGTAGATTCTAATTGACGGAAAAGAGTATTATTTTTTCTTTTACTCGATAAAATTATTCTTGTTTTCCTTTTCCTATCGCTTACTGAAGAAATTGCACCACTTTTAAGTGAACGTTATCAGACTAAGCATTTAGGAATTCGTCAAAATCATATCTTTTTAAAGGGATAATCATATTTCAAAACGTTCTTTGCTCCCAATGTTTATACAATCAGAGTAAATATCATTCTAACTGAGTAAATACGATCGTTCTTCAAGGTCAACGAAATAGGTCATCAGTTCATTATATCAGCCAGAGGGAAGAAATTGTTGGAGCATTTGTTTGCTTTAATCGTATAGTAGTCAGTGCTAATGTTTGCACTTGTAAGATGTACCTTAACCTCTTATACGCTGAAACGATAAAATTCTATACTTGCAAGCAATGTGTCAATAGTAAATGGGTTATTGAAACGACCTTTTATCAGGTCAATCAGTGATTTGCATACCACTAAAGTATTGTGGCCGAGACCCAGACGCTCAAAATCAGTGTTCGCTCGTTCCGACTTGCAGAGCAGTTGCTCCTATGCGACTACTGCTGATCGCTGCTCGTTCATTCCAGTGGTAAATGCTGCCGGTTGGAGGATCCATTTGGAAAAGACCAGTCGCTGGACAGGACGACAGGATGACGGTGCCATATGGAAATGATCGACAGAAATGAAGAATTCTTCAAAAGATGATGGACAAACCAGTTCAATGTTGGAATGAAAGATGGTGAGTCTTTTAGTCTTAAACACCTTTCATTTTTTCAACTTTTAGAATCTCGCTGACGGCTAATTAAAAAGAAATGACCATTATAAATTCGTGAAAAGAGAGCAGAGAAAATTGTCCAAACAGCGGATCGTAAACTCGACCAAAAAAGAGGACGAAAAAAGGAAAGGACGACAGCTCAAAACGGGACGACAATTTCAAACCGAGAGGGCCATTCAAAATTCGTGAAGAGGATCGAGCAGAAAATTTCCGGACAGCCAATCGTCTAATTGACCAAAAACGAGGACGAAAAAAAGGAAAGGACGACCGGTCAAAACTGGACAACAATTTCAAAACGGAGGACGAGTCAAAGACGCTTGACATTTCAATTGCACTATTTTTTGAAAAGACGCTCGAAACTATTTTTTAAAGTAAGAAATTTGTCGTTTTTTGCTTATGTTGATTTTTGCATTATTTTAGGTCGAAAAAAGAAAACAGCTGAAGAAACACGATATTTTGCGTCGCTATTTGTCCGTCTGATCAATCCGTCAAAATCTCAAACGACCAAATATTGTCATACCTGTTGCAGAGAAGACTCGCTCGTTTGGTATTGTCTGTCTTCTGCTGACGTCAACTGGCAATATATTTTTTAGAGTCGACCGATGTTCGTCTGTTTCCTAAGCGCATTTCGAAGAGGAAGAAAATTTTGTGGACAAGAAATGGACTGGTCTTCAACTTCAGCATATATCATCGCTGAGATTTTTCTCAGCAACTCATTTCATTCCTTCATCTTCTCTGACGGAGCAGATCATATCCTGGTGTTGGGTATGAATCTCTCTGTTTTATGATGTGATTTTTTCACATCTCGAATTTTTTGTCATACTTCGCTCTTCAGCATCGTCTCCTGTTCGAAGACATGGTCTGGAATCGTCTTATGGATCGCGCTCTCAGCTGATCGCGTCTCGTGATCATCATTCTCTCATTTTGTCTCCTTTCATATCTTCTCTCCTCTGAGCAGATGAGCTGTTTCTCTCATCATGTTCAGTTCTTTTCATTCAGTCTTTCATTCTCAGTCTCTCTCTCTCTCTCCTGGTTCATTTTCTGGGAGGGGGGTTGTCTTCGGCCAGGTTCTTTCGGTCCGATTGGTGGATCCGATTCCTGGTATTAGCACGGATCGGGAATCCGCTCCTGTATTCGAGTGTATTATGCCGGCATCCGGCGCGTTTTTTAAGTCTTTGTTTACTTAGTGGTTTTTTTGAGCAACCTTCTTCCCCCTGGTGTGATTTTTTTGATCACGTGGTTCCTTCCCCATTACCACGTTTCGAGTGACATTTCGAGTGACAGCCTCTCATGCGGTTATTTCTGAGATGGATGGATGAGTCATATCCCCTCATGCGATCATTCTGACATGCAAATTTTGGGAGTACCCCGTCATGCATTGATTTTGACATGCATTTTTGGGGGTACTCCCCTTATGCAGTGATTTTGACATGCAGATTAGAGTATTTCCCCCATGCGATGATTTTGAGATGCAATTTTGAGGGTACCCTCCGCATGCGGTGATTTTGACATGCAATTTTGAGGGTACCCCCCGCATGCGATGACTTTGACATGCAATTTTGAGGGTACCCTCCGCATGCGATGATTTTGACATGCAATTTTGAGGGTACCCCCCACATGCGATGATTTTGACATGCAATTTTGAGGATACCCTCCGCATGCGATGATTTTGACATGCAATTTTGAGGATATCCCCTCATGCTGTGATTCTGACATGCGGTTTTGAGGGTACCCTCCGCATGCGATTATTTTGACATGATGTACAGGGGCACTCTCGC
The DNA here is from genome assembly GCA_037903355.1 of Trichuris trichiura. Taxonomy (NCBI): domain Eukaryota; kingdom Metazoa; phylum Nematoda; class Enoplea; order Trichinellida; family Trichuridae; genus Trichuris; species Trichuris trichiura. Next base: position 394,310 of record JBAJFE010000042.1, read on the forward strand.
ATGCGATGACTTTGACAAGCGGTTCGAGAGTACCCCTTGATGTAATGACTTCGACATGCACTTTTCAGTGATCTCCAGCATGCAATGTGTTGGATGCTACTATTTGTGAGACATCCTCATGAGATGATTTTATGGACTTGCACAGTGACTCCTTTTCATGCAACGACGATGTTAGCGATGACAATTTTCTCGCTGGATTATCATACTGTCAGCACGGTCCTTTCATGCAAGAATATTTACGCTCGTAGGAGATATACCCTCTATGTGAAGGCAACATGCCAGTGCCAGAACATCCATCAGCACAGGGGTTATATACTCCATGCCAATCTTACATGTATGCTTCAATTCCAATCATACGTCTAGGAGTCATACCCACTAGTAGACCGCAGTACGTTATAGGACTCCATTAGATATTTTAGACCCATGGGAGCGACATTCATACTTCGCATGCAAGTATATAGTTATCAAAGGAATGGTATGGCTCCACGGGTTACAAGCAAGTGGTACAACTCCTAATCTCAGGTGTTGGAACTTTTAAGAATAGGCAACATGCGGTCCATTTCCATCAGAGAAGGTACGGTATAGTATCAACATTTCTGAGCAAAATATATTTCATGAAAGTCCATAGGTCCATTGGACAGTGCGAGGATGACAGAAGGTGCCAAAATTGGTGTGGATGTCTTGTGGTTTTAAACTTTCTTTTTTTTCAACTGCTCTCTACATTTCCAGTCCGTCGCATGTTGCCCTGTCGCGCTTGTCGTTGATCTTGAGGCTTTTTTGTTGTCTTTGTGACAGTAGTCCTTCCATTCTTGTGCTTGTCGCTGCTGCTTTCTTCCGCTAGCATTGCGTAATCTTGCTTGAGCTCTTCAATTCCCATTAAATTGTTTTTTAACTTTTCAATTCGTGACTTTTCCATTTGCTTCTTTCGGCACACCTTGCACTTTTTATCCTTTCTCAAAATAATCTCTGCTGCTCACAATTGGCCAACCGAGTTTGCATACAGTTCACATATTTTTTGTCATCACCTTTGCTCCGATTGTGCCAAATGAGCGGTCATTTTCAGACTTTGCTTTCCTTGTAATCGCGTCCGTGACAAACGATTTGTGGATTGTGTCTTTGTGAACATATAACACCATTTGTTAACCATTGCAGACAATTTTAACCATTGTAAACTTCGCAACTTCTACACCGTACCTCCTCTAATGAAAACCTACAAGCCCATAACCAGAATCCAACGGTCAAACGAGAGAACAATACTATCCCATACATTTGAAATTATATACGAGCACAACGCGACACATTCAAACCTATATCATGCCATGATGTAATACATGAGGATGTCACACAAATAGATATATGAGATCACTGTCATGCAATTAATACATGTGTGAGAATTCAATGTTATTAACACTCCCGGCATGCAAACATCAATTCTTACCAATGGAACAGAATGTCGTGTAGTTCTTCTTGTAGGTTCTGACTTTCGGCTGAAACTGGATGCCCTACCAACGTATGGATGGGCGGTTATTAGTTCAAAACGGGACAAAACTTTGCCAAGACATCGAGAACAATGCACACTACTTTGGGTCAGTTTTACTTTGGCATTTCACCCGAAGGACCTCCCAAAAATTCTTTATTTCATTATCCAATTCAGCATGCAAAACATAGAATGCAATAGTATCACAGTGAAATACACTACAACAACTGCAATGTTGTTTTCGCCTAAAAATAATTCATCATCTATCCGTGCAACAAAAGCTATTTTTTTGTAACAATTTAAAAGACAGCTTACCGCAGACTATGCCTTTATCACACACAATATATGTGACCAGTAGAAATGCCAAGCTTGTCTCAGCTAACGATCGGTCTTTTTCAAATGGTACTTACCAAATCATCGTCAACTGATTCATTTCTTTGTGTCCATTGTGGTGAATTCTAACACCTTGAATTCATGCCAGATTTCATCAGCTTTTTACTCATCGCTTCCTTTGCCATCACCAATTTCCGTTCGCTTACTCTAAAACGTCAGTTTGTCAACTTTTATTCACCATGACAGAACTAATTAACTTATATACTTACCAATGTAGAAGGACTATGACAATCATGATTATACCAATGATATACCATTCTCCATATGATATTATTAGTCACAGTTTCAAGACGACCTAACATTATGCAAATCAGCAGCAGCTACTAACGGCCGTTATCTGACCTCTGATGTAACAAAGATAAGGCAAAACGCTTACTTTAGCCCGGTCAATGTACGATTTGACCTGATTTTCCTGTTTACATTCCATCCGAGTAGCTTCTTCGATGCAAACTAACAGACCTCTTTGGCTCTATTACTTTTCCTTTCTGTTTGAACAGCGAATTTGACCTGTTTTCATTGTTTACAAATGTTCAGTTCAGTTCCCTCCGGCAACATTATCTGAAAGTTTACTTTTAGTTTACTCAAAACGAAAAGCTTTTTCTTTCTTACCTCTTTTAGAGCTTCATTTTTCCATTTGCATTTGTTTCCAATCCTGAAATACACTTACTACACAATATGAACGTTTCTTACCAAATCCATTTAGGAGGAAGCAATTTCTTTTTAACATGTTGTGACCATTCTTTCGTTTCATAATGCTAAACTGAAACAATAACGTTTCAAATTTATCGTTCATACCTATTCGTTTCTTTTTGACTTCTTTTCGCTATCCATTTAGTGATTCTGGTGTTTGCGCGAGCAACAAACACTTCACCTGCAAATGAAATTTTTTAAATTCAACTTACCTTGTCTACAACAATTGCTAAACAGGCCAACGTCTCCAAAATGTCGGTTGCTGTTCACCTGAAAGCGACTATTAAATTTCATTTCCATTACAATCAAACGTAAAGAGCTCAAGGTTTTTCCGGCTGTAAGTGCATTTTGCCGTCAACCTTTACTCTTTTTCCGGATATGCAACCGGCTGAGAGATCACACTTTTATAGAACAATTCAAATTTTTTATTTGTAACAAATTGTACTTTCGAACAAAGGGAAAAGCGAAACTTTTGAGGGAAATCAATTCGGAAGGGAGCAAACGAAAATACGACAACGGTATAATAGTTCGATACGACAAAACAAGTATTCTCAATCTCAAACCCACTACTATTGTCTCTCCTACCCGACAAATGGGAAGGTCAGGGGGAGCTCAGAAGGGAAAACTGATGGATACCACAAGCTCAAACCTCTCCCGCGCATACTCACCTACTGCCTTACCTATTTTCCCGTCAGGAAGGTGTCACCCTTCAAAACCCTACGCTGTCCAGCTCCAGGGTCATTTTCGCGCACACAGACCGGAACAGGACAGCACTTCCTACCACATCCCGCTACTTATTCCCACTACCTTGTTTTCTACATGGGGGGCTCGTCGCCGCGGTCTTTGCACTCAGTTCAGTGTCCACTGTCCAGCGCCCATTGACTATTGTCCGCTTTCCAGGTCCACTGTTCCTACTTCTCACACTGGGGACGCACGGCAGTCGACATGCGTCAGACGGCACTCGACATGCTGCTCACGACATACTACATGCTACTCACGACACACGACATGCGACTCACGACATACGACATGCGACAGACGACACACGACATGCGACAGACGACATGCGACTGTCACATGTGACATGCGGCACATGTGACAAATGACAAGCGTGACATGTGACATGCAGATGATGCAATATTGTCGTTGTTTACTAATCTCAACGGATAGCGCCGCACCCCGCCACCCCCCTTTTTTTTTTTTTGGGGGGGGCGGGGGGGCAGCTATCCTTTCCATGCACCTTATTCTCAAGTAGAATGTATCTCACCCGCCCTCCCCTCCGGAAACCAATATCTAAACCCACTATTCCCTATTGGATGTGAACCCCGTATGCATGCTGGAACCTATAGTGCCTACCCTCGCCCTGCCTACTGCATACTTACACGTTGATCCCGAACTTTTCCATTTTTCTCTTTCTTTTCTTGCTCCTCTTGTTGTCCCTGTTCGTTTCTTCTCGTTTCTTTTCCGTCCTCGAATTGTCTTCTTGCATCCGTTGGTGTGGATCCTAAACACGGAACCATAAACCTTATGAAATGTTGGACTGCAACCGCGATAGAAAAGACACGCGCCAGTTGAAAATTTTATTCACGCAATCACACAAAATGTATGCGTAGAAGTGTTATTCACGAAATCAACAAATTCTTCTTTTCATTGTTTTTCAGAGCTTTCAGGACTGGCCAGGTCCCGTCGTCAGCAAGTCAGCAGTTGTCCATTCGAGTGCTTTTCCTGAAAAAGAAATTTTTGTCACAAAAAGTCGATTGGACAAAATGTACTTATCTTTTCAAGAAGAGGGCCAAATTTCTTCAAAGTCGAACTATAAACGCTAAATTAATTAATTAATTTCATATGAACAACATGCGACTGCTACGATATTCCCTTCATGCTGTAACATGCATACATGCAGCAGTGACGCGACAATGTCGAACGACGTCCACTTTGTCTCTTTTTAAATTGTTCCACACAACCATTTGGCAATTCTAAAAACCTAAAAATGCAATTCTAATCTTGCAAATTTGACTTCCTGCAAAGGGATTACCTTATCAGCATTAGTCGCCAACGCCGTCCTTATCTGCATGTCGAAAGACTAAAACGATAAGATTAAATTCTTGAAATTGTACAGTTTCTTTTGCTCTATTGATCACCTAAAAAACCTTGTCGCTTTTCTTTGAATGCGGAATAATTGTCGCACAAAATTCACTGTTGTGAAGGGGACACCATATGCTAATGACAAGATGTGCTTCGACATTGTCAACCTGAAAGACTGAAACATTATATCAAGAAAACTTTTTATTCTATACTTACAGGAAGAGCAATATCTGTTCTTCATTTCGGCAAACAGACTTTTTATCAGTCCGTTGACGACAGGATGAGTCGAGTTCGGAAAGCTCTGAGAAACATTGCAGCAAACTCGTTTTTGTCAAACGAGTTTTTTCAGTAAATAACACTTCGACACAAAGACAAAAGAAATAGCAAACAAAACGTGCGGGGTCAAAATAAGGAACTGTGTAAAGCACAGCTGCGACTAACGAAAAAGGAGGGAGAGCGATCGCAGTTCAGCCGATGTGGTCGACGAAAATATCGAAAAATGAAATTAAATTTACTGTGCTCTGCTCACGTCGATGCTTATTATGCAAATTTGACCGTGACCGATAAACCTTTACACTGTTTGCTTTGCAACGAGTGTGAGTGCTCGGCTGACTAAAACGGAACGAATTATTTACACAAATTATTTACTTTACTAATGCGCCGGATTGGAAGGGAAAGTGCGCAAGCCTTGAGGCAAATTTTACTTTGAGTAAACATTGCCATATGCAATGAAACTTATTATTTTTTAAAACTGAATTTGATCCTCTCTTAAACACAAATAAAAGGCATTATTAACGTGATTGTTTTAACAAGTCAGTATAAATGCCAAGAATCGATGAGAAAAATAAAATCCAAATGTAATGAACTTTTTTTCACCCAACTTCAATAAGTAAGGTTACCAATAGAAGATAATAATGTGTTCCAACAAAAGAAACAGGAAATGACAAAAGCTTTACTTGTGCTTCAAAGGAAGCAATAAGAATCCATCATTGATCCAACCAAGACAACAATTTTACCTGAATGTTAAGCCGCAAAGAAGCCGAATGAAATGAAACGATTTATCGATCAATAACTATCGTATATCCCTGCGCTAAACAACCATTTCTTTGCATCCGTAAGCAATAGAAACACGTTAAATAATACTAATGATAGCACAGTTCTTAATGGCCGTCCAGTGATGTATTAAGAAATGTATTAACGCTGCGAAGGGACATCTGCTCTCATGGAATTGCAGACCGTTACTTATCCATTGCTCAATTTCAATTCTTTAGTTCTTTATTCTCCCATTTCCTCATCTTTTCCCAGGCTCACTGAATACACCATGCAGATTAGTAATAACATTTAGCGTGCTAATTCATCACCATAAATCACTCTTCTTTGACATATACGCAAACGACTGAAAACTTGATCTGAAGCATATTGGGTACATAAAGCTCCAATAAGTTTTTTGCAAAATAATGGGTAATCTGTCCAAAGTAATAATGCCAAAAATAAACACACGTATGCTCAATCTGAAAGTATATCAGTGCATGATGGTTATTGTTCCGTACTCTTTGTCCACATTAACACATTCATTTCTCTGTAACACAAGTTGCTTCGTAACAGGATAATGTTTAATGGCTTTTGGTACATTTTTTATGGCGTTTCCCATTTTTTGCCCGTGTTCATATCTGTAATTAAACGAGGCAGCTGCTCTATCAACGGATGGATGAGCGATTATTAGGAAACGATATACAGAACCAATGCGTTCAACTTTATTTCAGCGCTATCTGAACACTTTACTTCCGTAGTCTGTGAGAAGGAAGAGAGCTCTTTTTCAGACTTCGGCAAGAGCTCTCCTCCATTTCACTGACGACGGAACTAGAACGTTCCGAAAGCTCTGAAATAAAAAGTTGAATGTATTGGTCCTGTACAATTTTTCTTAATAATCGCTCATCCGTCCGTTGGTAGACCAATTGTTTCATTTAGTTACACATACCAACACAGACACAAATAAAAAGGAAAAGCTGTAGAAGACCTACCAAAAACCATTCGTTTTTCCGATTTTTTCCGATTACAAATGCGCAGTTTGAGTAATAAGAGAGATTAATGGTTAGAAATTTTTACTTACGAAATAATAATGTACCTCAGGTTTTCAAAATGGAAAGAACGCATTTCATTCCATAAAAAAGAATCACAATAAAGCTCTGTTAACATAAACACGGGGTGCTTTGTAACGGGCACGTGCTTCATGTTTGTTAAATCTTCTACGGTTTTTCCTGTTTTTTCTCTGTGTGATTGTATCTGTAATTAGCCAAAACAATTGCTCTACGAGCGAGCGGATGAGCGATTATTACCATAAATTCAAAAACAATACAGCCAGCTTTTTTATTTAGAGCTTTCAGAACGCTACAGTTCCGTCAGAAACTTCTCCATCGCACTGATGACGAAACCAGAGCGTTCCGAAAGCTCTAGATGAAAAAGCTGACTGTACTGTTTTTTAATTTTTCCCAATAATTGCTCATTCTTTCGTTGGTAGAGCAATTGTTATAGATAACTAATTACAGATACCATCACACAGAGAAAAAAAGGGGAAAAGCCGTAGACGATCGAAGAAACAGCCCTGTTAAGAATCATAAATCAAATCTATTAACGAACACAGCGGTAGAAGAAAGAAATTACTAATTACTTTCATTTCACTCTAAGGCATGGCTTGGTTCACTACTTTTGCTAAATAAAGGAATTGCACCGAACATTTAATGAGTAATTCGTTCAAACATGCATATCTACGATTAGTAATACTTTCGCAGAAACTATAAACGAATGGAAAGTTTTTGAACGCAGAATCGTTAAATCATTGAAAATGTGGAAGTTGTCATTTTCTTAAATCGTGTAGAGAAATCATAACAAAAAACTTTAATCTTGTAACTAAATTATTAATAATAACAAAGAGCGTACGCTAAAAGATCCGACATTTCATATAGCAAATCACTGTTTCAATGATATCCTCACGGTAATCAATCGTTTAATAAAGATGAGGACAAAATATGATGGTTGAATGCATACGACAAACCGCTCCTCTCTTCATCAGTAACATTTATACTTAACGACCTGTTCTTAACTTCCATATTTGAAAACATCGCTGATAATGAGAACTATGGATTACGAAACTTTCGATAGTTCATTACATATTTGCCAAATCTTCGATTATACGGACAAATTACGATGAAAACATCAAGTTCATACAATGAAATACAATCTTTGGATGATTCCAACGTGTTGCAAAATTATAGAAAATAAAAAGGCGCTTTCAAGAGTAACTCAAATTTAGCAACTTTAGCTGCACCTTAAACAACCAAAGGTTTTAGCGAAATTATGACACCGTACTGAATAACATCTTACGGATTTCATTACGTCACGTTGGGATCAACAAGATAGTACGCTGGCATTAAATAGAGAAATGATGTATACTTTTCTGATATTAAAAGTGTCTTCTTTGACACTAAACGACAGCGTGACGGCAATGCAACTATTTGAAGACCGTTCCATTATTACGGCTGATTATTGGGCATACTTTTAAAAAATTGTAACATTACGTTAACGTTGCCTAAAAAGATGAAACAGAAAAGTTTTTCTTGTTTCGTCAATGGACAATACGTGACTGTTACATTTAATTTAATCAAAACATTTTATGCTTTTTGTCGGAATGGACTTCAACTTTGTCATTCACAAATTAACCAGGAAATAACCATTCGTGAATTACAGGTAAACATTTTAAAAAGTCGCTCTTAGGTGTTTCAATAACATTCTTTTAATAAAATAAAACAACTTTGGAATAACTGTCGCTGATATAACAGTTTTCTTCGCCGTAAACAACAGCTGTACAAAAAGTCTTATCTTTGCATATTACTAAAGCGAAGAGAATAGATTATTGTTACGAGTTAAAATTACTCAGCCCAGACAATCACCTATTAATTTGATGCCAATACAATCTAAATGGTCAGAAATGACTGCAATTTTCAGTCAGAGCAAATTGCTTAACGGTGCATTTCTAAAACCCACAAAACTATTCAAAACAAGTACGTATAAACCTGCTGCGTCCTTCCTTAATCCTTACCGCCATTCTTAATTTCATATTTCTCCATTCGTAATGAAATTGCAAACGTCGTACGAACTGAACACCGGTTAATGCTATACCGAAAAAACATACAAAAAGTACAAACAAATTATCTTTTCAACATTTCACAATGGAATTGGCGTCCACTTATCTTTTCAATTATCACAATGATAATTTTTCCTATGAGACCGAAACTTTAGAGTAAAGTGAGCCATTCTTATTATCTATCAAATTTATTGAAATATACGCTGAGCGGATATTGTTTTAAAATTTTCAAACTGCTCTTAAAATAGACGTTAAAATGTTTCAGAGTGAAAAGAGCAATGGATAAAAAACAACGGAAAGACGACAACAGCTGAGAATGATGCGCTAACTGGTCAGTACCGATTCAACTAGAATTTCTTCTTGTAAAGAAGCGGAAATTCGCTTTACAGACGATACAGTAAAACGATCATATGAATAATCACCAAAATGAACAATCCGTTAATGTTTATATGAACGAAGCATACAAAATTGATCAATTCAATGTCATTTCAAGTAGTCTAAATTGCTTGCGTAAGAAGAATTTAACAGTACATATATATGACAAATACATTACCAATTAATTATAAATTTTTATCTGATGATATTGGCGCGATGAGGAACTTTTTGTTTAAAATATAAACAATAGAACCCTTGGCAATGATGGAACTTATATTGTTTCTTTTATGGTCAACGGATAAATGACACAAATATTGTTCTTTTCAGTATTTCACAAATCTGACCACGTTTTCCTCAATATGTTTACATAAATTGCAATATAAACACCGGCGAATAGGGTCAGCTAATTTGCATTACCTTCCTCATCGTAAACAAAACAGCAATAGTACTTAACAAAAGTAAACGAACTATAGCAGAAGGTCAGCTGAACTACTTCCTAAAATAAAGCAGCTAACTGAAGATTCAACGTCAATTTGTGTTTCTAAGCCGCTTACAGTAAAGTCTAAAGGGTCACACATTAATTTGCATAAGGCTGATTTTTAGGGTATATAATACCCACACACTGCTCGGCAGTTCAGTGTGTCTTTGTCCGTCTGTGCTATATGCCTTCTGCGCGTGTGTTGTGAGCTTGCAGTGTGCACTGGGTGGCGTAATGTGCTGCAGAGCACGTGCTGCGCGGTGCGGTGTGGGGTGTGTTGCGACGCGGCGCGGCGTGGCGCAGGGTAGGGTGGGGTGCGCGGCGGTGTGTGTGTGTGTGTGTGTGTGTGTGTGTGTGTGTGTGTGTGTGTGTGTGTGTGTGTGTGTGTGTGTGTGTGTGTGTGCGTGCGTGCGTGTGTGTGCGGTGCGGTGCGGTGCATGCGTGGGCTCAGCTCCTCAACTGATGCTGCCAAATATGTCCTCTAATGATGCTTTGTAGGTTATTATTGATACTAATAGAAAGCTTACTAATTCTACTAAAATCTAATAGAGATATTGACCGCTGACGACGGGTCGCGACAGACCCGAAAGCGCTGGAAGTTCTTTATTCTCTTTTCCTTTTTTTGTGCTTACCAACGGGACACAGCCACCGTAATAAAGACGCTGAACTATGAAAACATACAGTCCCGTACTAAAACATCGTATATGCCCGCACTGCGTATTTTCCTTGTAGATACAAAGAAATTGCACAACTAATGGACGTCTTTTTTGGCTACAGAATTGCTGTGTAGCATTAACGAAGATAAAAACACTTTGAAAAGTAATCACTACTATACCGTAACACTTAATAATATATTGCTGGTTATGCTGTAGGCGGTGTTTCTGCCCACGCTTATTACTTTGTCATGCTATATGATATTTTTGTATTTTGCTAAAATGTATTATTCGTAATATCTTCCCTACGTCTCATTACTATTTTTGCGGCACTTGTTTTCGTAAAACGTCTTTCGTTCTTTATTTGTTCTGTTCATTCGAGTGTTCTACCGAATAATAGTTTGCAACTCAGCTCGACGTGTTTGAAACTAAACTCATAGTTCGTTGTGATTAATGATATTACAGAAATTAGATGATGTTTTCTTTGCGCCATTGAACAGTGGAAAATCAGACAGCTTTACGGGCTACTGAACGTTTCATTGCTTTGCTATGCTGCTGTATGCTGTCCTCACCTTATTCTTCGTTTTTGGTACTAATCCATATTTACATATATTTCTAATTTTGCAACAGTTTTGATCTGAATGACTATGTCTTACATTCGCTGGATTTTTCCATTACGTTTACAATTTTCGCGTAATTTTTGCTGTAGGCGTGCAGTTTATTCAATGTCGACCTTAAGGCGTTGAAACGAAACTATTGCCGCCGTTTGCTTTTTAGCTGCTTTTTCTTTGGAACATTGCATTTCGCAAACTCAGCAGTTGACTGTTTGCAAGTCTGTTACGTGTTGGAGATGAAGTTAAATTTTTTCTGCTCGCATGATTACCGCTTGATATGCATTGGTCGTTAGTTGGACGCGCTGCTGCATTAATGCTGGCTTTGCAGACAATGCAATACATGGGTTACTGAAGAAAATCTGACTACTTACCGCATCTTCGACAAGTCGTATGGTTGTTGAGTCAGTTGGTATCTTCGACTCGTTCCACCTAACATCGCAATGTGACCAATGATGTTTTGTCGATGCATTTGGAGTGGACGGTAGGTCGCATTTCTTAATCTACAAATAAAACGAACAACTGTAAATTGGTTAGTTTTACTCAAACTGCCTGGAGGAAAACAGTATAAGAAGATGCTTTGAAAATGTCATCTTTAATAATTTAGTTCTGAAAGACCTAACATCCGTTTTATTACGATTTTAGACAGCTCATTAACCTTCTCTTCGATAAAAGCAACTGTTTTGTGTCCCTGGTAGATTCATACTTCCTCTAACGTAAATAACCTATTTTTGCGTGTTGGTCGTGCTTACCTTAAAGAAATGGTCTTAAAAGCGGTTACTTCCCACACAACAGGCTTAATTTTAACAGTTGAAAAGGGAAAGCACTCTACGTATTACTTGTAATGTGTTGCCTTCGGCAAGCGTAGAGCTTATTTTGAGGAAGTGTGAAATAAGAAGTCAGAAAAACTGTACATTTGCAAAACAGATCAGAATTCGTCGTCAACAAAAGGCCACCTTTTGCTGAATTTTGGAAATGGAAGCCCATACAACACATAATTTACTCTTTGAGATCTGCCACTGCTAGTCGTCTCTTCAAATTTTCAAACTTAAGAATTAGCATTGGCGGGATCGTAACAAAGCTTACAACTTAAAGATTGTAATAGTATCTGCACGCCGAATTTCGTTTAAAAGTGCACATTCTGTACCTTGATAAAATCATGATTTAATTGACTTGGGACATACATTTCTTATAGCAATAATGTCGCTGTATCTTCTGCTGATTTGAGGCAGGTTTTATCTTAGTGCTACCGAATCCAATATATTCTCTAAGGAAACATTCGTCGCCTCGCTTAGATTTTTGCTTGTGAGCATAATGACTCCGCTTTTTAAACAGGTGCTACGTTGAACTTCTACTTAAAGGCTTAAAGGATTACTCGGGGCCAGTTAAGTTTCCTACGTTTGTTATAAGTAAATGTCTAGCCTTCTAATTCTGCACTGCTATGATAGCCACATATTACGGAGTGGTGCTCTTACTGATACTGATAAGTGGCATTTCCTGTTCGTCCATTCTTTCTTCTTTTCTGGCACCGTTGAACGGTTTAAGCTTCCTTTCTATTCTCATTAAAAGGATAAAATGCAAACTTACCAAATTCTTCTCATCGTCGGCTGGAATGTCATGGCGTAGGCGACTTACTGTGGCCATATAAGCAGAAGAATTAAACAAAAAGCCAACACAAATTTTGCGGATAACGAAGGCAACGCAATAATCACAAGTGTGCATAAAACAAATGGTAATACGCAAAAATAAATTGTAGTTGCGGCTTTCAGTTGTTCATCGGCACTGTTGGCGTTGCATTGCGGCTAGCTTGTTGCTCTTGTGTGCGTTTTCTATCAAATATTTGTTGCGCGGTTACTGATGACCACCTCGTTAATGGCCAGTAGTCGCTGGTGTCCACTAGTCTACAAAGAGCTGTCATACGCTGGCCAGGATGCTTTGATATCTGCGAATAAGCACAAAACAGGTAAAAAATGTATCACCTGAAATTTCCTTTCCAACAGGAAAGGTGGAATTGGAATGGGACGCAAGAAATGCTGCCACACGAACCAGCCGTTTTTATCAAATAAAAAGGCAAACGCTCAACGTGACCTCACTTTGCTCCTGTTATCTTATCGGATGATTGGTTGCCTTAAGCAAACAGTGCACACAACCCAATTATCTGTCGACCGAATTGCAATAAGCGATAATGCTGCACAGTACTGGGCGTTATGCTTAAAGTGATTTGCCTGAGGCTGTTAGACATAAATTTTATCTTTCTCTTATCTAATGGAAGTCGATATGGCCATGATATCGCATTTATCGCATGTCTCAGCTTATCTCTTCAGCTACTAACCGTTTTCTATCACAAATTATTGCAAATTTGTATCACATGCAAGAAAGTACTCACCTACCTTATATGACTATATTGAATTATAACTTGTTGCATAAGATTTCATAGTGGTTTATGAAAATACGAGCAATAAAAGCTTATTTAAATTAGCGTAGCCTTTGGAAAACTGTTCTTTGCGTCTTCAGCGCGAAACTGTTTCATATAACATGTTGATTTTGAGTTCATAATAATTTATGACTATTCTTGGTGAGAGTTATCCGTGTTCTGGTTGTCGATGCTAAGAAAAGGATTTTAAATTGGCAGTTTTATGCAGCACAAGCCAACGAATGAGTAAGACAATTCGGAAAGTTCCATTAGTGTTTTGCCTTTTATTATTGCCAATAAAATATTTTTTGAATGCATTTTTTCAGCCCAGGGATAAAGCCATACAACAGTAGTCATGAACAGCGAGCGGTCTTGTTAATTACACCAATCTTCAATCATTATAATTCTATACAATTGGATTCTACATACAGTCATACGTCAATCCTTAGACCGCTGATGACGGGTCAAGTTCGGACCCGAAAGCTACGGACATTTTATTAAGAAAAGTTTATTAATAAAAGTTTATTCAACGGAACAGAAAATCCGTACAAAAGAAGCCAAAATGAAATTATTTGGTCCCGTACGAAGACATTATATCTTCAAAATAATAATAATAATAATAATAATAATAATAACTGGATGCTTCGTAACGGGCTGGTGTTTCATAATTTTTCAGATCTTTTACGGCTTTTCCCGTTCTTATCTGCTTGTTACCTGTAATTCAAACGAAACAATTGCACTACCAGCGGATGCGGGCGAATTCAAACGATTGGAGGTTAGCACGGCTTGGGAACCACTTATAAGTAAAATCAAGTAATGCTCACTGCCACGCCGACCTCGCCCCGATTCCTACTATTACGGGTACCTGTATAATACCGTTCGAAGAATAAAACCTTCTCCATCTCACTGACGACGGAACTAGAGCGTTCCAAAAGTTTTGAAAATAAAGTTGAGTGCATTGCTCCTGTTCAATTTTTCCTAATAATCGCTCACCCACCTGCTGGTAGAGCAATTGTTTCGTTTGAATTACAGATACCAGCACAACAGATAAACGGGAAAAGCCGTAGAAGACCATACACTATAAGTGAAGGGTTATTTAATCTCATTTCTACAGTCATAATTGATATTGCTACTACGCCCAATGAGGTCCACTGCCACAGTCTCAATGCGTATTCGTTATGCGCCCAACGGACACTGCTTCTTTATTCTTTTGTCCCCAATTTGCAACTGCTTTATCCAGTTGGTCCAGGTGCAGCTGATGTCATTTCCACAATGAAAGTTCTTGTTGCACTCTTTCTATACAGAACGTAGGTCCCGTTTAAAAACTTTTAATTTCTCCGGAGCTTTCGGCTCGATCTTGACCCGTCTTCAGCGGTCTTAAATTATAGATATAATCTGCGAGTGCAAATGCAGCCTACTATCGTCACTAAGGGTTTAAAGCGAGCGTTTTTAAAGTTTTCTGTTGATAGTTTTCCTCGTGTCTGTCAGCTGTCTTTTACTATCGTTCCGTACAGCTCGTAGTGGTTCTGTGTGCTTGTTCATTTGTTTAAAGATATTTTTTGTTCTTCCATTGCTAATTCAGGTATCTTTGTATCCGGTTTCCAATTGTGATCCATACTTGTAATTCGCTTCTTTTTGATTGTCCCATGTGCTATGTATTTTTATCCATTTTTTCATTTGTTTCATGTGTGTTGGTTGTTTGTTCCAATTGCTTTGTACTTTATTCATCCAGTGAGCAGTACTTGTATCGTGTCACAACATTTGTCCATAGTTCACTTATGTCCACTCCCTGATCGCGGTTGTAAGTCGAATTGTGTCTTATATGCAGGGCTTCTTTAATTCTTCGTAGTCGTAGGTTGATTTCATAACATAATACTTCTGGTTGGAGCGGCTTACTGCATTGTGCTACATGTTCCACTACAGCAGAGGCTTGTTTAGCTTTTTGCATTGTAATTTTCAGGTCTAATATTTTTCTACCTCGCTGGGGGGTTGGATTGCCGCTGTTACAATATGAAAGTTCATATTGTTATTGTACCCAGTGAACAGTGCTTCTTTGATTCTTCTGCTTATAGACGGCGTCATGACAAGGGATTCGTACTTGAAGTTGTTGAATATTTGTATAATGCCGAACTTAAACATTGCAAAATGATTTGAATGATCGACTCCGGCAAGTTCCATACCGTACCTTCTCTAATGAAAACCTATTTACCCAAAGCCGGGCATTCAACTTTGGAACATGCCAGTTCAATCTCATCTATAGGGTTGAGTCATGGCTTTCGTGCATACGCAGCATACATATGCAAGAACTTCCTGTCGTACTATAGTGAGCGCAGATGCTGGAGATGATAGGCACTTATAGGCGAACCCTAAGATCTCTGACCTTATTTTACGTCAACATTGAACACATTCGCGTGTCACACAAATAGTTCTATTGGCTGACTGCCATACTAACGATTTTATGGTGTCAAAATAAGGAAAGAATACTTGAAGTATGCATTTAACAGCATTGCTTACCGCTTGAGTTCCAACTTCTGCATTTCTTCTTGTAAGCCGGTTTCAATCGTCAGTCGAGTGCGTTGCCAACGTACGGATGGGTGGTTATTAGTGGGAAACGACATAAAAAATTTGTGTCAGACAAAGAAAGATAGAACAAATTGAATTGATTTTTTCGCTTCTCCTTCACGGATTTAACTTAACGGAATGCGTGCGGAGGTTGCCTTTTCAATTCAAGAAAGGATGCCAGCGCGGTAATTTTCAATTCTTCTATGATACGTATAGACAGGCCACCGTAAAAGTCCATGCGCAGAAGGCATAGCAAACCCCTAAATGTTCATTTTCGTGCAACGATATTGCAATCACACCTTACGCCGACAAGGACCAGATAGAGTGATTCTTTCACGCTAAAATATCTCTCTGTAGACGGCTCAAAGCTTGCACCGCGAGCACAATATGAACGGTACCATTCTTACATGCTATGACCCTGTGAGAGTCAAATGACAAGCACTGGCACCATCCACCCTTCACATACAAGTTAGATACTTGGAAGACGCACCCGAGTGGTATGACGTTATCTCATAGTCATAACATCTATACATTCAGAAGTATAGTTTCGCTAAATAGGTCCATGGCAATGGTATGACTGCTCATACTGTAATTGCCGCACACGCAGCAGTCACGCTTTCTACTGATGGGCAACATGCCAGCGGTATTCATTATAGATGGTACGGTATGGTATGCCCATTGTATAGTAGAACTTCAGACATGTGAAAAGAAAAGAGGGTTTTTTTGGAGCTACAATTCCCATAGTCAGCGTCCAAGCAGGAAAAGAAGAACTTGACAGGGTTTTAAAGCGCATGGCGTGTAGTTCGAAGTTGGTTTCGCTATGGACTGCTCTCTTCTTTTTAAACGTACCACATTGCTATCATGCCTGTCGTTGTTCTTGATGATCTGTTTTTTTCTTGTATCTAACGGCCTGGACTCTCATGGCTAACCCGATTGGACAAGCGCAGTCTCATTGATGTCATTATCACGTAGCTAGATTCCGTAGTACCAAGCTTCGAAGGATCACTAAGTATGATAACCGTTCCGGGAGGAATTCAAAGGGACAGGACGAAATACGCAGCTAGAATATAAGCTATTTAGCCTTTTTCATAAGGTATCCTATATAACGCGGTAAAATGCTCAAAACGTTGGACGAATTAACCGCGGATAACGAGGGCCGGCTGTATTTGATTTTGGATCCTCTTCGTGTGCGACATGTTCAAACTGCATGCCGAGTCTTGTTACCGTATGTACTCAAAATCCGACCTTCCACGGATTTTAAAATACTTTTCTCGTCATCCTGCACTTCGTCTGCCTGGAAAGTCCTCAGCGCTCATTCGAATGGTGGACGGTTGGCGACTAGCGGCATATCCTTAGTGTGGTGAATACCGACTTCTGGGTTGATGTTATTTATCATGACGTTACTAGAAGTTGTCTTCAGTGCTTTTTGCTTCACGACATGGTTGTTTTAAGTGGAAAACCATTTTCATCTTCCCCACCTAAAAACAATTCCTCTGGAAACAGTTTCGCAAGTAAAAAACCTGGGAATTGTTATGTAGTTTTTCAACCTCTAGTGTTTGTTCCATTACAGTAGGAACAGTGAATGCAGATGCAGATAGTCATTCGGTAATTGGCTAAAGGCTGGTTCGGAAACGTTGCTAATTCCGCAATTCACCAAGAGCAACTAACATGTGAGGGTCAAAAATCTTTGGAGCAAGTTGATCAAGAGAAAAATACGATGCGTCAAAGATAATAGAGTGCTCCATAACATGGCTGACGGCGAGAAAAGAGCCCTTTCAAAATGTAGGAAAAATTATTCCGTACTTTCTCTACCAATTGCTCATTAACTGGTTGGTAGAGCGATTGGCGCAACTTCTCTAATAGCGGGAGTTCGTTCATGCAAGAAAAAACTTTGCTACAAAAATCTTCCCATTTATTTATACTGTACAACCGTGCAAGACTTTACTTAGCAAACTAACTACTACAACAACAATACAGTATATCTTTGAGATTGACAGGATGCTTGGTTACGATCAGGTTTGCTATTGCTACACATACATTGCAACAGCAATTTTTGTGCTAACGACGGCCCAACATTAGGATCGAAAGCTTAGCAATTTTTTTGCGATTTTGTATGAATTAACGGTAAAATTTTCGTAAGAAAATTTTTTCTGGTATGACCATTGAAAGTATGGATCTTCTAACGGCTTCCTTGAATGTCGTAACATTAACGACTACTACAACGCCGAGCTGTTTATTAAGTTTCTGAAAAGAAGAACAGCTTCCGGGGAAAACATCCAGCCATCATTGTTTATACAGTAGTGAAAAACATCAATTCCCTGCTAATCATTAATATTACGAAAAGGGTGAGAACTGCAAATAGAAGCATTTTCAAGAACATTTTGAGAACCTGAAATTAGTGGCATTCTTCTTTCAAGTCGGAGAGTACATGGCAATGAGAAAAAAGTAGCTTAAATGCGCTACCGCGTCTGTGCTTGCTAATGATCAGGTTAATTGTTACTGGTTTGTGAATGAGCCGTAACGGCTGTTCACAGGAGGAACAAACGAAAAACGTTTCTTCGCAGTTGTTATGCAAGCTCATAAATTTTTTATAGCTTAATCTACTCCGCCAAATTCTGTACCTTTCGCCGGCGTGAAAAAGTTAAACTTTACAATACAAGAATATGTAACCATGCAAAATATGAAATATATTACCAACTGGGCCTTGGGTCAAGATTGATGCAAAACTTTAATATCCACTCATTAACAAAGGATATTTTTCCTTAATGCTGTAAATGCATGAAATAAGAACGAAGGCTCATGCAATTAAACTTTCAGCTGTTAAATTTTTGTTTCTGCAACGCGCATGGCACCTATCAGATGTTGCAGTTTCTCCAGCTGTGAGATAGTATGCCGCAGCTTCTATTTTAAACAGATTACTTGAAGCGACTGCGCGATTGGGGTTCACATTTTTGAAAACGTATTGTTGCGTGCTGAACTACTGACTACAGTTAGATCTTAGAAAAGTCTGTTAGATGAACATAGTCGCCTCATGCAGTTTTGAAAGCTTTGTTTAGTGTCACCCTTTTGTCCTCGTTTTGGCGATGAGTTCCATGTGCTTGAAGGTATAAGGCATAAGAACAATGAACGGCTTCGGCAAAACCATTTCGTTCAGACAAGCAGCTCGGTGAGATGAGGTAGCCTTGCTGGAAATCGGAAAGCACGCCTGAATGCAGATTCTTCTCAATGTGCAAGTAGCAGTACTGCGTTGAAAACTTCCTCTGGAAACTGCTATCGTTTTTATTCTTTGAAACTTTGATCCTTAAGTTGCGATCAAAAGTAAACGTGTTGAAAAGAATCTAGAGAGCCTACGGATACTGAGGTACGCTTCGTCTTCACCAGTTTACTTCAACGCCGGACGTCCTTACATCATTTCCATGTCCTTAAAAAACCAGTTTTTGAAGATGGACTTATAACATCTGTACAACAAAATTTTCCTTCGACTGACCGGATCGAAGGCACTGAAATCAAAAATGCAATTTCAAGATTCGTGCAAAAGCGAATACGTGCTCAACTTTCGACGGAATCTGCACATCAGAAATTGAAATTACTAAAATTGAATCCCCAAACTGACAGAATAATTACTGCGGTGGAACTGAATAGGTCAACTTACACTGAAAATATTTTGCTGAACCGTAGTATCTACGCCTCTACTCCTCTCCCTGATGGACTATGAAGAGCACGAAAAACCCTACCATTCATCGCTAATGGTTTAACTTCAACACAATTCAAGGACGAATAATTCAAAAATAGCCAAGCAATTAAAAGTTCCCATCGCGCTGAAAGTGTTCAGCGTTCAGCAGCTTCGTCTCAGATGCTGGGGCCTAGCTTAAACATTCATAAAATCCCTGACAGAAAAATATAAATTCAGCGTTAAAAGGTCAGAATGTTTCGCCCTCTACCCAATGAAATTCTCGTCAACTGTTATCTCAAAGGATCTGCTCACTAGCATACAAAGGACAGAAACGCCAATTTGCAAGTATTTTGTGTTTTCTCAAGAACCAAATCGAACCTTCGTCAAACATTAAGAAAACCGTTTACTCATCACAGATGGTACTACCATCCATTTTACAATTACATTTTTCCCAACAGAAGAACGCCACTGCTACGGTAGATCTTTGGTAACGTTATCGCTGAGATTTTCATAGAAATCATAGAAGAAAAGGCTTTTGCGGTCACGTTATTTTGTGGTCAAAGAAAATGAGAAAGACGACATCCCAAGTTCCTTAACGGCACACGTTCGCAAATATTGCTTACTATGGAAAGGGGAAAAACGCCTATTTCTCGATTCTTTAATCATTAGATTCTTGCATGAGCTAAGAGAGCTGTTTGCCGCAAGTCAACACAATCAGATCAATGCCTCAACTGAGGATTTGAAAATCAGATGAGAATCTGACCATGATGGAGTGACGTTGGTCATGACTGGCACGGCAACTGCCATATGCAATCTGTAATTCGAAAAAAAGAAACCTAAAGAAGAGGCACACAGAGAATGGGTAACTTTCCGTTAGAAAGACTGCATAGTCAGAAGACCCAAACAGCAATCGTTTAGGCAGAAGTAGAACTCTACCTTCCCTGCTACCCAATCTCGTATTAAAAACATATATATAAACTAAATTCTCTCATTTCTTAATAAGATGAAAAGCATGAACTTAACTGCACCTGGCAAAGTGCTGCTTACATAGTCAACTAAAATAGCCTGCTAACATTGGATGCAGTATCGGAGGTTCGTAGCCATTTGGATGATAGCGAGCAGATCAACCTGAGCATACGATAAGAGTATCGCTCAGAACAGCGCGACAAAAGGCTTTATGCGTTATTCTCCTGACAATCTGATTTTACGTAGTAAACACGTCAACGAAGATGCTTCCTACTTCATTGGTATCACTCGGTTGGCTTGCGACGTCATCCTCTTGTTTGAGCGGGCTGTCATTACCTTTGCCGAGAGGCTAAATGAAGAAACTACGTGAAGTTTAACATCATAATTTAACCGAAGAAACCTTGCAAAGTTTGCAGTACCAAACTTGATCTGGTACTGTATCGAGAGGTGGGCGAAGGCAATAAATGTGATAACTAACGTCGCAAACTTCGCATGAGACGTAATCCGGACCCTCGGCGACTTTCCGGCAAATAAGACATTTCTGAAATATTTGAATCAGCTAACTCTACAGCATTAGAAAAAAGATATGCTTGAGCCAACCGTTCTGTACACAGACTTCTTCCATTTGATACACGCTCTCAATATATACATGAGAAGAAACAGACGACTCCAAGTTGTACACTGAAGTACGGCGTTACGCCAAGTTTCAACTTTTTCTGTTCCATCGTTCTTCAAGTTTAGCCCAGGTTGACAACTGCCGTCGTGTGTTCTGTGGGGATTGCTATGCTTTACATCTATTCTCATCATTCCTTTTAATAGTTTTTTCTTAACACACTGCTGCAGTTTTATCAAAGGTTCTTTCTAAAGTCAGTTTCCATAGCCATAAACGTACGGATAAAGCGATACTTACGAATTCGCTTAATTTCCGGGCACTGGTAACCCTTTCTTTCCATTGGTCATAGTTGGCAATAATGCCAATGTTGTTACTCATTAAACCTTCACCAAACTCAAGCAGCTTCTGCTCGAACATATCTCTATGAGATGAAACCGTCTGGCTTTTTGAAATTTCCTTTGTTTCATCGCGCGAAATCATCGAATTAATAATGTTTGGCCTTAGAGCAATTAAAACTTCTTTAAGAGGTCCTTCTCTCCTTCCTTTCAAGAGCAAAGCATTGACCAGCTGGTCAAATGCTGCTTCATTCCCGTAGCGATACCACAAGTTTTCAGTATCAGCTGGAAACCTGGCAAACACGAAGTCAAAACTCAAAATAACGGCGAAACGGTCACAATACGTTTTGGCATCGTCGTCACATTTGTGCAACTCGTCGATACCATTATATTCGATTTCGAACGCTGACACCTTAATTAAGAAACGTCGAACTGGTGACTTGATTAATAGGTGTGTGCAGTCATGGATGGAATTTTGGCAGCTGGGTGACTCGCTTTAACTTTTCTAAAGTTTCTAAGGACTTAAGACTTAGTGCCTTTTTTTTCTAAAGCTCTTGTTACCTTAATGGTGGCTTATTCCAGGCATCATTTGCCATAACTTTTTAATCTTGATGAAACCATCGTTGCGGAGGTTTACGGCATGGTCGAGAAACTGCCAAAAAGTGCCTGGTCTTTGCCAATGCAAGAAAAATCTTGCTTCTACACGACAACCTTCAGCCGCATACATTGCTGATGATTCGTGAGAAGCTGAAGCAGCTGGGCACTGACAGTCCGCCTAACGCTGACTAACTCGCGAACTTCACGCTGACTATTATTTTCTCCGGGGGTTATATGTATTTTTGAGACAGAAAGTGTACCCTGATAATTCAGCACCTTTAAATGCTTATGCTTACTTTTCGGAGTTGCGACGTAAAGACTTTTATGCCAAAAGCGTTGGCGCCCAGATTGATGACGAAAACGCGTTCTTTTTAGTGTGCGTTCGATAAGTTTACACGTTCAGCTGTGATATAGAGCGTCAAAATTCTAACTTTGACTGCACACACCTAGCGGATAAAGACAAACTTTTTCCACGTAGAGGCCGGGCACCAACGAACCGAAGAACCAATAGCGGCTGAAATTTCGATCCATGCCAATCGCGGAAAAACGTTGGCAGTTCTCCGCCTGAGATTTTGCTCGCTAAAAACGGAAAGGTCAAAAAATACGAACAACAGACGGCCAAATTTTACCTTATATTCTTTGCCAGCTTGTCTTAACTTGTTCTTAAGTTTAGTTTCTGCCTCATGTTTTTCAAGTCTAAAATAGAAAAAAGAGCTAAAACAATTCACTCTATCTTATAGACTCGCAAGCCTTTTCCAATTGCATGTTTTAGCGTCAACTGCTAAAAAAAATACAAAGCAACTAATAGTATTAGCGAATACGTAATGGGAGAATATCTCTGTAGAAGAATATCAATAACACCATTGGCAGGATTTTTGGAGAACAAAAGCATAATTTTTCCCGGTAACAAGCTTTTACCTGTAACGTTGAATGGTACTTAATATATGCACAAGTTCCTTTACAAGTATTCCATTGTATGCGACGTCTTATTGCTGACTGCTGCTCGGGAATTTACACTCTAATATGTGATCTTCGTTCAGAATTCCATTTTCTAATTATTTTACGACAGTACAGCTAAAGGCGAAAGTTTTTGGGACAGATTTTAGCGCATTTCTGTTTGCCTTCGAAATAGCCAGTCTCAGGTAATAGCAGACGGTTAACGTACAAATGACCACCCCGTTTAAGGGACGAATATTTGTTCCTTCATTTCCTATTACCAAAAATTAGCCATTTCAAAACAACGAGGCTGTGAATGCAACCTTAAAAAGAAACTTTAGAAACCATTACGCATTCGCTAGTACTAACAGTGACTATCTTCCAATAGTTACTTCGCTTACTTTAGTCTTTTCTCTTTTACAGCGTTTTCGCGATGCAACTTTTTGCGGAGAAGGTCCAGCTGTGCAGGACTAGCAGCCCGCGAAGATACCGTATTTAGACACTCCGCTAGGGTCAGCTGTTTGCCTGAAACATTCTCATTTATGTATTAAATAGAGCAATTACCGAATTGTTACTTTCCGGCTCTGAACTCTTACAGGCCTTTCTAAAATTAGTCAGCTCTTCAAGACACTCCGTACGACGACGCCAGAAAATCAAACGATAAAAAAAATGTAATCGCTTAGACGCTTTACTTACGAGGCATTCTTAAAATCCTCTTGTAATTTCTGTGTGAACAAGCCGACGGTTTTAGTGCGCAGCAACAAGTCCATCAAGAGGATAAACGTCTGAAGTTTCATTTGGACATTGAAAAGGTGGAATTCACGTAAACCAAGGTTTTCAACAATTGAATCCTGTACGTGTAAGTTCGTAATTCGGTGATACAATCATAGCAGGCAATTTACCAATACTGTATCCTGAGAATGGTTTAAATTTCGATGAAGACAATCGTCACTGCCTTCGTCAGAGTTTTGGTAATTCTTCGCCTGTTGTCTCAGTAGAATACGGGCGAATTCAGGCGCCGTGTAAAGATTAAGCTCTAGTTCAACAAGCAATGTGTCGAGTTCTACTGTTCGCTAAGACAAAGAAAAAACTTTTACATCTTGAATGCAGCCCAATACAATTGCAACGAACCATGGTTTTCTGGTCTTTCAACAATGCTTCCAGAAATATGATCAGCATTTCGTTTAGGTAAACGAAACTGACGTTTTCCTGGCGCAGGTGTTCTAGGAAATTTTTAAAGGACAGTTCAGACAACCCCTCGGAGTCCAGCAGTCCAGCGAAGCTTTCTATGAACGCAAAGATGCAAAGAACATCACCGAACATGCTGCTTGTAATTCCATCCGGCAATTCTACCGGTTCAGGTTCCGGCAAAAGTGATTGAGGCAAAATAGTTTTATCTTCCACTTTCTGAATCAAACATGTGAATTGTCAGTTAACAAAAAAAGACATTTTGGAACAGCTCTGCTACAACTTATTTTACGGCATGAAAAGTAACCATATATTTCTCTTTACAAATGACAATCACTTGAACAATGCATCCATCAGATTCTCTGTTCTGTATCGATGCAATTCAAAACATGGGCTTGGGCTTAGGCTTAGGCTAAGACTGAATTCTCTGTTCTGTATTGATGCAGTTATAAAATGACACTTCTGAAAACGAGTCGTCTTTTTTACCAAGCAAGGTAATAAAGCTTTAAAGATTTCTGGCGACAAAGTGCCAGCTGATCACAAAACAGGATAGGGTTTCGTTGAAGAATCCGTCAAAATAATTATCGATGAGAAGCCGACGACAAAATGACTCTAAAGTTCAGATACAAAATCCTTAACGGTCCGTAAAACGTAGGCTTATTTCAAGTATAGTGGACGGAGTAATTAACTTATGTAACCCTGAGTTTCCTCGCTTTGAACTAAAGGACATTCGTAATACTTTTCAAAAATGGCCATAGATCTCTTTCCCTCTTAGATCGGCTTATTTACAGTAGATCTCATAGGTGCAGATTCACATCGTTCTGATTCGCTGACGACGGGATATAAGCAGTCATGAAAGCGTTGAAATAAAAAGAACTTTTACTTGTTAAGGGTCAATTCTGTTAGTAAACGATATATGAGGAACAAAACACCCGTTAAAGTCTTTTTAATTGCACCACTTAACAGCAGCTATAGAATACTTGCACATACCTTTCTTTCTTCAATTATACGAAGGCGGTATTCCTTCCTCTTTTGTCGCAAGTATTCTAGCTTTTCCTCAACGGACATGGCTTTTCTAAAGCAAATTAATGTAGCTGGGCCCTTCTGTAGCTTGACTTACAATTTTTCTCTCTCCTTTCGGAAATGAAACCGGCGTAAGAGGTCGGCTCGAATGTCTTCGTTTTTGAACTTTTCTAACTGCGAGATGTTTGATATTTTGACAACCAGATCAGCACTTTTATTGTACGCATTTTTTGCTTTCTCCCCGTTTCGTCTACCGGACCAAAGCTGTGCTAGCCTGAAGATTGAAATGTCACTCGCTAGCCGAACTTCCGATGGTGGTGCATCAACAGAATACTTCGATTCCCAGCCATCAATTTCTCCTTCCGAAGTTTTTCTTTGCTTTGCTTTAGGCGGGCTACATATGGATGTAATACTGCAATACACGCTCTTTCGATACAGCGTTTTTTAGATAATTAACATATTTACATTTCCGCTGCTTCCTCAGCCGGGGATGTGGCACAACATTTACTACGAAGCGTCTTATCACTGACAATGCTTACGTCTTCGCCAAGAAGGTGTTGCTTCGAAGCAGACGCCGCGCGTTTGCTGGACGTCGAACGAGTCGTTTCGTTATTCGATGAAGCAGCACTCTCAGAATTTCTTTTTCCGCACCGATTTCTGTTTCCGATATCACTAATTCTTTCCGCATCAGTTTCTGTTTTAAAATATCGTCGTAAGTCTGTGGATGGAAATTCCATCTTTCTTTTTGTGTCAACAACGCATCCTTTTTCCTTTTTGTTCTTCTTCTTTTTTCCACTTGGTGATTTGCTTTTCGTATTAAATTCCAACGCCTCTTTCAAGCGCGCCTGAAGTACGTTTTGAATTCACCAAAAAACACTGCATAAGTAGTACGCCTACGTTTTCATGGCCTTCCTGTGCAATACCAAGCTCTTCTAATTTGTCCGAATCTACGAGCCAGGGAAGATGACTAGACATGTAGCTCTTCTTGTAGGCAAATGTGCGGACAAATAAACGCAGCGTTTTGTGTGTCGGCAGTTTATAATTAACTCGCCTGTGGGAATGCAACTATTTGAAAACGTACAAAAACAGACCGTATAAAGCTAACCTTATAGCGGAGGGAGACACATTGGTGATAACGTTGCGCCGGTCGTCCGGTGAAAATATTCTTATATTATAAAGAATGGACTTGGGCTATTGTTAGGCATAGATTGGCGTAATGAAGGCAAAATAGACAAAAACAAACCTGCACATCGAGAAGAAGAGAATTAAAAACACTGCGGTGCTTCTGATCTGTTTCGTCATATTTGCTACAATTCGACAAAACTGGGGAAGTGGAAGGCGTACGATTTCTTTTATTCAATCCCGTTATTTCGCCGATCCAACTGAGAACAAAGTCGTCTAATGTACCGTACACTGTACCTGCAATGCTTACGAGCTCCTTTCCTTTTCGGTAAACGCAACTGTCTCCCCAGGAAAGAATCGAACGCTTAACATCGAGTGCGTATCGTTCACAACTGCGTTTAGAGGTTGGACTTCTTAATGGTGCTCACTTACCAGGAAAAAACAAAAGCAAAGTGAAAGACTCACTCCCATGTACAAATGCCAAGATTGGATTGCAAAACACTTGTGCGATTTCGCTTTCTACTTTGCGACGACATTTTTCCTCGCAAGCCAGCGCCTGGGTGAAAGTGAGTTCGAAACGACCCAGAGTACGACAGGCCCATTGTTTAGATTCCATCAAGTTGCCAATCTCATCGTAAAAGCTAAAAGACTTGAAATTAATCATCACTTCATTAATTAATTTTAATTAAGAGATGATACGCGCAAATTTTGGCATCTTGGAATTGGTAACGAACATACGCTTTCATTATGGTAAATTCTTTAATACGGCTCTGTCTAGCCCGTTGATAATAACCTTTCGGAAGTCTTGAAGGCTTAACCACACTAATTGTTTTCATAGCCCGAATCTCCTCACAACTTCTCCCGTTCTTCGCCATAGTAGTTAAACGAAATAATAGTTCTACCAATGGATGAGTGAGCGATTAATAGGAAAAGTTATAGAATGCAGATAACTGTATTCGAAGCAATCGAAACGTCTTAGTTTTGTCGTAAGCGAGGTGGATGAGTCCCATTTTCCGTTTGAACCCTCAAGATGGTACTTGAGCATTCCAAAAGCTTCGAATACAGTTATTAGCATTCTGTACTTTCTCCCAATAATGGTTTATCCGTCCCTTCGTAAAGCAGTTGCTTAGTTTAAAAACAAATATTAAATTTACGGAAATCCATTGCAAACAAATTTCGAACGCACTAACGCTTGCATACATCCTTATTAAACATAACAAAAAGAAAATCACTCTTTGCGCAAACTCGGTGCTAGCTTATCCATTGGCTGGACGAAACTTAAAAGATGTCAAAGACGGACTTTTAAAAATGGTTATCACAGTAAATTAATAATTGTCCCGTTTTTACTAATGCTATTTCTCAACTAACGAGCTGTTTTCTCAAGTTGAATTGTGACTTAGAACTACAAGAAACTACTCAAGCCTTCGGCTAGGCTAGGTTACGAAGTTATGTTGTCTAAGAAAGCGGGAAGCATCTCGTCAAACAAAAAGTTAGAGTCACCACTGTTTACCGTCAAGTTCATGTACAGTATCCCGAATCGAAGTCGAACAGCAAAGACAAGCCGAGTAACTGCCCCCGTTATAAAGAAGAGTGTTTTACCGAGATTGACTAGCAGAAAGCTCACCTCAAAAGTTCCTCTCTGCTTTTTAACTGCAAAGGAACGAATGGAGCCTTGCATGGTAGCAGGTCGCTTCCATTTGGCTGAGCGACGTAGAATGTCTTGCCATGCAAAGGCATGACGGCTTGCGGAGCACAGACAATCCAGCTGAAACGGGTGATTCCTGAAGAAGCTAGCTGGAAAAACTACCACAGCTACAATGCAAAATGCGCAACAATATCCTACCGCTTCAGAACTACAGTAAGTTACTTAATTTGCAGGGAGACGCAACTGCACCACTTTAATTTCAGCAAAATTCACAAGTCTGCCACGTGTCTCCCTTTAAGTCCACGGGGCAATTTTCTTTAATTCTAACGCCTCACGATAGCACGAACAGTCTAAACCGTGCGCAGGTACACTGTAAGAATTGACAATCCCGTCGAAACGTTTCCTTTTAAACCGTAAGCTAAAAGTGATCCACAGGTAGTATTTAGCAAGTGTTTAGAACCGCCCTTCAGCTTTTGGAACTTTTGCATTAGACGCCGGCAAATGCTGCTTGCGAAAATAAAATCACCTTCTTTAGACTTAGCAACCCTAGGCAGCGTAAGCTTAAACCTAGGATCGAGACCACTTGTCCCCAGTCCCGTTAACGACTTAACCATGTACCTATAATGAGTAGACTAAGTGCCGGATAGACAATTAAGACTCAAAAAACTGGATGCCGTAAAATAAGCTACTATCCCGGAAAATCAATACAGGAAATGAACAGAAATCTCTTGACTTAAAGCTAAATTACTTTATTTAAACTCATCAGTAGTATGATCACAGTATCTCACCTTACTCTTACGCTTCCATAACTACTGCGCTGTTAGCAGGATTAGAGGAATACTAAAGCTTTGTTTTGTACTTTTCAATATATCTTTGTGGATAATCCACTTCCGTGATTAACCGACTTTTTTATCACCGTTTTCGATGTTTATATTTCTTGTGTGCAAGATAAACTATTTACTAAATCACAAAAAGGCCCTAAGCCTTCGTTTCACTCCTTGTTCCGCTATCAACTTACAAAGTCGCATGCTGATGCTGAAGGGACCATGTGCTCATTTCAATAAACGGTTTTTATGCGAAAACTACTGAATAGTTTTATTTTAAAACATTTCCGGCATAAGTGACATTATTAATAGCATTAACCGTGATATTACCAGCATTTGCCTATGGATGTACAACACCAAACAAAACGTAGGATCTCAGCTGATGTAAACCAAAATGGAATATTGGAAAACGGTTGCCCTATGGCTTCGTTAGGCTTTCACCGTAGACGCATTACAGATTGCCTGTCCTCATTAAAAAACTAAAGACGTTCAGAAGTTTCGAGATCTCCAAGTCTCGCCTTCAGCCGCATAGGTCGAGATCCAGACTTGGCAAACTGATGACAGGCCGTAGTGATCTTAAAAGCACTGAAGTAATTATTCTTTGGTTTTTCATTAAAAAACTGGCAGACTATAACATACTATAACGAGACAGTATTGAAACATGCATTGCAAATCAAGTTTTAAAACTTTATAGAAAAATGTAATCGTGTCACTTCTCAACGAACTTGTGCCTGATTTAAATCAAGTCAGCCATTTTCACCTCAATATAAAAGCAAAAAAGTATGCTTTAAACTGTAATCAAACCTTCGTACTTAACTAAAGCAGTAATATCTGCTATGATAACTAAACATGTAAAACAAGAAATGTTTTACAATGTCGTGAAATAACTTCAACGACAGGTACAAGTTCAGATGCAAACGGAAAAGCATTAACTTCAACGCTACCTTCACTTTTTTACTCTTAGGAAAAATGATTCCGAAAGGGAAAGCAACGATTGCAAGTGATTCAAAAGCAGCCGAATGGGTTAGGCACATCGCTGCAAATCCAACCGGTACACTTAAGAACATTGCCTGCGAGTTCACGAACAAGCTTCCGCAACGTCCTCCTATGAAGGAAGCAATGGAGTTCTACAAGAACCTGCCAATGAAACGCAACAGATATGGTGACATTCCCTGCTTGGATAGAACAAGAGTAAAGCTAGCCGAACCAAGAGATGGCAACGATTACATACATGCAAATGTTGTTGTTATGCCACAACATAAATGCAGGTATATTTTGACCCAGGCACCATTACCGGACACTATTCAGGACTTTTGGGCTATGGTTTGGCAGGTAGGTTAACATTTATTCTATCCGCAAAGCTCTGAATAATCAACTTCTAAGGAGAATGTAAGCTTGATAGTATGCCTTACTAAGATTCTGGAGAGAGGCAAAACTAAAACGCAGGAATACTGGCCAACGTGCTGCGGCAAGCAGTATCATCAAAAATATGGTTTTGTGCATGTTCGCAACGTAGGCATTCGTAATGCTAAGCAGTATTCGATTAGCATTCTTGAAATTGCCAATGAAAGAACAATGGAAAAGAGAAAGCTAACTCATTACCTCTACCTTGATTGGCCAGATCATCGGGTTCCCATATGCACGCACAATTTTTTGCAGTTGGCTGAATTTATGGACGCTCAGTTAGTTCAGTACAGTGGCAAAGATCCAATGTGCGTAATAGTACATTGCTCAGCCGGAGTTGGGCGCTCAGGAACGTTAGTGGCATTGCAAGCGCTGATGGCGGTGGTGAACTCAGGCGAAGAGCCTAACGTGCTTGCTACCGTAACCGACGTTCGCCTCCAACGGGCAATGTCAGTCCAGGGTCCGGAACAGTATTTATTTCTTTACTACGCATTGGCCGTACATATACTACTGAACATAAGTATTTCGGAAGAAGACCGAAAAGGGTTGCTTCAAAAGATTATTCCACTCCGCGAGTGCTCGACAAAAAGTCGATGCGGCAAGATGCCAGAAGCTAGAAAACAATCTGGTAAATTAAGCCGGCTGATTGGCGTGACAGGCAACTCAAAACAGATAGAAAACCCTGCTGCAGCTGACCACGCTCGCCGTCAGAAAAGCTCATCTGTGGGACCAAAAATGATGGCTGCACAAAAGAGACATAGTCTCACAAGAAGATCTGCATAGAAATGTACCGCATCTTTCTTCCAGCAACAGACGTGCTAGAAAGATGCTAAACAAATCAACTCGTAATTATCTTATTCGTTTATAAGCCATTCAAACTTACAGTAAAGTGG
The DNA here is from genome assembly GCA_037903355.1 of Trichuris trichiura. Lineage (NCBI taxonomy): Eukaryota > Metazoa > Nematoda > Enoplea > Trichinellida > Trichuridae > Trichuris > Trichuris trichiura. The sequence continues at coordinate 425,407 of JBAJFE010000042.1, forward strand.
GATGCAGCTAGCAAGCAGAATTTTCCAGTCTCAACGTTTTGAAAAATTCTGGCCTGTTGGTTATTTTTTTTCATTAATTTTAAACGTGCACGTCTGTTAGGTCATGATCAAATAAAATAAGAAGATCCATCCAAAGAACGAATATTCACTGACCCACAAATGTCAGGGTGCAAGAGTTCAAGCAATTTATTCGTCCTGGAGCCCCGCCCTTAAAACAGACTATTGGGAATAAAGAAATTGTGAAAATGTTAATGTTGTATGCCTCTTCAAAAACTATTCAAAATTGTTACTTGATCCGAAACTCTGCCACAAATAAAAATTAACTTAAAATGCTAACGAGTAGTAGCTCAATAAACTTTTGCTTATTTTCTGTTTTGTTCGCTTCGCATGGTAAATAGTTATGAGTAGAACAGCTACCGTTTTGCGGGACGTATGGATAACGAAGCTCGTTTGTGCAATAACGTTACTTGTAATGAAATTATTTTAAAATCAAAATAAATAATATTTCATGTAATTTAAATAGAAGTTTAGCTTATCTGCTTTCAAACGCGAGTACACATACTGTACCTGAACATGAAACTTTCAAATTTGTATTAGACTGTAGTTTACTTAACTTCTGTTTAAGCTTGGCAGTGAGCGCTTTTTGTCCATAATGTAAGTACACGTGAAGGCTTCTTGTACGCACGAATAAGAGCAAGCCCATTAAAACTACGAATGGAAGTCCGCACTTCTCTAGCAAACGACCAAACGGAATCAATTCACTACGTTAAAACTTTCATAGCCCTGGCAATTTCGAGCATTTGCTATTATCGCAAACTATTCCCTGTTGATGTATACGAAGATTACGAATATGAAGGTGCAAAATTAAAGATACTGATTGGGAGACGGGATAACGCTATACGGTAGGTTCTTTTGACATGCAGGCAACAAAATTCATGTTGGATTATCACTTAGACTTATACAATGCATGAAAGGCTGCTATGACTGCATAGATAGGCAGTACCTACGACAGATAATGTTCGGTGTTTGCGACAATTGTGAATATTCCGAAGTACTTACGGACTGCTACATTTTCACCATCCACTATGCTGATGATGGGGGCGCGGCTCTTCGGCTATATACCAGTGGCAACGACCTATCCGCTCTTTCGGTAAGCACGCTATTCCGATAATACTACCGTATTGCTCGGCATTCCGATTCCGTTGCAGACTAAGGGGTCCGCACTACAAATACTTCAGACCATCCGCAAGCTTTGCCAACATTTGGAACCCCTACCGAAGGAAGCAGGCATAAGCTTGAAGATAGTATATTACGACGAAAGAACTCCTCTAAATTATCAACCAGTGGGCTTCATGCCAGGTGAAAGTGAGCTCTTCAGTTACCGCGAAAAGAGTGGCTTTAGCGAAACTATCGAACTCAACATGGGAAAGGTGGAAACGCAGTTTCATGCATTGCAAGTAGGAATAAAATATGCTTCCTACACTGGAAACCAAATCAACCGCAAAGAGTTACCAACATCATCATTCAAGCATGAACATCACCCTACAAATGAAGACCATCATTCACCGGTGCTTTACGACAGATTAAGCAAGAAATGTCAACTCCTGGCCTATCATCAAGTATGTAAATGCCTATGCGAACGTGAACATGTTGAACCAGCCATGCTGTTTTGCGTAAGTTGCAAAACATTCCAGCATTCCGTATGCTACGGCAAAGCGGCCAATGAATCTAGCGCTGCTGCTCAGGTCGGCAATTTTCATCTATTCTTTGCCGCTTCAGCTCCACTGCTTTCCTTGCAGCACGATACCGTATGCTTGCAGTGCGCTCTGAAAAACTCCGCAGCGACATGTCATGATCCATCAATGGTCAGCCTCGAGGAAGACCAAGCTAAGGGTCAGTGCCTATATCGGCAGGCGCTGTATTTTCTCCTGAAAAGCAGAAGCATGTTTGTCAGCAAAACGACGCTCAGGCTACAACTTAATATAGGATATACCGACCTATTTGCATTATCCTCAAGCCTGATTAAGGACGGATGCGTACAATCGAAATCAGCGCAAGTTCTCTCCGTGCAAAGACGGGCGATTTTACAGCAGGCAAAAATACTTTTCGACGGAAGCATCACGAAAGTGCTTAGCAAAACGCCACGTCTGCTGAACGAGGTGAATCCAAAATTGTTTACAAAAACTAGTTAGCTGTTTTCGAAAACGTTTACAGTTAATTTTTTTTTATCGCATGCGTTTTACATTTTGAGAATTCAAGTTGCATTACAGTTCGTTTCTACAATACATGACCGAAAGGCATCTTCCACAGATGAGTTGAGGTGAGCTACCCACTCGACGTTATCACTGGGCATCGCGCGTTCTGATTATAATTTATTGCGGTCAACGCAACGTGATTTTTCTTTGGGGAGGCGCTTCATAGAATTCACAAAGGTCCACGGAACCATCAATGCGCTACCAGACCGTCGGCAGAGAACTACTGAAAGCAATGGAAATTACACTCAACAACTGTGGTCTATCGTGCTTTAATGAATGCTCCAACTTGGCAAAAAACAATCAAAACCTGAGCAAGAACCTGATTTGAATCATAAGATATACCAAAGCGCTTCTTGGTCTTCCATAGGAAATCAGCACCAAATAATCAGTAATCATCAAAACCAGGCATCGGGAAACTGGTAGAAAACTGTTGTACTCTGCAACGTAACTCGTCAATCTGTCGACGAAATTCGGCATTGCTACTGCACGAAGCGCGAAATTCTTTCAGAGTTTTTCCCGCCTCTTTTTGGTACTGTAAAGTTAATTGTATACCTAAAATTAGTTGCTCAGCTTAAAGGGACTAGTGTTTCCCTCCGTTGCCTTCGTCGATGAAGTCTGCTACGGCGCGAAAATCTGCTTCTTTCAGAGATCTTGAAGTCATCGCTGATGATCCTAACCGCAAGCCTAAACGGGCAGCTGAAGTATTGAAATGACTTGCTTGAAATTACCGCTGGGCGTTAGGACACTTTTATCTCCTGGACAGGCATTTTTGTTGCAAGCAATAGAAACGAGTTCGAGAACGTGCTCCACTCTGGCCCCGTCCGTATTCACTTTGCTTAAGTCGAGCAGAACAATATGATTATCCGTTCCGCCTACGAAGAAAACATATCATTCTTTCGAGTAGATTATGACGCATTCCGAACACTCTTACCAGTAACAACACTGTAGCCCAGCTCAATCAAACGATCAGCCAGTGCTTTTGAATTCTTCAAAACTTGTTTCTGATACTCTACAAACTCGTCCGTGGCTGCCAATTTCAATGCAACAGCAATTGCTAAGATCATCGCTGCTGTTAGGGCGATGGCGATGAATCCAATGTACTCACCGGCGATAGAATTCTCATGAGGGCCTCCTTGTAAGCCGGGAAACACTGCTTGATCGATTTTGTTTTTGAAATCATACTGAACAGAGGCACCTGACTGAAGCACCTTTTGAACCCCTGAGGAAGGAACAATTGTTCAACGCATAAAATATATTAAATAATGTTACACCTTTACGATAGAATATGATTGCAGCGCGAGGCCCGCGTAAAGATTTGTGAATTGTCGTAGTGACAATGTGAGCATGAGGAAAAGGTGAAGGAACTACTCCCGCCGCCACAAGTCCACCTATATGAGCAATATCAGCCATCAGGTAAGAACCTACGTCATCGCAAATGCTTCGAAACCGCTTGTAGTCTAGGTGACGCGAATGGCAGCTGACCCCTGAACTATCAAGTGTTTATACAACCGTATCAGATGGTCTGCCAACGAAACGTCCGAACCAGCAATAATGATCTTTGGTCGAAAAGCGCGTGCACGTCGAAGCAGTCCGTCATAGTCGATTAGACCAGTTTCTGGATCAACTTTGTAAGGTAGGGATTCGAAAAACAACGAAGTTGCGGATATTTTCTTCTTCTCCGTGTAGAACCTAGTAGGGTAGCACACACTTTTTATGGCGACTTTTGCATATTTACAACTACTCACCCATGGGTTAGGTGGCCGCCATCCGGCAAATCCAAACCCATTAAACGACCATGCGGTCCCAACAATGCAGTGTAAACAGCAAAGTTGGCAGGACTTCCAGAGTAGGGCTGTACGTTGACACCCCATTCGTCTTCATTCAGCCCAAAGGCGTGTAGCGCACGTTTTTGGCATAATAATTCCATTTCGTCAATGTGCTCGTTGCCACCGTAATACCTGCAAAGTCAAAGCGTGCGATGATTTTCTGCTGGCAGAAAAATATTCACCTTGCATTGGGATAGCCTTCCGCGTATTTGTTGTGCAGCGAGCAGCTGAGAGCCTCTAGAACGGCACGACTTGGAAAATTTTCACTCGCTATCAGCTCTACACTACGAATTTGTCGTAGCTTTTCCTAGATAGAGTAACCAAGGCAGTTGACGACGTGAAAAAAATTTCGCCAAACCTTTTGCATGATGGAAAAAGCCTCAGGGTCGACAGCTCGAAGGGGTGCCGTCAAGTTATCACTCAAAGTAGCCAAGGAGTTGGGACAGAACGAAGGCACTTGTGCATCTCCTGTCCCGTTTAATGAAACGGGATCCAATACTTTGTTGCTTTCATTCAAGTACATCTAAAAAAAGGATCGTCAGCACGAACGAACAAGGTGATTTCAAGAATTTCCCTTCACCGGCATAGGATTAAAGGCGACGAGATAGCGCACAACTTGAAAAGTTGACACAAAGACAAAAAACTATTTGTCCAACTACTGAAACTTGCCTTAACGTAAGAAGAGAGAGACTTTCGAGCACTTTGACGCGTAGCACCGATGCGCGTCCGTACATAGTTGAACAAATGCATTTGTAGCTCAATGAGCAGTTGCCCGCCGCAGCGAGCCTAAAACAACTGCGAGCTTACAGAATGCGCAAAACAGTTCTTTAAATGACGACAATAATAAGCCTTCGCGACGTAGTTGTACGTTCTCGAAATTGCTAAGCTACAAAGCAAGAAGACTCTTCAAAAAAATCATTCAGCGAATGAACAATGTTTTGTTTTGTAGCCCAACAAAGGAACAACTGTTTCAGCGTGACTGATGTTAATTTTTTTTCCGGACAAGTACGAGCTTTAAGACATGACTGAAAAATAGGTTGCTTACCAAGCAGCTTAGAATGTCTACGTTTAGAATACTATTATTCACGCTTCTATAATAGATCAAGCTCTGCCTTTGCTTCAGAATCGCAAAACGTCAGTTGCCAACTTATTCAGGTCGCTCCGCTTTCGTAGCCTTTTGTATTGGTTTGAAAACCAGAAGCTTTATAAGCGGTTTGGTATTTATCATCACGTGTAAAAAATGGCGTGATAAAAATTGTTAGAGAAAGTACGACACAATATCGTACGTCTCAGGAGTGCTACTCTTCCGTCGCGAACAATGTTGGGAGAGCTAACATCGCTGACGAAGGAACAAAAGCAGTTCTGAAGCATACGATATTACTGTCTTGTACTTTCTCTAACAATTTGTTCATCCATTCGTTGATAGCGCATTCACTTTACATACACATTTCTAAGAAAATGGAAACAAGCCTGGACTAACGATCAATATGAAAAGATCGAATAAAAGGTATATTTTTAATGTTATTCTTGTTACCATTTTAAGCAAAGGCTCCGAACAACAACAATAACAAACAAACAGCGATTGCAGTTTATTACAGTAAGCATGATTCGTAGTTAAGCAACTTACCGACACCGTCTTATACAGTTATTGAGATTACCCTCCTTGAAGTCCACCTACCATTTTATTATTTAGAAAGCTACAGCTTCTTCCTAGTACTCAGCGTCAAGATAAGAGGCAGCCTTCTTGATTTTGCTATGTCTTACTCTAGCTAAAGTAAAGGAGTAAAATATCACACAGGTAAGAAAGCATTACTCAAAAATGTAGAAATTGTCTAGAATGATGATCAGTTAATTGAAATTGTTGCCAAAACACAGTACGCATAAATGCGCGAGGTCAGGATATTACATTGCCTGCGTTCTTCTACAGTAAGACTACAATATCCGAACTACGGATTATCAGAATGCGCAGAAGAAAACAATAGAGTTACAGTGCAAATTAACGATGTCGCTATGCACATTGTTCTTAATCTTGGCTACCACTTATCTTTCTACTGACTCAGAAGAATGAAGTGGCGCCAAACGGTGCTAAGGGAAACTAATTAACTTGATGTCGTGCGGTGAATATACGGAATTGTATTATAAAATAGCAAGCGCGCGAGGTGCAACAAACAGGTGATGTTGAAGTGACGCAATGGAAACCTGCATTTTTTGAATTGTTACAGTATGACTGATGGGCGCTAAGCAGGAAGGATTCAGAAAAACTGCCCGGAAGGAGTTGGTTCAAAATCGCAAAAGCAAATTCCCGTGGCGGTATAGTGACAACAGTCAGCAGCTGTAGAATTTTTTTCTTTCGTACAAAAATACAAGCATTTTTGATGGCAGGCCGTAGCTTCCTTCGTGCATTTGTCTAAATTTCTATCGGGTGTGGAAGATGCGTAGTACGATCTGTAAATGTGGGGCTCGCATAAGTTTCAATAAATTCGGACTTCGTAATAGGTGTGCATGGATTTCGCCATGAATAAAAAGACGTTATAAACTAATTAGCACTGTTCTTAACACTGCCTACATTGTAACAGATGAAGGATTTTCACCCTATCTTAGCAGGGCTTTCTCTCGTTTTCCGTAAGTGTATCTGTAATATATCTAAACAAGCAATTCACCCACGAATACATGAACAAGTTTCTAGGGAAAGCACAGGAAAAAATATACGCCGCCTTAGTGACACTCTAGCCCCATCGTCAGCGAAGAAGTGCGTCCCTCGAAAAGGGGCAGATGAAAATAGACGGGCGAAGTTAATTGCATTAGTAATTTTTGAACCTGCTTTCCCTTAATCAGTCACATAAGTGTAGCAAACTTTTGTTTGACCAAATCCTTCACCTGGATATCATAGTGTTTTGCATTTGCGAAATATTTAATTTCATGTGGACTGCATGATCTGTTTTTTATGGTTGGCAGTATCGTTGTTAGTCGTCATTCTTGATGAACTAGAGCTAACCTAATTTTTTTAGGGAAGGTTGGAAGAGCTCGTAGAGGACCATCTAGAGAGACATTCCTTTTACTCCTTGAATATGAATAGCTTTAATTTTTCTTAGCAAAATGCTTTCGACCAAAGTTGCTCTGGACCGTGACGTTGGCGTACTAGTGGAGAACGCTGTATACAACATCTTTCTGCAGGTTTGAAAATATAGCAGTATGTAATGGTTCAAAGTCCTTTCGTGGTGCCAAAATTTAATTACGGTTAAGCCCGTCATACGTAAAAAAAAATAATGTCCGGAGCTTTCTGGTCTAAACTCGCCCCGTCACACGGAGAAATAAACGAGAAAAAATCCTTGAAGATCTATCAAACACAAACTTGTTCAATTAATATATTTATTACTAATTTGTCTATTTCCTTCCCACCCGCTTTTGCATGCGACTTAATGCTTTGATTTCAAACTTGTGAGTACTCCGCTTCTTTTAAAAAAAAACTTCTCTTGACCAGATTGCGACCGCTGAGATATTTTTGCCATTCCACACAATGTGGGTGGCATGACGCGGCTAGTTCAAAAAGCCACACATCTGTCCATAAACGAATAAAATCATTACACAGGTTGTTCATTCCTATCTCATTATGAAATGCCGCACATGCGCACAAAGTAGTTATGTTTTCGGCGTATTACTAATTCATTTTGCTTTTGTTTAATATCCGTGCTGCAATTCTATTGTCTGAGCATGCATGCCGGAAGCAGAGTAGGTTACCAGTGCTACTTATTAATATAAAATTCTTAACTGAATCTTTCTTTCTATTCGCTTGTTTCAATAGCGCAGTTAATTAACTCTTGTTTTAGGTTGCCCTAAGGGCAGTCACGTTTTTGGTAAACGCGGTACTACTGCATCTTACGTCGTTGGCATTTCTAGGTGTCGCGAATGTTCGGTATTTTCATCTCTTACGCATTGAGTGCGAAGTTGTTGTTGTTGTTGTTGCTATTTTCAGTTTGGCATTGCTTTATTCTACTATTTGTTTTTTCGCCAGAGAAGCTTTCCGTAGATCATTACTTCGGCCTCAGAAGCAGTTTTTCGAGCCAGCCATCTGTAACGTCGTCTGGCTTTGGTGGGCTCTGTCAATGAGAGCATTTCTTAATATCGTTGTGCTTTAGTCCGTTTATTTCTGTCGTGGTTGGCGTACTGTTCGGTCTTGTCTGGATATATGTGTTGGTCCCTCCGGACGACAGTGCCGAAACAAAGTACTACAGGACGTCGGTGTGGCTCTACGTGCTAGCCGTGGTCATTGAATCTGTTGCGGAACCCCTATGGCTTCTGTTCCAAAATTTGAGAATTTTGAAACCTAGAGTAGTCATTGAAGGGTTGCAAAATATCTTCAGAAATGTCTTTGTTCTTTTCTTGGTTTATAAATTCCCGGAGTGGTCGTTGCTGACGTTTTCGATAAGCATGGTAATTCATTCTTTTTTTACCGCTTTATTTGATTTCCCGGCCGCGTAGGTAGCATCTTCGCTTTTGTACACCCTCCTGTACTATGCCTGCGCTTCCCTACATCACCGATCTCTTATTTTCTCTGATGCAGAACTGGGAAAAAGCGGATCTGTTTTGTCTTCTATTTGGCCGAAGCCATCTTACGGTAATTACTGTTTACAAGTTTACTACTCCTACTTTATTTGCTATCAACTGCATGTTGCAGAAATTTTGGCTGACCATTAAATTCAGTTATTTTTTATAGTATGGATTTTATTTACGGCGCGGTCATGCGATTGAGCCGCCCAAGCGAGTCTCGCGCCATGAGTAAAATCCATACTGCAAAACTTTATCACCCTTTTGCGAAGTGCTATGTATGCAAAGCAATTACTATTTTTCACATAATCTATTAACTGTATGAACGCACGCATTAGGTGCTCTCTGTTTACTGCACTAGAACATCAATTTATTGCTCACGTTATTCAGGTTTTGATAAGGAAAGTTTATCGTTGTTCTTCAGTTTTCTGAAGCACGGAGTCGCCAAACAATTTCTTACGGAAGGTGAGGCAATGCAAGCGCTTTCGGTACTCTTACAGTCAACCTACCACTTAGGAGAACGCTATATGATGACCTTTTTCAACCTGCTAAGTTTCACTGACCAGGGTAAGTTTTCCATCTTTTCTCTAGTTTTTTGTGTCGCTTTTACTTATGTTCTTGTCTGGGAATCTTTTCATTCCTTTAGTGGAAAAAATGGTAATAGTTTCAAGTTGTGACTTTGAAGTTTAATAATTCAGCAGGACTTCTGGATCGTTGTTTATCGTCAGTTGGAAGAACGAATTAGCGGGAAAAGCTTATTGCTTGATACAGATGAACATGATGACCATAATTTTTCATTAAGGCTAGCGGAATTGGGGTCTTGACATTTTTGTGTTTTATTATTAATATAAACTAAGCAGGCTTATGAAAACAGGATGCCTGGTAACGAGCTGTTGTTTCATGGTTTTAAGGTCTTCTACGGGAAAAACCGTAGAAGACCTTACAACCATGAAGCAGGTTTATTGTAGTTTCCATAATGAAAGCTGCGCGTCTGTTACAGGACATTCATATTCAAGAAGCATTATTTACGATACACACAACCAACTGTTCATGATGGGTGCAGGGTTTTTTACGTTGTAGGTTTGTTTACCGAAAACCCCGTTGAAAAGCGAAGGGTTAAATATAATGTGCACCAGAGCTTTCAGGTGGCTCCTGGAATCTTCTTTAATGGAGAGATCAGTATAGTGTTACACCATACCGTTGTAAATTGTTGGACTTCCTGCTTTTTCAACAGGTTTCCTGGTAGACGAATCTATTAATATTAAATAATATATCGCATTAAAAAGTATGACGTATTCGCTGCTTTTTCCAGTGGTAAACCGTTTTTTTTTTGAAGAAATGGTTACCTCTGAATGAAGTATTAATGCTAATAGCGAATCGCTTGTGATAAAGCTCGACTTTTTTCCTCCAATTGCAAATGTTAGTTATTCTTTTCGTTTAGGCGTATTGAATGTGATCTACAATTTGGGGTCACTTTTCCCTCGCATTCTTCTTGCTCCATTGGAAGAAAGTGCTTACGCCTACTTTAGCCAGCATGTTGAACGAGGCAAGACGATTCGTTTTCAGAATGAGGTTACCAGCTATTGAAAAGGACATTTTCGTTAGAATGACATTTTTTGCTTTATAGAAAACTTCCTTGAGTGTTCACCAAACGCTTTGCAACCTTTTGAAATTGGTATCCCTTATTGGCCTAGCAGTTGTCATCTTTGGCCAGTCGTACTCGTACACATTTTTGAAGATGTACGCTGGCGAAAGACTTTGCAATAGCGCGGGCCCTTTGTTGCTCAAATACTTTTCTACGTACATTTGGTTACTAGCTATCAATGGCATCACGGAGTGCTTCATGTTTGCTTCAATGCAAAATAGACAGCTTGACAGGTCAGTATTGTTGCTTGTTTGCTCATACTTACAGCCATGCTTTAGGCACAGATATTCCATGCTGCACTTTTGCATCGTCTACCTTCTGTCTTCGTTTATACTTTGCCGTATTTTCGGCAGCGTCGGGTTCATTTTGGCAAATTGTATTAACATTGCATTCCGCATAATTTACAGGTATGTTTTACTTGAATTAATTTTTACTCTTTTTTAACGCGTTCTCTTTTGTACAGCTTCCGCTTCATTCACTATTTCTACCAAGGCGGTGGCGACCGATTTCGCTTTCCCGCGCTTAGCATACTGCCAAACAGCAGCGTGCAAGGGATTCTGTTGGTCAGTTTGCTAACCACTAGTTTGTCAAATGCAAGTTGTTTACCATTCCTTAGCAGAATTACACGACAACGTTATTTGCAGATTATTTTCTGTTGCGAAGGCTTCTTTAACACATTCACGCACGTTACCATCGGCGTACTTCTCCTGTTTGCTACAGCGATGACGACTCTAATCCAAGAACCGGAGTTGGCACAGTTTATGAGAACATTTTTTCTTAATGCTGATTTGCGAAAGTCAGCCTGATTGAAGCACTACTGTTTAGAGCTTATATGCATTTTTAACGATGCAAACTCAGAAAATGGCCTAACGGTGGCCTTGTTCCTTATATATTTTGACCCTTTACTTGCTGAATTTTGTTGTATGAAAAGCCGTACAAGGAGACGGTCATGACGACCATTCTCGCTTCACCTGAGTATAATGACCTGAATTCAACGCGGTAATAAAATTTCGATTATGCAGTCGGTCCTCCCAAGGGATAGTTTATATAACAAAGGATTTTTAGGGTATTGCATATTTTCTCCCAGCTGCTTCCAGTTTCTTGACAGCCTTGCACCACTTGATTGACGTGATTAATGAGGCCACGGTTACCTTAGCGGGTAATTAGTTCGCCTAGTACTCTATACAGATCAAGATGAAGCCAATAATGTACATCACCTGTTGAGTTTATTGCGCTGTCACCAGCTAAGCGGTATCAGGTGTGAAGAAACCGAAACTGGAGAGGAGAAAATAGAGAAGGGCTGATTCACATAGTCGAGTTTATTTACTCATCGTTTCGTTTAATAAACCGTGCGGCAGCTGTTCGACTTCTTAAAACTTCAAAGTTTTCAGCTTGCAGTAACGGAGGCGAGATTCGCTTTCTCAACTTTCGTAAGACAATTCTATTGCTGTCTCAAGTTAGCCTTTAATTGTTTGAATCTTGAGACAAGCACTGGACCTTCATATTTGTCGTAAGACCGATGCCTCATTTAATAGTGCCTTTTCAAATTGTACTTGTAGGGTACATGTTTCACAATTGAACCTGAGCACACAATTACCGTATATCGCTATTTAACTGGAAGTCACATACGAATTATTCATTACTCAGTTTGAGCTGAATCAGTAAAGCGGTTCTTGTTCTTGTGTCCTATAGTACTCTTTTGCCACAAATTAAACGGTGCACCTTTCCATTCATAGTCGTGCAAAAATATTGTAATTATCATTTTTCCTTAGACCTTCACCCTTCTTCGTTCAGTTTTCTTCTTCTCTTGGCTGGAGGAGCAGTAGACATTTTAGAGATAATTTTTCTTATTTCAAGAGACTTGCAGCAATAAACAAGTGCATTCCATTCAGCTTGGAATAATCAAAAAATATATCCTAATAACGCAGAATAAACGTTGCGAAACGCTATTTTAGGAAGGATCAGCAGAACCACGTACAGCGTAACCTCAGCCGAACTATCGTACAACAGTATCATTTTCTAGGCGCAGAAAATGGACAAGGCGACCTTGTGGCTCACCCAAAACCATTCCACAACGAATGCCCTGGTGAATGAGACTCGAAACGATTCCCTGATTCAGTGAGGGGACAAAATGCAACGCGCGGAAAATGATGTTCAAGCAATCACGATTACTGTAGAAATATGAACGATAGCCAGGTTTGTATGCGATCAGTTTCGAGCGTAAACGAAAGGCAGTGTCAGGGGCTTTTGGCGTTCTTGCTATTCTACCTATAAAGGTGCTCATGTACTCTCCGATAACTCTTGTTTGTTCGCTAAAGTGTGTAATTGGTTCTCAATGTACGATACTCGGTTGAGATACTGTATTCAACATTCATACTTGTCACCACAGTATTAATATATGCTTGATTTCCTAGCCTTAAAAGAATGGCAGAGCTTACAATTAGAGGGCTAGAAAAAAGAGTACAAATTATTTCGAGAGGTAGAGTGCCTACAACTTGAGCATCATTTATTCGCCTGCATGCTTGTCGCTCTCCTCTGCGATTTTTGAAGTCGAGTTTTTTCGCCGTGTCCAACTGGCAGACATGAAGCGTAAATAATAAGCGGAAAATGATTAGTGCAAATGAATTTCGCAAATGCTGTTATCTTCCGCAGCGGTTCATTACAAGGTGCGCATTTACCGACAACGAGTTTTTCCTAATTGCTCAAGGTCGCTGGTTGGTCATGCTTAGTGGCCAAAGCTTGGAAGTGTTGACTTCTTTTCAAGTTTTTCCATGCGACAACATTCATGGCGTGAGCATTAGCGGGAGATTGTTTTGCTGTTTTGGCAACAGATCGTTTCGCGCCGGGATAATTGTTTCTCGCCAAAACCGTTTCACGCTGCGTTTATTTCCTAAGACACACCGCACGTCAGACTGGATCTTACAGACAAGAATACTTCCAAGAGGAAGCGTCCTTCTTCTGACTATGCATAATTTTCTGGTCGAATTCGACTTGCGTACTTCAGCTTGCATAGAACGACGGTGCGAAATGCGCTCCGTATCTTATAGTGGCAGGATATATGGTGATTCAGAGAAGAATTTGTGCGTAATTTCAGGAACTGCCAAAGGATGCGTGCTTATATGGCTTCCCTACGAGGGGGACGTAAAAGTTGCGCACGTTCTCCATGCTCATCGTGGTGCAGTTTTCGACGTTGCTTTTTGCGCCAAAAGGCGACTATTGTGTTCCACTTCGGATGATCGCAGTTGTTCTATGTGGAGAATACACTTTCAAAATATGCCTAATGAAAACAAGCTCCCTACGGTAGCCGACTGGAGGCAGGCAAACCTTGTTAATCTGTTTGTAGTATACGGGCATTCTGCTCGAGTTTGGCGTGCCGAATTTTCAATTCTGGGTGTAGTCTCAACAGGAGAAGATGGTCTGGTGATATTGTGGAGCGATCAGGGTGATATTACTTGGGCAAAACACGTGTCCAGAACTTCTTTAAGAGCTCTGTACGTGAACGATGAAGCTTCGTATGTTCTAGTAGGTGCTGACTCGGGTTCAATTATCCGACTACCTCTGTGGCCTACGATAACTACATATAAATTCAATTTAAAGCATTCCAAGGACCATTCGCATGAAAGTATAGTAGGAGTGCATTTGCTAAGTTCAAAGCCGCTTAGCTTTTTATGCGCTTCGAATTTTGGTAACGTTTTCATTCATGACGCTAGCGGTGATCGACTGATCGTCTCAGACCAAAATTTGAAGCTGTTCGTTTCCTGCAAAAGTGTAAACGACGGGCTTGTTGCATTTGGCGGTTTAAATGGCGCTTTTTACCTGCTCTATAACGGAATGCTTAACGACTGCAGTTACGCGACAGCAGCAGCAAAGAAAATTTTTAGCCTGCACTTGGTTGATTCTAAGAATAAGTTTTTGCTATGCGCGGAGAACGGCCGCATGCTGCTTCTAGACTGTTCCTCCAAAAAGTCAGCTATACTGTACTGCCAAGAACTGTTGTTGCCTGATGGCCGGCAGAGGTGGTCTAGCGCTGCCATATTAGTTCCCTTAAACGACAATAAGGAAAAACTTATTGTCGGTGATCGCAATGGATCAGTTCACTTCTATGCCTTAGAAAACGGACTGAATCTTCCCGAGCAAACGTACTCTCATTTACATGGCAGACACGGCGTTAAAGATTTTTGTGTAGTCAATGGCCTGCTTTGTAGCGTTGGCCGTAACTCCATGCTGTGCTTATGGAAGGAGGAGCCCAGTACAGGCTCTTTCAAACTGCTGAGCAAAGAGAAGTTACGGAAAGGCTTAGACTGGCCTGATCGTTTTGTGATCTCTAAACAAGGGTTGCAATTAGCCGGATTTCATGGCGATAAGTTTTTGACGTACGACTTTCAGCTCCAAGATGCCGTCTTTGAAATCTGTTGCGGTGGAGGGCATCGCAGTTACGATGTAAAATTGTCTGAGCAAAACGGGGCTGGAATTTTCGTTTGGCTTTCTCACGGGCACTTGACGTTTACATATTGGCGAGATGGTGTTCGCATACTTGCGCAAGGGGCCCACTGCCGGCGCATAAATGACGTCTGCTTCTTAAAAAGTTCTTTTGACAAGAATATGCTAATTGCTACATGCAGCGACGACAACGCCATCATGTTATGGAGAATAGATAACCAGCTGACCTTACTGCAGCGTCTTTTGGGCCATGTGTCAGCTGTACTCTGTCTTCACGGAGAGCGTGACTTTATCTTCTCCGGTGGAGGTAGAGCGGAGCTATTGGTATGGCACTGTCGTGCTGGCAGATTTTGTTTGGTCAATCGAATCAAGGATTCAAGCGATTACCGTTACACTTCATTAGATTGTCAAAGTTTATCTTCAGCGGAAGCTCATTGGCTGATTGTAGCTGCCAGATCAGATGCAGTGATAATCGCTTATCAAATGATGATTGACCGCGATGGTTTAACAAAGTTAAACTTAGCCTTTCAATGGCCTTCCGTATCCTATGTTTTTGATGCAAAACTCATACGTTTAGGGAAAGTAGCAGCGGTTTACGCCGTTGTTTGTTCGGATGGAAATTTGTACGCAAAGAACATCGCTGTTGAAGCGATGGAAACCGTTTTTAAATGTTGGGACTTTAAATACGAAATACACTCTCACGCTCTTACCGCTTTATGCCCAGTCTCCTATGATGTTTGTGGTTCTCTTGAAGGGTTAACTTTTGCAATTGGCACTGAATCCGGAGAAGTCTATCTTAAGAAGCTGAACAATGATAGTTTGCAAGTTAAAAGACTGGAACCATCTTTTGCCTCTTCAGTGACGTCTATAAAGTGTACATCTGATGGACTTTTGGTGGCCATTTCCGCTGAAGATCGTTTGCACATCTGGCAATGTCGCCCCGATCCACCCTGTTGCTATGGCGAACTGCTTATAGCGACTTTGTTGGATATCAGTGATCCACTCAGTTTGTGCGTCGCAGTAGTCGACTCCAAGTTAGACGTAATCGTGTGCGGGCAAGGAGTGCAATATATTCGTTTGGAGTTGAACAACTTACTATGCAGCCGGTGCTTCAAGACAATGTGTTTTCCGAGATGAGTAAAGTGGTTAGCAAATCAGGGAAAGCATCCTTACATTTACAGGTAATTTTTATTGAATGTGGTGCGTTGTACGATAAAACATACATGGATAAAACGGTTTAATCCCAGGTTGCAATAGAAATTATTGGAGCTTTCGAAACACCCCTGGTTCCTTCGTCAGCGAAAGATGTGTCTTACCTGTGCTTTGACATATTTCGCTGACGACGGAACCGGGGGTGTTTCGAAAAGTTTCAATAGTAGGGAAGAAATCAGAATAATGATACTTTCAAAACTTTCGGGACCAACCTTGTCCCGTTTTTAGCGAGGATAAGTTACTTAAAGGCGGTGGAGATCTATCAGACGGTATGGAACAACATCTAGTTTTATTGATAAAGGCTGTCCATATGGAGCTGACTTCCACCACCTTGGCACGATTAATGGATATGTAATTGCGTACAAAGAGGGAATCTTTCATTTGTCGAAGGTAGAATTGTCTCTCGCGGCAAATAATTTTTGGTTCTAAGCCATACGAGCACTGGGAGGCGTGCTCAACGGCTGCGGAAGTGTTCCTTGCTTTTTCCATGGCTTGTAATGGTGCTACCGTTCATCTCGTTGTGCTGTTCCTCTGTGGTCGCGTAATCGTCCTCTACTGTGGAGGTCAGCTCAATATGGGTTGCCCTTATCAGTAAAACAGGCTGTTATTCCATACCGTCTGAACCTGCCCTTCCCCCGCCTCTAAGTAACCTAACATCAGAGTAAACCTTGCATAACCATCATTGCTGAAGACGGAGCAACGTTAATCCCGAAAACTTTGAAAGTATCGGTGTTCTGAACTTTTTCCCTAATAACTGTTTATCCATCCATTGGTAGGGAGCTTGTTTTGGTTTAATTCCAGAATCGAAGAGCGGGGTAGAATAAACTGTACGAAAATTTGACTATGAAGACCTTTAACCCCGTTGAGAAGCATCCGGCTTTCAAGACCATTCGTAATTGTTATCCTTTCTTAACGTTGGCATAACAACCTGTTTTCACAGTGAAAAGGAGAACAGAATACTCTTGATGAAGTGAAACTCGGCCGTTTTGCACTGGGATTACTGTTTGTGAACATTATTCTTAAGCCTTTGGTTCACTACTTGCAAGTAATTTCTTTTAATGGTATACTCTGCAGGCTAGTAACTGCATTGTATCCACGTTCAGAACCTTGCGAAGGAAAAGCAGCAAGCTTTTTCGCTGCAACTCGTAACTAAGGATGAGATCATGCTGATTCTTGCTGTAGCGAAAACCGTCGGCTTTAACTCTTTTTTGTTTTGCACTACAATTTTACCGTCAGTGGTTTCCGAATTTTCTTGAAAGGAGCAGGGAGTAGAAATTGACGGAACTCCCTATACCTTAATTTTCAACTGGAAACAATTCGCTTTGAATCAAAGTCAGATACAAAAGCCTTCATGTTGATTAAGTTAAGGTTATCGCCTTACAGCCGCAAATTTGTCATTTAAAATAGAGTATAATTCTGTTTATGCATTCGATATTCTTTTTGAATTTCTTCAAGTTGTCTTGCAAAGTGATGCCGTCATCTAAGAATTTCAAAACTGTACCAAACTATCAGTAAAAGCATGCCAAATAAATTCCCTATGACAAGTAGTGAACCTCATTATGAAGAAATAGACGTTTACAATATTCATCGTTCCCTTCAAGCAACTGACCGAGCAATTTTTCATTCTTTGAACTCAGTGACTTACTCTTGATTTTTTTTACCACACTGCAGTGAATAACTCAAAGGATAGCCGTCTTTTGTGATCAAATCCTGCTGATGATCCACGCGTACGTTTACAGCTAAACGCATCCCATTCATGCTCTATTTCCACAGCGTTTATAGGTGCACAGACTTCTACCAGCCTACGTCCGTTAGTCAATAAGCATTTTAAACCACTGCAGTTGGTCAGGCCCCTATCCATTAGGTCGTAATGTGGGTCTCGTCTGCATTTCTAAGTTTATCTGGTCTACACTGAATACGCGCCGAAATAACACGTCACCGACGGCTTCATAGCAAACAGGCGGCGACACACTGACAATAACGAAGCAGCCGCAACGAAAATTCAGTATTTTGAGCTAAACTTCTCTGAACAGTGTTTTCTGTAAGTGGTATTGATCAGGCTGTTATTCTTAAAATTATCGCCAGTAAAATTATTCTTAAAATTATGCAAGGTTTCACTTTGCAAGATATAGTTTCAGGAATTGACAGAGTTTCAAAATTTAGCTGGGCACGTTGAAATTTCAACCGATCGTTTGGATATGGGCTACGATGAAAGGTAGTTAAGCGCGTTTGTCACTTAGGTGACGTTCCGCTGGTAACTTAATTCTGTCAGGTGAAGAAAGGAAGAGGTAATCTTTCAGCTGAGGAAACGTCAGTCAGCTGTGGGCTTTCTTATCTAGGGAATTCGAGCTTAACAAGAAATTCTCTATTCCTCGAAGACATTTTGACCGGAACATAGTGGCTAGCGTCATGTTGAAGAACGTTGCTCAAGTACTTATAGATATCAACATTCCTTTATTGCTACTCTGTTGAAGTTGCTCTTCTCTTAAAGATAGCAGTTAATGAAGTCTGCTGTTTGTTTCGCTGAGGTGAAAGAGGCGTAGGTTCTTATAAGGCAATCTCCGCAAAAGAGGTAACCAAGTGAACGAGATGATGAATACGCTACTGGTAACGGGAGCAGTTCTAGTCGTTCAGCAAGGAGCGAAATAAGCTTCAACCTACGCTTAGCGAAACCTATTCGCTAAACTTGTTCAGTAGTGAACAAGCGGAATCTCTACTGAGCTCAACGCGGTGACATGGTATAGGGCTTATTTGCAAGTTTTAAAAGTTTTGCCTGACAATTCTTTTCGCGTAACTGATTAGTTCGATTTTACCAGTGGCCATACATTTTTGGATATTTAAAACCAGATAGCTGCTGTCTGTGACTTTAAATTAAGGTTGGAGAATGGCAGAGTTGAATGTGGCTGATTTCCCTGTCGTCTGCGTGAACAATGACTCCTTCCTCTTGATGGCATAATATTTTATGCATAACCTGAGCTCCGTTTTTATTTCGACGCCGCTGCTCTCCAGCAGCTGCTTGTCGCGAATGCTGTTCCAACGTGCAAATACCAACATGCTTTCTTTGTTGGCTGAGCACTTACGTACTACAGCCAGGCACTCACTCGCCAGTTCTTCAACGTTAAGTAAGCTCTTTCACTCATTCTTTAACCACCTTGTCAAAACAGCTGCCGGCACGATCACTTACTGGCTGCGCGATCAAATGTTTTGCAAACGTGCCGCATCGATTATTACCAAAACTATATGCCTTTTTATTCCTTCTGTTCTGATGGCTTCCATTTCCATCGCTAATGCCAGCCATGTAACCACCGCTATTGTTTTGAAAATGGAACTATAATGTATGATTTGTCTCTCACGAACGGTCTGCCGATCCAATGGACGCAGAAAATCAATTTGCGCACCGATGAACAGGGCCTGTCGTTGACTTGATGGACATTTTATTTTCCTAAATCGTCTGGTGGCGCCTATTGGTGTCCGAGGAAGCCAAGAGAAGAAGAAGAAGAAGGCCTCCAATAAGTATGCTCGAATGATCAGCTTTGCGAAGCGGTCAAACCAGACAGCCAGATGGCAGCTTAACATTCTCTCCTTGCTTTTGCTACTCACGTGCTTTCGTTACCTACGCTAGTGCTACAACTATTCGCTTTTTCAGCTATAGTCTATGCTGGTCAATGGAATAAGTGTAAGTTTCAATCAGCTAACACTTATGATCCTATGCTTCTGCCCTCGCTCGTTTTCTGACTGGACAGCCAAGACTTACCCTGATCTAAGAAGCGAAGCGTTCGAGTGTGGTGATCATCTACCGAGACATTCCTTTTTATGCGACCCGGATCACCTACTGACCAGAGAAGATGGTGCGTTCATGTTGGCTTTTTTTCAGTTTCAGAAAAGAATACTTTCTAGCGGAGAGTGTCAATCGGCGATTGTACGAGTTAGCTGTAAGTACCCCTTGTCAATGTCAGCGTCGTAGCCAATGTATTGCCGTCGGTCCCGACGGTAACCAATTCTACGTTGGTTTTGTCACCACGGTTGCGTTGGTGCGCAAATTGAAAACTAGCTCAATGGATCCCGCGGACAAGTTAGTTAATATGGCTACTGCTTGTTGATAGTACTTTAGTATGTTTAGCCAGGCGTTAACGGTGGCTGAGAAATTCGCCCGAGCAGTTCGAAACCGTTGGGCTCTTGGAGACTGCGACAATTCAGCTCTCATTCTCATTTGGGAGAGTCAGTCAATCGTGAGTGCAATATGCAATCCTAAACATATGACTAGTTTATTTACCTTTTGATGCTAACAGTTGCATATTGCTACTGATCGAGTGACCAAACTGTATGTAACTGAGAAGGAGATTCATCAGATTCAAGCCCATTTGGCAGACTTGATATATCGCAAGGCATACCTGAGGGCGCTCGAATTGATTCTCGACATTCTCAGAAACGAGTACAGCGGCATGCCTGAAGAACACGTTGATACAGGCACATTGTCCTTGATTGTGTCAATAGCCGTAGCTGGCATTCTCGGGCTTATCATCACCGGTAAGCACATGACGAAGCAAGAAACGCGGCACGTAATAATCACTTTGTCCAGGGTGCGTATGCGCGTTTCGATGCTGCGGAAATCTTCGTCCTGACCCGGTGACAACTTTAACAACTGCTGCCAGGGCTACGTCGACATCTTCCATTAAAACAAACTCTCAGAGAAGGGAATCGATTTTCAGGCAATCGTTGAGCAGATCGCCACATTCTTCCGGCAACAGAGATCAAAGGTACTCACCCGTACCTTCTTTAATCACTTCCAGCGGCTACGATGGCAAAACCTATGGGCAAATTGACTATAGCGTTGTCTGACGGAAACCAGTTAGCTCTGGTGTGATCGGCCAGCCATTGGGAAAAAATCGTGACAAACACGATAACGATACGATCTCAACGCTGCTGCAGCTTGTACAAGTCAAGCCTCAGCCATTTCTCAGAGGATGTCGCTTCCTATTTTCTGGCGCGATTTGTAGATGCTATACAGATCTGAAGATTCAACCTATGTTGAATTCGCAGAAACAAGCGTTATTTGAAAGCAGATAGTTTCGCAGCCTTGAAGAATATGTCATACATTGTCATGAATATCCACTGAATTTTCGGTCAACTAATGAATGAGTTCTAGCTCCATCCAAACAATCGCTCTCACAATTTGTAAGATTCGTTGTTAGAGGCAGTCATCTGGTGTCCTAATATATTCCTTATGCAGAACGCGCAACTTACTTTCACGTATAAACTGTTTTAGCGACATGAGTCAATGACTCCGAGATATTTTTCACTTACTTGCTGTCGTCTATTTTTGGAGCAAGAATTTCTCTAACGCTCCTAGCGCCTAGCGGTGTTTGTTTACGACGGAAATTTCAACGCCTACGCATTTAGCCAAGAAAAGGAAAGCCCACCTGTTTCTTTGTCGTGCTCAGAATAGCAACAGAAAGAATTACACTGCTTAAGTTTGCTGCCAAATTTGGAAACGGCGTAACGAATGCATATTTTGCACATTTGGCTCAACGTAGCTCTTATTGAGCTAAACGTGGGAAATCTATGTTTAATATTGATTTGAGAAGAATGTACTGTTCTCCTCATGGAATTCTAATAATTGAGTTTCTGCTGCACTTGGAATGCATTACTGGGTAGAAAACGCAACAGGCACAACTTAAACCTCCTGAAGAACAATCTCGCTCGCTAATAACGCACCGACAGCATAACAGTACAGAAAAGCAGGTTAGGCGGTGCCCTTTATAAGCCAAGTGCAGACAGAAACCCAGGAGTAAACTAATGCGAAAGGAAGGCAACCGAAAAGCATTGTTTCGAGTTGCATAACATGCATGTAGCCAAGCGTGTAAAAACAGCGATCGGCCGTCTCATCAAAGCCCCCTTTTGCGAATTCTATTCCTAATAATGCGCAGATGTGCCATAGGGAAAAGTTTCGTCTTCTAGCTCAGCGCGAATCAAGGATAATACTTACATTTCCGTAGTTGCCATTACGTACAGGAGGTTGTGCTTCACGTCGAGGTTATCCAGAACACTTGAGACTGGCTTACGGACGCCATAATGAAGATTGCTCAGCTTCTCTGCGCACAGACGTAAACAAACAGCAAGTTGCAGCTCGGACCTTTCGGTATGACAGGCCATGAATGCACGACAGTCCAAAACATTGCATCAGCCCTTTCGTCGCTCCTTTAGGAAGCAATGGTTAAAAAAAGAAAAGAAGCTATACTGAACGATTACAAAGCCGGCGGTATTCTCAAACCTGCGTACTACATATTACTGTATTCATGTTTGCCAGAATCTTTTTTAAATTACCATAGCTGTTGTGATGTCTTTCCTGAAGGAGAAGGCTTTTATTAATGGAAAGTGGGTTGACGCTATTACGCAGGCAGTTTTTGCGGTTAAAAACCCTGCTGATAATTCCGTAAGTGGTAGCAGATCTGGTTTATCAGTTCATTTAAACAGATAATTACGTCAGTAGGCTTTTGCTCATGTTCCAAACTGTTCAAAAGACGATTGCGTATCGGCGATAAAGTCAGCTTCAAAAGCGTTCAAAAATTGGGGCTATCATACCACTGCTAAGGTATTGACCAAGGTTTACTTTTCTCGTAAGCTTTGACCGTGTTTAGGAGCGCGGCGCTTTTCTCAAGAAATGGGGATCACTATTATTGGATAACAAAAAACAGCTGGGCGAGTTGCTTACTCGGGAACAAGGAAAAACATTACCAGAAGCAGTTAATGAAATCGTGTACAGTGCGTCTTTTTTTGAATGGTTCGGCCACGAGGCTCGTAGAATTTATGGGCAAATAGTACCCCCGAATCAGCTAGGCCGTCAGTTGTTCCACTTTCGCCAACCTGCAGGAGTTGCAGCCATGATAACACCAGTATTCGTTTGCTAAGTTAAATTGCTCAGGTGTATGTCGTGTTTTTGCAGTGGAATTTTCCTTCTGCAATGATAGCTCGAAAAGTGGCAGCTGCTTTAGCTGCAGGATGTACATGCGTCGTAAAGCCGGCGGAAGATACGCCACTTTCGGCATTAGCACTTGCGGCCGTTGAGTATTTCTAACTGGATACAGTGCTTGCTAAATAGTACATTCTAGATCGCCGAATCGGCGGGACTGCCAGAAGGGGTTTTCAATGTCATTCCTTCGGATCGTAGCCATGCTGATGCCATTGGCAGGACGTTTTGCGAATCTAAGGACATAGCAGTTCTTTCCTTCACAGGCAGCACCGATGTGGGGAAGGTTAGCAGTCAAGCTTTTCGCGGTTATTTTATTAAAGCATCATCTTTACAATTCTCATTAGCATTTTGTTATATTCTTAAAGCTTTTGTTTTGCAGCTTCTGTTATCTAATTGTTCGAACACAGTGAAGCGAGTTTGCCTAGAACTCGGAGGCAACGCACCTTTCATTGTATTCCCTTCTGCTGACTTGAGGGCAGCTGTTAAGGGTGCTATGCTCTCAAAATTTCGGTGCAGCGGGCAGACATGCGTGTGTGCCAACCGATTTTTCGTGCACAAAGATGTCCACGATGAATTCCTCGAGAAGTTACAGTCGGCTGTTGAACGCGAATTGGTTTTAGGCAATGGCTTAGACAAAGGCGTAACACAAGGTCCACTTATTAACGCCAGAGCTGTCGAGAAGGTGAACAATTTCCGTGTGTTTTCCGTTTGGATCCCACAGCTTCTTACTGGGAGGACAACGTAAAATGTGGTGGGGATCACGTTTGATTGATGTACCGTCAATTATCTCGGCGCGAAACATTCTGCTGCAGCCCTAACTCGTGCGATTTTCATCTTAAGCTTAGGTTGCGTATGGCTGCCTGCAGAACAGTGCAATGTAGTGAATTGCGGTCAGTTCTCCGATAATGCAGCAGAGAGAATAAGTGAAAATCTCACTTTTTATGGGACATTTAAGGTGCTGGAAAATTAGGGTTCAGAAGAAGAAAGGCTAAAAGTCTATTTTATGGCAAACAAAAAAGGAGAAAAATTTTGTGCAACGAAATTTGACAAATCAGTTCTGTTTAGGGCTATTTATTTTCATAACGTGAAACGGAAGAACAACGCGTTGTGGTTATCATGTTTTTTTACAATTTGCGGAGCTGTGGAATTAGATTTGTCCCGTCATCAGCGTTGCGTAGTATGACAAGAGCATTTTTGTTGGCCATAACTTGGTGACACGAATTGCTTAAGATTAAACGGGGATGGAGTGTTTGAAAACTTTAAAATTAAACTGTTAATATGCTTAAGGAGTTTATTGTTGAAGCGAGAAAAAAGAAAGAGTAAAGATTTCGCGGTAGAATTTTATTTACGGCAGGACTTGATATTTTTAAAAATGGGTCCTGCCATAACATTCTGCCGCGAAAACTGATGAACCCGTTACGAGATGATATGTATTCAGAGAAAGAGTAACGAGAAAAAAATCTAATGGAAAAATGTCAGAAGGAAATGGACAGAGCAGCATTAAAATTTTCAACACAGGCGTTTGGAAACGGGATATGTTTTTTTGATAAACTGTTACGAACACCGCGTTTTTGAATTGTTCTTATTTATAAATGTTTTGAAGTTTTCAGTACGGAGCCTGTCCCGTCTTCAGCAGTATTAAGAAAGCGACTTAAATAGGTTGAAGAAAAAAGTGAAGTTAACAACTGTCAGAGTAAAGAAGATTTTTTACTGAGGCGGGTTTGTTTCAGGTGTAGAAATTTGAATACAAACCATCCCTTAACGGATTCGCGGGTTTTTACGGTAGATTTTATTTACGGCAGCACCCGCTTTTAAAATAAATACAATCAGTTTCTAAAAAGGGGTGATGCCGTAAACAAAATCCACCAAGGTGTTGAAGTAAAATATAATAATATTAAACAAACTGAAAGGCTGGTTTTGAAGTGTGAGTGAAATTGCGGTAACGTGAACTGCCAAATGGGTTTCTTATGACGCGCGGCATTTACATTGAATTGATAATGCTCGTTCACCACTGCAATGCTGGCCCTACCGGTGCTTGAACGGCGCCTTATATCCTTATATAGAAGGCTCCTTTGATTTTCTAGTCCCAAGGTGGTTCTCTCTCTCTACATAGGACTTGTTTCGTGTTTGTTTCGCTTAATTTCAGAAAGCGACGAGCAAAGACAGGCAGTAAGAAATAGTATGGAGATTGAATATAAATATGTTCATCCTATTCTTCATAGAACCTGTATGCAACCTTATCTTAATCCCAAAAGTTGGCGCGACCTTCACGTCGTACGATTATTGCGTGTAGCAGGGCGAAGTACCGAAACGGTGAGACAATAGAGTGATCACGCCAGAAAAGGAGGGCAAAGTCATCCGATTTACCGTGAATGAATTCAGGTGGTTGTAGCCACGTCAATCAAACGTGGCCCCGCGGGTTAGGTTATTCAAAGACCAGAAGCTGTGGGGTTCAAGTCGAAATAGCTCAACTTCTATTTTTCGTATGTTTATAATTTTTATACTTCACATTAAAGGTTAAGCACCTTGTCGAAGATGCTGTTTCGAAAGGAGCAAAGATTATTTGCGGAGGTAAACCACAGGGTAATTTTTTTCCACCTACCATTCTAACCGACGTTCTGGCCACCATGGAAATTGTGAAACGCGAAATCTTCGGTCCTGTTGTTCCCATAATCAGGTACTTGATATGCCAACGTATACTGTACGCGGAGTCATCATTCAGGTTCGAATCTGAAGACGAGGTCATCGAATATGCAAATGATGTCAACACTGGTCTTGCAGGTAGTATTTTGGAATGTCAGTCAGAAAAAATATGTAATTTTGTGTAGGATATTTTTACTCACGGGACGTGGCTCAGATATTCCGAGTAGCTCGTCTGCTAGATGTTGGTATGATTGGGATTAATGAAGCAATGATATCTACTTGTGAAGCCGCTTTCGGCGGCATGAAAGAATCTGGCTTGGGTCGCGAAGCAGCTCATATTGGGCTGGAGGAATATACAGAGATGAAGACTGTTTGTCTTGGTGGTCTTTGATTGAATGTTCATTGTTAGAATTTGTGACGAAAAGTGTTTCTTGTAGAAACATTGTGGTGACTCCTGAAACTCTGAACCCAGTCTTCTAGTCTGTTTTCCATGTTTGTATCCTGTTAGATAACTCGTCAAAATGAAATGGTTTAAAACTGCCTTGGCTCCTGTTAAACGACTTGAATTTTAGTTTCGATGATAAGAAAGGCCGTTAACTAGAAAGATGAAGATAAGATTACTGTGCTTAAACTAGTTATGCGCAAGGGCATACCAGATATCGCCCCCTGAACTTGGTAGCATAACGTGCGGATAGAACAAGATAGTATACAATAAAAAAATGAGCATCAGTAAAGCCGCCCTCTTAGATTCCTGCTATGTACGTCAACTTTACTCGGCTCACAATGATTTTATAGAGGATTTCTCAAGTTGGGGAAAGCGACAGGTCAAGCAAGACTATTTCCACAGACAGTATGCGAGTGGAATGATAAGTTCAAAATCTTTCCATCCGTCTTCAGCTACGAGAGAACGAACTCCAACTATGGGGCAACGGAGGAAGTTGAATGTATTTATGTAACTGAAGTGACTAGGAAGCAATTAATGCTGGAATGTAGACAAAACAATAGCGCAAACTTTTGTGAAGATAATAATAATATTAATAATGTTATTATTAATAATAATAATAATAAATAGACGTTAACAAAAATTCCCAAGCTAACCTTGTAAGCAACTCAGCCAGCAAAATGCCAAACCTTTTTTAACTGTACCTGCAAGTTCTTAAAGTTTACTGTATGTGCGTTTCGTTGTTTTGCGTAAAGAAAGGGTATGTTTTTTCATTAGCGACCGATTTATTGAATGACAGTATTTCAGATTTAAGTGTTTCCTTCTCAAGTACTAATTGGCCTCTTGTGCCTTGTTAAGGCTTCTGTGACCTTAGATTTGATTTCCACTACTAACGGATGAATTCCGCACTAAAAAGAGGAACAGATGTTTCCGGAAAGTTATGCTGATGTAAATAAACTTTTACACGTAGCACTTCCGTGATCCGATATGGGAAACACTATTAACAATCTTTTGTTGCCTGGCTTTAAAGGAGGAGTGTTTTTTATACTTTCCCCCGGGTTTTATTGTCTTGAATTTTGTTACTGTGGTATTTATTGATTGTTTTCACTCCTTCGTTTAAATACATTACCAGGCGTAGCGCTTTTTCTTAGTTTGTGTACTTTTAGGTCGAGTATTAATCTGCATGGTCAATAATCTGGACTCAGGGGCACCGGCCTCTCCATACGTTCGAAGCAAGAAGGGATTGTGCGGTTACGAGGTGTTGCATCTGGATGGAACCACGATTTATTTGGAAGTTGAAACGAATGCTACTGGCGGTGAGCTTTTCCAGGCGCTTGTTGAGCGCTTGAACTTGCTTGAAAAAGACTACTTCAATCTGAGCTACGTGGACCGTCGTGGCTCGAAAAAGTGGTTAGACCATTCTGAAAAAATTAAAAAACAAATTCCACGCTCTGGAACGTCTTTTGCTTTCGAGGTAAAGTTTTATCCGACAGACCCGAGTCAGCTACATGAAGATTTCACAAGATACCTACTTTGTCTTCAAGTGCATAAGAACATTGTCAGCGGCGTACTACCGTGCTCATTTTACACATATTGCTTGCTTGGTTCTTACTTCATTCAAGCCCAGTTAGGCGATTTTGACTCGCAAGCTCTTCAGTCGTTACCTAATTGCATGACAGAGCTGCAATTTCCCTGTGATCAACCAGAACTTTTGTCAACTGTTAGAACTATGTACGAAGAACGCAAGGGGCAAACCCCAGCGGAAGCAGAGCGAAATTACTTGAACAACGCAAGGAGGTTGGCTCTTTACGGTGTAGAGCTGCACGGCACTGCCAAAGATGTGTCTGGCGCGGAAGTTTCAATAGGCATCTGTGCTGATGGTATTTTGATTTTGAGCGATTTTCTACGTTTGCATCGCTTCGCTTGGCAGAGAATTTACAAAGTATCCTACTTCAGAAATCATTTTAGCATCCAGGTGCGATCGAGTTCAAACAATAACCGAAAAGTCACCGCCAAGTATGCAATGAGAAACACTAGAGAGGCAAAAGTCTTGTGGAAATCTTGCGTGGCGCACCACGTGTTTTTCCGCCTTATGTCTACGGAAACACCCATGAAGCACGGCTTGTTCAAATTTGGTTCCGGTCGCTTCCAGTATCCCGAAAGAACGCAGTACCAAACTCGTCTTGCGTGTGCGCTGAGTAACAGACCTCCGGCCAAGTTTCTTCGATCTTTCAGAGGTATATGTAAAAAGGAGCCGGAGTCTCCCGTTAATGTAGTTGAGAACTCGTCTGCATCCCAACTTGCTTTCCTTGCAAAATCATCTGCCAACCATAATGATAAGGAAAAAGCAATGTCAGAGACCAAAGCGCCTGATACCGGCCAAGTGAACAAACCAATTGGAGTGGCAAAGGAAAATGACTCGGCCAACACAGATGTTAGTTCAGTATCCACGTCATCTTCACAGGCCGAAAGTCATTCGGCTGTCATTCAACCTTTTAGTGTAACAGAGTTGGAAGCTAATTCTCTTCGCTATGACGACTCAAATTTGGTAGAGGATTCCATGTTGAGTGACTTAGGAAAGTCTGCATTGGTTAACACGTCGGGTGTTGGCAACGGTTTTGTTAACGAGCGTAGTTCGGTGGAGCTGCCACTGGCGTCGTTTTCAGCGAAGCACCAGTCATTCACTGTTCCAGTGGAAGCTTCGGATAAGACCATGTTAAGTTTAGTATCATCGCCAAGTCTTTCTTTAAACGACATCGTTCCGGCGGACTCGCAAGATTTCGACAGCGATCTCGCATTGTTGACGGCTATTTATAATGCAACAGGTCTTGATCCTAATTTTCGTACCACAAAGGTAGAAGTTTCCTTGTCGTCCGTTCAGGCTGAGACGGAACTTTGAGATTTCTCCGTCGGATCGGATCTATTATTATTCACTCAAAACTGTCGTGCTGCCTAGAGGTTAATTTAAAGCTTGAGAGCTTTAGGCTTTTGCTGGGACTAGTTTTGTTGAATCCAACCTATCGAACATGTTTGCTTAACTTGTCTCACTGCTGTGAACTTCTCCGCTACTCGCTTGATTGTACGTTTATGATTGCCTTATAATAAACGCACTTCCAGTAATGGCATGTTGCTATCATGGGAAGTGTAAAAAATCAATGATTTTTCTTAACAGTCGGCGCGTCAATTCATTGGTAAGGCGCTTTCTTGGGTACTTTCGTTGAAAATGCAACTTTTTCAATGATAGGATGTTGGTTCCAAGCAGAGCCCGTTTACCGCTGCCCTGCTGTATGCAACAGCGTAATGTGT
Organism: Trichuris trichiura; assembly: GCA_037903355.1. Lineage (NCBI taxonomy): Eukaryota > Metazoa > Nematoda > Enoplea > Trichinellida > Trichuridae > Trichuris > Trichuris trichiura. The sequence continues at coordinate 454,691 of JBAJFE010000042.1, forward strand.
AAAAACTTTTATTCGCAGAGCGGGTCACGTAGCTCTCGAAACCACTTCCGTTCCGTCTTCAACGTGGTAATATCAGTTTGCAGTGGTAATAGAAGTGACTTACTGAGGTCAGCGAGGTGGCAACGCTCTGGTAACGTAGTAAGAGGGTGAACCAGTTTGGCAGGTTGACTTGGGGGTGCCTGCTGCGCTGTAATTGACCGTTGACGTGGAAACAGTAGTAGAAGTGGCAGGCTGGTAGCCATCCTTTGCTAACTGTGAGGCCTCTCTATCTCTGTTGAAAGATGATTTATGTCGTAAAAGATTTCAATTTTTTTTCCTTCGGAGATAGACTCTTGGCAAACCACGGTGAAACAGCTATCGACAACCATACGTTTTAACACTTCCAGGCCATGCAGTCTCGGGGGCTTCAAACTCTCTCGACATATCTTCCATCAAGCTCTGAACAAAGGGACGGGTTTGTGCCTTGACATCTTTCGCTGAGGACAAAACCAGAAGTATTCCGACAGCTTCGTCTTATCGGTATATTCTGACAAATGTGTAAATAGTGGAAACTTTTATTTTTGTTCCAATCAAATCAGTTTTAACAAAAATATCATGTCGAATATTAAGAGGTTATTAGGACCACCCGCCATCACTAGCCAATGGAACTAAACGCATGGCATATATCGTATACTTAAGAAGAGCAATTTTCCGAAACAAATTTCATCGCTTGACCAAGAACACTGCATATCTCTTCAGCTGTTTCAATACCGGTTGACTCGAGGACATGACAAGTAAATGAATCGCGTCCCTCGACTCTCTCCCCCTTCTGTTTGATAAGGAGAGCAAACATGCGTTCATTATTCTGATGTGCTGTCCAATAAACAATATCTTCTAATCGGTACGCTGCCTTAATTGCAGAACAGTCCTTATCCAGTAATCGCAATTCCGGCGGTGTTTTCAATATAATCAGGTCTAAGTCTACGGCACGAATAATATTGTACTGCATTCGAGCATGAGTCACTTTTTTAATTGCTTCTACGGTGATGTTTTCCTTTCTGTCGCTACTGACTGCAATGGAACCCAAAAATTTGGTACTAAATCGTGCAAATATCTCAACGTCGGTGCTGTCTTGCTTTAAACTTTTGTCACTAGCTGAAAAGCTCTCGCTGCCATCAGTGTCCGGCAAACCGAACATGTCAAACTGAATTGGAGCACTTAAAACCTCCACTTCAACACTTTTCGACACATCATGACACCTGGTTCCAGGGACTGGCTCAGACTGATCATTAATGGTAGCACTGGATGCGCCATGTCCCGCGCTTGCTATATTGTTAACAGCTGATATCCACTCTTTACATTCTTTTTCGGAAAGTGTTTGAAAGACAAACTGTCGTTTCGCATCACTGCCAAGCGTGACAATGAAACAATTCCTTCGATCTTCGTTTAAAGCCTCTCTAGCATTTACGGTTTCGTCAAGTTCAAACAAAACCCGACTTGCTATCTGCAAACGCATCACCTAGTTTAAAGTGCACGTTGACTAACCTGCTCTGACGTCATCTTTGCCTTGGCACATCAGATTCCCGTTTTCAGTATGAAAATACATTTGGTCCCATCTGCTTATCAGTGAAGGTTTTCTAAATCCCAATATGCCATGCCCAATTATAGCGCATAAAAGAAATCGTACGATTTCAAGAAGAGGTATCCTTGTTTGTGGCGCGAACGTTCATCAAAAGATGGTTGCACCGAAGAGGAGTCAACCGAGTGGTACACGTCTGACTGAATGCGAGTAATTTCCTCCAACGTTTTTAAGTATTCATGCGACGCTTGGGAATCAGCTTGCTGTTCGACATGGAAGCTGAAAACAGCACTGAAAGGTCAATATATGAAATAATGAAACGAAATCTTTGAAATTTTATACCTCCCTCTTCATGGGAGCTTCAAGCAGTTCTATATGGACACTTAAAAACGTGCACAACACCAGCGAAGCTTTCGGAACTTACCCGACTTTCCTTTTCAATGATGGGGTTCGGACAAATTCTTAAAGCTTCGCCGGGCTTGTAGAAGCTTTTGTGTCCAAATAAAACAGCTTGAAACTATCGTGAAAAGAGGATGTATAAATAAAAGAAACGTAAGACGAAACCTTTGAATCTGCTCTTGGACGCGGGTGAAAAAATCAGCTAATTCTTCGTCATGACTTAGGGCTTGATCTCCCATTCGAAAAAGCGTTCGGTAAGCGTACAGGATACTCAACAGTGGTTCGATTAGGCCAATTCGGCGCTGATATTGAATGGAATTCATAAGGACAAAATAGCGCAAGCCCACCTGCACAATCCAATGTTAATGATATACAGTCAAAACGTTCGTAAAAAGTACATGATGGAATCGTCGTCGGGACGCACCGTACTCTGCATTGCCTTCTTCTACTTTTTTAGCCGGTTCTTTACGAGATAATTTAGCCACTCTCATGAGCGAACAGTTAAGGTCATGGCATGCGGCGTAATAGCTCTCTTTGCAAGTCTGCAGTTCGTCTAGCCGTGAGACGAATTTGCTAATTGGATAGAGTACACAGTTTTGCAACTGCTGTACCATAAGCTCCATCCACGAGCCTAACTGAAGAGTAAATTCAAAATTGAAGAAACAAGTTTTCTTTCCGTTCACCTCTGCCACTGTACCCTGGAATTTATTAATAAGAGCTGGGAACTCATCGTTGTTCCAGGTTAATGGGAAATGAATGTTCGAATAACCGCCAAGAAAAGCGGACAATTGTTCCATCGACGCAGCCACATCAGCCTAGGGTCAACAAAATGTCTGCCTTTATTAGCAAAATTCGCATACTTACCTGAGCTGAAACGAGCAGCTCCAAATGCGCCTGCAACTGGTGTGTGAAATCAATCAAAAGCTTCGTATCCTTTTCGAACACTTTTAACAAGCACTGAGTCTGCAATGCATAGGCAACAAATAACTTCTTCGACATTTAGTTGTTCAAACGCGCGAGCGATTACATTAAACATTTTAAGACGACCCGTAAACTAATTTCTGCGAAAACAGGAAGGAAAAACAGCAAACGGATAAGTAATTCCTGAAACTGAGCGGGAAAACTTTCTCTTAAGCAAACCTTATGAGAAAGCTACGCCCAAGAGCTTAAGTCAGCGTATGGGTATCTCATTTTTAGCTGCGCAACAGGGTGGAAAGTTAACTGAGAAATTCATCTGTCATTTCATGCTAAGTACCTAACTGAAGCTAGTGTGGGAATGAATATTGAATTGTCTGCCTCATACAAATCCCTATAAACGAAGCTATCTTTTACGAAACGCTCTAAAGGTCGCATATTCAAATCTCAGTAAAACCCAAATTAAGTTGTCTACTGCTCCCTCACGAACATCATTTTAACAATAAATAGTGACGTTTTACTGTTTAAAAGCAATCTTTGAAAATAATGTCTTGCAGTACGTAGGATAGTCCGTGCTCAGCAACAGATTGCGAAGCTAACAAAGTTTCAATTTACCAAAGAAAGCTCATCTGCAAAAAATTATTTACTGTCACATTTGTTTTCTTCAAAAGTATTTTTACAATTAATCACAGCAAAGCAGCGCTAAACAGTTCGGTCAACGTGAAGACAGCGAAAATTTCTTTACCTGCGGCGAATTCTCAAGGGCATCATCCAGGCTGAGAGATGGTATGACCATAATGAAAAGTCTGAATACAAAGACGATAAGCCACTAGATATTTATCTACACGAAATCGAGATCAAGAAAATTTTCGCAGCCCGGAATATCCAATCTAATTCTTCATTCCTGACAATGCAGTCGCCTTTTCAACAATCAGCTTACAGTAGACGGAACGTCCTACGCGCTATTATACGTCATCTTTGCAACAATTTCGACACTTTAGGCATAGATGTATTGTCTAGCGTTTGATAGGGATACCAATGGTTGAAATGGAAAACAAAAAATTGTTTTATCCTAGAAATCTAAAAGTGGGTTATTTTAGCCGTCGCTAGTGCATTTGAAACAAACGGCTGTAAAGTTAGATCCCGCATTAGCGATTTCCATTATCCCCGATTTTTCTTCCCTCCGTCTATGCAGTTTAATATTACGTAATTCTCAAGTTGAGTAAGATGCGAAATTTGTATCCGGCGGACATATACGGGTATATCCGTTCCTGGCATTTCTGCTCATGCAAACCGAACTAATCATTGGAAACAGTCGTATTGGCAGAGCCATTATGGGTTTCCGCACCTTTTTGATGACACTGTCTACAATCTTTGTTTAGACAATCGAAGTTGCTGTCATCGTGCGATTCTTCACTGCTAGAGGGCGACAAGCTACTAACGCTATGTACTTCTTTATCGATGATTCACGTAGGTGCTGCTGCATAATATAAACAGTCGGTAAATATCTGCGAAATATTATCAGCGTCTTTCAAGGAAAGCTGCGAGTTAGGATGCCAGGATCAGTATCTGGACTGATCCCCTGGCGGTTACGAGGCAGCGAAGAACCCCCCAATATTGGTTGCCGACAACCTGTGAACTAGGCCTCCTAGCTCGATGTCTGTTCTTGCTGACCCAGTTCCCAGGAAGAGCACCGGTTCGCTGGCCACCCACCCAAGAGGAAAACCGGCTCGATGGCCGGCTACCTCAGAAAATAGGCGTCGATATTGATGCCAACAAAAACAGATTTTTTGCGAACAAATCTAGTATGCATTCATTCATTTTAAAGTCATGCTGTGTATGCGTTCATAGAGCGTTCGGGATTATCCGCCATTACTCCGGAAACGCGGACAAATCGTGTCTATGCTTTGACATACAAGAGCTATAGCGCTACTTCAAAAAAGCTGCCAACTCAATAGATCTAGCCGTGCGTCATTCCTCAGCGAGGATTATACAAACATCATCATTCACAAGTGATTTCAAGACAGCCATTTATTTGTCCTGTGGCACTTTGTTTGCCACAAATAGCCACGTAAACCAGTGATTCGCAAAGCCATGCCTGATAACGCTGGCTTTTTCCAGCCTAGAGATTACCATCGCACCCTGGGATGAACCATATCGGGTGACGGTGCAGAGATTGGCGGGAAATCACCGCCGTAGAGCACAGTCCTTTTTCCCGCCAATTCTTCGTACTGACTGTTGCGCGAGGGACCGTTCGCTAGATCAACGACAGCAACGTTGCTACCCGTTGCTTCTCTACAGCAGATCTGAACATACAAATAAAATGCTACGCGTGCAACTCTACTTGTTCGCTAACTCCCGAGTTTAAAGCGCTCAGTTTAAGCTTTTGATACCTGAGCATGAAGTTTCCACTTTAAACTCATCGCAATAAAAATTTAAACTCTTGATAGCTGAGCATCAAACTCGCACTTTCTTTTCCCCTCTTTGAAGTTTAAACTCTCGAGTTTAAAGTGCTCACTTTAAACTCTTGTTTAAACGTCGCGTTCATTACAGTATCCGAAGAGCTGGAAGCGTGCAAACCACCTATCCTGTGAATATTGGGCTGCATTGACGAGATCCGCCGTCGTAACTCACCGCGATTGACTATTTCGAAGCGATCCCGCTTCTTCTTGACGAGATACGTAACAGGACAAAAACCGCGCTCTACAATTGACGAAGAGGGAATAGCGATCAATAGCCTCTTCATCGCTGCCTACAGAAGAGTGGAATTTTTTAAAGCGGCTAGAAGTACTTATAACCCCTTTCCTTTCTGAGTTTGATCCGCTCAATTCTTTCTGGAGATAGACGTCCACGTTTGACGATACCCGGGCTAAGCACACCCGGTTAGGAATTACCAAAGAGCTGATATCATCAAACCACTTTAAATCTTCGTGCTGCAGTTTTAAATGCTGGCGGTAAATGTTCACATAACCAAGTATTTTGACTTCACTGCTTACCTTGGCATGCGTTGAAAATTAACAGGAATGCGCTGACTATAGCCTTCTAGGAAGGCTATGCCTAGTTTGGAGTTACGCAATTCTCTCCAAAAAATTAAATAAATGAGCAGAGGAATTCGTAAGACCGCGTTAAGCGAGTTCCTTTCCGGAGTTATTTCATTTCAGTATGAAAGGGCAGACAGTTGAATTCTTCATTAGTGTTTCACTGCACAGCTGGCAAAATAGCCTGTCACTCATCGCATTAGCTTTAATTCGGCTCACCGTCTAGATGGCGTACAGTACTGAAGTGAATTGGTGAAGCGGGCGCTTAGGCGTTTCGCAAATAAGTGCAAAACGCAATGCACTTATAAAACATTGGCCACCATTTCTTTTACATACGCAACATACCTGCTTACCACCGACGGTACTCCAGCGGGAACCAACGTCAATATGTTCTTAAAGGAGGTCTGTTTTCCTTTGAAGAACTTGGCTACTTCGAATATAGACTCATCCTTCGTGTCGGTCAGAAGTTCTTTCGCGAACGCTAATTCTTGTATCAAACGTTCTTGTAATATCAAGCGCAAGTCCGCCGGCTTCATATAGCTTCATTCTCCGGCAGCGTTGACTCATCCACTCAGTGTTCTTCTGAATAGCCTCAATATCCTTGACCATCATGTCGATACTGCGCAATGCATAAAGTTCTAGCAGCAAAACAGACAACACATGAAACTATATTATCGTGGAAGCGGAAATCCAGTGCCCTTAAATGGTACAGAAACAAATAACCGTCGTGAACATGCTCACACAGTAGGGCTGTTGCTATAGTCAATTATAAGAATAAATGCCTGTTGGTTTACAACAGAATTTAACTGCAAATAAATGAAGTCATGCTTCGGTCCTTTCAAACTGCATAGAATGATAACAACTGCCGTGAATTTGAAGATGCTCATGCTCTTGCCGTAAGCGAGGTACAGTAAGCAATTGTTAGTGACGTGCTTACTATTTGTCGAAATTTTGTGTTGTTAAGGCAAGCTCTGTTTTCTTGTACATTATGGCCCGTTTCGGAGTAGGCCGCAAATTGAATAAAAATGTTCCAATAATGAGCCAAGAGTTCATTATTCAAAATCATGCAGACATCATGTCTTGTGTTGCTATGGTTTTCCTGGTGAGCATGACGTTCAAAGCTACTGCTCCTATTGGTTCCATGTTCATCATGCTCCAGCATAACGCGACCGATTTCAACGGTAGGTCGCCTTCATTCTTTTTAATTGTAATTCAGTGATGAAAGCGTCTTTATAGAAGACCCTCAGTCGGCGAGATGGTTGTATCGAGCGGGATGGAAGGATATGGCCACCGTTTTTTTCTATACGATTGGAGCGATTATAGTACATGCTGTCATTCAGCAATACATTGTAGACAAGTTGCAGCGTAAAGTCCATTTGTCAAAGACTAAAACCGTTAAATTCAATGAATCTGGGCAAATGTTGTTGTTCAGCTTGGCGTCTGCCATTTACGCAGGCTACATAATCAACAATGTAAGCCCTTACGAGTACAGGTATCCCCCCTGCTTTACGAATGTTCGCTTTTACAAAGGAGCTGAATTTGTATCTATTTTCGCTTTACTAACGAATTGCGTAAGCGTTTCTTAAAGAGTACCAAGCATCTCTTCAACTTACGAGTGTTCACTTTAAGAACAATTTTTCCTGTCCCGTCAGTCTTCATTAACCGGGGATACCTGTAAGTATTTTTTTTCACGTCGCTTTTTTCAGCACGGCTATCTGTCACAAGTTAGCAATATGTGGAACGGGTATCCTGAAGCGCACAGAATTTTATCGTTTGAAACTAAAGTCTTCTTCATACTCCAGGTAACCGTCACGCGGAGTTTTTACTTTAACTACCATATGGTACCACTGATTTAGATAGCGTATTGGCTGCACACCTTCCCAGAATTCTACTTTCAAAAATCGAAGAAGGATGAAGTTCGCACGAAAAGCACTGTTGCTGTGCTTTATTTGTTATTTCTGGCTGGAGCATATGTGCTGAAGTATGGTGAATTGTTCTGAATGAACTTACATAAATTGCACACTTTGTTCAGCTTTACGCGCGTTGGCGTTTTCATTCTATTTCTTCACTATGCCGCAGAGTCAGTCTTTCATTTTTGCCGTTTGTCGTACTTTCTTGAGCGGAAGAGCGTAGCAATTCCAGGGTGAGCAAGTGCTATTCGGCTTGAATGTTGTCTGTTCAACTGTTCTGAAACATAGGTTTCGAATATGGAATGTAATTTTTGTTCTTACTCGATTGGGATGCGCCTCTCTCGCTGTTCTAACCTTTTGGTACGGCCTTCGCTCCTTCGAAACGCCTAGAGTCGACCTGACGACGGGAAACTTCAATACAAAATTCATACGACTCAACTGTCTGCTCACAGTGTGCAGCCTACAAGTTTGGATGATGTGGAACTTTATCAATTTCCATTTGAGACGCGCACGCGAACGAGCCGCTGCTAGTCGGTCTCGGAATCAGCTGAAAATAGCAAAGAAGAAAAGTAAGTTGATGATCAGTGAATTTACGCGTTCTTCTTTTTCTCTTTGTTTAGCCTATACGTTTTTGTGTTCCGTTTTGAAGTTTAGCAGTTGACTGATCTGTTCAAAATTTTTTTTTTAGCAAAGAAGGCCGAGAGAGAAATCAGCAATTTGCCTGAAGTTGATCAGGATTCTGGCCGGCAGCTCAGATCTAGAAAGATAAAGTGAAGAAATACAGCTTTTCAATATTCTCCGTGCTGCCATAGCGCAAGCTGGTTTTTCGCTATCCGCAACTCTCTTATCAGTTGTTATTTGTTGGGATTATTTCAACGCGTCATTGTGCATTTAAGCACTGAGTTATTATGTTTCTTCCACGCTTACCTGGTTTTCCTGGGAATGCTGCCTTCAGTACGGTTCTATGGGATTCGTAGTTATTACAACCAGTAAATTTTATGGCAATGATAAGATAGCCAGAAATAACGGAAGCGTCAGTAATCAAAAGACCATTCCTGTATACTCATGCAAGCAAAGCGCGTTTGCAAACAATGAATAACTCGCAGCTTCAAGTGCTAACTTTGAACGTAGGATTGTAAGCGATGAAAACAGGTAACATATGGTCAATTTTTACGTATGACTGCAGTTGAATAACGAATGGTCTTTGAACACATTTTTAGCTTTGCGCGAACCTTCGGCCGTTATAAATTTTGTTGTTTGTTGGCTGGCTTTCAGTATCACTCTTATCTTGTCTTTGGCATAAAAGAGTAGAAAGCTGAGTTGCACAACGCGAGTGGTAGGTTGTGTGTTGCGATCAATCGTTGGCCTTGCCAACTTGAGTTACAGTTTAAAGTTCTTAACTGTAAATTTTGTTTCCCAATCTCAAGTACGTGCAACGTACGGTGGCGTTTTGTTTTCGGAAATCCTGAAGGACAACATTTTGGGTAACTGTTTATGCTTGAACATTGAGAGAAACGTTCCACCACCACCGCTGACGCTCAAATCGCTTTTTCCACCACTGAATGCGGCTTCCGTCGTCTTCAAATTTTGCTTTTGCTTATAGCGACATATATTCGGTAATTGTTCTTCGAGTCTATCCAGTGCGCTCTGCCCTTGTTATCCGCGGTCGATTCGTCCTATGCTTGCTGCGTTAAGTCGACTCCCATGTTCAAAACGTTGAAATACCTTGCATTTAAGCTACGTATTTCGTCCAGTAATTTTCAAAATATCATTGAGTTATTTAGAATGCATGGATTCCTCTAACAGATTTGAAAACTTTCATTGGGTTCTGCATTCTTATGGAGCTAGCCTATTGAAGAACAAAAACTCTTATTTTCAATTGCAACGCGACACTTTCGTGACTTCATCGCGTCCTCATCGGCCAAACAGAGAGGGTTAAATTCATGTCAGCGAGAAGGAGACGCCAATGATAAGCTGTGACGGTATTTTTGTTATGAGTGGAAAATCAGTGAGCTTTAAAACTGATCATCGAGGTTAAACATGTTTTGCTTCTTCAATTGATGCTGTTGTAAAAGGTGGATAGCTTTTTCGGGAGATCTTCGAGCCACGCAGGTATGACTATCCAATGAGCTCTCTAAAAGGGACATCTGCCTTTGAAAGCACAGGCTTGGGTTTCGCGGGACCGTTATATCCGCGTCTGGAAGCAGCGTAGACTATTCACTTGTTACTTGTGCTAGATATAACTGCGTCATGCTTCGTTCAGGCTCCCTAACGTCTGTTCGCATGACGGAGTTGTCCAATCGTGATGCACTTATGCCAACTTCAAGGAGTTTCCAGCACCGTGACGGGAATGGAAGCATCTTTTCCACAAAGATAATGTCGTAATCATAAAAGGCGAGTCATTGTGCAATACTGTATGGTGGAAATTGCTATTGGAAATGGCACCTTTGACTGATGAATGTTTAGAACGATTGATGAGGTTAGCAAAGGCCTCGGACGAGCTTTGCTGGACGAAGAAGAAATCAGCACAGCGCTCTGTGACATCGAGGCTATGCTCAATGTCAAATCATTGACATTTTTCCTGACTCGATCTGAAGAATCTAACTCTGTTAGTGTCTTCTTACTTCTTCGTTGGAAGGAAATCAGTGGAGACTCGTGCAGTAAACGCAAGCAGTCCTGTGGATGCGTTCGCCAGCGCGCGCAGACTTAGACAGCGACGGAGTAACCACGAACAGCTGTTGCTGCTATTGTGGAGAAAATGAAAAGCCGAAGAAAATGGAACGCCTACGAAAAAGTGCTACGCGCGAACGACATGATGTCGACGGGAGAGGACGACGTAACGCTGAATCGATGGCGTTTGGCTACTGTTGTGACTGAGCTTCAGCCCAGATGAGGTGGTCATGTTCAGACGGTGCGAATGAGGACTGCTGGGAAACTAGTTAATCTACCGACGTGGAAACTTCTCCTTTTCGAAGCACCAGCCACGGCTGAGGATGAATTTCTGTACGTTGAAAACTTCTTCCCTATATTATCATCGTGGCTACAAGGTATCTATGCACCAGTTTTGACTATAACGATAGGATGCAGTGACGAGTGTATTTTGTATGATACAGTCCCGTTAGACATTAGCAAGTTGTAATACTCACGCGTATACGGTTAACAAGATTTCAACGTCATCACATGAAGTTTTCTTCCTGTGAGCCTGGTCATGTGTTGACCCGTCGTATCGCTCAGGAGCGGCAGCGCGTCCAATGAGTCCTCCTAGGTCAAACTCATTCCTTTTACCGATTCAGTTCATGTCAACCATCCCTGTCCATTTAGCTTTGCCCTTCATTAGCTACGATTCCTTAGAGCAGCTGGTAAAACCGGTTTCGTGAAAACGAGAGGCAACTAGAGAGATCGCGTCAGTCTTACTCTTTGAATAAGTAGCGCAGGTGCTCTTTCGATCAGCAACGTAAGTTTTTCGACTACTTTCAAGCTAATCCATTTCTCTTCGCACACGTCGACTGCTAGACGATTTGCTACGCAAGGCCATTATCGGTTTCTTCCTGTTTCCAACGTGTTTGCCTAACGGCGGGAAAACACTGCTGAGTGCCTATTCGATGTACCTCCAACATTTGTCACGCCGAGAATTTTATTTGCTTTTATCTTACAAAGGAGGCCTCCTTGAGCGCTGTACATTTCTGTTCGCATTGCGCCGCGATAGGAGAAGAATGCCAGTAAAATCGAATTTCAATCACTTCATGCTAAAGACTGTTCGTCTTAACGGCCTAATTTACTTTTCTGTCAGCGTAATTCTTGCACTTTTCATAACTCTTTTTCAAGCGGTCCTACGCTGTCCTATAAACTTTGTTGCCATAGTTTTTACCGGGAAAGAGTTGCTTTTGTTTTCAGCTCTTTGGCTATTTTAATTTACTATGAATTTGTCCCTCAATAGTATTGACGTTTTGCAGGTTCGCTGATCTAAGCGGGCTGATGTTCAGTCGTCCTACTTTCTGGCTAGACCTGATCCGGTGATTACGCTGCTTGCTACCTTGCACCCTGTGACGTCTTCCTGTTTGAAACAATGCTGTTGAAACGTTTTACGACAGCATTATTTCCCATACAGTATAGTACTTCCGGTGAGTCTGTGCTTTGTAACCACTAACTTGTTGCGTCAACGTGAGTTGCTAGGATTCAGAAAGATTGAAGTCACAAATCCAATTGTTGAGCTAGATGGAGACGAGATGACGCGTGTTATTTGGGCCCAAATAAAGGAAAAGGTAAATTTTCAAGTGGTTTTCTGGTGTAGCTAAAAAGCTGGTTTAGTTAATCACCCCATATATCAGCCTCAATTGTTTATATTTCGACCTTAGCTTACCTCATCGTGACGAAACGAACGATGAGGTAACCGTTGAGGCGGCGAAATGCATCTTGAAACATAACGTTGGAATCAAATGCGCCACCATTACGCCAGACGCGGCGCGGGTTAAAGAATTCAACCTTAAAAAGATGTGGCTAAGCCCGAATGGAACAATTCGAAATATACTTGGTGGTACGGTATTCAGGGAGCCCATTCTTTGTAAAACGGTGCCACGACTTGTTTCTGGATGGAAAAACCCCATAGTGATAGGCAGACATGCACACGGCGACCAGGTAAGTCACTACTGAACCTCATAGCATTATAAACATTGCATCTATTCAGTACAAAGCAACCGACTTTACCGTGGACGAGGCCGGCCGATTGGAAATGGTTTTCATTCCTCGTGATGGCAAAGAACCAATTAAGCACACAGTTTATGACTTTCACAGCGCTGGTATTGCTATGGGAATGTACAACACCGACGAGGTTATCCAACTATTATAAGTGCCTTTAAAGTAACCTGAGCCGTTTCAGTCTATAAGAGGTTTTGCGAAGAGCTGTTTCGAATATGCGCTCATTAAAAAATGGCCATTATATCTGAGCACAAAAAATACAATACTTAAGAATTATGATGGACGATTTAAAGATATTTTCCAAGAGATATATGATAGGTAATCATGCTTGCGCAATAACGGAAATTGTACATCTATTTTGCAGTGAATATACAGGTAGGTTTAAATCTCTGGGCATTTGGTATGAACATAGGTTAATCGACGACATGGTTGCTCAAATGCTGAAGTCGTCTGGTGGCTTTGTATGGGCCTGCAAGAATTATGACGGTGACGTACAATCAGATATAGTGGCACAAGGTATCCCGCTGCCACTTTATACCATTTCTGGCTTACGCTAACTTACATAGGCTTCGGTTCTCTCGGTCTGATGACAAGCGTATTGGTGTGCCCAGATGGTAGAACTATTGAATCTGAAGCTGCCCATGGGACGGTTACAAGGCATTATCGTGAATACCAAGCTGGCCGCAAGACCAGTACAAATCCAATCGCTAGTATTTTCGCCTGGACTCGTGGTCTCGACCATCGGGCTAAGTTGGATGATAATCCCGAACTGTCAAGGCAAGTTTGTGCCTGCTTTTACCCAGGTGACTGCGCACTACGCTTATGAACTTTTTAAAGGTTTTGCAAGCATTTGGAAGACGCCTGCGTTGAGGCTGTAGATGACGGTCAGATGACTAAAGATCTGGCAATGGCCATTCATAGAAAGGAAAAGAAGTTCGTCCGTTTATGCAAGGATATTTTTTGCTGATATTTTTGTTTTAGTGTTCACGAGGGAATGTACCTGACCACGGAAGAGTACATGGATGCGGTTAAAAGAAAGCTAGAAATTAAAATTCACAAGCAGACGTGATAGTTCATTTTTGTATTTTCCTTTCTTAATCACTTGCTATGTTGTTAACTGCTTTGTCTGGGTACAGATAATCTCCGATTTTTTCATGGTAATAATAACTTCTGCAGTTCCTGTTTTTTCTACGTCGCTGCCCTTATGTTTGCTGACGACTCTTTTACCTTCATTTTTTTCCAAGAACGGGTTAAAGAAATTACTCTTTTGTCTGTTGAAACCTGTTATAAATATTAAACTTTCAGCTGTTGTAAAGTTCTACAGTTTCGCGGCTGATCTCTTTTTACGCAGTTGTAAGCTAGAACTAGTGTGAACACGAATTCTCTATTTGAAAAATCAATCAAGTAACTTTCGTAATTGACTATGTTTCGTCCTCAGCGTGCAGATGACAGGTTGCGGTGAGAAAAGTAGAAACTCCGGCTAGAGGCGGCGAGGTAGAAATTGGCTGCTTGAAAAAATGTTATAGGCATTAAGGAAACTATTGAATCCTTTCCCTTTTCTTCACAGCAACGCCGCCGCAAATCTTCGTAGAGCGAAAGCAGAAACAGATGAGCCCCCCTTTTTAAATGTTTGCCTTTTATGAAGAAGCCGAATTTTGTCTATTTCCGCTTTACGAATTGCGTAGGCGTTTCTTGGCTTTTATGAAGAAACTTGATGGAACAGTGGCAGGTTTTTACAATTCGTGGCGTTTTTCCTGACCTCGTGCAGCCAATGAGCGCGGCGCAAAATTGACCAATCAAAATATGGAAACGCAAGCGCTCTGAAACTCTCACCTGGGGAAGGCGTTCGTGATCCCTTGCTTGGGAAACACTGATTTAAACTAAGAGACGATCGGTTATTACGGTATCACGTGTCACACTTCCATTTTTCCGCTGAAAATGGCTTGAGGTTTGACCTGAAAGCTCCTGGCCTATTTTGACATAATGAGTCATACCATAATTACACTGTAAAGTAATTATATTAGTAATAATAATTTCATAGTTCAGCTGTACTTTCGGTAACATGCTGTGCTTACGTCGCTCCGAAATTCGCATGTGGACTGTACAATATGACGCAGCTTTAAACACCGAACGCTTAACGTGGAACTGTGAAACTACCACAGAGTCGCCTGCAAAAAACAGTGTCTTCCTAAGCGCAAGAGTTTTCTACTACTTCCTGTAACACGGAACTGTTCAAGAATAGCCCTAGAAGGCACGCAGTCGTCACCAATGAGGCCATACTATAATCAAAACTTGACATGCAGGTACACAAGTGGACTGTATAATGTGACGCAGCTTCAAACACCCAACGCTTAATGTGGAACTGTGAAACTACCACAGAGTCGCCTGCAAAAAGCAGTCTTCTTAAGTGCAAAAGTTTTCTACTACTTCCTGTAACACAGACCGTACTACTTGGGTCATAACGAAAACTGGCCCAACTAGTACGGTCACAACGATCGATGGGGAGTACTTCTAATGATACAACTTTTACAGACAAGCGTTTATTTGAGCATCTGTAAAACTTAGAAAGAAAACAAAATGTCGGGGCGAGACGCAAATCACAAGCGCAAAAGCAAGCAAAATTTTCATTTGATTACACGTCCTTTTTTTCTGAACTATTTGAATGAGCCATAAGTTGCAGGTGTGCACGCTGCTCCTCTAATCTAAAAATACTGTTTTAAAAGACATACGAAAAACGGCACCTTTGCGAACCTGCGAGCCTGAAGTTTCCACAAAAAGCGGAAGAAATGCTCGTCCGGAATAGTAACACACTCTGCAGATGAAACAGAAGTTTGTTGATCCTCAGCTTCTGAATCCTAAACTTTCGAGGCAAGGCTTAAGAAGAATCATAACGCAATCATAGTTCTACCTGGGGCGCCTTCATCTCCAAACATTCACTCTCCATATGGCATGGAGTATGAGCCGTTCGTTCATCCATCTTCTCAGATTTCAGCAATCCTGGGAAGGGAAGCAACCTACTTCTGTCTATTTCAGTTTGTTGCGCAATTCGGTTCCCGTCCATTGAGCAATTTGGTTCTTCAGCGGCTGGTTCTTGCAAACCAGGCAAGAAGGGAAGATTAGCACGCTGATCATCCATTCTGCGACTCTGCATACCAGCAATCAAATTAAGCAAGTCATCTGAGTCTTGATTTTCATCTAAATGAAGCAAAGCTGATCTATATGGAATACGCGAGTAGAAACTGCCGTAGTTGTTAGATTTTAGACACCTGCAAATGACTGCACTATACTGTTAGAAAAGAATTAGGCTAACGCCATTAAAAGATTGTCAAAAACGAAACGCTGTTTTTCAGAAGGCGAAAAGGTCTACAGTGTTTTCCGTCCGAAACCATAGAAGCAAACGTCATGCATGCGACAAGTTCTACTTTTTACATAACGGGTCTAATTATAACGTGTTAACCAATAAAGGAATGAAAAAATATGCAATGTGAAAAAATAAAAGTAGCGATTCCTGCTGTACATACGAAGTGACTGGAGAAAAGCGTTCGTCTCAACGTTTCGAGATTCCCAGTCAGTGGATATCAAGTTGGGATCACAACGTTGATCGTCCAAACGTTTACTCTGCAAATGAAACAAGTGATCGAAAAATGCGTCTTCGTCACGCGGCTCTCCCAACGCTGGTCCGTCCTGTAAATCAAAAAGTATTGCATAGCAAGGAAACTACCAACCTACTATTGACAAATGTACTTCGGCGACATTCGCAGGAGCAAACGGATAAGCCAAAACGTCATTGGCTGACTCGTTTGACGGCAACATGTTCGAGAACTTAGCGGATTTCTTCAAACTGGCGAGCAAGCAGGCTAAAATCATTAAAAATTGAATCTACAGTCCCTTGGCTCTTAGAAGATTAAACATGCGTTGTATAATTAGGTCGCCGCGTATGACATCGGTACGCCAAGCAATTCATCTAATGAAACTAAACTACAAATTGGACATATAACCCTTCTTTTGTGTTGATGCCCTACGTGAAAAAATCAGAGTCAGGTAAAGGTTGAAGTCGACTCGTTCCTCCATCAATTAATAATTCAATTGAGCGAAATATCCGAGATAATACAGTGTTTCAAAATAAACGCAAAACAAACTAACAATGCAATATAATACACAGGATAGAACACACATTTTCTTGCATACTTTCTAGAAAATTTGTCCCAATTGAAACCTTTTACTTACGAATTGGGTAATGCTAGGAGTCTCGGGAAACACCTGGCTCCGTCATCAACGTGTATCTTATGACCATTAATGTGGTATTGTTATGCTGTTAGCGACAGTTTACAGAAGTTGTTGGGGGTTTAAACAGCAATTCTTGGCTTTGTCGCTGTTGAGAATTATTCATATGGCAGACGAAGTGCAACGAAGAGGTAAACAAAGAAATGAACGGAATAAAGAGACTAAACACCGTCTCGAACCCCGGAAGATCATGGCTTCAACTGCAAAAACCTCTGAGGTCGCCCAGCGCTTCTCTAAGTGCTCTCTCGACTTCTAGCCGGCAATTATCTGCGTAAAAGCCGTTTACATCTGCAACGTGTAAAGCGGGCACTTTACATTAAACATAATCCCATCGTCAATCGTGATAAAGGAGTAGAGGGTAACGTGCCCTGAGATGGGCTAATCAGTAGAAGCAGACGCGGCGCTCTGCCAAGTTGACCTCTACCTTTGTCGTGTACGCGTACGTTATCCCCTTTTAAAGAAAACATTTTTTCCTCCATGTGACCATGAAACCACAACTTTCCGAAAGCTCTGATTAAAATTTAGTTGCGCACTGTACCATTACTTAATAAACCGCTTACCTGTTCGTTGGCAGACACTTTCTTAATCTAATTGTAGATACTGCAGAACAAAAAACGGAAAAAGTCATGGAAGATCCTTAATGCAAACAAAACTTCGCAATTAAATATGGTAAAGGTGCCAACATTTATGAAAACTGAACAAATCTAACCGAATCGACCAGTTCAAATATTGCCCCCTCCACACCGTGTAAGAACGGAACAATTCCGGGAGCAACATCGACGACAAAGGATATAAACCGAAAAGAAGACAGAACAGAAGTATCTTTATAAGGATCTTGCAATCTAAAATTCAATGGCACTCTATGTTCACATGAGAAAACCCTTAGAATTTCTCCTTTCCCCGAGCCTGAAATTCGTTGATGGCCAAATATACAAATTTTCTCGTTCTCGTTTCATTGATGACGAAGTACGAATGTCTCGAAAGTTTGGGAGTACGCATTCCGTAAATACAAAAAACAGGCCAGCCTGTTCACGGAGGCAGTAAAACTATTTGGGCCTCTTAATAAAACGTGGGCACTCCAAGTCATCTGAGAGAAGGACGAAGGCATTACAAACTGGCGCGTCGCTTGTTTGCTGTCATTCACAAGGTCCGCCTGCAATGCGTCCATAACCACAGCGTGTGGACACTTAGACTATCGTTTATTCAAGACGCCAAATACTTCGCACGAAGATTTTATGAATTATCGTATCGCTAGCCGCAGAATGAGGACATCCTAACCGTACACAAAGAGTACCTAACTGTGAACTTCAATTGCTTCAGCATCAAAATAAAAACAAAACATAATAGAGTAATTCAGAAGACTGCGCATGGGCCTATTTCTCCTAAGCAATTACGAAAATGCGAGTATGCGGCTCATGCTGCAATACAGCTGTCCTAAGGTTTTTCTATCAGAAATACACAAAGACCTCTAACCTTTTCTATTCTTGTTATACCACATCGACCAGATGTTTTCGACAACGTACTGAGCGATTTATTAAGATCGGATAGTGCTTACGTTTCATACTATGCTGGACTTTGCAATGGCAAATACGTATACTATTTGTTGGATGATAAATAGCATCTATCAAAGCGCATTTGTTGGATGATAAATGGCATCTCTCAAAACGCATATAATAAACAGAGTTGCAGACGAATGGGCAGGACCGCATAGAAGCAGTAAGATGAGGTAGTCCGTACCCAAACTTGTCGGGAAAAGCTTCCAGGCCGGCAAACAGATGAAAATGCGCAACAAAGCTTCCATCTTTGGATGCGCAACAGAAACAGAACACAAACGAAGTGCTCTAGATGTAAGAAGCCGGTATGTAATTCACGTCGTAGTGAAATCGAGGTATTTGCAAAATGTGATGACGGTGCTGCGCGAAACATTCACGTGCTCATTAAGTCAGCGCAAGGAAAGACAACAAAATAACGTTGTCTAACGGTGTGACTTGTTTTACAGTTGTAAGGCGTTCAATAACTCAACAGCCGTTCAGCAAAAGTAAGGAAGTTTCACAATCGCTTACGGCAGTGCAACTACCTTCAGATAATTTTTTTTCCCCTATCTTCACTGGGCAAGGAATACCTTGTAAGAACTTTAATTTCGAAGTAAGGACATGAAGAAGACATCACGTCAAAGATGTCTTTAACAGCCTGCTGCCAATGGGCGACAAACCCCCCTTCTAGGTAGCGCAAATGCAATGGTGTTTCTATAGTTCAAAGAGGCTTCGGTACATTAACACGCTGGACCAAAAAGTAGCACATGATTTGACATAAGAGAACAAGGAGCGATGAGTCGATTGCGCAATAAACTACCTACGAAGAGTCGGATATTTGAATGGCCGGTTTGCTTTACCATGGGAGATGAATCTTGGGTTCTATTTAACAATCCCAAGCGAGCTCATCATTTGCTTCGTTCTGGCTCCGCAGCGCAAACCGAAGTAAAAAGCTCATGGACATTAAGCTTCTGCTTCACATTTCGTGGAGCGTACGCGGCATTGACAATTTCGAGATACTTCCACAAAGAAGGATAATAACGGCGAAAGCGTACGCTAACTAGCTAGCATGATTTCAAGGCCAGCCCTACTGAGATTCCTAGCGTAAGAACAAAGCTTTCCTCCACCAGGACAACATGAGACTCAAATGCCTCAATCAAGAGCAAGAGGTCACATGCAGCTAGGACGGGTTAGGACTATTCTCCCTCAGATTAGTACCCCTTTGATTTTCTCATAAGGCATCTCGCTGGAGAAAAGTTTAAGAACAAAGACGACGTGTAAAGCGAGCTATTGGTCTTTTCTTAGTCCAAGCCCGCCTCCTTCTATACGGATGAGATAAGGTGGAGACATAGTCGATTGGGTTCTCATCGTAAAATAATTTGATTTTAAAATAAACTTGAAATACCGACGGAGATTACATTCCGCTCTAATATAAGACAAAGGCGTAAACACGCGGTATTCAGTTCCATTCTACGATAAGATTAAATGTTCGCTTACCTATCAAGTCTTCATCAAAACCTTTGAAATGAGGATCTAAGCTGGAGTCAGGCAGCGAATCATGGTTTAATTCTCGTACCAAATCTGCAAAGTTTAACTCAGCCACCATTTCACCGTTTCGGTCTCCTAACTGTAAAAAAAATGCGATAGACTGCCAAGATATGCAAGCCAACTGGCTTACCTGCTTCGACAAGGAATACTGAAGCATCGTAAAATGTAAAGCTTTTCTGGGTTGTCCCAGGTGAATAAGAGCGTTGCTCAGGGACCAGGCTGCTCTTTCTTGGCCAAGTTCATCTTTCAGCGATCGGGCTATGTTCAGGTGTAGAAGGTGGTATTTCATTGCTACAATCTTACCCATTAGCGTTTTACAAGACAAGACAAATGAATACGATAACCAAACAATAAATCACATCACTTCGGGAATTCATTCGCTCCCGAGCTAACAATCGTTGAACTATGGCATTCGACAGTCGTTCTGAGAGCAGAACAAACTGATTTAGCGCAACTTCCACCACGGGGGTACCGTTTTTTCGTTTAGCCGAAAACCCCCGAAAACTTTGAGTACGCAGAGCCGGCAATATGTATCCAAAGTAAAAAAGGACCCCGAGTTACAATGTATTTCGTTCCAAGCGAATGCGTTCCGCTATCGAACTCATCGGAAGTCGGGTACCCCCCGTATTAGGCACGCCAGAGGTGACTAAAAGCAATGATTCTTAAGGATGCCATAAAATTTTAATAACTCTATCCTCATAACATCAACAAAGATAAGGGCATCATTAACTGCTACGAAATTACTCGAGCTATTTAACAGTACTTCACTGTTACACAGAAGAGAAACTGAGCTGAGTAGAGCTTACACGCTACCTGATTCGTAATCATGTAGTAAGGTGAAGCAGTGACCCATAGAATAGTACGACTGAGCTTCAACCGCAACTGCATTCAGTTCCTTTGCCAACTGTATAGCTTTCCTGAAAATAATAACTCCAAATGAAAGCAGCAAACCAAAAAAGAGTTACGGATCATTAGTTGCGCATACATCACCCAACAAACCATTTCACATTGCCAACCTTCGTTGACTCTCGCCCTTATTTATTCCCTATAAAGCTACCAGGTGACACTTGTTATTTTTCCGCTGAGTATAAAGAAGAGAGCAGTCCCCTAAAGGTAAGCATAACAATTTGATATTTACGATTTCTTTTACTTGTGCATGTTTCTGTTTTGTGTGCGCGCACGCGTGTTAAAGAGGATCCATTACCTAGCAGCCACGAAACGCAAAAGGATTTTCGAACAATCGTTGATTCTCTATAGCGATTTCCTTCATAATAATATTATTGATCAGTACAGGTTAAAACCGTTTCATAACAAGGCTTCTATGTACGCTACTACTATCTAAAAAACAAAACCTATCTACTACTATCTGAAAGTGCAGCCAGGAAAAGGTCAATATTACCAACAATGCATCAGAGGGAATTTTAGTGAGATTGATAAACGACTGCAGTGCGTTCGCGCTCACATGAAGCATCAGCGGTACGTAAACAGATTAGGCAATCTAACATCTACCGTGTGTCTGTGTTGTAGCTCAGTTTACAATTTTTGGTGAACCGAGTTTCCAAAATAAATTTTATCTCTTAACTTCACGAATTGGTGATACCGCCGCAGAAGTACGCTTTAGTTAATGGATTCCACAGTCATCACAATTTACCGTCAAAATCAACGGCTGTATATACCAAGGAGTCCAGCGTGCTTCACTATGAGGGCACAAGCGCACGTAAGTCGCAAACTCTAAGCACGTGATTGTAGCACAAACTTCATTAGTAAAAGCAAGCGTGCAAAGGAGATTGCATGACAAATTCCACAAGAAACCACGGTAATGATTAAGAATGATTGGGTGACTTCCCGTCGCAGAGAGAAAGTCGATGGGCTGCAGCCATCGGAAAACCTAACTAAAGAGAACGGTAGGACGAGCTCATTTCGCCTATGAAAAAAAGGCCTGTCAAAGCAAGACTACTTATCTGAGACAACTGCGTCGAAGTCAGCGACAAATGTAGAGTAGTCATCTATAATAGGGTTCGTTGGTCCATACACACTCTATTCAGTCGCAATCCAAACCAGCATTAGCATACATGCTTTCAGCTTTCTCTTTTCTTTCCCGCTCGTGTTTTTATTATCATTAGAGGAAAATAGGGTATTAAGGTCTTTCCATTAGGCGTCCGGAATTTTTGCTTTTCCTGTCAACTAATGATACATGAATTATCTCACCATGAAGTGACGGGTCGTTTGCTGGCGAGTTGATGAGACGTCCATTATCACACCACGGCTCCGCAAGACGTTCAGCAGGCTTCCCGGCACTTCACTTTCGCGGACTAATGCTGCTTTACAGCATCTATGCAGTCAAATAACGAGTTTACTGGAATCAGCTGCAATCACGGGCAAAGGAGCGATAGCAGCTTTTCTTCAGCAAAAGAGGACCGTACATAACGGTACGACGTACGCTTCAGTTGAATGGGATGATTCCGTCTTTCCGAGAATGTTGTTGTGTAAATCATGGAATGAGACGGTTTCGAAACTAAGGCAACAAGTACCTTCGAAGAGATACGCCACGTACGTACGCGTGGATAGAAATTAGGTTTGCTTAAAAGCACAGGGCTCGAAAATGAAGATTCCAGACATGACGCAAAGCTGTTCTAATGCGTAGTTCTCAGGTTCGAATTTCGGACAGAAAAAAGCCATTTTATTGATCTGTGCCGGGAGTGAGGGCCACCCAAGGGAAATAAAATTTTGCGAACGCTAACTGGGTATGTGCTGGAAGATCTATTCCAGCGGAACACCTATGACCTTCTTGTTGCAGAAATAACCCTTTGCAGTCGCGTTGGGTGAAAACGGTGCCTCAGAGAGATAGAGGTTACATCGTTAATCAGAAATCCTGTGGTCGTAAAAGGTCGGCTCACAGAGGGAACATCCAACAGCGTCTTTAGCAAAAGGAAACAACGTGAGCAGAGGGTAGCCAAATAATGAGTTTTCGGTTGGATCTGCTGAGGAACCGCCTTGGAACGATCACCATTTTTCACCAATCAGCTGGATATCAAGAATATGTACACTTAAGTGTAAACCGCTCGATGGACTTTCCGACACTGTGAAAGAGCCAACAGCCAAGCTATTGAGTCGTCTAAGTCAACAAAAACGTTCAATGCGACATGCATAAGAGTACCGTCGGGAATTCGTGTATCGCGGAAGAATGCGACCCGGCGACAGTGCATTAAAGAAAATCCTTAAAGTTACAGCTTCTGACCGCTACGGTGACGCGTTCGTTTGCTTGTGTGGTGTGTACGCAATTTGTTTGCTTCATATATTAAAATAACGTGTATACTGGGGACAGAAACACTTGAGTCAACTTTCGGCTTGGCTGCAGGTTTTGTACAGCTATCACAACTGACAGCAGAAACTGGGAAAGGGAGGCGAAGGAGCCGAAAGCACATTGCTCCAAACAAGTGCGGCTTAGCCAGGAGGCGTACATTTACTATAAGGAACAGTGGAGACATGTGAGGGTAAAGAGCAAGTATGTTGCTAGAAACACGAGCGCGAAATCTCTATTCCATTAGCAGGTTGCGCCATTCCCGGAAATGTTGGATTTCCATACGCAGCAGAGTTCACACAATCAGCCGGTAAACAGTTATCATAGGTGAGAACTCATCTCGTGCAACGCGGATGGCGGACATTGTGCTGGCTCTAATCAACGGATATTAGTCAACGCATTGTTGGGATAATTAATGTGCCGTTACTCTACTGGAAAACTGAAAATTTCAGGCGTCTAAGGGAAAAAATTCCGGTGTTGTGTGTTCATTAGCATATCGCACTTCTTTATAATTAAAATCTATGCTGTCACAATAATAGGAATTTACATAACAATTTTGTCATTTGTTCAGGCCACCAGCATCCACAAACTGACTTAATAATAAACCGAAGCTATTGCTCCTCGTTAGAACCTGTTATGTCAAAATATGGCAGTGTATTTTCACCCATATGACACAAATTAATCACTCTGAAAATTAAAACGTTAATACTTATCCCTTTATAAATTTACCACCCGAGGGAAGACTACTGATGCACGTAACGCTCGCCTTTGAAAGAGAGAGCGAAAACGGCATTATATAACCGTGGCAGAATGAAGCGAAATATGAAAAATGTTTAGTGTACCTGTAGTATTCTATTGCTGAAGTGACATCACCGAGGAAGACACTCGCGTTGCCCAAATTTGTATATGCGCGGCGCATTGCGTATTTGTCGCCGTACTCCACTGCCATGCTTAGGCGCTGAAAGATGTGAATGCAAAGTTTAAGTGAGCCAACACGGTGCTACCAACCTGACTGTGCAATTCAATGGCGGCACGAAAGTTCCCCAGCAAGTAGTAAGTATTACCAAGATTTCCGCATATTCGTCCTTCGATCAGCCGGTTACCCAGTTCGCGGCTAATTTTTAAGCTCATTCTGTGAAAACGAATCACTACCCAGCAAAGGACAATTTGCGAAGAATAAAAAGATTACTCGTAGCACTGAACGGCTTTCTGGAACAATTCTCGAACACGTTGGGGATAATCAGTGATGTACGAATCGTTTTCGCGATTCAAATTCTTCGCCTTGTCGCAGTAAACACCAGCGAGATTGTAATAAGCTGCCGCAACATGCTCCTGAAAAACGAATAAAGAAAATCATCAACTAACGATTTCATCTAACCCGTTTGTTGTGAAGCTGAGACAATTCTAAATAACGCTGGCAGCAGCGCAGAGCTTCGTCGTACCTGCCAAGCACTTTTAGCGTACAGCCAATATTGCCGCTTGCAGATGCTTCACCGTCAATGTCCGAAACAGCTCTATACATAGCAGTCCGAAGATGAATGATAAAAGTCACCAAATGGAAAATTTCTTCACATTAAAAGTCGGCGATAACCAGCGGCAAAATAACGCCTTAAATGGCGTCAACCCTGGTGCGCACCCAGCTTAAGTAACTGAAAGTACTGCAAGCCTAATGGATTAAAAAACAAATGGACATTGATGCACCTACGAGTCAACTCAAGACTAAGTAAAGAGAAAATTAGTCGCCCAGCTTGATATCCAAACCAAGCGAAAGTGACTTCGACCAACGCGCGAAAATCGCCAATCGGCCGCCTTGCCTTCTTATAATGACATAAATGCGCTACGCTCGTAAAAGCACTTAATCGCTTTCACCTTCCTTTTAAATCGACAAAACTACTCAGAAGCAGTTACTTCAAGCTGTTTTACGACGCCTCAATTCATAATAGCGGCGCGAGCACGTCCTAACAATAAGAGCTTTTATTGCGCCGCATGTGGAGATAAAGAATTCGAGCTGATAAAGGCGGAAATAATCAAAACGACATGCCTTTCCGGGAGAATGCGCAAGAACAGCTTTGCAAGATAAAAAAAATCATCGGACAATTTCTTCTCGGAAAATTCCTCAAACGATTTACCAGCCAGGCAGAAAAGTAGGAAAGCAAAATTAATGCATCTTCACAATCCAACTAGGCAGTAAGCTGAAACCTATAAAGTCAATGCTATTAATAAGAATACGGTAGTTGGTCCATTATCTCGAATGCCGCGGAACTTTTGAGCATTGGCATGATGTCGCGGGTGAAAATGTCGCACATGAGATTTTGCGATGAATGTTTTGCAAAATTTTAAGGAATAGCTGCAACTGTACGAACCACATTTGCTGATAAATATTACCCCTATGCAACAATGTGTGCTCAGAGGTTGGTGCAAGGCCGATGCAATGCAGGGGGTAATCTCGCTGTGCCTATTTAAAAAAGGCTGATGATTTCGCTTTCTGCATCGTTGTTAAGGTGTTGCTACTAGCTGTTCGCCTTTTATTCACGCACCGAAGACCCAACACGAATGCTTGACCCAAGACATTCACTGAATCGCATGTATGTTCCAAACTTCGGGAAATTACGAAATTCGGAATAACTCTCCTTCCCAGCATTCCGGATAATGAATTGCCTACTGCTCATTTTCTTCCTGGAATAAAATGGCCGGATACCGATGGCCATTCAGAGCTGTTCCCGATGCCTGAAGAAACGTCTTTTGTAACGGTGTTAAGCGGGAAAAAGCCAAATCAATGACTGGCTTGATAACCTACAAAGTTACGGCAACCGCTAATGCGGCTAGCGTAAATACTCTTTCTCTTATTACTCCTGTGTGCCCATTATGTTTAGTCGTTCTAAAAGTGAGACTTTTAATGAAGTTATGGGAAATCTGGCTAAGAATTGCGGATGAGGACGCTGCCGCTGGTTTTTTGGAGAAAAAAACATCTTGTATGCTGTGAGGATGTGAAGCTTTATGAATGCTGTATTCGTTGTTGCTGACTGCGTGTGCAACCGCTGAAATTAAGTCAAGGGGCAACACGTTGCCCTGTTGGTTACAGTAACTGTATGAGAGCTAAACAAACGAAAAGCTGAAGGAAAATTTATCTCGTCATTTCTGAAACGGCTAGAAATGGTTTCATATTCCGAAAGCCTACAAACCTATACGGAAAAAACGCAGTTTTCAAGGAAACAGAAACCACCGTCTTCAGCGAAAAGATAGTCACTATGCTATGTTGAGCTTTTAATGACAACTTGAGGTGAATTAAGATGATACCCGTTATGACTGAGCGGGATAATATGCTTGGAAGTTTGAGTATCTGTCGGAGCGTGTAGGAATTCAGTATACAGAAATTTATATCCCGCCACAGCGTTTTGCGTAAAGAAATCTTAGGTCATAGTTTGGACAGGAATTTGATCTAAACGGATCATGGAGTTCTCCTCTTTTGGATAACTGTCACTGGTGATTCTTTCCTGCCGACATTACAGCAACGATTCTCGAGATAGGCACTGAACGCCAAGGGAGAGATTACGAGGGGGTTGGAACTATGGGACAATGTCAACGCTCCCTAAGCAACAAGGAAAGGAAGGTACCATTACGTTTCAGGGTTGCTTAGTCGGGCAGTAAGTTTGGTAAGAAAAAGAAGCAGTTGATGGTACAATGGTTATACTAATTATACAACCGAAACTTTGGCGGAAAAAATGAAAGCAAATGACGGGAGCTAATACTTGATCTTTTCCCCTCACTCCAGTTTCTCTAGCCAATTTTTCCGACCTTCACGAGACAGATAGAGTTGAGCTTAAGCACGACGCGACAACAGAACTCTGAAAGGGTGCGACAGCAAGCCTAAGCTCGAGAAAAACTGCCTTAAAGAAAACAGTGATGGTTTACTTGAAGTTGTATGGCCACGTATTCACGCAGGAAGAAGCAGCGTTTTACTAAGCAAAGCCTGCGCGAAATTACCTTAATGAATACTTTCTCCGTTCTTTACTAGAAAAAAGACTAACCATCGGCCACGGAGGAACACTCGTATCACTCTTAAGGATTTTCCACTAAGACAAAGTGTCCACTCCACAACCAATTCCATTTTTCATAAAGTGTGAATGGCTGTAATGGTCTTACACTAGCTATGCTTGAAACTTGTTGTTGCCAAACGTGTACCCATCGTTCCCAAAGATTCTGTAGTGGTAACAGTCTACTTGTACAACGTTGCACTAGCAGAAGAAGAGCAAAAAAATACATGCAACAGAATTCGAAGGAAAGGTATGGAAATCTCTGAGCTACGCTTTCCAGCTGTGGAGTGGAACAGAACGTTGCAATACCGGATGCATGAATTAGTAATGATTAATTCCTATCTGCGAAGTTAATGTCAGCGGAGTGTATACAATTCATAAGCTCACGCTAAGTTCTAGCTGTATAATAAGGCCTATTCAGCTATTTCAATTAAAAGGACTGATTATTCAAAGTTAGTGAATATGTGATGTTCTGAAGGCTAACAATATTGCATGTTCTATGAGTGATGGTCTTTCTACTAACCTCAATTCCGCTATTATTGAAGCCAAATGAAGCGCACTTCAGCAATACAGAATTTTACTAATAATAACCCTGATTTCGGCATTACAGAAAGATAATGAACTGCGCTTCAGAGAAGATACTCTACTCCGGCATTGTCCGATCACGCAATAAACGCCAACTATTTTCTTCTTGCGATGCAAGAGTTAGTGACCGTATTTCAATTTTAGACAACTGTTTCTACAGAGATAAATCAGCCCTTATTTGCTATTTTAAACTGCACAGTCAAAATTACATTGTCGCAGGAACTTGGCACCAAGTCTTGTAGGAAAACAAAAATTATTAATAAATAAAATGTAACACCTTACTAAATAAAAGCAGGTAATTATTGTAAATCAAAACGATAGTTACCTGGCCAACATTAGGTCGTAGCGTTGATACTCCAGCGCTTTGTTTAGGTTCTTCACGTAGTAGTACGCATTACCCAACTGACTATAAATTACGCTTAGCACCTTCTTATCATCGGTACCCATAGTAACGGCCATTTCGAAACAGGATATTGCAGCTTCTAAATCTCCAGTTTTACAGCGTCTTTCTCCTTCACGCACTAGATCAGCGCAGGTAAGTTGGTTGGAACTGACAGGGTCAGTATTAACGATTGACCTAAAAAAATGGACTAAATCCATGGAGTTCAATTTTCTTATCGTCTATGTAAAGCTTTGGATGACGCGCGAAGTTAGAAACAGGCTCTTTACTAATACACTCACAAAAACTGTCACTCCGAAAGACTTTTAACATCCATTGCTTCGTCCATTCATCTTAAACAACTAAGCAAGTGCTAATGCCCAAGCTAAGAGAATAACATTATTGCTGAATGTCCCTAACCGTAGGTATATCGCAAATTTTAATAAGATATCACATAGTGCGACAGGAGATCAAAGACAGTTCCATTGAACCGACCCATGCTTACAGCAATAGAAATCTTGCAAACATTCTGGATGAAATCTTTAGGTTACGGTCGACAGAAAACAGAGATACGTTTCTCGCGGGAAAAAAGTCGATGCAGTGTAGTAAATGCACCGGTTCTAGGAAGAGAATGTTCAAAAAAGTTCTGGGAATCACAGTGTTCGAAATTAGAATGAAGACCTGCGTATTTTTCATCCCTGGCAGAATCCAGATCTTCCCTATTCTTTTTGGAGTGACTTCTTGCTTGCGCAAGTAACGCAAAGAAATGAAATGCTTAATCACGTGGTAAATAGCGACTAATTCAGAATCGACCTCGTTCTTTTCACATCGCGTTAGAAAGGAACTGCGATGGTTCTGAAATGATTTGCGTATATATTGGTAGGTGTAAATACAATCAGTTAAGTCTAGTAGTTTCACAGCGTGAACAGAACGGGACTTAGTCGTATTAATCAATGCGCGCTGCAGATTTTTGTTCTAGAAATCGAAGCATTTTGATGACTAGCAAGTGGGGGACTAGCTATGTTTCGCTGACAATGAGCCCTTATTTACTGACACTTTTCCGATGGCGAATGATAACTGAAAGCTTGTTTAATTCAGCATAGACTCCGAGGATGGGAAACGGGCGACCCAAAAAACCAGGCCAGAAAATCTTGATTCAAATAAACGAGTTGTCTAAGCAAAGTTCGTGAAAGCTTAAGCAACCGTTAGGAAACTTTATGTATTTAATGCGATAACTTTAGCTAGCTCAAAACATAACAGTAAGTCAAGTGACTTGCAAACTCTTAACGGGGAAACACTTGGAACGAGAACAAACATTTTAATTAATGACACCCAACTAAGCTACACGAGTCTAACAACATGTCAGCTTACGTAAAGGAATAAATGGAACACAAAAATAATAAACGTTTTGGGGAAACACTTTACACGAGTTTTGAGGAAACAATAACAGTATCGGATGCTTCGCCTTACCTGGCAATCCCTAAATAAATAATTACACAAAAAATCGCTCTCCATGATGCGATATGCATATCGTTTTCAGAAACACATATCTATTTAACTTCATACGCATTGACTGTAATTTTTTACATAATTATTCAATCAAAAAGAGGGAGCTATGACTCGCGCTCTACTTGGTAAACAAGGCAATATCGTTCCATATTAGAGGCACTAAATAACATACGCAGCGGCCTTACTATTATTGATGTACACACCTTATCAACACCTCCTACGCCTAGCCTAAACAGAACTAGACTCCGACCTCTCTTTGGCGCACGACTTAAGAACTTAGATAGAATTTATTAATAATCTAACTTTACCTTGTCTTCATTGCAATTCCAGTAGTTGCGAAGAACAGGAAAGAATAACGATGACAAAGATCACCCCATTTAATACAGTAAACTTAAGCAAAGTAAATGTTGTCATGTACAACTTTAATGATGCGCATCTGCGAGCAGCACTTTCCGAATGCTTACGCACAATGCGGAGAGAAACTGTTGCCAATGTTATGCGCGTCCGTTTAGATAAGGGAGCATTTCGATTTGCCTGTGATCGATTGAGTTGCCGTAGCGTTTACCTTCTTGTCGCAAGTCGTCCAGTAGACAGTGAATGCTCGTCCTTTGCAGTTTGGCAGTCGGTCATAATTTAGTTTGTCATGTATGATGGCTTAGAGTCCTTTCATTTCTACCCAGATTTTGATTCGCAACAGATCCTCTGCTATTGGCGGTTGATCTGTTTTCGGTTAATTTTTCACCTTTCAACCGCTTTGTCTTGGCTCAACCCTCTTAGCCAATCTCCATTGATTCGCTGCCGTTGCTGTGCGCCAGTTCGTCCAGCTCCTCCGATTCATGGTGCTGAAATTGTCACTTTTGCTCCACCACCTACATATTTCTGCTAGCTCATTTCCATTAGTTTTCTAGCTTTAAACCGTTGTTCGTTTATCTCGCTTAATTCAGCCTATTTGTTTCGCCGCTATTACAGTAGGAACTTGATTATCACACTTCGGCCAGGAGAACAATACGCTTAAAGTAAAATGAATAATGTCAAAGTTGTATGCTTGTTGCTTCTTAGGAACCTAGTTAAACTTTTCTAGTACGCTGCTCTCACCTTGTTTCTTTTTTTTTACAAGTTCGTGTACCGCTCTCCTAGAAAATTACCTTCAGTTTAGCACCTTTAAAGTTTTAAAGGTTGTAAAGGTAACTGCCCTATAGCAACTACCTATAATACCTGTTGGGGTCAACCAGGAAACCTGAGGACACTAAGACAGTTTGTTTTGTTTTATCTTGACTGCTCTGGTAAACATCATCTAATTTTTTAATTTAAAAATGATACAGGAGCATTTGCATCACGCTGGAAACGATGTTTTAATTAACTAAATGGATGAACAGCAAGGCAACCAATACATGAGACCAGTTACAACGCATTAACACCTCCTGGACTGCAGAGTACAGTAAACGGAGTGTGAAGGCAAATAGCCTTGTCCAGTAACAGTTGTTGATGAATTGAGGTCCATTATAGTCCTAAAGCTTTTTGGTCGACCTAATATTTAGTATTTTTAGGAAGGCTTTGCCATTTTTGACAATTCTTGCTAGTATTCTTTCGAGGATTACTCGAAAAATTGTGCTTCACAGTTTTGTAAAATTTATTTCAACCTAAGCGCCTAGCTCAAATTGGGTTCAATTACCCGAGAAGCAAGTATGCCACTTTGGCTAACAGCATCTTGCATCATGTTGCTCTGCACGCTTACAGTATACCTAAAGAGCAACTAGGATAAGTTTGCGGCAATTTTCGCTATTTGCCTTGAAATGTTCAGCTCGCTGCTTAGCAAGTTTCAGAGCATAATCGTAAAGAGCCTGAGGCAGGTTAGCGATACATCGCTGACAGGTAAATTGTGTTTTAGCCATATGTAATTTGAATTTAAACAGCTGGTCTTAGAAGCAGTACTGTTCGAACAAATTGGAAATGTTTCGTTAGTCGCGTTAAATAGGCCGCAGAAAACAAATGCCATTAACAGTGACGTCGTTCGATCTCTCATCAACGCCTTCACCTTGTTCAAAAATGAAGCTTCCCTGAAGGTTGCTGTGCTTTACGGCAAAGGTGCGAACCCTACTGATTTATTCATTGGCTGAGTTTCTTTTGTAGGCGGAAATTTCTCCTCCGGTCTAGATTTAGAAGAACTGTCGAAAAACTCAAGTTTGATTGAGAGACTAAGGAAGGAATGCTTCCTCAATCTGCTGGTGTGTCGGAGCTCATCATAAGCAGCTCTGACCGAATATCCTTTATGGATGTAATTCCGTTCAGGAAAATATTGACAAACCAATTATTGCTGCCATTAGTGGCTACGCCGTCGCCGAAGGAATCGAGCTGGCACTTCTATGCGATTTGAGAATTGTTGAGGAAACAGCTACGTTGGGTTTTTTCAACCGTCGCTTCGGTATGTGCCTTGCGTTTACGAGCATTTCTTTAAAGATATTACGAAGATATTCCATCGGTAAACGGGGCAACCGTACGTCTCCCGAAACTCATTGGCTTGTCAAGAGCAATGGAAATGATTATAACCGGCAGGCAGGTAAACGGACGCCTAGCATACGACTGGGGTCTTGCTAATCGAGTGGTCAGCACTGGCACTGGTGCTTGAATTCCCGTATAAGTTTTCAATGCACACGTTCTGGTTTTCAGCGTTGGGGCAGGCGTTGAACCTTGCCAGAGTAATCAGCGCGATGCCACAAGATTCTTTGAAGGCCGATCGATGCTCTCTTTATTACAGCGTTTTTAAAGCATCAACAGTGGAAGATGCCATGAAATTTGAATTTGAAAATGCCACCCAGTCCATCAACAAAGGTATCGTATCCAGTAAGATGTTCCAGACACTTCTGACCGTATGCATCTCAGCTGCTTATTTAGACGCGAAAAAATTTCTTGAGGGCACTGGTCGTCATGGCAGTTTCAAGATGAATTGACAAATGCAGCGATAGGTTCACTTGCGTTTAGCAAAATAAGAATATTTTTGTTTCAGTAAAATGATGACCATTTGTTCCTTACGAGCAACAAGCGTTTTGCTTCCATTTGGCAAATGGGGTTCTGAAATAGTTAAGTAGAATGATATCGAGAGAATTATAATAGGGAAACATGAAAATCGAATTACGGTACTTGCGTTCAGTAGCACGCCAGAAAGTAGTTTACTTGCGAACCAGTGTAAAGTTTTCAATGCGGGAAACTGGGAAAAGTCAGCTGGGCCCGGTGGCTAATTTCTTGCTAGCAGGCACTACCGGCGCAGTCGGACGAGCATTTGCTCATCCCTTCTCTGTACTGAAGATTCAGTCTCAATCTGGTATGCCAGGTGGTCGTATGGGAACTGTTATGGGTGCGTATTGGATACTGCGTTTGGATGGTGTACGAGGTTTCTTTAAGGCACTTCCTGTGTCTGTAGTTCGAATATTTCCTCAGGTAGGAATACAGTATGCTATTTTTCACGAATACGCAAAAACTGTGAAACCGATTGAAAAACCCAACTTGAACCGTAGCGTCAAAACATTCGTTGCTGGTGGTATTGCCCATAACATTGCTACACTGCTTACGCATCCGTTAGACGTGGTTAAAACTCGTACGATTGTTTGCCCAGCTTGTGGTGACTTAGGAAAGTCTTCCCAGAACTGGATGGGCACGTTAAGCAAAATACTGAGCCAGGAAGGCATTCGAGGAATATATCGCGGGTTGGTGCCATCTTTGATTGGCAGTTTCATTTTTAGCGGCACCATGTTTACCGCTTGGGATTTCATGGACTGTCTGCCCTGGAGGCGACGGCAAGCACGACCATTTTTATATGGCGAAGCCTATATCCTATCGGTTGTTGCCGTTAGCGCTGCAGCAATTGCTAGCCAGCCTGTAGATGTTATTCGTCACAAGGTTATGGCATCTAGTCCAGCTCTTCCCAATACGGGATATACAGATGTGAAAACAGTCTCCGTTTTCGAAGCTATTGCCAGAACATATCGTATTAATGGTTTTCGCGGATTTTTCCATGGCTCAGTAGCTAACGTGTGCAAGTCGGTACCACAAGTCACCGTCTTTTGGATAATGTACAACAAACTTCCATCTTTAATGGAATCGAAGCGCCTTTCTCTTGGGAATGTACCGCTTAGCTTGGCGAAAAATTAAACTCAGTCTTCTTGCAAATAATAATAATAACGTTGAACATTGGCTTTGTTTTGCTTAAATAAACCGCCGGTCATTTATGGGCTTTTTCAGGAATTATTTTCGTTTCAGTGCAAGTACGGACAAGTTATTCCAAGTTGTTGAGTAGCAGGCGTTTTATTTTTTAAAACAGAAAACAACCACAGACTTCTGTGAGTTCAAGTCGAAGAACAGAAATCAATTGAAAGCGTCTGGAGGAATAACGCCGCTATCCCTAAGGTTTACAAAATTGTCGCAAGCCAGTTGAAACTGCCAATTATTGTCTTCTAAACATCTGAAGAAATAGAATGCGTAAGTTTGCGTGAATGAAACCCATTACGAGGTAAGTTCTTACTTGGCAGCCCACGTAGGCTTCATTCCGGTTATTTTCGCCATTTCAGCGATCATTGTATCCTTAGAAATAACTTCTTGAGCATTCGGGTTATTTGAAAAAGGAGTTGTTGCCGCAGCAGAGCCTTGTGCTTGCTGCTCAGCGGAGGAGATTGATCCTGCTTGCTGATATTGTATGTTCAACTTTTCTAAACATGCCATTTGGTCACCATACGCACGAATACTTGTCCCGCAAAAGTAGGTCATATCATTGAGAATAATGAGCCTACAAAAGAAACTTCACCATAAAAATAAAAGAAGAAAAGTAAATTTTTTACTCTCCAGGACGGTACTCAAGTATGAGAACTCTACCGAACTCTTTAACACTGTTTGCCGTGTCCAGAGGGTCTTTAAAGTATCCGGTGATGGAACAAACTGCAATGTTTTCCTAAAAAGTGTAAAGTCAACAATTCTACGAATTCTGTGACGCTCAGATGTCCAACCTGGAGGATGGCCAAATCAACAAGAAAAGAGTTCAGCTCGTGTTTTATTTCTGGAATGCGCTCTTTGAGAAAGCATATAATGCTCATGTTTCCTGAGAACTCCAAGCAATCGCGACGATACTGCCACGACTCGATATTCAACAATTCGTGGTTGTACCTAATCAAGCTTTTCCAGCGTTTGTTCAGACTAAAGACAGCCTTTTACGGACAGATTTTAAAATTATAATAGCTCTTTACCAAATGTTTGAGTTTTTCTGGTTTGTCTGATTGTTCAAGGAAATAGTCAGCAGCGACTAAAAAAGTTTCCCATCCATAAGAGGAATTACAGACGAAAGAAGAGAAAAATGTCTTACCTGTTCAGCTTCGTAAGCTTTCATTAATTGAACACGATTCTTTTTATCACCATCAAAAACGGAATAATATTCTTGAAGGAAATTGGCAATTGCTACCTTGATTGGTTCATTTACAACGTAGCTGCCCTAAATTGGCTACACTGGTGCAAACCAATACAATAACTAGCGAACGGAGCAACCTTCATTGATAGCGAACCAAACTGCGGAAGAAAAGTTTCGGTGCTAATTTCTTTGCCGTCCTAAAAGAACCGCTGAAATTTCGTACTTTCACTTCGGCATATGCTCACCAGTATTTTAAGGAGGGGAAAGATCTCCAGTAAACGACTAAAAGCAAATGCTTCAATCAGTTGACAGGAATAGGAACCAAGCTACAACGGGAATAAAATAGTTGCAAAGGTTTTTTTCCACTCCATTAAGACTACAGCAACGACGAAAAGTTCTAGATATGAAATAGTGGAAATTCAGCGAACTAACCGTAGGCAAACTTGCGGTTTCAACTTGAATGAATGAAGTACAGGATTGTCTCTTAATGACAAGGCGACTAAATTCCAACTGGAAAGCTTCTCAAGTTCTTCTATGCTGGTTATCTGTGAAAAGAGAAGGTAGAACAATGCATGATGTTAAAATTTTCCTGTTACCACATTGCCGCTTAAATCAAGACGCGTCACGCTGGGTGCACAAAACAATAGGTTGGCCACATTATCCAAAGCACGAAGAGCGTTACAGGACAAATCTATTTCGACCAGGGTGGCGGGGTTTTGACAAAGTATGTCCGCCAGCGCTATTGAGACTGCAGCGCGATTAATTGGGAAGTTAACCCGGTATTCAATAAAGCCTATAACAAAAAGCACATAAATAAATACCGACACAAAGGCCCAACTGTTATGACATTTGATGGCTTAAGAAAATCAGGAACAAAAGTGACTTTAAAAACGAACAAATATAAAACAGGGTTTCAAAAATCAAATTCAACACTACTTGACGCTGAGTTATGCTCAACTTCTTAGATTGACGATACTGCGTAGCGCGTGTATTTTAACGTCTTCGGAGACATTTCTAACCTTGTTTACGGCTTTGAACCGTTAGGCTTCACGATACTATCAACATTATACTAATACTATGCAGGCAACATCGGCAAAAATAATCAACCACCGACCCATCGACTAAGCGTATGCTTTAGAATGCGCGCTTGAAGAAAGCTGCATGGGAATAACGTGTTTAAAAAACAATGCCATCAAGGATAATTATTTCATTATTAACATTCGCAGTTATCTTCTAATTTAAATTTCGCGTCTTTTTATATTTCTACCGCGCAATCAGGGTCTCGGCGAGCTATTGCTTAATTTACGTACGATATTAAGAGAAGGTGAAATAGTAGATCTTCAGATTCACGGGTTTGGCCTGTTGGATGTATCTGTAAGTAAACTTCAAAATGCCCTACCAACGGATGGATGAGCAAATTGTAAGAGAAAATACAGAACAATGTGTATACCGTACGTTTCGGAACTGCTCGTGCTCCGTCGTCTCCCCAACACTGCTGACGACGGAACACGAGCAGTTCTGAAACGTACGGTATACACATTGTTCTGTATTTTCTCTTACAATTTGCTCATCTATCCGTTGGTAGGGCATTTTGAAGTTTACTTACAGATACATCCGACAGGCCAAACCCGTGAATCTGAAGATCTACTATGAAACTATTCAAGCCTGTTAAAAGACATCCTGTCTTTCGAAACAAGGTGAAATAATCGCATTTACGAAGGTTCCTCATTTACCTGAGCATCTTAGCTATGGCACGGTGGGAGCCATACCGTACTTTCTCTCTCAGACGAAAACCGAAACACCTCCGTAATCAGACATCCTATTTTCAAAGCTGACATTTTGGCAGTTCGGGTTATTTGCATTCCAATA
This sequence comes from Trichuris trichiura, assembly GCA_037903355.1. Taxonomy (NCBI): domain Eukaryota; kingdom Metazoa; phylum Nematoda; class Enoplea; order Trichinellida; family Trichuridae; genus Trichuris; species Trichuris trichiura. The sequence goes on from JBAJFE010000042.1 coordinate 491,636, forward strand.
TTTCTGTTCTAGTAAACAAATACTCTTAAATCAAGAAGCAAAAGTGTCTCTTCAATGGTGAGTATTTCGATAGACAAAGTTAACGTACACTTAAGATGTTACAGTAATACAAACGTAAACATCGGAAATTTAAGTTTTGATTGAAAGGACTTAATAAATTAGAAATCTCAGGACGAAGACAGACCAACAAGAAGCGATATGCGGATCGATCTTTAAGCAGAGCTTAATACGGCTGGTTTGTTCGCCATATTCTAACTGTCGTGCGTTCCGGAGCTGTCTGCTGGAGGTGGGATAAATCGTGAAACCACCTGATATCAAGATTTTATTTTAACAATGATTACCTATCGTTGAGAATGACAAGATGTTACAAGGAACCCTTATCAAACTCCCACTGTCCAAGCTTCTACTAATGTGTAGAGGTATAACAGTTTCAGCGCGTAATATCTTCGTTTTTTCCGCAACGATGGCACAAGCCCAGTCGCTTCGATTAGAAAAAAGCAATTCATTCCTACTGCAATTGGAATTAAACGAAAAAAATTCTCAAAGCGAGAGAACAACTGAGCGTTCTGATAGCTAATACAGTAAGATTTCCGTATCCGCGGGGGATACGTTCCAAGAGTGACCACGGATAAGAGCGAATGTTTTACGAAAGAGTTCATAACGTGACTTTGAGATAAATACACGAAATTTGGCACGATGGTGAGCACAGAGAATACAATTGACACTAACATGAAGTTCACAGCTTGACTGCTCATAATAAGCTCATAATACTGCGCGGTTATTTCCATAATACTATTAAAGAAATTCGAACCGTGAAATTTATTTTGCGAAACTTTCGGAAAGCGAATTTCCGTTAATACTAGTACCCATTTTCACAGTCTGATTAAAAAAGGCTTTATTCTCAGTGCAATGCGCAACTAATTACTGAATATTTAATGTACACCTGCAGATCAGCGAATCATCGATGAGGAAGCATATGACGCCACTAGTTTGTCACCGTTTAGAAATATGGAATTGCTCTATGCTGTCGGCAATGCTTGCGCGACCACAGTGGAGAGCAGTCGTTGTCATAAAAAAGCTGAACAAACCCATAGTAGCTGAATAAATAAGCTTATTTTTAATGATTAGTTCACTTCGCGCATACACAAACATCAAGAGCCGCTTTTACTAAGTATGGAAGCAGCAAACTGCATAATATTACAGCGCGTGGGCAGGAGAAGAAGAGAGAAAAACCGCAGACACCAAAGTCCTACTGTACCTGTACTTGAAAATAACGATGCTGCCAGAGACTTACATGTGTTGCCTTTTAAATTCAAGTCTAAGACCCGCTAATTGTTTGAAAACTTAAGAATTATAGAAGCAAACCTTAATTCCCACCTGCTTTGATGTCAGTTGTTGTTGAGCTACTTTTCAACTGCTAAAGTTCCTCGTAAACATAAGTCCTCTACCATTGAATATAACTTTTTCACTAATAAAAGCTACGTGGTTCCCTTTTAACAAGAAAACAAGTAAAATAAAGAAGCGGTTAGAATTTTCAAGAGCGCCTGATCATTTTCTCACTTAACAAGTTACTGTATCGCTTAACTCTGTCGTTGAGAACAGGATCAGAAAGCCCTGAAAACTTCTCATCCTTTCTTACCTTCCTTGTCTTTTCATGAAATCGTTACCATAACGTCTAGCATGAAAGTCTCCTACATTACTTAAAGTATGTTCAAGTTGATAATAGTATTATGGCCACTTCAATGGTATTCACAAGTAAAGATAGGAAACGCTTAAGCTATCTGAACGCGGTTTAGTATTCAAGAATTGACAGCATCCAGACATAGCTGCATTCAATTCTCCGATACGGCATGGTGTCGTTCCTGCAGTTTTCCCTCGCTTAAACAACGCTATGACCTATGTCGAAGATCGAATAAAAGGCAAAGGCCAAAACGGTTCTTAAAAGAAGAAATCGAACAAATCGGTTTAAGTTAAAAATCGGATTTGTAACAACGACCCTGTTCATCATGACGACGACATTACTACAGTATTCCTGTTAACCCTGAAAACATTTTTATTGACAAAAAAACAAAAACAAATGCCCGGCTTTCGAGACCTTCCTGAGCCCATCATTAGCGGAAAAGTTAAAGATGCCGAGAATGATTCAGATGATTGCAAAACAGTTAACTCAAGCATCTGTGTTACAGGTGCAATAAGTGTTCGCGGGCAGACAGTGTGGCAAATGACCTGCAGATCATGAAGACGCGAGAGACTGTAGAGACAGATGTGCGTGTGCGTTTTGGTGGGCTGTCGAACGATCGGCGAAGAAGTAAACTTTAACTATGAACAGATTACTCAGGCAAGCTTCAAAATCCGATAGTTATTGCGTCACAATGAATGCGACTGCTAGCGTTTGTCCACCTTTTTTCGACTGTGTGTGTAGGAATTGGTCAACTGTCTTAGTTATGAGACAAAACAATGGCAACTTGATCCTGCGATTAATCTGAATGACTCAAGGCTAATGGAATAACGTATTAAAACATAGGTAAGTCTTGTCTGACAGAACCCTTTACAATATTGTTCTGAAAGGTGGATAACATCCACTGGATGCTAAAAAATTCCACCTACAACTGGCTATGTTACAAAAGAACAGTAGTCGTACCTTTAAAAAACCAACAATTCCTGACTGAATTGAAAAATGCCATTTCGGAAAAGTTAAATTTAAAAGTTAACCGTTTACGCTTAAAAAAAGGAACAAATTAAGGGGTCTGTAGCGTGCATACTTCGCTGTTTCTTTTAGCACAACATTCCGTTTGTCGTCAGCTTACAGACTTTTAGCAGGAAAAAAATTGAAGAATGGATTCGTGTTTGAACGCTCACTAAACTGCGTTTAACGCTTCATGCAGAATTTCACGCGAAGAAATAATATGGAAACAAAGGAAGTATCCTTTCATATTTTCGAGGGAATAATTCATAATAAAAAGTTTTGAACATACTTTCGTCTTCACCAAAATTACTGAGGTTTAGGAACTGACGCGCACTGTCATAGCGCCTTAAGAGGACAGTCTTCATCAATTCGCACTGTGCTCCATCGAGAAGCGCAAACGGAGGTTTTGAAATCCTTTTCCAAATTGAAAGCTGAAAAACACTCGGCTAAATGGTGAACGAAAACTTAACCATGAACTTTTTACACTCTTTCCTCTTTTCGTTGAAGCACTACTAGAACAGGCAGCTAGCGTATCCGCCGCTGTTTTATTTTTCAGGTAGAAGGACATAACGCCATTGCCGCCTATTTTTATGAAAAGTGGGATAAACGGAACATTTCCGAGTAGTTCCTTCATGGACTGCAGCACCTGTTTAGCACTATTCGCGCTGACCGGTTTCACCTAATTAAGAACATGTAAAGCCATTAAGCTTCAGCTATAGGTAGAAAAACATACTGTCAGAAAAGACCACGTTCCGTGTTTTTCAACGGCCTGTCGACTGCGATATGTAGAATGCCTCCAGTCATTTTGTCCCTTGCGATTGGCACGGCCAGAGACAGTAACAGGACGCTTTTCGCGCCAATCATTTACGGAACGAACAAGGGCAGCAGGATTAAAGCTCCTAAATTCATTACGTATCTTACGGAAATTTTATTCCTGTTAACTTACCCGGCGCCTCGAAATCGTCCCTGATTCTTTGTGAACTGTTTGTAGTCCGCCATCTAATGGCCGTCCTCAAAACAAAGACAACAGGCTGGGCTTGTGAAGCTGAAAACATAGTTGCAATTAGAAGCTACACCACTACAACGATGAAACAGAAGGCAATAAACGCGATTACATTAGAGAGAAAGTATAGATGAGCAACCCCTAATGTAACATTGGTGATGATGGAACAAGAGCAGTTCCAGTTCCGAAACGTACCATATTACCGTCTTGTACGAAAAGGTGAGCTATTTCTGCAATAATATTTTACAACACATACGCACACAGTGATTTCGATTTGAAAGGGATAGAAAACCTTATTAACAAACTAAGGAGAAAAAGACTGGCGAGAACGCAGCCGAAACTACATCAAAAACTTTTTTCGCGCCTCAAATAAAAGTAACGCAAGATGAACGTACACTTGCGCAAAAAGCCGAACACCTTGAAGGCTTAATAGTGACTTCAAAGCTAACAAACAAAAGTAACGCGAACTAGCCTTTTTACCGTTCACGAAAAGAACGATGTGATGCGCAGGTACGTCTTTACAGTATGTAATACCCAAACAACAAACTGCTTTACATTCGTAACTGAATTTATCTGCGACGGGTTTCTTCACAAGAAATGACATAAATTTTAACGAATATTTGTTTTTTTTTCACTGGAGCGTTTGCGGCAAGACAGCGTCGAAAGCAACTTCGTTCGCAAAAAAGGAAAACAGCAGCGAACTTTTCGCCCTGGTCCCGTGCCGGCATCAACACGAACTTCCTTTTTTGGCACTCACCAGGTCTAGTTTACAGAAAATGCATTCCTTCCTTGCCATATATTCCAGTCGAGTCCAGTCTTTAAATCTTTCACCGAGCCATCAAGTTTTCACTATAAACTTCCTGGTTTAAAGTGGCTGCTTTTAACCGTTTTAACTTGAGCATCATGATTTTACTTTTAATTTCTGAGTTTAAAGAGAGCACTTTAACTTTTATAACCTAAGCATCGTGATTTTACTTTGAATTATTAGAACCTGAGCATCAAGTCTTTATTTTAAACTGTTACAAACTGGGCATTAGGTTTTTACCTTATGCTAACTCATATTAGGACGGCCTGGCGGTAGCGCATCTTCCGTTCGATCGTCCTTGCTAGCGGCCTAAGGGATAAATTTAAATTACAGCATTTATGGATCTTTTTAGTTATCCGCCTACCAAAATACAGCAATCCGTAGCGGCAAATAAAGAAATAGTGTATCGGAACGCAGTTTCAATCCATGTGAATTTAAGTCGCTGTTGTTCATTGATCCGTGTTGTCGAGGTGAGCTTTGGCCGCCAAAGTTTAAAGTAGTTCTTAAGCTCTGGTCGACATCAACAGACTGGGACCAGCTAAAATTATCTTCCTAAAAGAGTTGAAGGTACCGTACTCGGAGGTAACCGGAAGACAAGCTCATCTGATCGTTCCTGTTGATGACAGACTGCTTTTGGAGCATCAAAGCTCATTTCTGGCTTACGCTTTCTGGCAACTATCGGTCAGTTCCAAACAAGGTAGCAAACGCTTAAGAAATTGCCCTATTCATCCTCCAGAAACGGATGCAATAATTTGTAGTACCTGGGTGACCTAAGAATGGTAAAGTACCAACTGTCTACAGAAAATGTCCCAAGCTATGGTTCACCATGTCAGTGGGCTTTAGCTTCAAAAGAAAAACAGTATTTAAGATTTAGTACGGCGAGCATCACATTTGAATGAAATAAGAAAAGAAAATGGTATACAGCAATAAGTCATGGTAAACTAACCTGCGCATCTTTACTGCTTACTGTTAGTTTAGGGACGTTCTCAGATATGAGTGCTTTTGGATGTGAGGCATCTGAATACGAAAGCTTCTGCTATACAGGAACATTTTAAAAATTGGCATAACACCTCAAAAGGACGACGACCTGCAACTTAACGTCACACGTAGAAAATTCCACAATGAAAGTTTTGCAAAATCGCCTTCGTTCTAAACGTGCAGGGCTGACGAAACAAATTAATCTACTGGGCTTTATTTACGTCTATTGCATTACACGTAGGTCATTATGTTTACATCGCCAAGTAATTCGAAAGCTGTGTAAAATACTGAAATCCATAAGACCCCTAATCCTGCGCCTTCTGGATCTGCAAGAAAGCAGAGTATCTTCCCGTCTAAACATGTTAATGCCAGAAAGAAAAAGGCACAGATTTTATCGTCAGCTGTTTTGATTAACAAACGTCCTGTCACTTCTATGACCCGTCACTCCTTAGATGCTGCGTTCACATCGCCTGCTTTCTACAAGCAAGTATCAACACCTTTTCCTTGTAACTATGTCAGTTGACTAATTGCATCACTATTTTATGAGATCTCATTGATAAGACGAAGCAGCCGCACAAAAATGCAACTTTTCTTCATGAACAACATGATAATCTTTTCAACACTTGGCAAAAAGTGTTGTCGCGACGATAAGTTTACACCGGCAAACTTGTGCCTTCCGTGAGAGCACAGAGTTTGACAACCTGTCAAAAAGAGGTTATTTTTTAAATCAACAGAAAAACATCAAAACGTCGAGTCCTCCTGCTGTTGCTGCTGCTGCAGGTGGCGTAACCGGCGTTCTCTTATCTCTTCCTGTAAGTTGCTGCCGCCCTGCGATGTGTTAGCTTCCATTACATTAGTTGAACTGCTAGCGCGCGAAGACGATTCCTGCAACGTCGATTTAGCATTCGCAGTGGAAGTTGGCCGGTTACTGTCAACAGAAACCGCTGACAACGCTGGGCTGAAAAAAAAACAGGAAAATTATGTGTGCGCGCACTTTCATGGCATATGTATATCGAATCTCTTACACAAAAGTATTTAAAACAGTACTGTACTGCTGAAGTTGAACCAAAGCAGCGTCTAAGAGTGTGCTTATGTTGCGCAAAGCGCGAACACGAGCCTCCACGGAAGCACGTTCTACTCCTTCCATCTGGCGAACCTCCTCATCGGTTAGCCCAACAAAGTTTGGCGGACTGGGGAATGGCAAGACTTTGAAAAATAAAAAATTAAAATGAACTTTCTTCAAACCGCGGTAACATACCAAAAGGAGGCACGGGAGGCATGAACGGAGTTGAACCGCCAGGAAGATTCTGGAAAAACTGAGCAAATGAGGATTGAGCCGAATTAGTCGTCTGATCGCCTTGGGTCGACTGACCACGACGTTGCGTGACTCGTTGCAGGAAATTTGGATGGAAAAACATAGCGGCAAAATTGGGTACACCTGTAAGTTTGTGAGTAATACAAAATTTCACATTCGAAATCAAACACCTTGTTGTACTCCAGGTTCCGGTTGGTTTTGCGGACGGGGCGGGTTCGGCGCTGGTGTCTGCTGCCTGCGTATTCGTGACGTCGTTTGCAACACATTAAGTCTACAAGTTGGGCACGTCTGCTGGCGCTATAAATTCAACAATAAAGATTTTAAAAGTTTAGGAGCAACCAACCTGAAACCATGACCTGAGACAAGCTGTATGAAAAATATGACTGCACGGGAGCTTCTTCGCCCCTTCGGTAATTTCTTCACGGCATATAATGCACACCACTTCACCCTGGCGCAATTCCTCGGCAGTCGCATCAGGATACATAGTGTTCATATTGTTAATAGCGCGTCGAGAAAGTATTGCGTCGACAACAGCTTTTTTAAAAGACCTGTAATATCACAGTAAGCCTAAGGAAAGACAACTCTTCAGATCCATATTCTTACTTTACAGTGAGGTACATTGGGCGAATCGAAAACAGCGGAAAAGCATGAAGCTGCATCATTACAGTCACAAATATTCCATACAGGATGACTCTGAAAAACTCTAAACAAATCCAAAAGTTGACCGCCTTCGTTGAAATAAAATTCTTTACGTACCAATAACCAATTCTGTATAAAGGAGGTACACAGCCTTATTCTCCCACGGATGAGCATGCCTCGAGTCAATGCGGTACAGAGTGAATTTTATAGCAACTTGTAAGATTATGGTCAACAACACTGCGTACTGAAACATGAATAATAGTAATAAACGAAAAAACTTTTGAAAGCTGACTTCAAAGCCGAAGACAAGCTGCACAGATGCTCCGCGGAGTAAAGTCGTGAAATATGCATGGGAAACGTGGTAGGAATCAACTGCACTAAGCACTGCAATCAAGCCCATCATGCGGGCACAGAAGAGAGCAGTGACCACCGGTGTACGTTCCATCTAAAGGCATTTTAGGTTAGCAAAAGCGCTTAGATGTAGGCTGAATTACGTAGTCAACCCGCTCTTCCGCCATCCAATGAAAGCATTTGAAGAAGAAAAGTTGCGTGAATTGGGCAACAAAGCGAGAATTGAAATCATCGCGAAATACAGTGAATGCCAGACAAGTTTCGGTTACCGCAAACCAAGCTCGTTCCATAACATTCTGCAAAAATCACGTGCTAATTTAAAACTGCTAAACGAACAGTTAGTTCAAGCCGTTTGCCTCTTGCTCATTCTGTCTAAGAGAACCAAAGAATAAGACCAGAAATATTTTGGCAAGGATAGTCACAAGGACGAAAGCTTGAATATACAAAACCTGAAATGGAAAATAACGTCTCCAACAGCTGACAAAAAAGATGCAACGTACAGCCATGCTTGGATTCGACTTGGTAAGGTATACCATTGACGGGTAGAACTGCTTTCTTTGGTAAAACGCATTTGCAAGAACCGCTCCGGTCAGAAAAAAGCTCAGAGAAATTAAATGGCTGTGTCGAACTTGCATCTTTCCAAGCTACGTTAACGTCAAGAACACTTAGCTAACTACCATAAACCGTACCAACAAATATTCGCAGGTATGACTAAAGATCTTTACAGTACGCCTAAGGCAACGTGTTTTGTCAGGACAGGTGCATTTTGCTTGTGTTATTATGGTCTACTTTTACAGTGGATCCTGATGAGCGGCCTTTCTTTTCCCCGACGAAGAAAACTTCAGTACGCAAATGGAATTAATAACAGCTCCGTAGTGTCTCACCGTTCGCAACCACTTTCTCTTTACGCGGTAAGCGAATTTTAAAGTTCCAGGAATTTCCGCCTGCCACTCGTGGGCGTTTAATCTGAACAGATTAAGTTACCTTTGCGCAATGCTGAGGTGGGATAAATTGTCTGAAGACGGCTGAGAGCCCACTTATTAATGTCCAGCGTATTTTTGCAAGGAAACCGCACTAACTGACCGGCTCGTGATGAAAGTTTTGTTGCAGGAGAAAACATGGTCGTTAGCACTATAATCCTTATTGTCGAGTCGTTAGGATTTGAGAGTGATAGTTCTTATTCGTTGGTCCTATGTTGCTACTGTCCAATTCTGCCGAGCTGTGTTTGTCATGTAGTAGCTTGTAGTAGGCGGGATTAAGGAAATTAAATTATTACGATTGTAGACATGTGACGGAGAAATGATTCTAAGGGTTCAGAATTTGCTAGTTTCTCAGTTCCAATGATTTGACTATATACTTGGATTGTTAAAAAAGTTCGTGGGAATAAGCTCCAAAGGACGAGGCAAAACATGGTTGGTTATATGCCTGTTATCTTTCGACTTGTACGAAGGCTACAGTTATCCAATTCCTTAGCTGTACGGCGCAAGTCGCGCCTAAAGTGGCCGTTCTTTCGTGCTTCATTTTAAGATTAGGGCGAACGTTAACTTTTCGGGAATGAGTGCTCTACGATTGGATAAAGCGTTTCAAAGAGGCTAGAGAGGACATCAAAAACGACCAAAAAACGGAAAGACCATCCGCTACAACAAACGAAGAAACTGTGACGGTCATTTGAAATCTGTTGGAAGCAGACCGCTGAACTACTTTCAGAAGAACAATGGAGAACAATGGACCGACAATTACGGGAGAGAGTCCTATTTCCTCAAGATAACGCCTCAGCTCATTCATCAAGGAATGTGAAGTTGATTCTTCTTGAATTCCCCCGGAAAGTTGTTCAACATTCGTCTTAAGTCCGGACGTTGCTCCATCAGGTTTTCTTCTGTTTCTAAGACTAAAAGAACATTTGAGCAGAAGCTGCTTTGCTTTCCGGAAGAGGTGATACACGTAGTCTGAAAACAAAGCGATGGACAGCCGTCAGAATTCTAGAAGGAGGCGTTGCGAAGCTGCAAACACCCCTGGGTTCGATTCCATATAAAATACAGAGCTATCTAATTTTTCTGGGAACTTCAAGCAACCCACGTAAAGCTCTGGCAAGTCTAGCCTCTGCTCATTGAAGTCACAACTTTCCACGGTTTGCAATTCTAAAACCGTACTGTTTTAAGTGTGGATAATGAAAAGTGCTTTTTCTTAACGTGCTGATTAAATCTTATTGCGCTAAGATAACTTGATTTCCTATAATGTATACATCGTGTTACCGTATAAGCCTTATTGAATTTTGCAGCTTTTAACAGTTGAAGAACTGAAGAATCTTCGTGACGTAAGTTCATTATCAAGTTAGCATTTGGCAGCGCAGATGATATTTGCTATCTGCATCTAGAATTTTCATACCTTGATTGTCAGAATACTGTGCTGCTTATCTCTAGCTGGATAATCGAAGTGAAATGTCCCATTTTTTAATGAGGCAATTTTTGCATTAACTTCTGCTTCTTTTGATAAGTAATGGTGGCGGCATTAAATTTTCTCAGTTGCTCAATCGATACTTCTGAAATTAAGGGCTTTGAACTATTCCCGATGGATCTTACGTCTTAGCCGCCCCACCGTCATACTGTAAGTTCGTCAGCTATCATATTCTGCTCCTACCTAAGCCTAAGCCTAAATATAAAATTCATATTTTGTCTTAGGCTTGAGTAAGAACAGAACAAGATGCCCGCCGTGCTCGTCAGTAATCGCGAAACGCCAAGGCCGCATGTCTGGCGGGAACAAACCTGCATTTTTCATACTGTGGGGCGGCTAAGTGACATGATCCTATTTTTTGACTATTCTTTCCCTCGTGGACTCTGATAACGATGGTATTATTACGCAAACAGTCCAGATATAACCCGAAGGTTTGGTTACTTGAAAATTTTGGAAAACCTCATGCTATATAAAATCACGTTATGGGTAACACGTAAAGTAGGAAAATTACGATTCAGGGCAAAACGTCAGAAATATTTTTTACTTGTAAACGGCGGAGAAAAATCATAAATAAGATGCGCCGAAAAAAGAATTACGTCGTATCTGAGCTACTTATTCAGCCGTTAAGCACACGTATGCGCGAATTTTCGTTCGCGGGATTTGAATAGCACGTTTTTTTCTTTTATTGCGATGAAATATTAGCTAGGTAACTTTCATGATGGAACTCTTTACAACGGTAAAGTAAAAAGCGGTAAAGTAGAATTCGAGCTTCTTTTGCTTGTATGTGTTATTCTTTTGTATAGTAGTTACTTATATGGCTCCATGCTAGCTCAGATACCTCTTGAGGATGTCCTGCTACGTTGTGCATTACGACGTTGTCGTCGAGTCATTGTTACCGCTAGTCAACAGTTTGTACAGTATCTGATAGCTCAGCAGTGGTCAGTTGCCGCGGAGAGGCTTTCCGACTTTTATCATCATCTGCTTCTTCTCTTCCTTGCTGGTTCCCCTGCAGCCAATCAGTTGTCAGCTCATTCTATTGGCAATCGAAAATGTCTCCAGCATTAGAGGAAGACTACCTGTGTTAAGAGGAGGGATGCATAAACATTTTCTAAGTTTGCAGGAATGTTTTGTCGTTCGTAACTATTCCTAAGTGATAGTGCATGGACAGAAGATTCGTTCAGTCATTTGCATATGTACGTACGCTTTCACACTAAAGTTTCAGCTCGCCTAATAACTGACCTTTTGGCTGGAAAGGTCTACAAGGCATCCGAATTGTGTTTGCCTTCCGCCTCGTCTTTTCTTTCTTGAACTCTTACGTTTCTATTTAGATTTTTTTGACTTCAAGATACTCTTTTAGGTCAACGGTGTTACAAAGTCATTTGTAGCGATGCTTAGCGTAATAGTGCGTTTCCGCTTTCGTAAACTTATTGTATGTTGATCAGCAAGTTTGCATTAGTTCACATTTCAAGCACCCGTTTTTTGCAGTTAAATGTATTGCTAGTCTTAGGACTTGTCGCAAGTACAAACGTTTGTCGAAGCGGATATTCCTGCCAAAGAGGAGAAGAGCACGGTTGGCAAAGAATTGGACGCTGAACTGCTTTCGAAAGTTTCTGGCATGCCTGGTCGTGAACGAACGCAGGAATTTAACGCCTTTGCGATGTCGCTGCAAATGAAAACGGTATGCGCATTGTAACCTTCTTTGTCTTTTCATGCTACTAAACCTCGTTCAGGCAGCTAGCGATGTCACGCAGCCGCGTAGTCGGCACCAAGCAAAAGCTGAAGTTGGCGAGTTCTCTCAGCTGGCTAAGTAAGTACTAAAATGAATAGCCCGCGCAGAGCTAAGCAGTTTTGCAGAAAAATTGGACACGACCTAAGCCAGACGTTTGTCAAATTGGAAAAGCTCACTATAAGTAAGCGCATACTTTTCTCGTGCCTTATTAAAAAGCCTTTTTCGGTACAAACCATTCACAATGGTTTCAATCATGACCAAACGGTTTGTGTCAGACAGATCTGTCTATCTGCTGAGCGTTTTTCGTAATACAAAAAAAATCAGATAACTTTGATGTGTAGCTTTTTGTAACAGCTCCTTGAGACGTAGCTGTTTGTTCGCAGTAAAGGTCTTTTTGAGCAATTAATTATTTCTGACGATGTTGAAGCAACGAAGTGCAGTTCTACAAGTAGACTTCAGAGACCGTTTATTTCACCTTGACGAAATAGCACGCGTGAATTCATTGTTTTTCTTTGCCCGGCTTTGGCTTGCTCAAAGGTAAAGGGTTTTATTAAACATGTAATTCCTTTGCACGATTTCCTTTGCGTTTGTTATTACAAAGCGTTTATTTATGCTTACTAATGAACGGAACTCTCGAAGCAATGGAATCCTTACGACAGCTTCGAGGGTTCCGTTCATTAGTTCCCGAATTATCACAGCGCCTCAAATTATTGTTCGCTTCAAGAGAGTCCTCTTTAATTCTCCAAAAGAGGGGTGATGTACATGCGGAAAAGTTGAGACTTTTTGCCTGTTACTAACCTCGTGCGGGACCCATTTATTTCGCTTTTTAAGTTTACCGACAGAGTTCAGATACCTTTTAGTGTGAAGCAGAGTTGTTCTGTTTCTTTTTCCGTTTATTTTGCTAAAGGGCAACTTTAACTTTATCAAATCTTAACGTGGAACCAACGCTCACGGACATGCTGAAAGAAATAGTGAAGTTTAGATTTTTCGGTTATCCGTTGGTAGTAAGGCATGGAGATTCTTATCTTCCATGCGCATTCTCGCATTGTAATGTTTCTTTCAGTTTCAAAAATGATAAAAATGCGTCGAAGTTTATTTAATATAAAAGTTCCACGTTTTTCAGCCTGGAATAAAGAGCTGTTAGTAATAATTAATAGTACTTATTTTGTATAGTAGCGTGTTAACCGGCCGCTTATCCACTTAGCAGAACAAAGCTGAGAATTGCTTTTTCACAGTTGCTAAAAAGCGAACATTGTTCGATGATCAAATGGCCGAAGTTGATGAGCTCACGTCGATCATTAAACAAGACATTGCCTTATTGAACACGCAGATAGCGTCCTTACAGAGAGTGCGTTTCGCAGCGGTGGGTTACTGTTGATTCTAAGTTGTTTTAATTTTAGCTTATACATAGCAGCATGAAGTTTACGGCGACTAATCAAACGCAGCATTCCAAAAGCGTTGTTGTTAGTTTTCAATCACGCTTGGCCAGCATAAGTTCCGAGTTCAGAAGTGTGCTCGAGATGCGCACGGAGAACATGAAGCACCAAAGGCTTCGACGGGAAAAATTCAGCAGTACAGAACCGGTGCCATCCTCATTGCCAGCCTCTGCTTCCGAAGGCCGACGTACGTTTGGCAAGGTCGAAAAGTATACAGAGTCGAGTTTTCAGTCGGCTCAATCCTGCTCCGTGGTGACTGCAACGACGTAGGTGAAAATCAGTACGTGCTCAACATGGAAGACTTTGACAGGCAAAGCCAACAACAGCAGCTACAATTGCTTGATCACCAAGTACGCTCCGTTGCTTCACTGGCCATATCTGGCCTTTTATAGTATTTTCTTTTAGGACAGCTATTTACGCGCTCGAGCAGAAACAATGGGTAACATTGAGACGACCATTGTGGAACTCGGTCAAATATTCGCACAGCTTGGACGAATGGTACAGGAGCAAGGAGAACTAGTGCAGCGGTTCGGCTACGGCCTTTCGTACTACTATTCGCTGTAATTTTAATTTTATCTCTTTTTAAGGATCGATAGCAACGTGGAAGAAACTGCTTTGCATGTTCAATCAGCGCATATGGAGCTGGTAAAATATTTCCGAAGCATATCAAGGAACCGATGGCTTGCAATCAAAGTTTTCGCTGTGTTAATTGCTTTTTTCATCTTCTTCGTTATCGTCATGCTCTGAAATGCTATTTTATGAATTGCTTAGATGTGCACCACTTGTTGTCAATTGTGAACTCTCCCTTAATGCAATCAAACGGGTGCCAAAGCATTCGCGGTGGCGATGACTCTTCGTTACGCGGTGAGCATTTAACGACAATGACGGCACGTCCGGCCGACCTGCTGTACACAATGAGATTTCAAGATTCCCTCCAATGGGATAAAATGTAACGGAAGAGGACGAATGAGAATGCGAACAAAAAATAGCAAAAGCCCGTTGGCGCAAAGAATAGCATCCATCGATCACAAAAAAGGCAATACGACAAAGGTAGGAGAAACAAAGGGAAACGGATAGGTCGACATGTGAAAACGGTAGATCAGCCTATGCTTCGATGTTTTCAGGTTGCAATAGTGGAATATGCAAATTTTCAGTCCACTCCGGGTTTTTGAGGCGTCAAGAAACTTTTGCACAAGAGAGAAAGAGAGATTTTTCGCTTAGTAAGCAGGCTAAAAGGACTATCAATAATAGTCGCAACGAGCGGATAAAAAAACGAGATCACAACAACACCAATTCGTCCAACAGAAGCATAGTAGCAATGCTGAGAAAAGCTGAAAGAGAAGAGAGTTAAGAATGCCGTTTATGAGCGTGAGTAAACTGACCTCGTGAAAATTACGCGGATATTTTGTTGTCGGATGGTCCGTTGCCCTCACGTTTGATGCTCTGTAAATGCATCATGAGAGAATCGTTTTGCTAAAAACGCATCAATGTCGTGCGACGCATGCATACAGCAACGGAAAGAAGCGTACTGCATGCAATTAGTGTCAATGGATTTCCAGCAGCAATATTTGTCCTCTTGGACGAGTCCTTTCACTTGTCATTCACTTTTTTGCACCAGACCCGGCAAACATACTTCTACAGATCGAGCCACAACCATAACAATAAACGATGGAAGTCCAAGAAGAACAATGGTTCAGCTGTCAGACAGCTTTAATCGTTCGCACTGTACAAACGGTAATTCAAAAAGAAATAATGCACTACCAACGACTGCAGGTCGAAGGTAAGGCGGTGAGGAAGTAACCGATGGTAGGCTGAAACGAAAGCTCGCCCATCACACAAACGGATTAGCTTGGAGGCGGTGCTGCTTGCAAGCCAAGCACTCGAAAAAGGCGTGAACCCAAACCACTCTGGTTGGTTGAAGAGGAAGGACCCACCAGACCAAACTCGTTGCCGGAGACGTTTACCGAAGACATTGAACAATCGCTTCTTATCTGCGAACCATCAGTCGGTGGGCTTGCAACATTGTCCGCAACTGCTTGCTGGAAACCATGGACTTAAATGGCACACAACGAACGCCCATAAAATTATTGCTGTTTAATGGAATGACAAGTTTAAATACCGATGCGACTTTAAGGGACGCTCAACTAGTAAATGAAAGAATTATGTCCGTGCTGCACTGTCAGCAAACGCGCAAAGTATCGGTACCGCTTACCGAATCTGATAAAAAATCATTAGACGCGGCAATGCTACTGTAACTAGCAAAGACGACACAAGAAATTGTAAGTCCACTCAGGAAGTTCGGAACAGCTGCGTAGTTGTATCTATCGATTTTAAGATTCAAAGTAAAAACTCATTTCGGTAAATATTGGATTCATAAGAGACGGAGATATTAAGTCTATAACCGAGCTAACTTTCTTTCCCGTGCCAGTCAAGGTTTCAAAACCACTTCTCATTGACGATAGTTTAAAATCCCGCAGCTTTCTCGGCTCGCCATATCGTCAATGGCACCACTAAAGACGAAACATTCCTTCCTTTGTAAAACAGAATTTGAAGTCACATCTCCAGCATAGGGAAGTACTTCTCTCACTTATTCTCGATAGCAGTTTAAAAAATTAAAACACCCGTGAATAGCGCTTCTTTTGAAAAATAAGATTTCGCAATACGCATGGTATGCAGGTACAACGGTACTGTTTACTTTCTTATACCATCGCTGTCTTTCTGACTAGCTCAGTGGTGTTCAACCGCAGCCCAAAACTCTAACTCAGAATTATTACACTAAAACCTCCCTAGTCCGAACGCTTCGTGGCAGGGGGTAGTTCGGATAAATTCGGATTATGGAGGAGGCTTACAGTAAGCCACAGAAAAGCAGGTAATGCAATTTTAAATGTACGTTCCTGGCGTCTACAGCGTGATATCAGTCTTTGCAAACGATGGATAGCTTAAGGTTGGCAGCGAAGTCCGTCTGATTAAGGAAAACGACTGATCAGCAGAAATCAGTTTCTTTAATGGTGTGGACGCAATACCGCGAAGCGGCATGGAAATAGTCGCCATGAACTTATTTTTAATATTCATAATTGCCGGCTGGCTCTGTTGGCTCAAAAATAAGTTAAGTTGGCGGCTGATTTTGTTTTGATCCACAATTTTGTTTATTTGGGGAAGCCTTTGTCTCGAAGTGCCTTGCTGCAATCAACTTATTGGTCGAGATTGGCTCGGCAGAACCGTAGCTGGCCTGCGCCTATGTTAGCGTATACCGAAAGGACCGTTGGCAGCTTGTTTACTGCCCTTATAGCCGTTGCCGCCAAGTGACTGCCCGTTTCGTACAGGCAGCCTAACTATCTTTAATGTATACGGTCGTTCTATTGCTCTCTTCCACGAGTTCGGATTAGGGAAGGATTGCACAAGCATCACATAGGCTAGGACTGGTTAGGGTTCCCGAAGTCGGAATCCCGATAGGTCCGCCACCGGGCTAGGGGCACTGGTTCATTTCGCATTTATACTCAATAAACTTCGTTTGCTACCAACGCGTATTCGTGGCAACAGGAAGTCAAAGAAACTAGTTTAAACAATTAATATTTTTCCGCGTATGCAAATTACTACTTCCGTCCGAAAAGCTAAGCGAGCATCGGCAATAAAAAGAGCCTTTAACAATTACTTCAGTCCAGTCGTATAGTTAAACCTCCGTTTCCGCAGATAACAGCGAATACACGTGAGCCTGTATGCAGTGTAGTCTCAATATGAATGCATATTAGATTTTGAATACGTAGCGCATTTTGCAACGGGTTCGTAAATTTTCGTGGTAATTTTTATGTACGGTGGGACCCGCTGATAAACACTTTTTTAAGGTAGAGCTTTTGGGTCCACCCTTGACCCGGCTTTAGTGGTTATTAACGGGTCCCGCCGTACATAAACTTTACCATAAACATAATATATTCGTGCAAAATTAAGTCAGGTTTTGTACATGCTAACATTTCTCATGTTGCCTACAATTCTGACAGGTTCTACTTTTGGGAAATCGGGCAGCGAACGTGGACATCGAACCATGAAGTCGGATTCACAAACTGCCATAGCTCTCCAAGTTGGGCGGCGCTTCAATGCCCTGTAACAATCAAGGGATCCTTACAGACTGGCGCTAGCGCACTATTTCAAAACTTTCCTTGAATATGACTCATAACATTCCGCAGCTATATATCGGGTATGTAGTGTAGGGTATTTTTGAACTTTTATCTTACGGCTTTCCTTACGACTGAGATAATTCAGGAAACGAAATACCGCTGGATTTTTACGCGGTTTCCTAAAGCTTTTCACTGGGTTCAGAGGTGATTTGAGATCCTGTTCGCATTAGTCACTATCCCCCTAATAAACACTAAAGATCTCGCCAGCAACCTTCTCGAACGACTGGACAAGGCATGTCTGAAATATCTGACAAAAAGTGACGCGGCAACTTCACCAGGAAACTGTCCGCTAGTCATGGCTCTACGCTGACGTATCCAGCAAAACTAAAGGGAAATAAATTCATTTCAAACCTAGCAAAATGACAGGTTAACATTATAGACACAAGCTAATAGCTGATTTGTTAAACTGAACTTCGTTACATCTTAGAATTGTTGAACCAACAACTTTGTTTTTGAGTTACGTTCAATCCGTAATTTCTTCCGAAGTGAACCGGTTATTTTGCTTCACTATACCTACAAGTCCCGTTTGCCATTTCTGCGGATATATCGACACAGTTAACTATTTCCGAAATGACTTCTTACTGTTGACAATGCCTACAAGTATTCGCGCGCACTCCAGAGTTTCCAAGAGATGACCAACATAAACGTAGGAGCAATCGATGTTACGTGTGTCGTTTTAGTTATATCTAATCACAAAGGCTCCATGCAATACGAAAACGCTTGCTTTTACACAAATCAGTCTACGCCCTTTGAAGGAAAGGCGTAAGAGAAAGTACTGAATATTCCAACACTTAGTTCTTACAGTTCTCACGCAACAAGTATTACTACTACTACAAATTCAAGCGCAAATTATCTGTTTGTGGTTTCATGCACAAAATAATACCACTGAGAGAACATTTACCGCTATGGAAGCATGCACAAGCAGCACTGCAGGAACAGTACAACGCCAAGTTTACCTGCATACGCTGCTGTTGATAATCATTATTCACGCGAATGTCTGGCGTAGCAGCGACAGCGCCATCTGCTTTACGCCTCGGCAGCTTGTCGGACAAGTCCGCCGACACGGTCATGTCTGTGCCTAACAGCTGGGCCACTTTAGTTTGACGCACAATGTCTAACGTCTATAAAAGTGCGTTGTACGTTTCATTTAGTCTCTAACAAATGGTGAAAGTTGCAGCTCTATTTCCTAAACCCTCAAAGTAGTGCAAACAATGGTGCACGTGCGCAGGCATTTCTATCTTTTGTACTTAGGTCGCTAAGACACTACGTTTACGGCAAAAACGTACGCGAAAGAGTACAAATGAGTCGACGTTATGCAAATAACGTACCTGCTTTTTAGCGCGCAAAGCGGCATCCTCAAGCGTCTCGGCTGCTTCGTACTTGCCCTGTCGACGGTACAGAGCACCAAGGTTTTTTAGCGTAGTAGTCACAGTAGGACTAAATATATCACAAAGCAAATGAGCAGGAAGTATTACGGCGGCAATTTCACCTGTCTACTTTAGCCGCCTTGTGCCATCCGCCATATTCGGCATACGACCCACCACCATCTTTACTGTTATACTTGTTCTCCTCTCGTTCTTCGGCAACTTGCCAAATGGGCTTGTTGTCACCCGTTATTGCTCCAAATTCGCGTTCATGAGCCCTAGTCAAAATCTGCTTGTATAACGTTTCCGCTTCTTTGTATTTGCCTTGCTTCAAATAGGCGGAAGCCTGAAAAAACCAGCCTCCTGTTCAAAGTCGTGAAATTATCGCTTGCACGCCGTTCTTAGTAGTACCAAATTGTTTTTCGTTTTCGCTACATTCGGGTCGTCAAGTCCGAGCTTGTTCTCGTAAATATTCAACGCCCGCGTGTAGTATTTTTCCACTTCTTCATTTTTTCCCTGGTTCTGGCAAAGAAGGGCTAAGTTATTCAACTGTTTAGCAACGTCGGGATGGTCGGTTCCGAGAACCTAAGAACGACAGTGTTACGCATCTTAGAATTTGGAAACTAAACGGACGCAGTCACTTTCTCCCGTATTTCCAATGCCCTTTTGCATAAGGGTTCAGCTTCCTTATACTTTCCGCGTTTCCCGTAAAGTACTGCTAGGTTATTCAGGGTAGCAGCAACAGCGGGATGGTTCTCTCCCAACGTCTTCTCACGAATTTGC
Source organism: Trichuris trichiura (assembly GCA_037903355.1). NCBI lineage: Eukaryota > Metazoa > Nematoda > Enoplea > Trichinellida > Trichuridae > Trichuris > Trichuris trichiura. The sequence goes on from JBAJFE010000042.1 coordinate 511,348, forward strand.
AATGCTTCGTTTAACAAATTGGCCGCTTCTTTGTACTTGTTCTGGTCTCTAAAGAGGTACCAATATTAAGATTACCGGGTTTTCAACGCAACAAGCATATAACAAGCACTGAATCTGTTCAATTTCAAAAAGAAAGCCATAGTTTACGAAAACAAACCATTCAGTTAATTTAATGAGTTACCCATTGCAAAAAGAGCGAGCTTCCCGCTGAAAGGTGGCAGCCATCGACATGATGGTAAAATCACCTTGCCGTCACGCTGACGACGACACAAAGTCAATCCCGAAAGTTCCGTTTTTCACTCGCATACGACTAGAAGCTTTTCCTTTTACATCGCAACGACATAACAACAGTAAAAGCCATCTGTAACATCATGAAACTCAACTCTTGTCACCGGAGAAGCTCAAGGTTTACCACGAGTTACAGTAAAAAGTTCAAAATTATATATAGTTCTCATCTAACTCTTTTTTCGCTCAAACGCGATTTTACGGGCTAGAAAGCGTGGGCATACTCTCTGAATTCTTCTTTATACTTTTCATTCACTGAGAGCAAGCATAGACAGCGCTCTGATCTTATCTGCATTCCTCGGTCACTCGAAAGCGAAGCAGTAATTCTACTGCGATAAAAGTGCATTGGACTCACATCGGAAGCTATATGCTCAGAATAGCCGTTAGCAACATCGTAGAAGCCTGCAATGACGTATCGAAACAATGAGTGCATCCTGCATCCTCAACCAAAAAAAAAACCACAGGACTGCGCAGGCAGCAGTTTGCTAGTCGTAGTTTCCCCATTGGTCCCCGCTGGCCACGCATTGTTTAAATGCTGTCAATGACACAGGTTTAAATTTAGACATATGCTAAGATGAAGTTGAACTGCGCGGCACCAAACTGATTTCAGCATAGGCTGCGAACAGCCACGGTGGGAGGTTTTCGCAGAGAAATGGACATGACGAACTGCAACCGACCTATACTCAAGGTTAGAACCGATTGAACGTCAGAGCTTGTCTCAAACATGATTAAACTTTTGGATTAGCTCGCAACTGAAATACAGTAAAACCTTCCTAATCCGAACGCGTCGGGGCGGGGACTAATCCGGATTATGGAGGAGGCTCACAGTAGGTCACAGAAAAGCAGGTAATGCAATGTTAGATGTAGGTTCCTGGCGTCCACAGCGCGATGTCAGTCTCTGCAAGCTGCGAGATAGCTTACGAGGGCGGCGAAGTCCGTCTGATCGAGGAAAACAGCTGACAAGCGTTATACGAAAACAGATGGTACTTTTATACGACTGAAAAACACCAAGTTTTTGATCCACAATTTTGTTTATTTGGGGCAGCCTAGGTTTCGAGGTGCCTTACTGCAATCAACTTATTGATCCAGATTGGCTCGGCAGAGACAAGGCTGGTCTGCGCCTATGTTAACGTATACCGAAAGGATCGTTGGCAGCTTGTTTACTGCCCTTTTAGCCGTTGCCGCCAAGTGACTGTCCGTTTACAGACAGCCTAATTATCTTTAATGTATACGGTCTTTCTATTGTTCTCTTCCACGAGATCGGATTGGAGAGGGAATTGGATTAGGGAGGTTTTACTGTAGATTATGTCGTACAAGTTGCTTCACAATGCAGCAATTCTGTGTGTGGCAATTACATTAATGTATATACACATCCGAGAGCTCACTGATCCGTTCAATGTACCAAACTGATACTTAAAAGAAGATAGTAATGCTGTAGCAACAACCTGATCAACTTCATTCCCTGCTTGAGTGAATGATAGCTCGAAGACAACCCAGACACAACCGATAGTGTACCAGGGAAGTAGGCGGCGTTGGGCAGGCACCAAGTTTTGTTTCTATACCCTCACCAGCATTCCTCTATACATTTCCTTGTAACTAGCTAAAGAACTTGAATCTGGCGAAAAGCTTTCGCAAATCTCTTGCAAAAGCTATCTCTTGTAAATACTCACATATAAAAAACAAAATACAAATTTCGAAACGAACGTGCTCGGCTATCAAACCGATCATAAGTCCGGAGTCATTGTAAGACGGGGACCCTCTGTACTTTACATGTCTCCTATAACGAGATTTCACATAACGGAAAATTTTCCAGGATTTTCAAGTCATCAAACTCTCGCGTTACACGAGAGCTACCTGCAGGAGAGTTTGAAACTACAAAGCGGGCGCTTCTTTCTTAATTACTCAGATTTCTGAAGCCACCAAGTCGAGCGGAAAGGAGAATGCGAAGAGCACGTTTTGAACGATAAATATAGTCGAAGTGCAGTTCCTCTACGTGCGCGAGTGAAAAATAAAAAAACAACTTTGCACAGCGGCGATCGGTTTTTGTTTCGTGACAAATAAACATGTGGCCATTAAAGAACAGTGTTAACTTCTCCGCCATGAATTCGCATGACTTACACATTCTCACTGGCCTAAAGATGAGGGGCCCAAATTGAACAGTAACGATGTACTGCCTTTCAAAATGGGTTAATGGCAAACCGGGAACTAATATAATGCATGAACTGTAATATAATCGACTTCAAACGCGTCCTGCAGCAACCGACCTTATTGTAGGTTATTTGGTACTAGTTAAACGTGGCGGAGAAGAAAACTGAATTGAAGAACTCAAAGGTGAGCAGCAAATCTTGGAACAAGAACAAATTAGCTAGTTGGTTAACTTACCTATAAACAAGGGCAAGTATATTTAGCATAGTAGCCACGTCAGGGTGATTATGACCGCTTGTCTTTTCAAGATCTTCCAGCGCTTGCTTGCACAACGGTACGGCTACTTCGTAGCGACCTTGCGATGCGTATTGGATTACCTGGCAAAATAATCCGGCGAAGTTAGCACTGTACAGTTGGAAAGCGAAAGAACAACAATAGGTACCAAATTGTGCAGTGTACGCAGGCGCGCAGGTATTTCATACCCGGCGGTAGCTGATGCAGCCATTGAGTGCGCAGGTGTTGGAATAGTACATTCTCCGCCGGCTTCCGCATCCTCTTCCTCCGGTCCAAATCCAAGATCTTGCAATGACTGCGTAGACTTTGCCATTTCGTCAGCTTTATCTTCTGAATCCTAAACTTCGACTGTTATTCACATATAAACGCGACGTATGCTCATGTCCGGTGTATAGGTGAGTTTGACCGCAATACGTTCAAACTGCACAGGCACAGATTGCGAAAAACGCCTTAATATGCGAGGATTATTAAAGCACCGAGAACGCCAAACCGTTTCAGCGACTCTTCCTCGCTCTGCACATATCTATCACTCAAAACCTCGATCGTATGTTTCAACGCGCGAACCGTACAAAGCGCTATACCGTTTGATTAAGGTCGAACTTGCGAATGCTGTTAATGAATTCCAGATGCTTTTTTTCCTCTTCCAACTGAGCAACTGTCTGCTCGCTTTGCTGTAACTTCTGTTGCGTCGTGGCCAGTTCGTCCCTGAGCCAGGCATTCTCCTGACATAGGCGACGAACTTGAGCTTTCAATTTTTGCTTTTCCGCTTCGGCAAATTGCAAATGGCTAGCCAAAGCCATCATAACCTTGAAAAAGCACAGATAATATTCGAGCGACCATTAATGTAAACAATTACATGGGCTTCCTCAATGCCCAGCTGAAGCATGTCGTAAGATTTTTCCAACATGTTTGCCTTTTCCTCGATAACTCTTGCCTCCTCGTTACGCTCCTTAACCGCGGACAGGGAATGCAAAAGGCCGTTACGAATAGCCGTATGCTCGCTCTTCAACGCTTCCAAGCCTTGCACAACGGTTTTAGTATTCTGCAAGATTTCTTCTTGCGATAGCGCTGTCATTTTGCCGATCTCTTCAATTCGCTTGCTGAAACAACAAGTTGATCAGAACGGGAAAAGGCAAAAATAACCTGCGAATTGGAAAAAGCACTTTCGACCGGCCGCTACTACCAGCCGATCGAAGGCCCGTTATCGAGAGAAATCCACAGCGCAATTGATTTTGTCTTTTCGCACAACTTAGTTTGGGTGACCAAAAGAAATCGATCCGCATCGGAGACAAAGTATATCAACACAGAAAAGCAATAGCCATTTCTCGGTAAGCAAAACAGGCAATAATAATGCCAAAACTTACAAAAGCGGGGCGCCACGATCGGAAGCAATAAATGGGCAGCTTTGACGCAAAATTCTAGCTTTAAAATTAAAAGCAAAGAGATGAAACACTTTTGAACAGCCACAGGTTGGCACAAAAGACCAATCAATATCGAAGGTAAGAAGACATAATAGAAAGATGACTCTTTGCAACGATTAGGACTAACTAGTAAGCAGCTTGCAACAATGTCATTCTTGAGTCTTTGAAATATTCGCGCTATGCTCTCCCATTGGAAGCAAACGACGCTAGGCCGGAGAACAGAAGATCAAGTGTACGCATTGGAATGCAACTAGGTGGCATTTAATAGTACCTGCGAAGCTAGCTATCATAACAGAGAAAGGGCAGATGGGACATTCAATAAGCTGTCCAACTTACAGGCGATAGGCTTTCAACGTCAGCATGGAGAAGTCGAACAGGAAGCACGAAAGTCGATTGCTCGCCGGCTCGTTCGAAAACTTCCAACGTGTCAGTGCTCTACCAAAGATGTTGCAAGACGACAAAACATCAAAAGCTACGTTTTACGCCTAATCTGGACGGCTGTGTAATTCGTACGAAAAGAAACCTAGAAGAGGCTAAAGGCGAGAGCAGACGTTTCTCTGCCATTCGTAGACGTCAATAGCGAGAGCGCTGCCGTTGCAGACACAAATGCCTCCGATTTGGCACCGCTGACTCACTTCTTGTCATCCCCAACGCTCTCCAAAACGAATGCGTCGTCGAAGCGATCGCTAGACGAACAAACGGCCATTATAGCAATCCATGCTTTCTAACTGGCCATCGTCACATCGGTGATTAATCAAAACTGTTCAACAGGTGGCGGATGCTCATATTCTGAATTCTGAAGAGCAGTGGACATTGACAATTTTGATCTAACAAACTAAACTAAGCGACCACGGTCGGAGGAACAACAAAAACAATTAGCGCAAACCCAATCGACATGGACTTACATATAGCCTACATTTTCATTCTGTTATTAACAGGACAGCCCAGTTTCAATTATGAGCGAACAGTGAAGACGCAAAAATTTTGTTCTTACGTGCTCGCTATCACCGAGCTTATAGGAATGCTTCCCGCCTTTGTCAGCGCTGCTTTGAAAAAGAATTAAACTGCATATACTAGATGCAAAGCTAAAATTTTGCTTTTTACATTCAGACGACCTAACGTATTCTTATTTAGGAATGTGGACCATCCATCAAAAACGTTACTCCATGAGCAGCGACCAAAAATTAATTTTTAATAATTATCTCATTAGCGTGACAAGCGAACTGTCATTCTCTGCAACAGTAACCTTTTTCTGTTCTGCTGCGACGACATTATTCCTTTTACGGCGTTGTCCTGATTGAGCGAACGAAGTTGAAAAGACAAGTTTGCTTATTTTTGCAAAACCGGTTTTACTACGTTGCCTGCTCGTTTGAAAGAGTCCTTTTCCATAATAGCCGTCTTTTAAGTTTACTCATACGAACAGGAACTCGCCATCAAAAACATGAGGTGAAAATGAGCTTATTTCAACAAAGGAACTACTAATACAGGTATGCCCTACTTTATGAAGTTCCAGTGTTAGGACAAGCTAAGCCAGCACCCCTTTTCGCTTTACGAAGAAAAGGGAAAGGTTATAACGTCTTCTATAGCATCTGTAGCATTTTTTTCAAATGGTCAGTTTCGATCGAAGTGAACGACCAACCGCAGCCATCTACATTCAAGCACTCAGAAATTAGTTGCGCGCCTGCCCTCACGCTTCCGCGACGCCATACCAATAAATCGGATTCCTGTTTACCAGCGGTCAAAGTCCTTACTTCGTTATCTTCTTAATTACAGTAACTGATACAATGCACTTTCGCCAATTCCACTTTATCTGAGGCTTTTCCTTAGAAATCAGTGCGGCTTTCAGTATATCATAAGAATTTTTCAGTTGTTGGGTTCATTTCCCATCCCTGGTGCTGCTGGATAATTCCAGACTTGGTCCGCTGCGTTAAGTAGTAGTAACTGCTGCCCCGCTTTACGACGGTTTCACTTTAAGAATAGCTTTTCCAGTCCCGCTCAGTGCAATTTCGAAGGCGGTGCACACAATGTATAAAAACTAAGCTTACTACCGCGCTTCTCCTTAATCATCCCTATCAGCTTGCTGTTACTACCTTGTTTTCCCTATAATAAGACCGTCCCTGAAAATACGCCCTAGCAATACTTTTAGGGTGCTCCTTAATTTAAGCCCTATCCTGAAAATAAGGTCCAATTGCGATCGTCCTCCAGAGAGGCACATTTAGCAAACCCGTTGGAAAATGTGACGGACGTATCATATCTTTAAAAAAATCGCGACATGGCTCTGTTCGAATAAACATAGCTGTTTGAACATTTATCTAGCCTTACATCTATGGCTCTTTTTTTCGTCCATTCATTCCTTCGTTCATCGCTGTTTTTCATGCAGCTTGACAAGGCGCATTTTTGACACAATTTTTTTTTCCTATTTAGAAAAAAACGCTACCAGAAGCTAAAGCAATTTCGAGCAATATGGTATAGTATAACATGGTCAGCAATATCCTTGCTACGACTTCGGAAATGGAAATAGTCAATTAAATTCAGGGCATCACAAGAAAGTGAAGGCAAAGCTTGGCGGCAACTGCTTGAACAAAAAAGGAACCCCACAATACGAGAACTCGCGTAAGTACTAAGAGTAAAAGGACCCGTCAGTAAGTCGTGATGAGGAAAACTGAATAGTATGGTAAATTGTTACCGCTTCTACTACTCAAAATTTTCATTACGGACGACGTCATCACTGCTTTCCTTGGCCACCTTCCTATACAAGGCAAGTAGAATATCCCGTGACGCGCAGTAGTGTTTTTGGTGATCATAATTTGATGAGACGAAATGTTTTTTTAAAGCGAATTGGGAAAGGAGTATTTGAAAAGCTTCAGAAGTCTAGAAAAGTCCCTCCCCACTCTCTTTAACCTCGTCTTCGAAGCAACCTTCCTTTACAATTATGAAATTAATTATACGACTATGCTAATACCGGAATATCTTCAAAACCTTCAAGTCATGAAGGCATAAGGGGATGGCAATAATGAGTTGAGGAAAGCAGCTATATTTGACAAGATAAATCGAACCAAAAGAAACAATGAAGTTTCTGTCTTAATATGGTAGAGTATGAAGAAGAGAATAAAAACAATCATCGGCTCGTAATACGAACAAAGAACGATAAGGGCACGCTTACCATTACGAAGAACAAAAATCGACCATGTCCGCCTGTTTCCTTTCATTGGACTTTCTCTATTCCTCTAACGTTGTCTTATCTCGACACATCCAACTAGTATCTTTGTTATTTGTTGCCCTTTCACCGTCCGAAAGGCATGCGCTTTTCAGCGATGAAAATATAACGAGACAGGATTCAAAGGTTGTTGAACTGCCTTTCGGGTGCTCCAAAGTAATACAGCGTTCCAAAGATCTGTTACCGACCTAATCAAGAAACTCCCTCTCAGTAATGACACCGTGCAGCATCGCACTGATGAGAGATAGACGAAGAACTTTCTACTACAGTTGTACGCACCAACGTTGCCTGGCAACCAGACGCTCCTTTTGCCATACGTGCGGTTAACAGAAGTGAAGCAATTAATACAAGAATTGCCCTTCATGTCGAGTTTCTTTTACGGAAAGTTTGTCCCGTTGATAATATTTTTTATTATTCCGGAGCTTTCGGGTCGAACGAGACCCGTCTTCAGCGGTGTTAAAATAAAGCAATGAAGTAACAAAACTTTCACGGTGTTCTTTACTTCATTGTTATTTCGTTACTTCATTGCTTTATTTTAACACCGCTGAAGACGGGCCTCGTTCGACCCAAAAGCTCCGGAATAATAAAAAATATTATCAACGGGACAAACTTTCCGAAAAGAAACTAGACATGAAACTATACGGTCCCGTACCAAGAAGTTACATTTACAAAAAGAATTGCCCTTCGCCAGAGAACTGCCAACCGATACGAAATGGCAGTCAACTTTCTGCGTCTTTAAAGACTGTTTTGAAGAAAAGAATACACAACTTACGAGCACAACCTCAGTTGCAACTGATATACACGCTGGGCGAGTAGCAAGAATTCAGCGCGACTTCATTGCGCATTTGACTCAAGTAGGACCGCATGTCGTCGCCATCCATTGCTTAATCCATAGAGAACACTTGCTAGCAAAGCGTCTCATCGACAGCCTTAACATTTCGCTACAGTTAGCTATAACGGCGACTAGTAGAACCAAAAGTAATTCGCTGAGCAAAAAGCTATTTTGGCAATTGTGCGAAAAATGCAACCATACTCCAAAGACGTCTATCTTTCGCGATTTCCATTGTCCTTTTCAGACGTTCTGGACTTCTTCGCAGAAAATGATATTGATTTGCATAAAAACGTGAAGAAACAAGAGTCGCTTTGCGCGCTATTGTTAAGCTCGTTTTGTCCAAGCGAAATTTGACTTGCGGAGAGATCCATCGATTTTCAATGTTTGTGGATTTAAAAAAAAGGAAAATTCGACATTGCAAAGTCGAGGTATCCTGACACTATTTGAAAACGCTGCATCAAGATTTCTCGGTATTTTACAAAAATATTCTTGGCATAAATGTTCCAAGCTAAGTTACAGATCCCTTTTTAGCTGCAGGTGACGCTGAATTAAAATTACCGGAAGAACACACAACAGAGGTACATACAATTTTTTATACGGTAGAAGAAAAGAAAAAAGAAAACAATAAAATTTCTTGAAGAAAATGCTCATTTTCTACAAATCGCATGTAGGCCTATAATGGTCTTTCGTTCCCAGACAAAATTGATTAGTTCAGCTGTTATTTTCATACGCATATACTAGGCAGCCTCAACATCTCCTATCACGCCAGTGCGGCATTATACAATTTTTTAAAAGTATGTCAGCAGCAGGTGCAAAGAGCACAGTATTCAAGACCATTTTTAGGACCGCAAGAGCATGCGTCTTCCTGGATTTGGCAATTAAGAAAGAAACATTATATAACGCACGCAATCCGTCTTCTCCCGCCCACATGAGGTACGCTATTCCGCTTTGGCTGTTTGTTAACTTGTCGTACATGATAGAAAACATAAAAGGCCCACTACTTCATGAACAGTCTTTAAAAGCAGACGACAGTTTTGAAAAAAAGAAGAAAAGTGGAAGAAAAGGATAAAGGAAAGAAAGCAGATCAAACAAACTCGAAATACAAACTGCTGCCTCGTAAACGAATCACCTGCCACTAGACAATGGTCATTCACGAATGATCCTTGGAGCAGGAACACCCCTTTACCCCCTTTTTTCCCACTTCATTTTCACTCCTTAAATTCCTAAAAAAACTTTATTTCATTTATTTTGTCTTGGTTTTAATTTGCACTTTTTCTTTCTCCTTTCTCTTCTTTTTAAGATAAACTGTTCTTTAAACTTTCCAAAAACGCCTCACTTTAAAGTAGTTCGCCTAAACAATCGACTACGAAAGAACTCTCCGCCCTTAAATGAGGGTCGAAACGGGTATGGACATTTTAGAAAAGCTTTGCTAGTGAAAATAAACTACCACGGATTGCAGCTCCGTTTGCCGCCATGAAATTGCCTACGCTCTTAAGAAAGAACTTCATTTGCAATGCGACTCACTTTGCTACTTTTCGAATAAACTGTCATTCCATTGGTCAGTTATTTGATCCATTAATCGCAACCGCACTGGAAATGTAGCTTTTTGATACAGAAGCGTGTACAATTTCATAACCGTTTACGGAAAATCAATACCTATGCTTTTAACTTTTCTGGATGAATCATATCTCACCTTCAGCGCTTGTCAGAACGGCAAAAGGACAATTAACCGAAACGAACAGTTTTAAAGGCAGCTCGAGGCCGTTTAGTGGTTTACAATTACAATAAATTTATAACAAGTGAATCAAAAAAAAGATTTCCCGTAAAATAAAACAGAAAAAAATGAGATAAGATGAATTAGATAGTAAACTTAGGGAAAACCAATCGAACCGAAAGGAATAGATTTATTAAAACAACATAAGCGGGGATTAAATTTAGAAAGAGGTTAATCAAAAAAAAGTAGGACAAAGGGGAGTTGAATTAATATATCCTAAGAAAAAAAAGTGCTGATACGAATAAATGTCCCAGGGTTGTTCACGAAGTTACCGTATATCACGGCGTATAAGAACTCCCCTACCTAAGTAAAGGGTGGTAATGATTGGCCCAGTGACGGCGACGCTGATTGCTCAAGTCTAGGTCAATTCTGATTGGCCAGTTTTCTGTGATTGCTAATCTAGTCTGTCCCATACATGCCGATGTACCTTACGTTGGGCGGACGGGCAGGGCAGTACACCAAAGATACCTGGAGCACATGAGATCTTTAAATCGGTACAAGAAAGCTTAGAGTAAATCGAATGGGAAAAATAGCACACAATCACGTCGTCACCCGCCGTCGGTTAAAATAGAAGATTCTACAGAACAGCGGCTGTTGTTACGTAAACTGTTACGAGAAACTAAACGCAATCACTTAACTATAATAGTGAACTGCTCAAAAATAAAAAGAAGCAGGCGAAGCTTATTTGAATTGAAAACGCGATCGAGTAAACCTAAACAAGATCGATGCGACTAGCAAATCAACTCTGTTTATTATATGCCCTAGTTCGCAAAACTTTCATAATAAGCCCCAGGCAGAAACTTGTTAACTTCCAGAAACTATGTCTAGAGAAACTATTAATATATACAGGACCCACCCACGTTTTAAACGTTAACAAAATCCGCCAGGACAAAGGGCGTAAAGAACCGCTTTGCAACTGCACAATGAACGCAGGCAAGCATCCCAGCTACCAGCATGAGTTTGCCACAAATATGAAAAGATTTACTGAAAAGCACACAAATGAATCACACCGACGAAAACTAGAATTCAATGGGCTGTAGACAACTGGCTGCACTCAAAATGCGTGTTTCGAGTGGTCAAACGTAGACAACATGACGCGTAGCGCTCAGGAAAACTAAAATAGCAAAGCAGAAACCTACACGCTAATCTATATACCTTTTCTTAAGGATAGCGGGAACTACATGTTGTTGATAGCAAGCGCAGACCAGCAAGCAAAAAACAGTGACCGTGTAACCCGGCGGAGAAGAATGAATTATGCCGTACAGCCGGAACAGAGCAACCTCGGTAAACCAGACAATCAATTCAAACGGAGTAAACACCGAAAATGCAAAAATTTCGAGTGGAACAAAGTGGAGCCTAAAGCAAACATAACAGAGAGGAAGAAGGGGGAGGAACGTGATCTGCACATGTGTAAGAAAAGTGACAAATTTCAATTTCGACCGATTGCCGCGCATCACAAAGAAACTTCTTGTACTAACAGGGCGCAAAAATTACTTACATTAAACAGAACGCGTCAGTCCCAACCGAAACCACCAATTTGACTATTCTTTGTTGAAAATGAAACTCTTCCTAACGAGCGCGTGGGAATGCGTAATATAATTACGGAAATTCGATCCGTGAAAATTTTTTATTGTGCGAAGCTGCCCTGAACACGAAAACAGATGCTTTCCATGTGCTTCGCGCATTAAAAAAATTCTCACGGCTGGTATTTCCATAATTGCATTATGCGTTCTGTTTGTACTAACACAAACAGCTCAACTTGAGCGATTCTAAGCTGTACAAGGTCGACGAGTAATCAAAACATTTTAAGCAAGACATTAAACAAGACAAGGGATAATTGGATTACTACTGTACTTAACTCAGGCGGATGAAAACCCAGACTTTCGACTTTATCTAGGCCTTTCAAGACAGGAGAAAAGACGGTCAGAGTTTCTTCTGAAAACGATCAACAAAGCCTTTAAAATCCTGCTAGAGATTAAAACGAGAATTTCTAGCTAATTCTCTACTATAAAAAATATGGCAAGATAAAACTCGTACGCATACACTCGCTATGATACTAGGCTTAAGAAAACAAACTCAATAGAGCGGAACAGTCTAAAGAGATTAATAAAACTCGAATTCGTTGCCAACAGGTCCAACTGGACATCTATGAAGAACATGAGGCCCATATTTGCTTAACGAACGGCCTACTCCCCCGCGAAAAATTGCAAACGATTGATTCTTTATTAGCTAAATAATAAAGCAACTGCACTGCATCTTTGAGGACAGCCTCACGCAATCTTTATAAAAACTGAACCTTCAGTTATCAAGAACTTGTGAGTAACGTATTCAGCCATGATTAATCATGAAATCGACCTAACCAGCTCACCAATCGATTTACTTACTTCAGCCTTTGTTGCCCTAAACAGCTAATTCCTACGGATGACGTCACCTGTACTAAAGGCAACCTACTGGAAGCGGCCTTCGTAAGCACAAGCGCCAAAGAAATATAACAGGCTTCGTTTCGGTAAAAGCAATGCCTTACCTCCTCTTTGTATTAATCAAGTTACTACAGAGGACGTCGAATGGATGGCGACGAATGGAGAAATGTAGGGAGCAAGAACGTAACACCAACCTATATTAGACGGGCAATACAAAGGAAGAATATTTTATAGACAGCCAACCTTGAAAAACTGCGATCAGAATAAGGAGAAAGCTTCCATACAACCGACAAAGAGCCTTCGCCTCAGCCTTAACGCTGGCCCGCAATGATCACACAACAGTAAGCGGAACACTAATGATAGGCAGGTACAAAGTTGTTCAGGATGCTTAGTATGATTATGCATAAATATGCAATAAACTAGGAAATTATGTTTTTTATCCGGGAATGTTCATAATTAGAAGCTGTTTTTTGCTAATTTTACGATGACTAAAGTTGTCACATTTTGAGCATGCTGTAGTTATCAAATGCTCCGAATCGATCAGTATGTTCGAAAGAAAAGAACCGAGGTGGCTACGCAGTGCTACGGAAATTCTGCATTACACGTTACTCTGAAATGACCGCGCAATTCAGCTATTGTTCCTATTGTCGGTTTCGGCTTTGGCGCTGGTCGCTTCACCTAGAATTCGCAATGCCGTGCACAATACGCGTTACAGTGAAGTGGACTTAATAGTTGCATCCTAATTGTCGCTTTCGTCATATTCTGTGGGAGGACCGGTCACTTGAGTTGAAAGACCTAAACAGTAACAAGTTTCATTTACAACGAACGTATGTAGAACTGCAAAACGTAGGCGTGTTCACAACGGTGACGTAAAGGCTGCTATGTCTCGCGTGATTTTGGCGAAACGATTTTCGTACTGTAGTACACAGAGCGAGACGGAATGCTCTATTCACAACAAACTACAGTAATTTGTACAAGGTGATACGCAGGTAACGTCCAAGGCCGCGTTTGCTACACGTACTTTTATAGCTTTCGCCGCCAAATAACTTGGCGCGAATACAACTGAAGCGTTTTCATGTGGGTGCCGCAACCCTTCTTATCCTCTTGCTTTGCTTGCTCTCACAACTACTTAATCACCTGCGTATGCACCCTCTTTGCGGATCGATGAAGTTAGCCGAATGATTGATACGCAAAACAGTATATCCTCGCCATTGATCAGTTACGATCATGGTATGAAGAGAAAATGCCCCTATTTAGGTTTACATAGGTGCGACTGCTGACGTTGTCCTCAGGTACAAGAAAAGAACCTCATTTCGTGGTAAAAGCCGCCAAAAATCTGTTTAAATGGCAGCCCGCCCTTGATCTATTTCCCCTTGAAGAAAATACTCAAACAAGAGCGGGAGGGTCGTTCGGCGGGTGGATTCAAGTCAGATGGCTGAGTCGTAACCATAGCCTATTCGTGCAGGTTTCGATAAGCGCAGAAAAACAGAATCGGTAAAGATGAGAAAAAAGCTGTTCCTGCAGCGGGACGCAGGCCCTACGTAGGGTTGATTATGGCGGGAAAATTTTTTCAACACTCCCTACATTATCAGCGGTGTTCGTAACAGAGGAACAGTGCGCTGCTGCGCAAAATGTCGCATCTTTATATCAGGTTCGTTGCTGACTTCAGTACCTCATGTTTACCTTATCGCCTTGCTTACTGACGTTATAGTGCACCTGCTTTTCTTTGCTTACTTCTATAAATTACTGTACGTTTGCGGGGCTCTGTCAAACAATTTTCAAATTTATTTCAGGTACGCCGATTCTTTTTACTAATCGCGGAAATATAACACATTTCTCATTATTCGCAGTATGCAGTGTGACAAAAAATATTGGTTCTTTTCATACGTTACACATGATCGCGCATTATTGCAGTGTAAGCCACAGTATACCTTCAAAGCTGAAAAATCGTGAGCCAGGTAGGGGTTCAATTTTTAAATTATGCATATGTTCATCCGCACAGCGCTTCAGTTTTTTGTTAGGCAGCAATACTAACCCGTGTCGCAACAAGGAAAACTTTCCTCCCGCAGTTGTTCAAACATGAAAATCATTATATACGGTGATATTTGTTGGTAGGACTGTCTGTCGTGATCTTTGAATTTGCATGTAGGATAACCGGTAAGATGATGTGAAGTTGGTGCTTACGTAGTCTGTTATTCAGGTTTAAACTGTATTATTGCAATTATGCCTTGCAAACTATTTCCCATGATTATATACAGTACTTTCTTCGCATTACGATACTGCTCATAATTGAGGTGCCGAATTAACAAAAGCGTGAGCTGACGGTGCCTTAATATCCTTTGCCAAGAATGGTTTATCCATTTTTCTTTCTGTATTGAAAAACGGCGTCCCATTTTTGGAACGGGCGATGATGGGTAACTAACCCGATAGTGCGCCCTAATCTAGACGTTTGGCAGCTAATTTGCATGCCAGTGAATTGACACAACTCTGATTTATTGATAGCTGGAGTGATAGAACATTAACAAAGCTTTTGAGCTCTTTTGATTACCAGAATGAAGCTATCGCGTTTGTATCATTATTAAATCTTTGTAGGCAAACGTTTAGAATCACCGTAGCTGTAGGGATTCGTCTGGTCCTAAGATCAAAAGCACATTTAGAGGCTTGATCATTTTTAGTATTGAACAGAAAGGTTCATTTCCTGTTGTAATAGGAAATGGATTTTCAGGTAAATGTGTAAAGACTTGAAGTAGCGCATGTCGTCCACGAGAATTGTTGTAAAAGGACACTAGAGTAGTTGGATGCTTTTTTGGCCTCACTACTGCCAACGTTTCAGCGCAACATTTTTCTGTCTTGAACGATATGTTTACAGTGTTTACATGCATTCATAATTTCTTACGGAAAAACAAACCAGAAAAGCGATTGCTTCGTTTGAAAATACGGTATTTTGTAACGAGCTTGTAGCTTTCATTATTTTCAATTTTCGGGTGTCCATTCTATTGAAAAAGCTTGTGAACAAAGTTTTCTAGACCTTCAGATCCCGTTTGATGCTTAGTACATTCAGAAATTACGTTAATCTGTTTACCTACCATTCTGGAGATCCCGAAATCTACATTCTCTCAAGCTCCTCAATCGAATGGACGCATCGTAAGTTTCTGTAATCGAAATTTGCTTGTTTGTTCGCGTGTGAGCTTTCCTATTTAGACGAAAATATAGGCGCCTTTTTTGCTGAGCGCAATTTGCATTAGCGTTGGAACAGCGTTTCGTCTCGCTGTTTTCCAAATGCAAACATAGCAAGTGTAGTTTACTTTTGCTCCGTCTTGAATGATTTTACGCGTGCTACAAGTGCACTTAATGAGAGTTTACTGTCCTGCAAATAAGTATTATGTTTTCAGTGTTTATAATCGTATTGTTAGCAAAGGTAAGGCCGAAAAAGGAAAATTTCTTTAACAAATCACTATTGTGTCTTTGCATATGTCGATTACACGGGCTAATCGTACTTTTGCACTCTAGAAATGGAAACGTTAGAAGGCAAAACAGTACCATACGATCAATTTGAAAGCTTTCCCAAAACATGCTCTTGGAACCTTCCGTTTCCAAGACTTGATAAAACGCAGCATTTTTGTAAGTATTTCCGGGTTTTAATACTTTTTCAAGAATTTAGTTCTACTCTAGTCGTTAAGTGCAACATCGTTCCTTCAGCTGCTGGATCCGCATACATAGAGGCGGAGAAAACGAAGGTTATGTGTTTCGTGTAATCCTCCTCTGAAAAAGGCTTCTATCTTTTCTAACCGGGAGTTTATAGGATTGGACCAAGCAAAAAATTGGTTAATGCGGATGGTCAAGGTTGCAGCAGTACAACCGGCGTTCTTGATGTGACAGTACGGTATGCTCCTTACGCGAAACCTGAGCGTATCCATAGAGCTAGAAGGGACTCAGTACTCGACGAGGAATCTAAAATTAAGCGTTTTGCGCAAGTTGCTCTCTTTCCCGCCGTCCGCTTACTTCGTTATCCAAAACGTCAAATACAACTGCTAATCAACGTCCTAGAAGACGACGGTAACGGTACTGGAATGAAACGCGATCTAATTGAATTGTGATTAACCAGTTCCTCTTTTCCTTTTATAGCCCTGATAGCAGCGTTGAATTGCTCCAGTTTAGCCCTAGCATCGAGTAAAATTCAAATGTTCGACTTGTTGATCTCTGGAACGATGGTAAGGATAGGAGTGCTGTTGCCTCAGGTGTATTTGGTGATTTATTAGAGCTATCCAGCAGACAATGCCGAAGCAGCGACGGTAACTGCGAGCTTTTTGCCAGCTGTGGAACAGTTCTGCAGCGTGCACATCGAAGGTGTTCTTATGGAAAGCGAATTCCGCGAGGTAGTACTGCTGTTAATACAAAGGAATGTTGACTTCGACTATTGCTTCTACCTTAGGCTTTAGAAAAACTGAAGCACACTTGCAAAGAAATGTTATACCCTGCTATGCGATCAGAGTTGCTAGATAGCCTAAAGAATGAAGAGAAAAGGTTGGAAGGCCACAACAAAAGTTGAGAATTCTGGACAATCGTGTATAATGGAGAACAGGTAGCTGTTGAACGCTTGATGAAATCTTTCCCTAACCACGAATTGTGAAAAATTACTTGAAACATGCTATCGAACAACTTTATTTTTTGAAATTCTGATAAAATGATCCATCGTAACTCGAAAAGGAAGGGAATTATTGCTTTACTGCTGTCCCTAAGTCGCTGGGAGCGTCGTTTCGTATGTAAGACTTAAGGAGCAGCCGAAAGTCTTTTGTATAGTACATGAAAATGGGCGGCAGGATGACGGCTATAACGACTGGGCACAGAGTTGAAATTTGCCAAAGCTCGGTGCAGTCGATAAAGAAGGCAACCCTTGGCAGTGTAAACAACAAAACAAGTAGAAGGCCTATTGCCATCAACATTGGTTTCTTGAACATGTTGGCAGGTATGGACTGATCTACAAGCCTTTCCGCGCTATTACTACTTGGCTTTGGCAGGTTCATGTCGGCCAACATTTGTCTTCGTCGTTTAACTCGAAGCGTCAATACTGAAATTCCTGCAGCTAATAAAAGCAGAATGATGATCAAAGTGTAGATCATGTGTATACTGGACGCTTCCAACATTAGCTGGTAAGTGCAGTGTGTCGGTGCCGCGAGAGCTGCCTTTCCGTACAAAATGAGTGATGTCATAATGGCATCGAGAAGAATAATGAACGCACGAAGCACTATTAGCAGTCGCAAAGAGAGCAGTTGTTCCAACGTGGGCACGTTGCTATAGTGTACGGCCCTTGTAGCTGCCATCAATGCCACTGACCACGAAGGACCAAATGATAAGAATGTTATCACCCATGTAAAGCTCAGGCAACTTCGGAAAGAACAGAGACTGTCCGGGTTGATTGCCTTAAGCGTGCTAAAGACGGCAATAACAACTGCTAGGAGCCCATTGCTGACCAGTAGGTTGCAAACCGCCCAGTTTAGCTTGGTTCTCAATTGCCTATGCTTGATAAACAATGCTAAATAGTAAAAGGTCGATATCAAGGCTGTATATCCAACCGTTGCTCGAATCACGTGGCATATCTGCGCGAACTGAGAAAAAATTATTTCTTCTTTGTTAATCAATAACGTAGACGCTACATTGTCTTGTACGGAGCTGTTCATTGCACCGGGCGATAAAGAACGCACTAAAACAGTAGATGAGCATACGCGAGAAACAAATTACGTGATTATATTTTTAGCTCGTTTGGAGTACTCACCTAGTATACCCATTTTAATCAGCTGCAAAGCCGCCACAACTCTCCTCGGCGAAGAATGGACGAAAAATTTTAACGAATACTAGCTGCAGGTCGAAACTGTTGGTTCCCAGTTTCGCGAATGATGCCTGCTAGTTAAACCGGGCAGAACCGTTCGTCGCTCTGGTAAAACAGCAGTAAATGGGCAGGTTTGCCGATCTGCAGACCACGTCTTCTGGAGCAACTAGCCTTCGGTGCGCAGTAACCCAATTTCGCAACCTGATTTGCACGGCTAGTATGACCACGCGCCAAAGGCAAGGTTATTTAGGGTGAGCGTTCATTAAGAGGTCCCATTCAGCCGATTAATGAAACTGCTCCAACAGTTTGAGGATCAGGAATTTTTTTCATAAAGGATCGGTAAATAAAGGCGTCCTATTAGCTTCTGCAGGGTGCCTCTACCTTATCCCGCATCACGTTGGCGCACTGGTTTCCGGCGAATAGTTACTGCTGGTCCTTCGCTGTTTAACCGTGCAACACATGGGCTTACCTGACAATGGCTTAGAGTCGCCTCGTTCCTGTCGTAATCTCAATTCGCCATTGTTCTTATGCTGCCAACAGTTCGTTGCATTAGGTTAAGACGAAAATTTCAGAGCTCGCAGGGAAATCATAGGAGATTAACCAAGACACATGAACCAACACGAAGGAATCGTACGGGAAACAGCGAACAGAAAGCAATCAGACGTCGGCAGCAAAGGAACAGTGGCGAATCAAGGTCAGGGCAACTTGAAGCCACCCTATATAGGATAAGTTGAACCCATAATAGGCGTCAAACGGTGAAGGACGAAGGTAACTAAATGATAAGAAGCCTTGCGTCAACGTGACCTGAAACATAGTAAAGCGCATCCTTCTCTTAAAAGTTTTAAAACTTAAATGGAATATACAGAATTATGTCTGCTTCATTCTCTGTCTTTTTTATTCGATGTTGCGTTCGGGCAAACCGTGCCCCTCATCAGCGCAAATTGTAGAAGAACGAGAAAGGTGCACAGTATAAAGATGTCCTGCAGATCAGTACAAAATAGTAGTAGTGATCAGTGTAAATGTGGGACACACGAATTTCTCGGAAGGGGCTTCTTTAATTCAGAAAGCAGCTTCAGGTCACCTGCAAGCCATAGATAAATCAGTGAGAACGAAAAACCAAGCTTTTCTTCCTGATTACAGTAAACGAAACAGTACACCTATACAATTTCAACGGTTGCTTTCATTTTGAACATCCGCCAGTTTTATTCCCGTAAAATGTAAGTGCACGTAAGCACGGTAAATAGGTGTGTAATCCCTGTGGTGAGTTTTTGTTTCTTTCTGCAAATAGCAGTCATTCCCTAGATTTTACAAGTGACTTCCCGGCTCTAGCGTTGCTGTATAGCTATCTTAAGGGGCTGAATGCGCTTAAACCCGTTTAGTGTACTGAATAATAGGAATTGCAGGTCCCTTCCTCTACTTGCCCGCAAACAATACAGTATCCTGACAAAAATCAGGTTTATTCTACTCCCAAACGTATAATGAAAAAACGACACCGATTATGCGTTTATTCGTCTCATCGTCCTATTGCGACTTTGCCAGCCATTCTGTTCTGCCCTTAAGCCTAAACCTAAACATAAGATTTATAGTTTGTCTTAGGTTTAGATAAAGTAGAATGAGATAACCCACATGCTGGCCAGTAAAGGCAGAATAGACTGGCCGCGGGCTTAACAGAAAGAAAACGCTCTTCACAAACTTTACGGGAGAAAATGATTAATTGGTGTTGTTTGTCTTACTGTATGTTTGCGAGTAGAACAAGCCTGTTTATTACTAGGATGCTGTATTGTTTGCGGGCAAATAAGGAAAAGCCCCAGAATTACTGCTCCAAACAACTTCTCTAGTCCTGTAAACCTTAGCAATGCGGGACTGAAAAATCGACAGAGCCTTTGAGATAGCCCTATGTTCCACCCGGCGTATAACTTGACTATCTATTTTGAGATGCATTTTACGGCTTTACAAGGTTAATTCATAGGCCGTCATGTGTGCCAATGATCGAAGGCTTCCATCGATCGCTTGTTATTTTGCGCTGCCGTGGGATATCCCACGTTTATACAGCATTTTACATATTCGAACTGCAAAAAATGACGAATATTTGTAAAGAGCTATATTTTGCAGAATACTGTTTCTTTACATGAGTCACGGGTTTCGTCGGGCGGATTTTCTCTTCGAAAGAGAATCACCAGAACTGCAAAGAACTGTTCAATTGAAACTCTCTAGATTCCATACTTTCACCTGTAGGAAAAACATCTATTGTTGGGTTCCTCCAAGGTCTCTTAGAAGTTCAGACAACGCAAAATCAAACCACGGAATTCTACACGCTGAAAGACTCCAGCACGGTAACGACAATACAATAGTGACTAAGGAGTGCACGCGCCCAGAATATCTTGCAATATCATGCGCTACAACTAAGTGGAACAGCTCTTATACGTTTAAAAGCATTGTGTTGAAAGAAAGCAAATAACACTGAATGAGAAGATGAAGTTGGGACTTTTGCATACGCAATCGCTACTAACGCGTTCCAACGGCAACTAGCTAGAACAAATATAAATGGGAATTTTTTGTTCTGTTCGTCTGGCGAAGTAGCCCAAAAACTTCCCCGAATTCATGCAACTGACGGAAACAGCCGCTCATATTCATGACTACTTGCACATCTTTACACAGTACGTGCTGTGTACTCCTGAGGTAAGTTTGCGTTTTTCGTAATTGTTCGGCTGTTCGTATTTCCGTACAGTTTTCAAATTTGCAATTCGCTTATAGTTTGCACTGCTTCAGCTGGGAGCATTGAAGCCGTTTAAAATTGAAGCTGCTGATTACGGCCGATAATGGGCGAAAATGGGGTTAAAGCTACGAAGCTTTTGCTTGAAGCTGACAAGAAAATGAAACAGGGTAGCAGTTTCTTCGGTTTATTTGGGTACGGAAATGGACTTTGTTGCTTTCTTTCAATGTACTTGCTTCTTGCGCAGGGGAAATAAGTCGGATGAAGCTTGCGAGCTTTACGTGAAAGCTGCAAATCTTTTCAAAATTGACAAGAAATGGACCGACGCAGGCAGTGCATTTCTCAAAGCTGCGGAATTATCATTGAGCAAATGTGAATACAAACACGAGGCCGCAACTCACTTTGTTGATGCCAGCAACTGCTTCAAAAAGACAAATACGGAGCAGGCAATCGATTGCCTTTTGAAAGCAGTCAATATATACGCTGAAATGGTATCCTTGAGAATATGATCACATAATTCATCCGCGCGTATTCTATATAGGGAAGATTTTCAATGGCTGCAAAGTACTACATGAACGTGGCAGAGCTTTACGAAAGTGACGATTGCGACTTGGAGAAGGCAATGTTCTATTATGAGAAAGCTGCAGACTACTATAAAGGAGAGGAATCAAAAAGGTAGGAAGTGTAGAGGGGGCTTATTTACCTTTATTCTTTTCTCAGTTTTACCCTGCTTCAGCTCAGCGAACAAATGCGCATTGAAAGTAGCCCAGTTTGCTGCCCAGCTGCTCAACTATAAGAAGGCGGCATCTCTTTTTGAGGAAGTTGGAACTTACTCTGCTGAAAACGCTTTGCTAAAGTACGGTGCAAAGGATCACTTTTTCAAAGCTGCTCTTTGTCTTCTCTGCTTGGATGTGTTGGATGGAAAAGTAAGACTAACCATAATTAAAGGCAGGATGCTTACCTTGTTTATATTTCGGGTCGCCATCAAGCGATACGCTGATAAGGTTCCATCATTTGCAGAGTCCCGCGAGTATGCTTTCTTGAACGTTAGTGTACACTGCTCCTTGTTGTTTATGAAAATACAGCAAAGCTTGTTTATAGGCTCTAACTGAAGCAATGGAAGAACATAACGCGGATGAATTCACCAACGCCGTTAAAGAATATGATAAAATATCTCGGTTAGACCAATGGACGACAACTATTTTGTTACGTCTGAAGCGCGTCTGCGGCGAAGGAGAGCAGTCAGATTTGTTGTGAATTAATGTGCTTCCATCAACGGTTAAATTAATTCTTTTTGATACGCACGCGGCTGTACTACTGAACTTGTGCGGATCAGTCCACGTCATTCATATCTCCATACCACGGCTGTTCAATGTTTCAAAGATCATTGCTGTTTAGTAGTCCGTCATGAATGTCCTTGAATACGATAAGTCTTGATTGGTCATCATTTGTGCAGTCATGAAATGTTCAGTTTACGCGCTACGTGTTTTCACAGAACTTGGTATTAAAACGTGAAATGTGCGTAAGCAAATAGAAACCTTCAGTTGTGTTCTTTATGCAGAACTGTGTTCCGTTGACACTTGTGCATTGGCTTGAACTGTCAGTAAAGTTCTTACAAGTGAACTCTTCTTCCCAGGTTATCTGCATCAACGAAAGACGCTTTAACAATGCTCTGACAGCTGATTATCAGTTGTTCCCAAGAATGAGGCAAAGAGGCGAGTTAGACCTGCGTATTCGTCTTCGCGCAGAGTTGACTTATCGGCAGTTGTCCTGAAGAAACAACATCAGGTAGGTGTCACGCCGACTCTTGTTCAAAGGTCCATTGTTTTCTCGTTTATGAAGCGATTATTCTGTCGCGCCTTATGGGACAGATGTCTTTTTATTAATACGTCTTTCTCATTCATCAACCTGTATGTGCAATAGATGGCGATTGTTAGTTTGCTGCTTCAAACGTATTGTTTTAGAATTCTCAGTTTCAGTATCTACCTAGAATATTACCAGCCTAGCACTTGACTTATTTTTACGATAGCACCCATTTGTAACCAGTTCCGTGAGCTGTCAGGTCCACTTTTGACCCTCCTCAGCATATCACATTGCTCAAGACATGTTCCTCTGCTTCCAACTCATTGTCAGAGCATTCTCTCAGCTACTTATGCCGTGTGCACCCTCTGATCGTGAATAACAATGCCTGCAGGAACCTAGCGGTCATTCCGGTTTCTCAAAAGCAAAGGCTAATGAATTCGCAAGGTACTCAAAGGTTAGGACCTCACCATTCACGTAGAATTAACTGGCTACAAAAAATGGGGTTTAACCTAGACAAAAATATAATCAACCTTTACCACCTTAAGTGATAATAAAAAGCCTGTACTAGCACAACGGTTAAAGTTTGTTTCGATCCAAAAAAGCGTTTCTACTTTACACACCACTGTTTCAAGAGAGCATAGCCCCTTGTCTACTTCCCCATTTAAGGGCTTGACAGGTAAAACGAAAGATATGGAAACTAACCTTAGGTCACAATTTCAACGTAAATCTGAAACTACGCTAATCAGAGCTAAGATCTGAAAGCAGCTAAAATTTCAGACCAACAGAATCATGACAAAGGCAGATAAAGCCAATCTAGCAACGGTACTTGACAAAACTGATTGTCATGTGAAGATTACAGTTTTATTATCTAATAACATTTGTAAGCCGTTACTCGCGGAGTTCACATATATCTCCAGAAATTTGCTTGTAGCAGGCGCGACAGCCCTTGTTACTTAAGTATCAAAGAAGGATACCGTACGATATATACCTATCTATCCAGTACCGGGTACTGTCGTTCGTTGTATTCTGACTTCCGTGCAAAGTAAACTGGTTGTGTAACGTTCTTACGGTTCTGCTAAACTCTTCTCTTTTCTTACGCTGCAGAAACCAAGAACTAGCTAAAATAGCGACATATCTAAAATTTTCTGAAAATTATAAAGCCCTTAGACTTTACAGCTTTCCCAAAATGCAGAAATCAGAGACACATGATAGTATCAACCATTAAGTGGTAAACAACCTTCATACGTAATAGAGATTAGAGAACTGTCTCCAGACGATGAGCTTTACGTAAGCTACGAATTCAAAGACCTCTCTTTCAGCATTCCAGTCTCCCGCACTCTCGACATATTGAACGATCTCTTCATCGAGGATGAAGGTCTGCCAGGCCTCTCCCATAATACTAAGCTAACGTCCATCCGTGTGAAGGAATGCAACATTTCCAAGTTGATAAAAAGTTCTACCAAGCCAATGGGATCCAAATGGATAGTCCATTACCTCCAGTCCATGGGGAGATTCTTCTGGGAAGCTTTGAACGAGAAATCTTTCAAACGGTGGGCTCACAAGTAGCACCACGATTTTTCAAGCGATATGTAGATGAGGTTTGCGCAATCGGAAAACATGGAAGGGAAGAACAATTTCTAAACTTTCCGAACGGCTCCTTTTCCAATCGAATTATTTTAGCTACAGAAAAAGAAGAAAACAGGGTATCCCCTATCTCGATTTCTTAATCTTGCATACTAACGATGGATTAAAAACTTGCGTAACAGTTTTCGCGACAGCTGTTTGGAAACTGGTTGGAGTTATCACGCGGCAGTGATCTGTTGCAAGCCCGCCCAGGCCTTGCGAACGATACGCGTTTACTTTATATAAAACCACTCAGCTGCGTCGAATTCATTATTGCGTTGCCTGTTCTCTGAAGTACTTGGCTGAACGCTTAAACGTATAGTCGCTTGTGCGCTCCCTTGATCCAGCGTTCTACGAAATTTTGAACCTTTTTTCGAATATCGTGCTTATGCTGAACAATACTTACATCCCATCATCCAAAATCAGTATTGCATGGAATTCTATATGGTGTGGTTGACAGGGCAGTTAGTTTTTGCAATTTTTTCGCAGAATGCTTACGCCCAGAACTTAGCCACATCATAAAGACATATTTAAATAACGGCTGTTTTTTTTCTTCCTATTCACCAAAGGGTTCACTGATACGCTCTGAAGATTTGCGACTGTTCAAGCATCCCGCCTCTCATTTTACCTTAACATGCAGGCTTAGGAAAATTGATCCGGCGCGTATGCAAAAATTTAAGTATTACCGCATTCTTCGAAAGTTCTCTAAACTTCAAAGTAACGAAAAATAGGCTTTAATGGACAAACAATGAACTTCAATGGCCTCAAAATACAATTCATACTGTAAAAAGACTTCCAGTGGGACTCAATGGACACGAACGACTCCAATAGAATAATCATTGAAAACATCGTTTCTTGGTACTGGAAAGTAGAAGCATACGCACATAGAAGTTAATTGTTATAGAAATAACCCGTTACTACAATCAACATATTTGTTATTGGAGCTTTGCTCTCTGCCACTAATCTTGCGCTGAAGACGAAAACGAAGGCTTCCCAAAAGTTGAGCAAAATAAAAGTTTTCACAGAGCGAACTTCCTAATAATTACGTTATGCATTTTCACGTGACCGTTAGCAAGTTTCGTTCTCATTGCGACTGGACGCTTTACATTCCACATTTTGAAAAATAAAAGTTTATCAGATTCAGCCTTCGCGTTGTCGCTGGTTATTTCGATTCGCCTTCATCGCCGTGAACGGATCAAGGATGGACCCGAAAGCTCCGGTATAATAAACTGTATATAAATGGGTTGCACCCTAAACCATTTTTACCATGAAAATTTACGAACCCTCTAAAAAATGATGTACTCAAAAATAAGGAGGCATCAAGTGAGTGAAAATGTTATGCCATTTAGTAGGCAGCATGTCGCTTAGTAATATGGCCTGTAAAGTTGATTAAAAGAATCAAGCACTTGCACAGTAAGCTGAACGGACTGTGACTTCCATAGACCACTTTTTGGTAGAGAAGGAAAGTTCACTAATACAGCTGTTTTAACAGTTAAAGCTAAGAACTTTGTAAGCTACGACGTTTCTCGACAGATTTATACCAGTCTCATACTTGACAGTGCTATCGTCGTCTCGTCGAGCGGTTGTTTTGTAGAATGTCTTGTTATTTGTAGTAGGCATAAAAGCACAACTCTGGTTTCAGTACACTTATTGATACCTCAATTCTTCCATGATTTGCTGAATTTGCTGTTTCTTGGACCGTTGATCCGCACTGAAGAACACACGTCAGACCCAGAGTCGGCAGCCAGTCCTGGAGCTGAGTTTTGTCGCTATTCACTAACTTTTCTGAGAGTTCTGGCGTGTGTTGGTGGAATACTGGTGGAGTAGTCACAACAACGCCCTAGCTCACAGGATGACAGCGAGAAAAAGGATAAGCTTCGTACTTCAGTGCAAAACTATATTGTTCTCAGGGCGAGATTATCTGCTGTAATTAGGGGCGAACTAAACAGTTTGGAACTCTACATGTTACATGCATACAAGAAAGGTAAGAATCCGTTAATGATTTACTACTTGACACAAATTTCCGAAATTCTTGTTCGTGAATGAAAAATCTTAAACACTTTTCAAGCAATGAAGCTAAAGAAGTCACGCGGAGGGAACTCAGCAACATTACGTCAAACATATAGCAGTTACACGGTGAGACAACATGCCTCAGCTCTTCGAAAACGTATTCTCGTATCACACTTTTAAAAGAGATTATAAACTTTTCTCCAGACTACAAGAAATATCTACTTTTCGACTCATTTTCATCATGGGTATCCTCTACTAAAAGACCCTGCCATGGCTGCATCCGTAAGATTATCGTTGTAGCTGCTGTGCATCAGCAAGAATCGTGGCTTGCTTCAGCAACCAAATTGTCCAATGCAACATACATATTAGCTGGCAGGTTACTGACAACAAACAGTACCTATAAAACTCTACTGGTCACTGAAACTTTTCTAACATTTGATATAGGCTTACTCTCCTCGTTGTTGGGTTGAGAATAATGCTTTCTCTCCTCCTCCAGCCGTCGTTGTCTGCAGAATAGCCTCTGAGGTAGTGAGTCTTCGGGCATGTTTTCATGTCGTTAATACAAACCTGCAGGCTAAATTACACTACTTTTGCTTGCGATCGATTAAAACAGATACTTTCAATTCTGGCCCTGCCGAGCGAATATAGAAGTCGTAGAATAAGCGAACTTGTCGGCGAATGGTCACTTCTGGACTCTGCAGTATGTAAATCGCCTGTCTAGAGCTTCGATCACTATCCATGCTAAGATAATCGCGACCAACGACCGCATAATAACCTGTAAACATGGCAGTACTATATGTACATACAATTACATAATAATGATGTTGGTTATAGGCTTTTCCTATTGTTAGGCCGGCGCGAAGTAAAAATAAAATGCTTCTAAGTTAGGCTCTTGAATGAAAGTTTATTCGTATTGCTTTAAGACAAGGCTTTTTACTTTTACTTCGCAACAAAAAGCGGTGGCCAACATCTTGAAGTTAAGTTCAATTTTCAAGCATATTTATGTATATATTAGCGTGTGATGGAAAACCGAGTTTGTAACCTACCACGAGCATTGCCTGATCCATCCAAATGCACACCTGTTAGGCGATTTCCTGTTCGACCTGACCCAACATTCCATTGACCAGTGGAACTGGCCTTGACATCATAAAAACAACTGGTCCCTATGGACCAGTTGTTATTTCAAATTCGAAGAAGCCAACAAGACTATGAATGTACTACCTTCTTCGAAATCGCAGTTCAACAATTGAGTGCAACTGGCTTGAAGGCTTCCGGGCTTCGAGATTGCATGCGGCTACAAGACAGCCAGTTTTAACGAAGCTACATTCATCTATTGTTATTGTACCCTGGGTTTCCTTTGTTCCCACTTGCACAGGTCGGCTTGATAACTTATGTCATCAATAGCTACAAACCCCGGAAGTCGGAACCCAGTCGCTTCCAGTCGTATCTGCGGAAGAGTTCAGCTAAAGCTGAGTCTAGAAACACTGCTGACTGCTAACCTGAAAAGGTCCGTATGTTTTCGGAGCAGGCACTGTAAAACGTATCGGATTGGGGCTTGTGCGACGCACTGAGCCAACACATTTCTTTTCGTAAGAAGAATCTATGGGAACAATACACACTTCCAACCCGTTAGATGCTGTGTTTGTCCAATGACTAGGTGAGAGTTATTTTTAGTCAAACGCGAATAGTTTGATCCACCTTTTGCGCTTTACTTGAACTTTAACTTTCCAGGCCCATTTTGGCAAGGAATTGTCGCCGCGAGAACACTTAACCGCGTTTCGTCATCAGCCGAAGGAGTTTCAGAACCGACGACCGCAAAAGCACCCTCTGCAAGTATCCATTGAGTGATTGTCTTCAAAAGTTGATCACGTCATTTACGCTTACCTGGCATTTCGCTCTTGCTTGTAACAGTTTTCATTTGACTTCTGGTCGGTAAAGGTTCTTTGAAGCGAATCCGTTTCCAGAGCAATGTATTGCCGGGAAGGTTGCCCCAAGAGCACGGTTCGCCCGGTTCAAAAGTGCAAGTCAATCTGGTCAGCTGTCCTTCAAGGCGACTAGCAAACTGGCTACGAACTGTTGGCAAGTCGCCAAGCTGTTCTACGTATTTATCAACGGCTGCAAAGGACTAATTGCAAAAAAATGCCGAACAAGTAAGCTAGCCACTTACGATATTTCGTTAGGGGTTCTCGGGCCTGGCGAGCGCATGATTTTACTGAAATAGACCCAAAGCAGTGCCTTAATGAGTCGCTGCGCCATACCTTGCCCAAAAAGGAGAACATTAAAGACTAGAATTGCCAAGAAGGATTTGTAATCTCCAAGGGTATCACGAGTCTTTTCCATTGTCTGCGCATTGCTTCAGCAGAGCTTTTGGCTAAGGAGAATAACAGCCACAGTTGTCATAATGCTCTTGCATTCTGTTGGTGGTCAAGTTCACGTTACATCAGTACTAGCAACTAATGCGTCAGAGGTCGTTAATAGCTGCGATCCGCGTTTGCCCATTGTAGTTGTGCACTCCGTCTTGTCATCAATTCAAACAAATCCCTTTTCATATCCGTTAGCAATTTGGGTCACACAGCGGCGGGTCGCATTGAGCATTTGCCGTTTCTGGTCAGTGAATTCGACAGCTCCGTAAACCGGGCCAACGCGGAAAATGATGAACAACAATTGACTTGCCGGTCGCGCGATTGACAACTATAGCTATTTGCAGGGCAGTGTGGCACGTTTCTGTCAACAAAACACGTCAAATGAGCATTTCTAAAAAATTGAGGTAAGCAGGCATAACAATTACCTAAAAGCCATTACTTCACCCATGAAAAGCAAGTTAATACAAATTCTGTGAGTTGTTTCCGATTACGAAAGGATCTGTGACCCATTGTCGCTGAATAAGCGAATTCGAAACAAGATTACTTAAATATTTCTCCAAATTACTCTCTTACTTGCTAGGTTAGTTTGGCGACTGCCCAACTCGGGACTTTTAGCTTATGTAAGTTAGATACGAACGGCGCAAAATAAGAAAAAAAGGAGAACGCGCCTACATGACCAATAAGAATTAGTCGCTCAGCAAGTCACAGAATTATGAAAGCAAGAAAGCTACGGGTAAAGACTATTCTTCCTGCTGTTAGAGGAAGATAAAATCTGACAGGTTATGGTGTCTAGAACAATGATTTTCAATGGGGACAATTGAGGCGGGGGTGCTAGGAGGGTCCTTCAGACTGAAAGGCAACGGAAAAGTTGCTACCCCACCCCCAAGAATTGTATAATGGCACAACCTACACTGTAGAGACCTTTGTCCTTCCACCTTTTCAAATGCACAAGGGATAATGCTGGCCAATCAGCTCACGCAGAATTGGGCAATCAAAGGAAGGGCCAATGGTGAACCTGACCTTAACAGGCACTGGTCTGTAGCGAAGTATCAGCATACAAAGTTCCATAAGATCTGCAAAAACTTAGTCGCTTTGTTTCAATGTAACGGTATCCTCTACTCCCTAACTTTGTCTGCAGCATGGATAACAAACACCGATGTGTGCTAAGGGAAACTGTAGCTGCGAGGAAGCGCTAGAATAGTGAGGGCATTAGAAAAACGAGGGGTGCTGAACATTGAGAAGAACAAAGAAACTTTCTTCCTCTGTTTTCTGGCTGGAAGAATGACTAAGTCGGAAAGCTCAATCAAGAAAAACACGGCAAAATGTACAAGACGGTGGAGATGCTCTTGTGAATATCAGCAGAAGATGGAGCGGGTAATAGAAGGCAAAAGGTTGAAAACATATCCTTTCAGCCCTCGGCTGACTATGTATTTTATATATTTCAATACAATTCAACTGCTCATTACATTGGTACTCACTGCAACTTTCTGCGTATTAATTCAGTCCTGTTAAGCATATCCGCAGCTTGCGTGCACCACCATTCTGTTCAATAGTTACCATCAAAAATGAATGAACTACAGTTTCTTTGCTTGAGCGCGCCAATGCTGAAACTACCTTCTCGCTGTTTTGCATAGTGATCACTCCCACCGCCTATAAAAATGGAATAATTCAATTTTCTGACATAGCACTTACTTTTACGCAAATTTTTATGGCTTGAAATTTCGATGCCGAAAGTCTACACGTAGTGCTTGAGCATTTATTAGTCAACTCAATGACAATTGAATAGATTGAGCAAACTCCACTTAAGCGGCTCTAAACTTTTACGCGCAACGGTAGTAAACCCTGGATTATGCACCAGTTTTAAATGGAAGACTGATTTTTGTGGTATGTGATTTTCCAAGCGCAAAACGAGAACTATACTTTGCACAAATAAGCATGCTGTCCTGAAAAACATTTAGGACGAAGGATATAACGCACTATGACGCAATCTTTAAGGAAATTTTTGATAAGGAACGTATTATCGTAAACGTTCGTTTGACAGGCAGTTATCCCACAAAGCATGCCAATGGCGGAAGAAATTATGTAAAAGAACTGCGGATCTTACGCACGCTTTCTCTTTGCTGCCTCGCGTAAAGCATAGAGTCATTTGAATATAGCATTTCTTGCAACGGAAGCGTGGGTTTTCAGAATGAACGCTACAAAGCCCATTTAAGTAAAATAACACGTGTGCACGAAAAGAGTGATAGAAGCTTACCGGAACTCCGATCTCAGCTAAGGTTTACTTATTAGGCTACAATTATCGAAACAATGAACACTAAGAAGGAGAAAACCCCGTTTCAAAATAAATAAACATAAAATATTTAATTTCAAATTCTTACTATAGATTTTAAGTTATTCTCAGATGCATCCCGAATACAATACTTCCCGCTGCTGCCTTTAATCTTGCTTCAAATGGCTCTAGCTAATTTCCTCTGCATTGAAAAGTCAGGTAGAGCGATTGGCCATGCAGAATCTCTTTTGCTGGTCGGTTAACTCAGCCATTCTCAACCTTTTCTGCGCTAGGCCCCCCTTGGAAGGTGTCCTCAGGTGCCAGGCCCCCCTTTACCTATTGGTCGATTAATTTTTGCGTTTTTTGTGTAGGAGCCAATCAACTTTCAACGGCAACCTCCTAGGATTGGGTTAATGCAATGATACAATGCGAATTTATAGTCGTCAAATCATTTGAAAAGATCACTTGGGGTTCTTCGAAACTAACAATGAAACAACTTTCGTCGAGTCGAGTGAGAATTTATGCCAATCCTCTATAAAGGGATGCAACTCGTCGCTAAGGGATGCTGCTAAGGGTTAACCAATCCTCTATAGAGGACTGGCATAAATTTTCACCCTTCCGATCTATCTAACTACGCTTGTTCCAATAAGGCTTTTCAGCCCCCCTTGACGGCTTCCTGGCCCCCCCTCTGAAAAATTTTTGATTTCAGCCCCCCCTGACACCCTCTCGGCCCCCCTTGGGGGCCCCAGGCCCCCCGTTGAGAATGGCTGGGTTAACTGAACTATCGACAACAGCGACATCTGCTAGGTCCAACCCAAACGCTGAACGGAAATATATTCTTTTTTTAGCATTCATGCGAAATTCAGAAATTTCGTGTCGCCATTTTTACATCCATTTCGCGCTTCCGCTTAGGTGGCGCGTAGCTCCTATGTAGTACAACCCTACAAATTGTGTAGGATTACACTGCTTAGTTCTTCATTTTTGTTTCAGGCAACAGAGGTGTACAGTTACTTGCTGTTGGTTGTCAATAAACGAGTGAAACGGGTTCCTGCGGCACGTTTTTAACTGGTCGTCACCAAACCTATCCTTCAAGAATAAGGCGGTGGGCAGCCAGTTACTATGATGAGTCAAACGAAAACCACAGGCAGTCAATGATGGAAACCGTATAATGAGCCAACGCAAGAAGCACCGCCTGTGGGGCGCCTATATTTTAAACAGAAAGCTTTAACGTGGATGTACAGAATAGTGCAACAGCATTATCCGCATGCTGAAGACGAAACACCGCTGATTCCAAAAGCTAAGTGACCCCCTCTGCAAAACAGTTTCTAAAAACTGAACGGCCCCAAAAAATCATAATCTGTTACAGAAGAAGTTATAACTTCAAGACCATTTGTTTTCCTCCAATAAACTGTTTAACGCTGTGCGAAGACTTTGATTACAACAGACGTAAAAAAAGGCAAACAGCTAATTCACAAGAAGACGTACCTTTTCATTTACGTTCGCAACGAATGGGTGCGGTCAGTTGAGCTTTTCAACGTTAAAAATTCCCTAAACAGACACTATGTAGCGCAATGCTTCGCATAGTTTAAAGAAAGCGCACACTGCGGAAACGAGAGCGCGATACCGCTGCGGCGAGTAAGTTAACAATTTGGAATCTATACATAAGAAAAGTTATAAAAATGAATAAAGCAGTAGATTATTAAGAATGCGCGACGGTGCTTGTTATCTACTCAATTGGGCCGCAAAATCAATGTCTGTCTTTTGACGGAAGGAATAGATTCAGTTATCGGACATATAGCAACTAGGCACGCAACGGATACTTAATGAGTGTAAGAAAACAACTTGCCAAAGTCCCTAAAAGCGACGCTTCCTCTGAAGGTGGAGTGCACCTTCTACCAAACTTTGGTATCTTATTCTCTTTGAATCATCATTAAGTGGCTACAGAAGCATATGATTTTCGCGTTCAGGCAATCCATCTTGCGAGCTTGAATTACTCTTCGAAACAGGCAATACTGCCAGCCGTGTAGTAATATTGACGTAAAAAAACGGAACATGCGCTCGATGCCAATATTAAAAGCGGCGTAAATTTGTCGCGGAGAAAGTTGTCGTAATCGTACGCTTACGAAAAAGTTTCGAAATTTTAAAAAACTTATTTAAACGATGTAAATAAACTTAACGTAGTAATGGGCTGCGATAGTCAGCCGCAGCTGAGTAATTTACTCTTTACAATAGATTGGATAAAATGTTCCTGCGCTCCAGATTACTGTAGAAAATAAGTTTGCCGTTGTACGTTGTAAGAGAAGAAGTGCTATCCAGTAATCCGTAACGGCTGTGCAATATTGGCCTACCGAAATCTGCGACCGGCTCCGGAAGAAAACGCGTTGGACGGCCGAGCACTGCTTCCCTGGCATACTGGTCGCCCGCCCAGCTTTTGATTTGTACTTTGGGCGGCGAATGGTAGTCCGTCCGGAGCTAGTCGGAACGAGCCAACAGTGTTCTCCCAAAAGGATTTTGCGGCAAGGGGTTCGTGCTGGCTTGGTGACCCTTCTCGACCCCTGGTTCGAACGGCTAATTTCGTACGTTCGGTGCACTTTGACTTTCAGCGTTGGCAGATCTTCGCAAAGCAATGAGCGTAATACCAAGAAGTACCCTACAAACGGTTCCGGAAACGTCAGCTGCTGTAAGTCCTCTTATTTGCTCTCAAAAGGCGGCGTCTTGGGGGTCCATGCTAATCCCGTCGTGCTTTTCAACTTAAACTTTCGAACGAGCTTGAAAGTTGTGAAGCGCTTTCACGGGTGCTTTTTTGTTTTTTTGGTAAATTTCACATTTCATTTTGCTTTTGTTCCTGTAGCTCCGGCTGACATGCTGGTGCTTTATTTGATCCTTTGACAGACCAGACTTGGCAGCAATAAAGGCCGTTTGCCAAGTCTCTTTCAATTTGCACTTGTCGTTCGTTCCAACGAAGTTGCATTGGCGGCCGCTAGAACAGGACTAGTCTTGTTTGCCGAATGTGCGATGGCTTCGCGATGAAGTTATTCGCTGAACTGTGGGTTTCGTGGGCTCTTTTTTGACGCGTTATAAGATGCTTTTGCAGTGTATTTCAACAGCCTCACAATGTTCGTAACATATTAATGTTTAATGTAGAGCTTTCTATCCATCGGTGTTCGATTCGACTAAGCGAACTAGCACTTTTTTTTTTTACTAAAGCA
This sequence comes from Trichuris trichiura, assembly GCA_037903355.1. Classification (NCBI taxonomy): domain Eukaryota; kingdom Metazoa; phylum Nematoda; class Enoplea; order Trichinellida; family Trichuridae; genus Trichuris; species Trichuris trichiura. The sequence goes on from JBAJFE010000042.1 coordinate 545,553, forward strand.
CTTGATTAGCAGTCGATTATTAACCAGGCGCTATGGTTTGTCGGTGTTTATTTTTTTTAAAAGAGTGCAACCTGTTTGAGTTTGGCTTACGTTCCCATTCAATTTGCCCATCGACAGGTATGTACTGCATGGATGAGTATTCAGTCAGTAAACACGCTGGCTGCATCGGATTCTACCTTAGCTATGATGGCACCGGGTACGGCCGTGACAGGGGAATGCACGTGCAATTGGTTGTTTTGTTATGCTAGGTTAGCGCCTGTTGGTTTAGTTGGTTCAAGGAACAGCATTGTCTTTGGCTTTGCTGTTGTTCTAGCCAGTCGAACCATGTTTTCATATAATCAGCCTTGAGCTAAGATGAGGTCGAAGTTCCCGGAAGAATTTTTTCTATATAACTCCCTCATCTATATGCATATATATATATATATATATTGGTTAATTTTTTTCAGGAAAGTCATGGAAGCAGCCGGCACGGTAGCAGTGGCTGCCCTCCAGGTTGCAAGAGTACGAGCACGTCGACACGGGTTTCTTCGAGAGGTCGAGCTCAGGATGAGCCGCACATTGGCAACTTTCGCCTGCTCAGGACCATTGGCAAAGGCAACTTCGCTAAGGTGAAGCTGGCTAAGCACCTCCCTACGGGACGTGAAGTTGCCATCAAGATAATCGACAAGACTCAGCTCAATCCAGGCAGTTTGCAAAAGGTACCCTCACTCTTATATGCATTAGTTTTTTTTGTTCACTCATTGCCGGGAAACCTGTAAGGTTGTCGCTTGTCCACTCTGGTCGTTCTAGTTGCTGAGGTCGCCTTTCGCGAGGTCACCACATTTCCTTCGCATTTGACTAACGTGTTTTCCCTCATTCGTTGATTGGTTTACCGCCTGCTGTGCCTGTTATACTGCGGTTAACCTAAAGTTGACAAGTCAGCTGCGAGCATCTTTCATTATTCAACTGTTTGTCATGAGATTTTCATTTCAGCTTTTTCGTAGGTGTTTTCCTACGGAAAGAATGCCATTAATTATGCAGTTTCTTATCCAACTCGCGTCAGCTTATGCAGTGTCTTTAAAACGAAAAAATTAAGTCTACTAATATAACTTGGATTCGTTTGATTCTTCACGAAGTATGGTCAACTTCGGCAGCCAACCCTTCAACGTTCAGGCTTATTCCGAAGCTAAACGTGACAATGTAATCATCAGTAAAGTATCCACTAAATGCACTGGTTGTAGTTATGCTTTTTGTCATTTTAAATCTTCTCTCCATGTTTGTTGTTAGCTAACCGATCGCGCTGTTTCTTTAAATAGCACCTATTTGTAAGAGACATTGGCAGTCCGAATGAAAGATTGTCATTGGAGGAATGAATGTTCCTTCTGGCCTTCTATTAGCGTTCTTATTTTCTATTGTCATCATCCGGCAGCGGTTTGTCGTCTTTTTAGGCTACTTTTATTTTTCAAACTCATTATGCCTCTGTGTAACAAACTGTTAACGTTAATTTTCTGGGTTATTTTGCTGACTAGGTGAACATGTAAGTTAGACTTTTTAGTACAAGCTGGCAGGTCATCGCTACCTCCGATTTATAGCAAAGCGAGAGATCTTTTAATGTCCTAATTTTGCATGATTGTATTTTGAACTTCTTTGGTGCAAGGAATCTAGCTGCCAATGGCAAGTTATGAACAGGTTTTATTGATTTGCTTTGCTTTGCGTCGTGGTATACTAGACATTCGCTTTGACCGTTTTTGATCAATTCCCATTCTTCGACCTCTTTTCTGATATTATCTGGCAGAGATTCAGGAGCTCTAATCAGGCAAATGTGGTGACCTCGATTGCGTTGCCTAGCGAAACTGCCCAACCAACAGAATGCTCTCTGCTATATCAGCGAAGTTGATTTGCCCTGTAATAATCAGATATTTTCCGTTAGTACCAATAACTTTTTCCCACCGAAAAATAGGCAACACGTAGGTAGCTTTTCTTGCAGCAAACAAATGCTGTTTGCTGTGGAAATTGCTTTATTGAATTTATTTCATCTGTCCTCTGATACTTTTAATCTAACATACGTATAAGGCAGAAAAAGTGATTTACTAGAAGATGAGCGATGAAGCTTGTTGCGCAAATAAAGCTGAATTCAACAACAAGCCGTAATGTCGCATAGAACTTTACAAAGTTTTCAACTTTTTATTTTTTAGTTTTCTCGTCCCAGCTGATGGACATGCTTAGGTCACTTTAGTGATCCAACGCAGTTCACTTGAGAACACGTAACACTGTGTAGCTTTCCGCAAACGTGGAATAGTACCGCGTTGGCGAAAGGCATTTCTGCCAAGCGAAGCTGAGCAATCTTGAAATAGTCAAAATGTTTGTCAGGTCACGATGTCTGATTGAACGCTTGTCAATGTTTTCACGTTTTATGCGTCGTATGCGCATTAGTATGAGCGTCGCTGAACAAAGTGAGCGTTTTCTTACGGCCTCAATTTAAGCGTAATAACTTGGCCGCAGCCCGACGCGGTAATAATCTTGTTTCGACTGTTCGCCATTCGTGATGTCCTGTTGCGACTATAAGTTTCGCGCGTTTTGTTGGATTTTGAAGTTCGAACTTGCCAAATAACGTTACACCTACCTTGGGCTAAAGTTTTCTTATAGAGCATGCTTCCGTAATGTTAAATAGCTCACACGCAATATACGAAGCAAGAACATTTTCCTGCGTAAGCGGGTACCGTGTTTGCTTGTACGCTGTTTTGCCCTTGTGAGACCTGTCGTGGGTATAACAACCTCTAACGTCAAGATAGGGAACTTGATGATGTTAAGGCTGTCCTAAATGTTCAACTTGACGATTTATCCGCTAGGAAGTAGCAAAGGAAAAGAATCCCCTAACCCGGAAAAAACCGCGTGAACCAAATATAGTGGATGGCGCTTAGAAGCTACAGAATAACAGTTACATTGATTCTAAGTAATTGGCAGAATGGCAGAACGTGGCCTTGTAGTTATATCTAATTATGAGAAAAGCTCTGACGACCTTCATAAAGTACACGATTTTATTGGCATAAAATCGTGTTGAAAAATTTATTGTGAACCGGAGCTATCAGCTGCTTCCCTGTAATCGTTTTCGGCGGTTTGACTATATATTCTAATGACCTCGGAATCAGGCAAGCAGCCAGAGTATGGAGGTTAAAAATTGTCAGGGCAAAAGCGGTTTCATGTTTTTGTTTTATGACATTGGACAAGACGCATTGGGAACGAAAGGCGTGCAGCTATCTGCCTATACTGTGACAAGGGCTCATTGGGGCAGAGGAAAATAAAAACTTGACGTAGTGAAAACTCCGGTTTTTTCAAAGTTAAACTGCCCTAAACGTTTACTGTCGTCTGAGTAGTAATGAGATATTGTTTACTTTGAAGACTTCTCTTGTCATTAGCACGTTGTTTAGGCTGTCTTCTCTCTCTTGTTTTTTTTATCGCTAAGCAGTTTTCCGAATATTCTTCCTCCGACTCATTTTTTTTGTGTAGCTTGTTTTCTGAGTTGGTTTCCCGAAAGGTATCGCATTTGGCGAAACTGCGACGTATATAAAGCATAGAAAAATTTGGCTTCAGTGCGAAGCGCCAGAGAATTAGTTTACGCGTAAAAACAATGAGAAAAGTCGTAAGGAAGCAGCGTTGAAAAATGGGTTATACAATATTTAAGCTGCTTATTCATCTGCCAGATACGCGATGGTATGGATCTGAACAATGTGTTGTTTCCTCTCATGGCGATGGTTTATTAACTGGGTGACTTAGATGATGGCGAATAGAGTTCCGAGTGGCTTCCAGGAGCTAAATGCTTTCGTCTTTAGCTTATTGAGAAAAAGTGCTTTCAGTAATAACATAAATGACGTCATACGTAGAAAATAGTGGAGACTCATTGTTCGCTCTTCTCTCTAGCCTTAGTTACGGCTAAACCGAGGTCCTATGAGACATAGAATATAGCTCTTCATTGTCTTCGTTGCAGTGAAATAGTGTTCCAGCTTTTGTTTCGCATTGCAGTTGCTTATATGGTTCCATGCTAGCCTGGATACCCCTGGTAACTATCCTGCTGCGTTCTGCATCACAACATTGCCTTCGAACCATTGGAACGGCGTAACTGTCCATTAATGGCATTTAGAAAGAGGAACTTCAGCAGGATTTGCAGAATGTTTCTAGAGACCTTCGTAAATGGCAATTGCTTTTTGTCAGACGCTTATAAATAGTTTTGATTTTTTTCGGATTGTTTAAGTTTTAAATCCAAGTATAAAGCGATGTTTCCATTTTTGCCAGGCCTTGTTCTTTTTCAAATAAGCTATTCTCGGACTAGTACTCCCTTGTTTGCGTCGGCCTTCAGTGCTGGTTCTTCTGTAGCCATTGTATTTGGCGATATCACGCGTTTTCTCAGGCCGTTTACAAATGTTTCAGTACAGTACTCAGGTTTCTTTTCAACAGTTGGCGCCTTTCTATTCGCTCATTGGTTGATGACTTTGTACCAGGAAGTTTATACAGTAGGCCCTCGTTATTCGCGGTTTTTGGTTCCAGGACTTTCCGCGTATAACAAATTCCGCGTAAAGTCAAGTCCCCTGCGCAAAATATAGAATCCTTTGTAAATAACATGCGCGCTTTCTCGTGTACACTACAAATAGACACGAAATTGCTCGTAGTTACTAATATCAATTAGTGTTAAATAAATAGTTTAGTGAAGAACATATTAAAGAAAATAATGACATTCAACTATCCAAAAATATATTGGAATGCGAATTACTTTCAGAATACACTGTTTCAGCTGTACGCGAAATATACAGGCTTTTATTGTTACGGTATTGCCCCGTTATTTCAGTATAAACAAAGTTAGTACGAAGCTACGGACAACATCGTAACAATAAAGACTGCGTACTCCGCATGAACTACTACAGTTCCGCGCAAAGAAACTGTTTCAATGATGTAAGCGAAAAGTAAAATCGCTGAACCTCAGCTGGCACCATTGATTCCAGTACGTCTTTACCAACAATCGTTGCTTGCACCTTCACATCAGCTTTATCTTTTACTTGAATGTTAGCTAGGTAGAAGATTTTTCAGGCGGTATGACCTTTTCCGCTGAGTGGCAGAGTTCATGCTGATGATAAGTCACTGGTGATCCGAAAGGCCTAAGTTGAAAGTTAATTAACTTCTGCTGGCTGCAGAAGCAAAAGCGTTCCGGAAGCTTTGAGGCAACCATCTTCTATTGTCACCTTAGCATAAAATTCTTCTCTCAGCATTCTCAACCTTCAACAATTAAAACCCAGGTCGTATAGCAGCTGTCAGTATTGAGCAACGACTATCTTGGATGAACATAATGGGGTGACGATTCTGACATCCATTTGCATTTTTCACTAATAGAAGTGGTTAAACTATGCTGCAAATTTCATTTTTTTTACTTAAAATTGTTGCACACAAACGACATTTCAAGTTCAGTAGACTAAGCTGTGCTGTTAGCATTTTCAATCTTTGCTGTTGTTAACAGACTTCTTAATCCATCAAGCAGGCAATTAGCTTAAGCAAATTTAAAACTTTGCTGCATTAAGCGATCTTACAATGTTTCTTCAGAAAACGTATGCAGCCTTTCTGAGACAGTCAATATTGAAAACTTAACTGCTTCTATGGGTAAGGAAGTTCATTACTATTCATAAGCCATTATGATTTAAGAAATTGACTTACAATAGCATGAGGCACCTAAGCTTAATTTGGGGCAATGAGAAACTAAAAGCAACAAGTGAGTGATAGCTCATTGGAGTAACACGAGGTATTAGCATTACGCGCAGGGTTGAGAAGACATAAGAATAGAAAAAAACATTTTCTCAGGCCACGTCATGGAATCCTACCACTACATACACAAAAAAGGATACTGCGCTGCTATCATGTTCAGCAGCGGTTCGTCAATCTCTGCTAAAAATTAAGTCATTGCTTTCTAAAGACAAACCGCGTTGAGTCAAATCCGCGAATAAAAAGACCGCGTATAACGAGGGCCTACTGTAGATTTTCAGACACGTAAAGATTACCCTTAGGCTACGAAAGTTGACAAAATAGTACGTTAGCTCAGCCAGCAGACCGTGTGAATACTTTCTGCGTCCTGTTCGTAAGTACTGCTACTCACTGGAAACTAGGGCGGCTGACTGGCAAGACAATCCCAGTGAGTATGATCCTTACATTAGAAACTGCCTGCTCATTCATACGTGAAATATTTGCTGACGTCTTTTTTCTGGGAATGAAGTGCTCACATTTTGTCTAATCCATATGTTTGGGCCTCATTCATATGGCTTTTTCTTCTGCAATTCAGCTGTTCTTGCTTGGTCAGTAGTACACCATTGTTAGCTATGGCTTGTCTTATTCGGTAGCAGTAAAAGGTTTTCAGCAAGTCAGCAAGTTTCTCAGGAGGGAGTTAGTCAAGAAGTAGTCAAAATTTCGTTGTTTAACTGCTTTTAGTTTCCTTCGTGATTCGCCCGTTTAATTCTTAAACTGTGATGATACTAAATTCTTTTTTCATGGCGCCTTGTTCACCATGTAGTATTGCCTTTATTAATAAAAAAAAATAGTGTCGTTTAATTGCGTACACCAGTGTTTCTCAAGGCCAAGGTGTCCAGAGCGTTTGGGTCCCCAATTTTGATTAGTCTATTTTGAGCGCGCTGATTGGCTGAACGGGAGGACGGGGGGTAGCTCAGACGTCGTCTTACTGCAGATGCTGCACACAAAGTCATGTGGGCAAAGAATTTCGCGCATAGTGTGTCGAGCACTTACTTTCTCACCTCTGAGCCAACTCCCCCCTCCCTGCTTCCATCTTCCCTTCCAGCCAATCAGAATTGCAGTAGGCACAATATCTAACCCGCAAGCCATACCTTCCTATGCACCTCAATGCCATGGCTCAGGTGAGGCACGTGCCCCACCGTGAGAATCAGTAATGTAGACCATCATCATCATCATTATTAATCATTTGAATTCCCTTGAAGCTCAATCCGTCTCTATTTTGCTCCAGCTCACAAGTCAAAAGTGTGGTTTCACGATGCTTTGTAGGAGCTACAGCCCTTTCTTACTGAAGAAAGCTGCAGACGTTTTCTTCCATTTCCCGCATGCTTTTTCCTACTCACAACGGCAAGCATCCATTATGACAGAAAAAGATTTATATGATCTGGGTTCGAAGAAGCTGTAATGGTTCGCGCCTTTGGCACTTCACCGTGCTGACAAGGCTTATTCAGATAAAGGCGCTTTAGAAGAGCTCTTCAACCGGCACATGCTAGCGTTGTTCGAGTTCTCATAGGCGCATTTTTCGTCGAACATAAAAGCGCAGTTCATAGAAGAGGTAATCCGTCTGACAAAACAAAATGTTTGGATATATCTTAAACTTAGCCACTTCTTGGTCATCAGTCGATTCGCGGGATATTAGTATCAGCAACTTATTGATTGATCTGCTATTTGAGCGAAATGCTTGTTGAAGCTTGAGTTTCTCAATTCCGCGCTGCAAAGCTGCGCTGCTAATGTTGGCATGCTCCACTCGAGTATGCCTTCACTGCATCCTTCAAAACAAGGTTGCTTCATTGAGTTTTCCCGCTTCGGGCCCTTGCAAGAGGTTGAGAAATTATGCTTTAAATTATCTCTAATTTACTTATGCTGCCCTAATAGACGTCTCGCAGCTGTTTCGGGAAAGCAGTTTTTTTGAAAACATGATGCTTTGGTACGGGAGTATGTGTTTTCATATTGAAAGTATCCTTATTACGGATTCTCCCGTTGAGACGTAAAATAAAAAGATTTTTTCTTTCCGAAGCTTTCGGGTCTTTCGCGACCCGTCTTCACACATAATCTCACCGCTGAAGACGGGTCGCGAAAGACCCGAAAGCTCCGGAAAAAAAATCTTTTTATTTTAGGTCTCAACGGGAGAATCCGTAATAAAGATACTTTCAACAGTTTTTTTTGCTCTTTTGCCGATTTTTGACCGTTGTAATATGACATTTATTACTTGAACTTTTCCGTTACTATTGACTCGTCATCAGCGGGGAAGAAAAAAGTTCTGGGCCCACAGCAGAATGTCAAAGGTTGACTGCTGCGTACACATTATTATGCAATAGTTATTGCGCTGTTCAGCTTATGCCATAGTGAAGGGTTTCGTTGTATTATTGCCGGCACTTTGCATTCTCGCAGGTCCGAATCCGTTGTTAAATTTGTGCTTGCTTTTGAAGCCCTCTTCCAGAAATGTCGCGAACAACGCTAACTTTTTTTTTAGAGGGCCGCGAAGTCGTTTTAAGTTCAGGAGAAAGACTTCGCGCGTAAATCCAGCCCAGTTTTAATTTTTCCTTAAATAATATTCCCTGCGTGGGTGCAGCTAGAATTCAGTCAGTCTCATCATGGGGATCTTAGGCATAATTTTGCTTGTTCGTCTCAAAAATTTCAAATCTTGTTGGGTCGGAAGCTGTTTTGAGTTGGACGCACGTGTAGTAATTAAAAAAGAGTATCCGCAGCCAAAAAGTGCGAATAAGTCACTAAATAAGCGCAGGTTAAAAATAGCGCTAAAAGTCAAGGCTTCAGGAATTCAAATACGGGTAAACTCTTTCTGTTCGAAGCGGTTTGCTAATTTTATTTTCCAACGTTTTACCGTCTCTAATTTTATCTCGTTTCAGCTCTTCCGGGAAGTTAGAATTATGAAGATGCTGAACCACCCAAATATAGGTTTCGTGGAATTCGTTGCTTAAATTATTCGCTTGAAGAGAATTTTTTCCATTTTCCAGTGAAGCTATATCAGGTGATCGAGACGGAATACACTCTGTACCTGGTGATGGAATACGCCAGCGGTGGCGAAGTCTTCGACTATTTAGTTGCCCATGGAAGAATGAAGGAAAAAGAAGCTCGCGCCAAGTTTCGCCAGATAGTGTCGGCTGTTCAGTATCTTCATCAAAAGAACATTATCCATCGGGATTTGAAGGCTGAAAATCTGTTGCTTGGCAACGACATGAACATAAAAATAGCTGACTTTGGGTTTTCTAATGAATTCAGCATCGGTGAGGCAGAAGTGCAAATTTTCTCGCCCATTTCATTCCTTGATCTTTTTTTTCGTAGGCAATAAGTTAGACACTTTCTGCGGTAGTCCTCCGTATGCTGCCCCTGAATTGTTCCAGGGAAAAAAGTACGACGGACCGGAAGTTGACGTCTGGTCATTAGGCGTAATTCTGTACACTCTCGTGTCGGGTAGCCTTCCTTTCGACGGGCAAAACTTGAAAGAACTCCGCGAGCGTGTTTTGCGGGGCAAATATCGTATTCCGTTCTACATGTCCACTGATTGCGAAAACTTGTTGAAAAAATTTTTGGTTCTGACACCTCCGCGCAGAGCAACTCTCGAGGTTCTATCTTGAAAATATGTTTCAAAAATTGACGCAACGATGACACAAATGTTGTAGGCGATAATGAAAGATCGTTGGATGAATATTGGCTTTGAGGATGACGAGCTCAAACCTTACAAAGAGCCAACTCGTGATTTGAATGACCCTCGCCGGGTTAATATTCTCGTACAAATGGGCTATACGAAAGCTCAGATTATAGACTCGCTGCAAAGCGAAAAGTTTGACGATGTATTTGCAACGTATTTGTTACTTGGCGAAGAGGTGGTAATTCTTTTTGCCTACGATTTCAGCTGTGAATACATTGTTTTAAATTCAGCTTGGCTCGTCTGATGTACCGACGAATGGTCCAACTACGGCCACTAGTGGCGGCGCTCCAAGCGCTCGTAGCGGTTCTTCTCGAGGACAAAACGGCGAGACCAGCGGTTCTTCATCAACGGCTGCAACTGGCAGTCCCTACAAGGTGCCTAGATCTTCATCCTCCCAAAGCGGGGGAACAACAGCGGTCGATAAGCGGCGAATGTCGGTGGCCACTACTGAAGCTGTGGTGACGCAAGGTCCAGGAACATCATTCACTGGCGCTGCTGTAACTCAAACGGTAACATTACGTCAAAACCCTCGAAGTGCTGTTTTCGGCAATACAAGCATGGGCGCTCCAGGCAAGTTCAAGCCAATAACCAACTGTAGGAAATGGTGAAGATGAATTTTTTTTTCTTCAGCACTTACAAGCCTTGTCGCTTCGAGCAGCGGCAAGTCTGATGATTCGAGTGCATCGCCTATGCTATGCGTTGTGCCACCATTGGTAACTTCCGGCGTTTCAAAAAACGCGCCTGCAGCACGCAGACGCGGTCCAACTATTAGAGCTTCCTTCCAAGCTAGCAACAATCAGCACGGCAGGGAAAGTGAACCGAAAGACGCCGGTCCTGCTTCGGCCCGCTCGTCGGCTCATCCATCTGTTCTAGCGGCACTGGCAAGGTACTTTTTTTTTCTCTTTGACTTTTATTAGCTTAATTTACATATTCAGTACCGCTAATGCGACTTCATTACCGTCCAATGGTGTTATCAGCACGTCTGATGTAAAGGAAAGGGCGAGCGCTTATGAATTTGCTACCACACCGGCTAAGACGAAGTCTAACACATCGTCGCAATCTAATTCTTCGTCGAATAAGGTTTGGCGCTTGATAGACTCTGCAATGCCAAGAACAGTAGCCAAGGTGTCTTCACCGCGTGAAGCCGAAAGTCAACCTGTCAGAGAAGACGAATTGAACGCCGAGAATGGTCTTAAGTTGCCTGACGAAAGTCACGTGTTAGAGCGGCATCATCATCATGGGGATGGTTCTCATCAAAAGTCTGCTTTGCATACGAGTCCCAGCATGCCGCCGGTGCTGTTGAGCAAATCAATTGTTGGTGGCAATGGCGTTTCTGGAAAGGATAAGATTAACCATAGCAATGCTTGCATTGAGGATATAAATTCAGTGCTGATCACTTCGACAAGGAGCTCTTCTCAAAGTGTACAAACCGGTAATGCTGGCGGCGGCGGCGGCACCGCTGCCGTTACGTCTTCTTCAAAGGCGGCTGCCGTCTCGGCAAGTATGTCTTCGGAACGACCAAGCGCTATTGTCGCTCCGCACAGCGCCAATCTTTCGTCCAATCCGTTTCAACGTCAGACAAGAAGTCGGCAAACGTTTCACGGTTTAACTGGTTCCAAGACGCCATCCAGTCTCGTGAGAACACTTTTCTTTTGTGACAATATTTTCTTGCAATTGGTTTTGCTTATTTCCGTGCAGGTTTCTCCCGCTGTCCGAAATAAGCACAGCGGTTTGGAAACAACGCCAAGAGCTTGCGACACCATACTGCAATCGCATATACCAACGCCGAGCGGTCACCAACATCGCGGCAGCTTTCTTTCAAAGCTGTCAAAGTTCGCCAGACGGTAAGGTGAACAAGTTTAAAATGCATGCCGAAAGTAGGAGAGCAAAGCGAAACTTCGAAATCACCTCAGCGAGTCTCCACATCATTGTTGCGTATTAACAGCTTGCTGCGTAGTCTATTCGGTGTGCATCTAAATTGTTCCATCTCTCTCCACTCCGTCGTCGTCGTCGTCGTCGTTTTGTTGTATAACGTTTCGCCTTTCTAACGGGGGCTTCTCGTTGGTAGAAACGATTGCATGCGACTACGAGTCTTAGCTGCAAATTGCAGTTGTTGCCAACCAAAAACTGTTTTCAAGAGCGTGAGAGTACTGTCAAATTTGGTTCGTTCCATTCGCTTTTGACCGGTGAGATAAACAGTAAGAGCGCTGTCTCATAGCTTGCTCTGTTCGACACTTGTTTACTTAAGATGATTATAGAAAGCTAAGGTCTTGTCTCTTTTGTCCGCAAACAATGTCAATCGATCATTGTGACAGGTAACCAACCATTCCTGGTGGCAATTTGTTCGTCTCGCGGGCCTGGTCTCACGTTGGGTCTGAATTTTTTTCTTCAGTTTAGGCTTAGGTTGCCTCCTGTAACTTAGCGAAACGACAGGTGCCTTCAGCCGGGTTCCGTTTAGCGATAGAAAAGAGAAACACCAGAATGACCAGAAGGCCGCCATTCACAGTTTGTGCTTCTGCAAAGCGATTGCCCTTGAACACAGCCAGTTTTACATGTTGCTGTCGTTTATACTATACGCACCCTAAACCTAAACCAAAAAAGAAAAGTGGTCATGGCTATGCGTGCCGTATGTTCATTCAGCGAACAGCAAGTGATGAACGAAACTTTTTTTACTATTTTTTTTTTGTGGAGAAGGCGAGCAGCGAGGGTTGAAACAAAATGTCGTCGTTATCGGTAAGAGCCGGTAAGTTTAAGCGTAAGAAAAGGAAGCTGCTGAAACTGGACTGGTGACGTCGTTCCGGCGGACAAGCGTTGGCCATAAAAGTGATTGATTACCTGTCGAAATGATCGACCGCCACTGTCTTTGCTGATAAGAGAGACATGACCCGAAACCGTTGAATTTTATGAACCGCAAAAGACGCGCATAAATCTACGAGCTTGCCCATTGTTGCAAGATTGTTTTTTGTTACGTTTTCTTCTTTTTGCGTATATTTATTAAATTAAAGCAACTCAGCGTCAAAGAATGATGATAATTTAGCGGAACCGTAAGAGCGTTATACGGCCAGTTTGCTGCCAAGTTGGAAGAAAACGAACTACAGTACGGGTACTCGATAGATAGGTACACTATCGCACGGTATCCTTTTTTGATACTTAAGTAAGAAGGGTGGTCGCGCCCGCTACAATAGCCATTTTCGACTCGTTCAAATGAAATTAGATGCAAGAAACGGTCTTGTTAAATTGTTAACGAAAAATGGGGTTTGCAATCTTCTGACGGGACCATTTTGACCACCTTAGCCGGGGCATAGGTTTTTGGTCGCGGTCGTTCTACCCTACTTTAATCGCTATTAGTGTATACCTATCAATAATAACTTGTCCTACTGAGGTCAATTAATGGAGTTGCAAACGTGCGCTCAAGCTTTAATTACTTGGTGCGTAGGCAGCAACGCTCCAATGCCTGTCGTTCAGTTAAACCGTGTTGGTATATATCTCAGCCGAAATGTAGCTTCGTAAGGCTTGTATCTTCTCAAGCTCCAAAATTCTGCTTTTGGAAGAGGCATGGGAAGTGAACTCTTAAATGGAAGAGAGAATTTTCCAACCAGTAAGGAGCATTTTCATGGAGCTGGAGTAAGAAGTGGGAGTGGCGCTGCCCGTAGTTGTCCCGAAAAAGATGTCGAATGTTGAGGAGGGCTTGAATTCGTCAGATGACAAGTGGTTGGTACTTTGAACAGTTAGAAAGCTTAGAAAGGCATCCCCCACCGAAGAAAACGAAGTCACCCTTTCCTCGTCGGAGTAACGGCGTCAAAACTTTCTGCTTCGGAATGAATGGTTTGCCAGCGGAAGTATCATTTGTTTTTTACAGAGCAAGTGTGACGTACGAACCTTTTTGTTATGCCTTTTCGTATCTCTGCCCAATTGAATGTTACTTCGTCTGTGTATTCACCTTTTTCCGTAAGTTTCATGTCAGTGGTGAAATATAAATACGTTGACTTTCCATGTATGAAAGGTGGAAGCATTCGAGAAAATATTCTGTTTGTTTCGCATTCCCAGGTAGCATTATAGGTTTCCGTTAAAGTTTCTTCTGACACAGGCGAACAAGCGTATCCTCACAAAGTTTGCTCCACTTTTGTTTGAACGTTAGTATTCGGGGTTCCACTTGTTTCGTCTTTTCGGGATTGTGCGCTACCAACGAACTGGGCATCAACGTAACATTTCCCGCTAGCAGTCATCCATCCTTCAACTTCATTTGCAATGCGAATTCAGCACGACCTGTGACCAGTGCTTCTCCTGAGTGTATGGAGTATTCATTGAGCTTTGCTTTGCAAATCAGTGACATCAGATCGATTTTCCAAGTTGCAATCGTTTGTACACCTTTTGCGCTATTGTTTTTCTTCTCGTTTTGAGATTGGCGTTGAGAGAGATGTTAACATAGAGATTGTCTAATTGGCCGTTCGCGATCTCACGTTTGCTTTCACTTAAATATAGCCAGATTTAGAAACGAATAGTGGCTTTGCATGCACGTGCTCTCTATGCTTTAGTGGCTCGCTGGCTGCGCATGACCTGACGGTCCCGCCTATTCGCAGGACCAGCGGTACGACGACACAGACCACTTTTCCAAATTCGTGCACGTCGGCGGTTGTGAACAACACAATTGGAATGGTACCAACAGTTGCTGGTGGATTTCCGTTCGGTCCGGGTGGAAATGATGTCGTTGAAGTGAAGCCGCGCAGTCTTCGTTTTACATGGAGCATGAAGACGACCAGCTCTCTGGCACCGGAAGAAATGATGAAAGAAATACGCAAAGTGCTCGACGCCAACAATTGCGATTATGAACAACGAGAGAAGTACCTCCTCCTTTGTGTTCACGGTGATCCTCACACTGACTGCTTGGTTCAGTGGGAAATGGAGGTATGCCTTGTATACATTTACTCGTAGTTGGCAAAAACTGTTTTTTTTTTCATTGTAGGTATGCAAACTGCCAAGACTAAGCTTGAATGGCGTCCGCTTCAAGCGAATATCCGGCTCGTCAATCGGATTCAAAAATATCGCCTCCAAAATAGCGCAAGAACTTAATCTTTAGTCTGACTAGCACGCTGGTGTCATTTTTTCTTCTATACTTCATTGGAACTGTGATAATGTGCCTCTTTTCTGAATTTTCCAACCCTTTCTCGCCGCGCAACACAAAAAGAGAGAAGCAGTGATATCCGCCATGCAGAGATATGCAGCAGCAGCCTCCTCTATCTTAAAGGCTTTGCGTTATTCCTCTTCTCGATTCAGCTTTGTCATTATTGCCTCGCCGCTGCCATTGAACAAGAGCAAAGCGGATTGTTCGCCGCGCATCCTTAAGCCGAAAATGGCTGAGTACATTTCTGGTCGATCTGCAATTGTAAAGTGCGCGCTCACATCCATGCTCACGAATACTGCATTGGTGGTCATGTGAAAAGTTGCAACTTTCTCGTATTTTGTTTGACATCCAAGAAGACGCTATGTTTTCAAAAACTTCGTACATTTCCCTTTGCTCCGTTGCTGTCTTTCTCTCTATCGCTTGACAGTGTTACCTGTCTTTTGCGTGTTTTTGGAGATATTCCTGAACGCAAATTGCCTGGTCAATCGACTCTTTTGATCTCCTAACCAATCTGTCTTTCACGTATAACAAGAGGTCATCTATTTGTTTGACCGAACACAGTGGCAGCACACAGTTAACAATGCCAAGCACAACGTGAATGACTGAACGTATGACGCGCGGTCTGGATGGTTTTAATTTTTTCGAAAATAAAAGCACAACGGTACTGCTAATATATTATTAATCAGTCTAACTTGGAACAAACGGTCAAAGTAATGGAAAAGAAAACTGTGTACCTCATTCCTTGGCGTCTCCAATACCATCGGGGAGGATGGCGAACATAGCTTCGGATTCCGGTAGGCAAGGAGAGTCGTATATTTTGCAGATACGCGTATCCCCGCGCCCTTTGCGCAAGTACAATCTAGAAAAAAGTTTGAAGAAGCCATAAATAACGTCGAATTCCTTACCGAGTGGTCGACGCATGTGCCATAATGTTACCACCAACTGGCTTTTTCGGGTCTGCTTGGAACATGGCCATACTGTTGTCAACCTGAGCAACAACCTGATTCGTTATAACAACCGCTACTCCAAATTCGTCAGCCAATCTCAGCAGGTAACGTAAAAAGCGAGCCAAATGCATTTGTCGCGCAGAGAGTTCTCCTCGGCCCGAATAGTCGGTACGATACAGGGCCGTAGCGCTGTCTACTACCAGCAAAGCATACCTTGACTCGGACATCATTGCAGATGCTTGGATAAGCAGTTGAGTTTGATGGTCAGTGTTGTAAGCACGAGCGTACGCTACGTTATCTAAAACGTCCGGTCCAGACAGCTGAAATCGTTCTGCTACCGGCAACAATCGTTCAGGTCGAAATGTTCCTTCGGTATCAATGTACAAGCATTTTCCTTCTCCGCCTCCCATATCCACTGGCAGCTGGCAGCAAACTGCTAACGTGTGGCATATCTGCGTTTTGCCCGTTCGAAATTCGCCAAATACTTCGGTTATCGAACCAGTTTCTATGCCTCCTTGTAATAATTTGTCCAATTCCTTGCTACCAGTGGTTATTTGAATTATTTCCGAACGTTTCTGGTGAAAATCGGAAGCGGTTGTGAAACCCATTGGAACTAGTTTCGAAGCTTCCACCTGGGAGCAATTTCGTAATCCGGGAAAAGCTTCGTATCAAAAACCAAGCGTCTTACCAAAATTTTGTCTGCCTTTGCATCGCTGATTCCTTTGATCTCGAGGAGAACCTTTTTCGGGGTAAATGCTACCGATTCGACCGTGTAAAACCCAGCCTCCGATAGCTTCTTGATGTCTCCGGTAGGGATGCCAAATTGCTATAAAACGGTACGCTTAATGAAAAATAAAAAAACGAATCAAAAAATCAAAAAAACAGGGGCAAGTCGTCACCGTATGAATACGGCAAAGCAGATTTGACAGTGACTGCCTACCTCGAGATGTGAGATTGGTTTCGGTCCAAATGATTCTTCGGCATCTTGTTGAACAACATTAGGCCCTGCTAAAACATTTTCCGCCGCTGGTTGCTCTTTCTCTTTACCTTTAGCTGCCCTTTGGCGTTGGTGCTCTTTCTGTGCTGACATTTATAACTAAGCTTTTGAAACTACAGTAATGAGCGCATTAATGCACTTGCACATCTGTAATGTCAGGATTGCGTTACTGTATATCGCAAACTACCTTGTGATTCGGTTTAACAAACGTAGTAAATACAAGCGATATTAAGCATAAAAATGCTCTAAAGAACGCCGAAACAGCCTCGTAAGCGAACGGTATTTCCTAACAGCCACTCACGAACATGAGCGACTGCTGAAGAACTGCCAAACGAGACGTGAACCCATCACCCTCGTAACGCACTTCAAAGCTGTTATGCACCCCTAACAATCCTTTACTTTCTACATTGACTTCACTTTCTCGGTTGTCACTTCCCGCTCGTGAATCAATGGAAAGGGTGAAGTTACGCTAGTTGTCATCGATATTTTGGAATCCTTCCATTTCTTGCCGTCTGGTCGTACTTTAGCTCTGTCATAACCACCGAAAAACGCTGGTTCTAAAGCTGACATTTCGGCAGCCTCTTGCTGGACGAGTAGTTTTCATGTCATTGTGCAGATTTACGCTTAAGCTGCATTACGAAGTCAGCTAAGCGATGCCACAATTAAATTGTTCCTGCCTTAACGCATTCGTGTTTTGTTTTTAAAATTTCCCTGTTTGCGACATTAAATTATGTGCACTGCAGCCGTCTTGTTTACTGTACCTACTTTTCATTGTTTATTTCTGCGGATTACTGTACGTTTGCGGGGCTGTTGAAATAAATGCCTGGTTTAATAATTTCAAAAAGTACCATCAAGGAGTGATCGAAAGTTGCAAACGGAACTACCGAGCGCAACTTCTTCGACAACTGCTTTTGCCTAACTACTGTAAAGCGGAAGCAGTCGCTAACATTTACAAGAAAATCAGCGTAAATGATTAATCTTATACAGCGGCAGAATGATGCGAATAAGTGGAGCAGACAACGCTAAGAAATGCGTGGAACAAAATTCGTTTTGGAAGCCCGTTCTCCGTAGACGAATACTGTACGTTCCTATTCGCATTCCTCTGCCCGATACTTCGTCAGTGTACGACATAAGGCTAATAAGCAATCGCTTTATCTGTTTGGCTAGTTGCACACGGATCTTGGTTCCGTTCTCATGGGGAGACAGCAGATACTTCGTCAGCGTCCATCATAGGCCTAACAAGTCAACTATTTTCGTTTTAATTTAGGGTTCGTTGTAGCTTTTTCTTAACTGTGTAAAACCTTGCAGTTTTGTTCTTACGCCAACCCTCTATCCAAGTAGCTGCCTAATGTTTAGTCGGGCAAAAAGTCACTGAACAAAAGAAAATGAAAATAATGCAAAAATTTCTTTGAGAATATTTCATTAAACATAATCCAATAGGCATTATCTAGCAACTGCTTGTGCAAAAGTTTTTTTTACGAATAAGCTGCACGATTCTTTTCAGAGAGACTGAATGCATTACATCAGCATGGGGACCTGTGGATTACGTTTTGGTCATACAGTGCCTTTTACGTGTAATCAGGTTTCTTATGACAAAATAGTTGCAATTCCCGTACCGCGGATTTGTATGTGACTGAAACTCAGGTATTATTTTACTACTTTCCAGTGTTTTTCAAATCTGCTCCTTATGCTCCTGGTAAACGCTTTCATTAGTTAGAGCAGTGGTTCCCAACCTTTCTCGCTTCGGAGCCCGCTTTGAAGACTCCGATCTTGACAACTCGCATCAGCGTGAACTTGTGTTCCATAATTACGAAAACCTGTATATGCCATGAAATTCTGGGACTCCATTACAAAGAGCTACGCGTTTAAAGCAGTAGGATTCTTAGAGATGGGATGTCCTACAATGGGCGTGTAGCTTTTCATTATTATATTATACGGTATGGTAAGCTCGTTGGTTGGTAAAAGAGCAAAAATAGGCAAAGGTGACGGAGCTTTCGGGACACTCGGCTCCCGTTATCAGCCAGAGATAATAGATGTACTGGTACATTTAGTAGATCTATGTACTATCGTTGTCCCAATCCGCAACCCATCTGAGTAATGTTCCATGGACTGACTGTGACGTGGGGTGAATGTACAGAGACCGCTACGAAATTACCGCATGTAGAAAAATACATCAGATATGTTGGAACTGTTCGTGCGTTTTTAGTTTTCTAGACATGTCTGATCCTGTTTTCACCGTTTTGTTAATAAGCTGTCCAGTAAAACTTCCCTAATCCGAATCTCTCTCTAATCCGATCTCATGGAAGAGAACGATAGAACGACCGTATACATTAAGGATAATTAGGTTACCTGTGAACGGGCAGTCACTTGGCGGCAACGGCTATAAGGGCAGCAAACAACCAGCTAGCGATTTTTCGGTGTACCTTAATATAGGCGCAGACTAGCGACGGCTCTGCCGAGACAATCTTGAAGACCAATAAGTTGACTGCAGCAAGGCATCTCGAGACCTAGGTTTCCCCAAGTAAACAGAAATATGGATCAAAAACTTGGAGTTTTTCAGTCGTATAAAACTATAACCTGTTCTCACATAACGCAATTATCGGCCGCTAACTCAATTTCTTTTCGAGCCAACAACAGGCCGGCAACTGCGAATATGGAAAAATAAGTTCATGGGAACTATTTCCATGTCGCTTCGCGGTATTGCGTCCACACCATTTAAGAAACTGGTTTCTGCTGGTCAGTCTTTTTCTTTGTCGGACAGATTTCACTGCCCTCGTTAAGCTATTCGCCGTTTGCAGAGACTGAAATCCCGTTGTAGACGCCAGGAACATGCACCTAAAGTTGCGTTACCTGCTTTTCTGTGACTTACTGTAAGCCTCCTCCATAATCCGAACTACTCTCCGCGCCGACGCGTTCGGATTAGATAGGTTTTACTGTTTATGAACGTTACATATTTTACCATAATTAAAAAAAAGGGTTATTTATGTTGTCTTTATCTTATTTCGCTTCTTCTAATTGGGTTGCGTTTAGCTGAAAAAGGTTTTCGTTAAAGATAAATTTGACTCGGCGAAATCGCAAGCATTCGTAGGTCACTTGCATTCGGCATCTTTGAAAATGTTTTAACAGCTTAACGAGTTTGTTTGTGGACCAGTTTACCCTTTCGACCTACGACAGAATAAGTTCTCCATGAAAACTACAGTGAAGCAATTACTATTAACGGGGATTGCTTCATTCAAAGAATAAATCTTCCGTTCTAGAGGTATTCAAGGCATCTTATTGCTCTAGCAAAAGTCGCACCAGGAATCTATGGAAACTCAAATGGAAAAGACGTTGGAGGTCGAAAGGTGTGCAGCCCGATTGGAGACTGTTATCCATTTCGAATATTGTTGTCAGGCAAACAGAAAAAGAAGAACAGTTGAATCAGCCAAATGAAACACTGATAGAAGCTGATACATCGAGCAAGCTTAGCGGCATTTCTGATGTGACTGAATCGGAAGAGGAGCTGGAGCAATCAGTCTACGACGTGGAATCTGAGCGGTCGGTACAGAATGTAGGCGGATACTGCAGCAATGATGAAAGGGCTGTTGAAAGTGCTGGACATCTGAATCTTGTAAAGCACACTATAGTCTTGTATTATCATCATCTTTTAGTTTCATTTCAGAACTGTTGTATCGATCGGAACGTGGCCATTTTTCGAGCTGAAAATGATGGTTAGTTGGAATTCTTGTTTACTCTTTTATATTCGTCGTTGCAGGCTTAGAGGAACCCGACGACGGTTTTTACACGGTTACAATTAGCGACGCATTTGCAATCCAAAAGCGTTTGCAGGAAACTTTGTAGATGCATCCTCTTCTTCGCTGAAATAGTCGCCACTATCGTAGTTTAAGGAAACGTCTTTCTAATCCGCCGTTGGTTTCTCAAAGAAAGCTTCGCGAGCTTGAGTTGGATCGCAAACGGATGTCTTGGAAAGTCACCATTATAAAAGTCAAACTGCCTCAGCAGTGGGTGTTGCAAGCAGCGTTTCTTTCAGACGAACCAGGTAACAATTGAGCTTCCAAGGAATGTTGGACTTTTATTCTATGCAGTGAAAAATGTGTACGACTTCGTGCGATCCTGTTTGGCCAATCCAAATGCTGCGTTTACTCTCCGTAAGTTTGCTTGCCATAAACGGCAGGAGTAATGTTTCACTTTTAGTTCTACTTCCGGCTCAGATAATTGCTCCTTCAGAAGAAGGATTGATAGATGCAGGTTTATCGCCTTTTGCATCACTCCTGTTGCGAGGATTTTCTGCAGAAATGCCAATAGAGGATGTACTGAAGCCGGAGCTTTTAAAACTGGCTACCTCTTCGTCGGTGGCACAGACTCGCGCACGTCAAAGGTACACTAAAAACTACACAGGAGAAGACTGGTAAACTGACAATTTTCAGTTTGTCCGAAAATCAACATTTCCGCCCTCTCATAACATAATCGGTTCAATAGCAAGATTTACGTATATCGGCAGACAGGTTTTGAGGGAACAGCGAAGCAAACTTTTGTTAAGAAGTAAATTTATTACGGACAATTTATTTTCACTGCGTAAAAGTAGCTAAAAATCATGGACTGTACGGCGGCGGAGGCAACGGTGGCGGCCCTCCACGACGGTTCGTAATACTCTTAGGGCTTAACATGGTATCATAAGACGCTATGATCTCTTCGAGTCGTTGTTTCACGGTTGCTAAAGTATGAGAAGCGCGAGCAGATGGAGTATATTCCATTTCGAAAACACTTTCTTCGGCAACATCCGGTATTTGGCTGATCAGCTGACGTTCCGTATCGAATACTATTTGACTGCACTTGCCGATTAGGGCGCAAGTCTCCGAAAATCGCGTCATAGCTTTCTTGTAGCAGATCATCGTTACTGCTTTCTTTTCCGCTCTCACTTGATCTAAGTAGTATTCGGCGGCCTGACGCTCATGGCTAGTTTCTTCCAAGCGAAGCTCCAACAAACGAATGCTGCCCCCCTTAAGCCATTTCAAAGCCCGCCTTCTATCTTTCCTGTATAGCGACAAAACAACATGCAGAGCTTGGATCTAATAATGTTCTTACCGCAGCTTTGCCTCCTTTTCAATACACTGAGCGACTCTTTTCTGCGCGTCGCGCAGCGCACGGGACATTGACTCTTCTCCGCGGATTTGACGTAGTTCCGAAATGGCTTGTTCGATAAGACCAGTGAATACTCTGTGGACGTCGTTCCATATGTGCATCAGTTCGGCGCAATCATTGTTAACATTTTCAATTGCGCGATTGTTTTCGCGAACTGACCAAAGCAATAGCTTTTCGGCTGCCTTCAGCTGATGTTCGACCAGCGCCTGGGTCAAAGGAATTAAATGGCTTAACTCCTCGCACGCGCCTTGCAATAGCTGGCTGTCTCGATTAAGGTTGGCGTTAAACAGTCCGCTGACGCTTGAACTGCGCATAACAGCTTCCAAAATATGCAGAAATGCTTAAAAAGCGTAAGCCAACAATTAGCAGGAAGCAATAATGCGTTGAGGCGAAGAAACAGAACGTGCACGCGCGGTCAAAGCATACTTTAAAAGGAACAACTAATGGGAAAAACCACTGCCTGTAAGTTACGTCATAACGTGTATTTCTCGGAAAGAAAATCGTTGGAACTGACCTTGAAAGGTTTCAAAGCCTACAGTAAGATAGAACTTGCTGATCATTATATACGGTTACTTCTTTTTGAGATTTAGTAAAATTCACATTTTCATAGAGATCCCATTAGTACTTCCTAAAAAACAAGTTTATAATTCATCAAAAAATTGATATGCTATAGCTATTGGCGGCAACCCATGCCGTTGGAAAAGTTCGTTCGTTCTGCGTCGAACCAATGACAACTCCTGATGAACTTTGCTATAAATTTCTCATAGTCCAATAATTTTGGGCATTTAGGTTCTCTTTGTGAGATGAGCGTTTGTTTTAATGCATCGTTAACATTGAAGCAGAAATTACGGTATATGGTGAACCTCATTTCCATTGGTTCTATGCCCTTGAGCTGCCGCTGTTTGTTTTACCGGCGTTATTCAGCATATTTGGGGCTCCGCACCGTTTCGCAATTGTTTGCTCAATTCCTTGGATTTGTTTCCCTTCTACTCTGCCGAATTTGTTTCCTAAGTGTTGGTTCATCGCGTCGTATTCAGTGGCTATATTTTGCGGTCGCTGACTTTACTGCTCCGTTTTTTTGCCTTTAGTTCACAAAAAAATTACTTTATATTGTTACAAGCCATGTCCTTCACGAGAAGCCTACGACGAGAGGAACCTGAGAATCATTTTACCTTGTGCGTACAGTACCAAACCTGCTTTTAGTTAGTCTGTCATTCTGCTCTGTCTTGCTGTAGTGTCGCCTGTTCTTACAAGTAAAAGCTGTCCTACTCGCTCTCAAACCCCAACATATATAAAGAAAGCCCTGTTACAGAGATTGTAATTACGTTGAGCACACTTATCTAACTCTTTCTATGATTGTACACCTCATTATACACAAGACCGCTTTCTGTTTTGGTTTTTCATTTGATTTAGTTTTTATGATTAGCCGTTTCAAAGAGTATGCGTTTTGTAAGTCACTCATTTACTGTTTCGGTAAACCCGAAGGATATGCTAGTTAAGTAAAATTAGCATATATTACCTAGCTTGCTAGAAGGGACTAAAATACATGGCGGACAACGTAGTAGCTTGAGGTGGTGAATCTGAAAAGATAGCGAACTACAAAAGCAACGACATTTTTTCAAGCAAAATGACGACTATACTCATAACAAAATGCGCCATTACGAAATCAGCGCAATCACAGTTCCTTAAAGCAGCTGCCTAAGCACTATAAGAGCGAATCTTATCGCGAAATGAGTAACACTCTACAATGAGCATCGAAGACAGAATTAGAAGACTGTCGGCAGGTCACAAGAACACCATGAAAACGTGCAGCAATCATTTGACGGGAGCGAGCAACCTGCGCGTAAGTTTTTTCTTAAAAAACCAGTAAATAATAATAGTTTTGAACACTTTCAAGCCTACCAGAGGTTCCAGCTCTCTAGGGGCGACAAGGTCGTACTCGGTCACGAAACAATAAAAATGTTTCAAGCAAGTGTTCACATGTGCTTCCTAGGAATGTTCCCTCAAGTAAAAAAAAAATTGAAGGCACTGTTACCCCGCCAATGTCAATCAGCGTGTCAAAATGATGAGTGTACACGTGAACAAAAACGCGGAACAGTCGAGTCAGAATCTTCGAGCAAACTGAGTGAAATTCGCTTGGAAACGGAACGGCTGAAAATGAAAAAGTTCCAAATTCATTTGCGCGCAAGAACAAATGGCAAACCAGGATCAATGGGAAAATATTGTTGGTCATTTATCTTGTCTTCAACCCAGTCCATCAATAGTCCAATGTAAACTGGGGCTGACAACCTAGTCGGTTCTTTGTACATCAAACCATCCTGCCAAAGATATTCATATCTGAAGTGATTTGAATTTAATCGCATTCTGCCTGTCCGCACCACAAACCTGCGCCCGCCGCTCATTCTGGGGCAAGTTTCTTCAGTACAATGCTGAGAAACAGTTCCATACAAGAGGTTAATGCGGTTAAAGAAGTCCACCACTAGAGATAACAGAGTAAGAAAATAGAGAATCGTTTTTTTTCTTACCATGTACGGCAATCCAATCGTTTAAGTTTTCTTCCGGCGGCAGCTGAACAGCCACACGAAAGTCAACACCAGAATGCAAACTAGCTTGTGCACATTTCTGCAGTTTGTATCGAACTGTGCCAGGAGCGAACCGCTTCCGAGGTCGAAAAGTCTGCGTGAGAATGAACTAATTAAACGCCCAAATTTTTGATATTAATAAAACATTATAGAGGTGGAATACAAAAAAACACATGAAAAACATTTGGTTTTAATGATATCCGACCAACAGATCAAATTGGAAAACAGCATTTAAAATATACACTTGACAGGAAGGGAAATTGCGTACCTTGTCTCTGTTAGCGTTTAAAAAATCTAGCAAAGCGAAAGACATGCTTTTCGGCAGTAGCGTTTGTGCGCACAAGATACACAAGATCAGAAGGTGAAACAAACACCGATGACTCCGAAAATTGCGAAACAAAGAAACGTAATTTTTTACAGTACTCTCCTTAAATGCAGGTTACATTGCTGTTCCACTCTGCTTCTACCTTGTAAATCTGAAAACTCCGTATTCCCGCGTTCATAATTGAGGTTAATCATTGTCTTTTGAAAAATTGGTTGATGTAATAATTTCATCATTGCTCTGTATTTGGAAACTCAAGTTTTCACTGTCACAGGAAAACTACCGCGCGTTTAGATATCTTGGATCCTCAGCGGTCTGCGGGAGGATGTTCCTATGTAATGACGATGAACGGTAGGTTCACCTGTCGTCCTGAAGTCATAGTTAATCTTCGGTTCACGGCTTTGGCCTGTTTGGTGTATACCGCTATTGACTCAGACTTTAGATGAATCCTTTTTAATTTGTCACCAGACGCACGGCGGAAACGATTACTGTTCTTGTGGCAAACCAAATCGAAAACTATTCGCCTGGATCGCTTTAATCCCGCATTCATTGAACAACTATGCTCTTGCACCCACCAGCCTACCACCGATAGCGCACTACTGGCCCTCATGTGCCCTTTGCCCCTACGGTTAGTCATTCCGAGATATTCATTTACTTTTTTAATTGGTAGGCTATGTAAGGAGGGCAATAACCACAGCACATTCCTTGAGCTTACCTGACAATCTGGATGTGTTACTGTATGAGGTGCTAAGAACAAATGCTTGTGGCAGAAGGCTTTATTAAAAGAAGTACCTCGCCGATTCCTTTGGTTTCTTACATCTTGCATGAACATCACTTTAAAAGCAGCTTCCTTCGTTGAAATGATGCCTTTTTTTCTATTCTGAATTGTGGGTTTTCCAAGCACTTGTGTTCCTCATTCAAAATGATTACTTCACACTGCTATACGTAAAATGGTTGTTATCGTTTGAAAAATGAAAAATGCTATGGAATTACTGAATTTTAAAATTGAAAATGCGGAACAGGACCGAACATTGAACAACGGCGACGTTATTTTCTTTGGCGCAGTGTTCTCAGATTGGATTGATTCACGCGCCATTACAGGGTTGAGAACTTTGCTGCTTACCCGTTGTTTATGTAAAATTGCTGAGAGTATTGGAGTGGTTGCTCATCTGATGTTACCTATTCCTGGGGAATTCGAAATCATCCCTGGTTGTACAAAGATTTACCAATCTTGGCAAACTGGCTTCAACGTGCTACGGTTTAGTCCAGCTGGCCCTAGTCCATTGCACTCTACTGATTTCAGCTCCTTGTTAGCTTCCTTTTATGAGCATGTTAAAACGAGCGACGTGATTGTTGTAGTATATCCAGAGTTTTGGTCCACATGCGCCCTGGAGTTGCGTACGTATCTACAGAGCCATAACATGTCAGTTATTTCTGTTGTTGTGGGAAACGTGCAGGTAAACAGCGGTGAATTTTTCCCAATAACAGATTACATTAGAACACGACTGAAACAAGTGGAAGAACTTCAAGAACGTCGTCGTTTGCGCGCACAAGTCGAACGGGAGGCGTCGGCGATTCGCTTATGTGCGTGCGTCATAACGTTTGAGCTTTTACTGCCAAGGGCACGAAAACCAATTTCCGTGAATCTAAATCCATCTTACGACTTACCTGATCGTTCAAAGCGTGGCATTTTCGTCATGTACAATTATGCTAGAATTGATTCCATACTCAGGCGGTTTATGAATGGCCTTTTTCCGCCAATACCGGAATTGTCAGCTCTGCCGACTGAATGCTTCCTGAAGAATGGACAATTTGCAAACTTGGTAGAAAATATACTGCACACTCAGCCTTTTGCCGAAGATTTGATGCGAAGCGTGTTGCGTAGTACAAAAGATTGTCCACTTTTCGCTGAACCTAGACTGTGTCTCCAACTGGCGGAATTTTCCAACAGTTTCAGCAAAGTGTATAATAAAGTTCAAATTCTACCGCCACGCTCAGATATGGTAACGCCTGGAGTTTATTTCAAAATTCATGTACTGCGAGTAATTAATAAGTGGATGCTCCACTTATTTAAACTTCTTTCATTGCAGGAAGTTGTGGGCATGTAATTCTTGTGCTAGCAAAAAATAAATGGCATTTTGCACATCTGTATATAGCAGCTTGACGTGTTGAAAGTTGGATGTTTCGTGATGGAATGGATGGTTTTCGCTGATGATCTTTTACGGCTTCTTCCATTCTTTATTTGGCAGTATGTGTAGTTACTCTAGGCATATGTTCCACCAATGTATGGATGAGCGACTTAGCAGATAAAGGTAAACTGTTTAGTTTACTTTAATCGGAGTCTTTGGAAAGCTATAGTTCCGTCGTCAGCGAGGTGGAAATACTAAACACGACAGTTAACTTTCGGGACTATCCGCTCCATGCTTATTGGAAAGGTTGTCATCGTCAGTTTTTTTGTGGCGGGTAGTAACCCACGGCGTTCCTCATAGCCGTCGTGAACGGTCTTCCCCCAGTGAAAGTCGTCGCCGCCACACGAATCCACTGCGCTACGATGTGTGCTGCAGCATAGCTTGTTTTGTCGCTTCACTTTTGTCTGAGTTTTAAATTCCATGTCCGCTACCATCACCAGGTCCACGAAGCTGACAGAATGGATTACGTGCAAATGCACGTAGTACTCATACGTCAAATTACAGGTAGGTCTCATATAACGCGTTTTCGCTCATACACAATTTTCGTGGCTAAAAAGCGTGGGCGTATGGCAAGGTCTCCCTGTATTTTTCATTCAACAGGAGGGAACGTCGACCACGTCTTGATATTATTGCTAGTCATGCACAAGTGATGCGGTGATTCTATTGTGGCAGAAACATTTACGATTCATATCAAAAAGTGTAAACTGAAAATGACTATTAATAGCATCGTAGAGGCAGGGAATGACGTATCGAAACAACGCCTGCGTCGTGTATGGCGTGAACTTAGCCAAAATCTGATTAATCTGGAGATTTTAAAGACTTTCAACCTTAGGGTGGGTTCAGTCGATAAACGGGCTCTAGGCTTTGAAGAGGGAGAATACCAGGATGTTGAAGTCCTTTGGATCGTCAACCTTAAGAGCTGACTAGAGAAGCTGCAAGGGAAGCAGAGGGGAAAGAAGAAGCAGATGGCGATGAAAATCAGAATGCTCTTCCGCGACAAGCGACCACTGCTGAAATATCAGATGCCCTAGAACAGTGATTCTCAAAGGGGCATTAGTCCCGGAGCGCATTTTTGAAATTTATGGGGGCTCAAATGGGCAAAAGGCCTTGAGAGACACTTTTCAGCTCAGCGGGCGCATGCTCCCCCTGGGCCATCGTAATGAAAAACATAGGAAAGTATGGTCGCTGGCTTAGGCAATGCGTTTACCGGTAGCGGTAAACCTTTAGCACGTTTCCTATGCCTGCATTCAGGTTTTGGAAGCGGGCTATTCCTGTTTTACCATTACAGCCAATCAGCACTCGCGTAATTTACCAATCAGAATAAGGGATGTAAACGTCCGGTACTATTACAGGGACGACTTCGCGGCCCTGAGCTTGAGAAGCACGCTTCTAGAAATTATTGAACATAGCACGAAAACAATAACTGCAGAGCAGAACGCAGTGGTCTAGCCATAAGAGGTATCCGAGCTAGCTTGGAGTCGTGTAAGAAATTTTTGTACGAAAGAAGAACATGTGCGAAACAGAAGAAACTTGAATTCTAATTTACTGCGATGAAGAGGCATTCTAAAAACGACAGAGTGTTGCCTTCTGCCTTTAATAGGATCTCAGCTCGCCCATAATGAAGGATAGCGAGATAAAAAAAAGTGATTCCAATGGACCTCAATTCTTTTCTGGGTACGAGGTCACTTATTTTGGAACTAAGAGGAGCTCTTTCCATAAGATAAAGGCAGAAAGCCTGCAGCGTAGTATGTCACTCTTGAAAGCCATTTTTACTCTATTCGGCGTGAAGAGTTCTACTATAAAAGCTACCCAATTAGTGTATCATTGCCATAAAAAGAAAAAACATGTTATTCGGATCGTGTGTAAGAAATTTCACTCGTTCATGTGTCAAACGACTTAGTGAATAGCTGAGGCAGCATAATTTTTTTTCGACTCAGTTTATTTACGATTTTTTTCATTATAGTTTACAGCTGAACAATTGTTGACGCTGGGAAGGACTGTTGGACGTTACCATACTTGTTACGGCAAACAGTGCTGACTAAGTTCACTAACTCTCACATGCAATCAAACAATTTTACCGCGGATACCCTGCCGTTCGAAGCGGCGATGATGATTAGACTTGCATCCCTACTAATACCATAGGTTGGGGCATTTGCCAGCGTCCCGCGAGCGCGAGTTAGTTGCTCATCCGACGTTTGAGTCTGGATACGAGCTGCTGCTCTTAACTTCTCTTGCGTCTGTTTCGGGAGAACGCGAACGAATGAACTTGTTCGCCATTCCCCAGCGAGCAGTGTCAATTGCCGAAGTTTGGCCAAAAACTCATCCGGCGTTTCTCCATCACACAGCCTCCTGATTGGCTCACTCCACAAATACTACAAGTGAGTCTGGCGCGAAGGCAGCCAGCAGCCTGTCTTTGGCCTTTTTGAAATAATTCTGGTGCCCTTTGGTGCCGTGTGGTCGTAGACATCAAATGCTGAGCCGGCCAGACGGGAACCAATCAAGCGTCCATCTTTGATTCCACGGGATCGACATGCGGATTCGACTTGAGAGCAGCAAGGGAAGAACCATTAAACGCAGACATTATCCTGACATCCGTCATAGTAAATAGCGTTGTGGGAACCATCGGAAGGCCCAAATAGCTTGTAGTCAATTCGTCGGCGGAAACAGACGTGAGCGCACGAACAAACCCAATGACCCAAAAAACGTTTATTTGTATAACCAATTCCCTCTGGCTCACTTGCAGACGTGCCTCATGTAGTACATGTTCATATAGCGCGTTTTCAATCGTAGCGCTTCTTCACATAACGCAATTCTGTTCTTGCTCATACGCAGTTTTTGCAGGCTGGAAAGCGTCGGAGTAAGGAAAGGCTTTCCTGTACTTTTTATCCAATTAGAGCGAACACTGGGCAGGTTTTGGTATTATGCGCGTTCTTCATTCACGTATAACCGGAGCGGTAATTCTACTTTGACAAAAACCTTTGTCGTTCATGTCATAGGCTACAACATTAAAATGGCCATTAATCAAATCGGAGGTCTGGAATGACCTATTGAAACATTGCTTGCGTCGGCGGCAGAAACTTATCCCGCATCGTGTTAAGCGGAAACTGATCGGCTATTTATAAACTTTTGGCTTTCTGCTCAAGTTACATCTGGAAGACAGGCTCAGCTTTGAAGAAAGGGAATATCAGGACGATGGAGACGTTTTGAGTCGTCAACTAGATGAGCTGCAGGAACTTTCTGCAGCAGGAGAACCAGATGAGTAACCACAGCTTAGCTATCAGGTGCCTTAGGAATTGTTGACCACCGGTCACATCGATTCGAAGACAATGACTGTAATGTAGAACAGTTAGCCACAGAGATGTTCAAGCTAGCTTGTAGCTGTACAAGAGACTGCTGTAATAAAGAAGAGCATATGCAGGACAAAAGAAGCTCAACCTCTATTTTACTGCGAAACGGTGTGAGAAAAACGATGCTTTGCCTTCTACGCTTTATAGGACACCAGTTCGCCCATGATTAAGGGTAGTCAGTCTTACGCACCTCCATTCTTTTCTAAGCTTGAGGCCATTTATTTTACAACTAAGGAGAGCTGTTTCCATAAGCTAAAGACGCAGGCATGTCGCTACTGAAAGCCACGATGACCTCTACCCGCTGTAAAGAGTTCCGTCATAAAAGTTAACCCGTTAATAGGGCACCACCATAAAAGGAAAGTACGTTACTCAGATACAGTGTAAGAGCATTGCATGTCTAAGAGTTGAATAAGCGCTTAGACTCAATTCCATTTTTGACGCAGCTTATTTAGGACTGTTCTCCATGTTGTTGTCTACAAGTCAAGAGCGCTCATGACGCCTTGCCCCCAGTTGTGATTTTTCTGTACTCTTCCTGTCTGCTGCAGCGCGATTTCATGTACCTAACGCGAGATTTTCCACGTGCCAAACTCTCGTGTTACGGGGGACCATTCGTATAAGTTCATTATTTAGTTTCTAGTTTCATGGCTAGCAGAGAATCGAGTCCACACTTCCAGCAACGTTGATTGGTTCCGTGTAAAAGTTAGGGACGTTGTGTTTTGTTCACGCAGTGACATTTGTCGATTGAAAAGCGAGAATGGAAATAACCGCTTCGGGAAAAAAATGTTGCGCCACTAGCTGACACACTTCTGACAGGCTTGAAACTTGACGAAGCGTTTGCAAACATATTGCAGTTCTAAGAAATTGCGCAAGTTATTTTAAGAGGTCCGTCTATTCTATTTGCGCACCATTGCTTAATGAGCAGTAGAACCCTGACATTATGCAGAACTATAAATGCGTATTCGTAAAGTCCGTCAAGCTGGGGATTTAGAACCATATTTCTCTCAGTTATCTCCCCTTTAAGTTATTCTTAGGATGACTATTACATGTAGAATGGTTTCAAGTAAATTTTAATTCGACACATTTAACGTAGCAATTATCATGTGCGCGATCCAATCACATCATAGGCAGAGGATCTAAGTATATCCCTTGTCCATATAAGGTAATTTTTAAAATATTACTGGGTGTGCTCTTTACTACTGTTGTATCCTATTTCACTCGCCGTAAATGAAATCTATATACCATGAAACTCCACTATCTTGTTACGAACAGTTTCTTGTTCAAAACCGCTAAACCGAATGTCAAATGCCTTAGCAGTATCTTTTGCTTTAAATGTCGATTGTTCCACCAGACAGCTCGCGAAAGTAGTTCTTTTATCAGCATAAATGTTGCAGTTTACTCTTTATCTTACTTAATTCTTAATGCGAACTGCCGCAGGAAGGGTTCGGCTTTCATATTAGTCAAACAAGAACATTGCTGTCTTTATGATAGACTATCAGTTAAAAAAGTTAGTCCCTGTTAGGCCATTGACAAGAGTCATTCAATTGCTATTAACATTGCTATTACTGCTTTTAAACCCTGTGCATTACGGCAGCTGAAATGTTGGGCATCCACAAAATTTTCCCGGAATTCAAATGATGCCGAGGCTTCGGCGCAAGCCATGTCCAAGAATTCGCCGTTTTAACGGCAGTCTAAATGCAGAGAAAAGGAAAAAGTTTGACTCAGCGTCTTCAGCCTCTGAGCACCTGCTTTATTTAGAGGAACATGAATACGTTGAGTATTGTTTCGTTGCTTTACAAAGAACATACAGTGCTTTGTTTAATGCGCCAGTAATACCATTTCCAAAGATAACCTTTTCATCTTCCACTTAAATCAAGTTTCACTAAATCGATATTTTGACAATAAAATCTGATACCCTTCTAACTACTTTCTGACTTAGAGCAGCTTTTTGCTTCAGCTGTACGCGTAGTTTCGGTTCTTTTCAGCTGCAACGTCAATCTGCAAAAGCTCTTACTCTTTCCGGAACGTTGGAAGACGCATTCAGAGCAATAGGTTAACTTTTTTCTTGCTCTTCTTAGGCGACGAATTTTTAGCTAAAATTATTCAATAAAATGGCGCTTGCTCCTATGGCAGTAGTAGAATCCAAGTTAGGAAGTATTTTAAGGTGCAAGTGACGCCCGTATAGAGTAAATCTTTGCAAACAAAATTCGCAGGCAAAAAGGTTTCCGCTGCTTAGTCAATTGCTGTCAGCACTCGCATTTGATTGATTGGGTTCGTCTCTTTTTAACCTGAACAAACCATTCAAAATGAGATGGCCAAGAATTCTCGACGCAGCTGCACGTGGCACAATCATCGGAAAGCTAAAATCCCATTTCATTACCACTTGGTTAGCAAGTCAACTGGTTAAGATGACTGGGAGAAGTCTACATGTGCTATGCTGGGCTCCAGATCAGCAGATAAAAATAAGTTGCCGTAAATCGATTTTCAATTTTAGGTTCCCGAATATCCTCCGGCCGCAGACAGCAATGCAAGTAGCTTGTAAAGGCTACAACTCACTCGCGGAAGAACGAGATACAACAGAATGAACAAGGATTTCATTTCTAATGAATCACTATGAACGAATTCTTTGCAAACACGCTCGTTCCAACGTAGCTCATTGATGGCGCTGAACGACAGCAACGTGCCATGTGCTTTCTTTGTCAAAAGCGGCAAGAGGCTATTTGTCATTCCTATAGGCGAGGCCGGACGCCCCACTCATTGGCGATTCGTTGTTTGCAGAGCAGCCGTTCGCTCCGGTCGATAATCGGGTCGAATCCCATCGCTAACAACTTCTTACCATTCCAACTCGACCGTCGGTTTCCAAGCGTTACTTTCATTTCATCACCATGGCCTCTCTGCGCTGGGCGCTGTTCGTTCTTGTCTTAGCTAGAAATATGGGGATCAGTTGTAGTCAAGTTCTGAACCCGCCATATTTTAATCTTGCCGAGGCGAAGAAAATCACAGTCACCTCCACCTGCGGGGAGCAAAATGGACAACCTATTAGAGAGCTTTATTGTTCATTAGCAGGGGCTACAAGATATAGTCCTTACGAAGGTTACTACAGCTACAATTACGAAGACGATCTAGTTTCCCTCAGAATACCTGGAGAAGATCCAGCATCGCTAGAGAATCGCAAGCCATTGCTTCATGCAAGTGAAGGTCAGCCGTTTGTTTGGTCAACTAACTGTAATCATAATGATAGGGTGGACAAAACTGTGAATACTGTGATGCCGCCAACCCAGAACTACGCCATCCAGCAGAGTACATGGTTGACGGAACGCCTCGCTATTGGCAAAGTCCCCCGTTGAGTCGTGGCATGGATTACAACCAAGTTAACATCACTATCGACCTGGAGCAGGTGAGTTATCAAAATTGTTCATCTGTTTCATTGGTTCTCATTGCGCTTAGTTTCCTCTTGACCGCGGTTCCTAATTTCACAGCCTGGGTTGTAGTGGAAGGTTGAGTCCACAGATGGCATACTGATCTTTATAGGGAATCCCTTTTTCCCGTTTTGATTCCGTTACGTGCAGCAGAGCTTTTAGGCTCCCCTTGTCTCAACTTAGCGTTAATCCCCATCATAGTGACCTGTGATAGGTTTTTCTGAAAAATAGCTTGTGATAAAAGTTTGCGTGATAACGTGTCGTTGTTTTAAGTATCAGTTCTATTAGTCCAGATTGGCTTTTACCAAGAACAGGGCATCGCATGTTCAATAATAGAAACTCAGCTTTCATGTTGTGATGACGCTACAGCACATACGATATTCACAAAATGGCATCTTGATGGGAAAGGACGGGAAAATAATAGAATCATGACAGGCGAAAACTGCCTCGGCAACCGCCATGGTGCTATCAATGCCAACTCATGAGGTCACTACTTCATCTACCCTTCTGAATGAGTAATGATAAAAAGTCCTGACGCAACAGCTCCTAATTCTACGAAATCAGTCATTCAGCTTCAGCGAGAAATGAAGCAGATTGCTTTGCAGAATATGCTGTTGCTCCATTCGTTAAGAAGCTCGACTTTTCTCGATCTAGTAAAAAAAAAGTTTCCTAAAAAGAGGATGCATTCGTACTCTGTAGTGACGTGCGTTTAGGAAAGGCAGTCTTGATAGTAAGAATGTACTCAGCTGGACTATCCTAAATAATGATAAGTAATTCTGCGTTGAAGGCAGCCCTCGAAGATAACCTCTCCGGTCCTTAATAGCACAGCTTTATTGCCTTTAATGTTACTCAGCCCTATCGCCATAGTAAGGTGAGGTCCCTGTTTCTCTAAAATAGGGTAGCGCGAAGAACTTTTGTTGGATGCGCAAAGTCATGACAGCCATCCCCTTTTCAATGTCTGAGCTTGCCATCACCCTTTGGGAGTAACTCTATCGGCGCGAAAGCTGGCGGGAAATATCCACCCATGGGTCTCTGTCTTCTCGCTAATTCCTCATGGTGACTGTTGCTCAGAGGCTGTTGATGCTCCCGCGATCGTGTTATCGCTATACCTTGTTTCTGCACACCAGCTTTTCATGTATTAGCAACATGTTATGTGCACAACTTGAATTTAAGTATCGCGTTTGTTATAATTTTATTACAGGATTCTTCCAAAAAGCAGGAGGCGTGCAAACAACTGTCTTCTCAGTATTGGGTTACATTGACGTGATCTGCACTACCTCTAGGCGATTTCGCTTCTTCGTGACGAGACCCGTAACAAATTAAAACAGCCATCAACAACTGACGAAAAGGGAATAGCAAGCAGTAGTATCTTCATCGCAGGCCACAGGGCAGGATATAACGCAGTACAACTGTCCGCGGAGTGAGAAGTGCTCATAGCCATTCGCCATACTGGGTTTGGTCTCTTCGCTTCACTGCAGGTCTATTAATTCTTCTTGCAAGTGGATGTCTACGTCCAGGGAGCTGACCATGAACGGGTCAAGCACACTGTCAGTGCTGCCAGACCCTGTGATCGCTTTTTTCGTATACAACGCACGCTACAAGTATCCGTCATAAGCTGACCGTCAAAATATGATGTTCAGGTTTGCATAGTAAAATTCTAATGTTCAGGCACATAGGATAATTAAGCTCAGGAGTACAGTCTTCCGCCTTCATTTATGTTTCCTCCATAATTGAGCCGTCAAGATACACAAATTAGAATTACCAAGAAAATAACATAGATAAACCGCCTTAAGAATTGTTTGTACAGCGTTTCTAAATGGTGGCGGTAAACGTGGACATATTCCAGTACCTGCATATTTTGCTTACTTCGGCGAACGTCAGAAATTGGTAGAACTCGCCGCTGGCGAAGTTGCGCTTGAACATCAGCTTTGACAACGTTTTGTTTACAGCCGTGTTA
Source organism: Trichuris trichiura (assembly GCA_037903355.1). Lineage (NCBI taxonomy): Eukaryota > Metazoa > Nematoda > Enoplea > Trichinellida > Trichuridae > Trichuris > Trichuris trichiura. Next base: position 581,001 of record JBAJFE010000042.1, read on the forward strand.
ACCAAACTTAGTTCGACTGCAGCTGTTTTTACTTAGACTCCCTTTTAACTTGAAATATAAATTTTCTGAATGGCCTATGCCCATATTAGACGTCCGCAAATTTTCAGAAAGGAGAATTTTGTTCTCTTCAAAAAATTTAATGATGCTGAAGTGCTCGAAGAATCGCGTTAATCGAGCACCCCTCAGGAGCTACCGCACTTCAATCTGAAAGACGACAGGAACTGTACATTTAAGAATGCCTTTAAAAGCTCTAAGATTTTCGGAATAGTCCACTACTAACCGGTAACGAGCGAAGGATGGCATCACTTGTTACGTTGACAAAAGGCAATGGGCTAAACCCGTCCTTTGATGGCTTATGTCGTTTAGCATGCTTTTTGTATGAAATACATATCTTACTTAAAAAGCAATGTCTTCCAGTAAAGTGTGATCTCGTCAAGGTTAAACGTTTGCTTGTATGATTATCCACATTCCAGAATCATGTTCACCAGTTCTCCTTAAAACTTTGCATCAGCCTCAGCATTAGCCGAAGCGCTTGCTCCAGTAAACTTTAAACTAGGGTGATTTCCTCTACCTTATGAATCTATCAAACCATCCATGACTATCAATTGTTGAATACTTATTCCTGTTGGGTGCATTAACGCGACTGAAACAAAAAAAAGGAAAAGGAGAGGAAGGAACCTGAGAAGATAAGCAAGTTACGGTAATAGCTGCAATAATAACGTGCGGAAGTGAAACAGCGAGTTTCATCAACAAAAGTAATTGGTGTGGTAGAGAGCGTCACTCTCAACGGCAATAGATTCTACTTTCCCAATATTTTCATCGCTGTCTTCTAAAGGCGTTTTCCTCAGCTTGTCAAAGAAACACATTTTCCTTAATTATAAGATAGCTTACCGGTACTCTGATATCTGCATTCATCAGTCCAGTCGAGCAAGATACTTCCCATCCTACTCATTATTAGGTGCCTTCCGGACGAGGCTACTTTGATATTAGCAGAACCAATAATAAATTCAGCAAATTTGTGAAACTAGCAATGAATGCATGCACTGAAGGCATGGGCTTAGGCTTTAACATCCATAGCTAACGACAGAACCAGAGGTATTCCAAAAGGTTTGAGCCTCTCTTCCGCATACGAACGGAGCATTAAACCGATTATTCTGCTAAGACGAACGCGTGCATTACTTCATGATTGACAGTGTCTGCTTCCTTAACATGTTCATGTTTTCGTCATCTTTTCGCTAAGAGCCCTCTGAAATCCAACATTCCGCAAGTTTTTTCACCTCCAACATCTGTCAGTGCTTTCATGAATGCGTTTTCTCTTTTATCTTAAGCGAGTAATCAATTTTCTAATCCATTTGTGAATACTTAGTACAAACGAGTTTCTAATCAAACAGATAATTTGTTCTTGCTCCATACAAATAAAGAATTGTCCTTTCTAGTAACGATTATTCTGTTAGTCTTGATAATGAACGTACCTACTTCCAGTTTTTTCGCTTATGTTGGTAGTTACTCTTCACTCCGGTTGCAGATGCGTTCTTGAACTATAGCCTTCTCGCGGAGAACAGGAAAAAGCAGTTAAGCATGGAGAACAAAGTTTTGCTATCCTGTTAGGACTGACTTAGAAAATGAATTATAATCTTTCCTCTAATTGCAATTTTTCTGTTAAAATTCGTGTGTATGAATACAAGTCAAATGTTACTTGAACATCATTTATCCAGATGAGTGTAACTGCTCACTAAAGATTTAAATTAGTTCTATATGCTCTAGCCCTTCCAATTTTGGCATCATTTTCGTCATTGTAGTAAAAAGAGACTAACTTTTCTTGTTTTTTTGAGTAAGTTTTATCATACAGGCAAGGACCAGTGTGAGTTCTTACCATGGTTAAATGAGCAGCGCCATATTGCAGGCAAAAGTTTAATCCCAATCTTTTCAAATAACCTTAAGTCGTGAAAATATAGCTTTTTGTTACGGAACTATAAGTCTTCGTGTTTGAGCTGTTTTTTCATACGGAGTTTGTCCCATTGAAAATACAGTAGTAGGGCGCGGCCCGAAAGCTACGGAAGTCCATTAAAACTTAGTGTTTTCAGCTGGACAAACTCCACACGAAAAAAAAATTCAACTACCTTAATTCAACCATTCCTAAATGCAAGTGTGACCTGTTAGCTTCCTCTCAAAAAAGCAGCATTCATTCGACTTTCGAGGACAATGGGAACAGGGTTGTGTAAACTAAAGTGATAATTCTTAGTTATCGATTAATTTCGAGCCCCTTCTTTCTGAAAAGCGCTTCATCTGCCTTTAGCTATGTTCTTAGCGAGGTGAAAGAGCTCCCCTCTACCTGGCTGACAACATTTGAAACTCGTACAATTGGGTGTTCAAAAAAAAGTACAAAATGTTTTGAATAGGCAAATGTACATGTAACGTTGCTAAGCTTTACATGTAAAAAGTAGCGTTAATTATTTAGTAGCTCGGAGTATCAATATTGAGGTGCATTTCGTTTGTCTGGACTATGACCTCTATCATAAAATACATCGCTGATAATGGGACACGGCTCACTCTGGAAGTTGCGCCGTCAGAGGTAAACAAATGGGATTGTTTTTTTGTGTACAATTGTAAGCTTTTCTTTTCTGTAATTAAGCGTGTACTATAAAATAAAAGTCCTCATAACGTGATGAAATTAATACCTAATTACTAATTAGTACAGTTTTAACACTTTGTACTTTTTTAGGAATTTCATGTAGCTTATGTTTCATTGCAAATGGCAAACAGCCCAAGGCCAGGTCTATGGGTCTTGGAGCGCTCCACAGACCACGGGAAAACATATTTGCCTTGGCAATACTTTGCCGAAACACCTGCACAGTGTGAGGAATTTTTCGGTCCCGATTCATTGCAGCCAATAATGGATGACGACAGCGTTATATGCACTACTGAGTACTCGCAAATTATTCCTCTCGGAAACGGGCAGGTAGACGAGCCATCCCATCTGCGCTAGTCTAATGTTCGGCTTACATCTTCAGATTTTCATTACACTATTGAACAATCGTCCTGGAAGGGGCAACTTCAGCCATAGCGACAAACTGCAACGCTTCACACGAGCGACCAACGTGCGTATTCGACTTCTGCGTACTAAAACATTGCAAGGACATTTAATGGATCTCAATGATAAGAAGGATCCAACGATCACCCGTCGAGTACGATTTCACTCATTTATATTAGCTGTAAACAATAAATGGTCTCTGCAGTATTTCTATTCGATCAAAGAAATCGAGATGGGAGGTAGATGTGTTTGTCATGGACATGCTCAAACATGTGATATCCTGGACCCTCTCCGGCCAACTCGGCTGCTCTGTCGTTGTGAACACAACACTTGTGGCGATCAGTGTGAACAGTGCTGCCCTGGATTTAAGCAAAAGCTCTGGCGTCCTGTCAGGGAAGGCCAAATTTTTGAATGCGAGCGTAAGTTGCTTTTCCCTTCTCGGCCAGCCTATATAGCTGCATTTAAGCATGCAACTGCTTCGGTCATAGTACAGAATGTGAGTACGACCCCGAAGTGGATGCAAACCAGAAAAGTTTGGATATTCACGGTCAGTACAAAGGCGGAGGAGTTTGCAAAAATTGCGGAGTAGTTAAAAATTGTTTTGACCGTACTATTTTAATACAATTTATAGCACAATACCACCGGGATCAATTGCGAGACTTGCAAGCCAGGATTTTTTAGGCCAGCTGGTCGTCAACGAGAATCCCTTGACGCCTGCATTCGTAAGCTAAAGTGGTCTCGTCCGTCTTCTAACGGCTACATTTAACGTTTGAAGCCTGCCAGTGTGATTCGCCATTTTTCGACGGAAGCTGTGATCTTGAAACAGGTCGATGCCATTGCGCAAAACAGTTTCAACCGCCAGATTGTGATGCCTGCTCTTATGGCTATTACAATTTTCCTGGATGCGAAGAATGTGCTTGCTTTCTTCCTGGCTCGGAAGGTGCAGTATGTTTAGTAGGTTCAACGGTCGTTTACATCTTTTTGTGAAATGCTAAAGAAATTGATTTAAGCCGCAGGGCGAACAATGTCCTTGTAAAATTAACTTCAACGGAAAGCACTGCAATACTTGTTCTGATGGATATCACAGCTTTCCTTTGTGTGCAGCGTGTGCATGCAGTCAGCCTGGGTCAGTTGACAACATATGTAACAGCACAACAGGCCACTGCTCCTGCAAGATGAATTACAACGGAACTGCCTGCGAGCGTTGTTCCAGCGGTTATTTTAACTACCCAAAGTGCACATTTTGCAATTGTAATACTGCCGGCGCGTTACCAGAAATATGCAATGATACTACCGGAGCTTGTAAATGCAAGCCAACTCACGCTGGCAATTCTTGCGACAGATGCAGGGATGGTTATTTCCAATTCCCGATTTGCGAAGGTAAACTCTTCTCAGCTTTTCTCGTTTCATTGTTTAAGCTGCTTTTTTAGCTTGTCTCTGCAGCGTGGACGGCGCCTTCTCCGGCTTTTGCAATACCCAAACAGGACAGTGCCAATGCAAGCCTAACTACACTGGAAGAAAATGTGATCATTGCGCTGCAGGATATTATGGTTTTCCAAGATGTTTAGGTGAGCCTGACGCGCAGACAAGTAAAATCATCATGCACAAAACTTGAATGATTTCTTTCAGCATGCGAATGCAATCGATATGGTAGCTTGGGTACCACCTGCACTGACGAAGGACATTGCTTCTGCAAAGCTGGTTTCACTGGCGCGAAGTGCGATAGATGTAAAGAAAATTTCTTTAACTACCCTCTATGTGAAGGTAAGCCCTTCAGTTGCACGAGAATTATGCTTGCATAAGCATTTTGATGCTGCCTGAGTTCCAATTTTTTGCTGCTCATTCTGAAAGCTGGAAACCAAAGTGAATTACCGTATATTACGGCCTATAAGAACACCCCTCTGCCTAAGTAATGGGTGGTAATAATTGGCCCAGTTGGTATTTCCTAGGCTCGCGTTCGACTTATTAGTCCTATGAGCTGAACAGCAATTCTCCTACCTCAATTAGACTCACTAAGTGATTAACTGGGCCAATCATTACTACCCATTACTTTGGTAGAGGGGTGTTCTTATAGGTCGTAATATACGGTATATCTCTTCACCGTCCCACGATCATCCTGCTCTGCCGTTACCTAAGCCTATCCCAAAACAGAAGGCCTGTTTTTTTGCTTGAGCTTAGGTTAGGGGAAGACAAGGCAGTCGGCAACCTCATCAGTGAGGACAAAACAGGACGGTTCAGATGGTGGCCAAGAAGAAGCCTACGCGTTCTAAAACTAAGGGCTTCAGCAGAGGTTATCCCATAAATCTTTTTGAAGAAAAGTGAAACAGACAAGGAGCCCAATATTTGATTTGTGCTCTCATAATTCTATAGTTCTTTTTGTACATAGCTTTTCTTTGCGAGACTACAGACCTTCATGAAGTAGAAGACTTATTGAGGGAAGTAATCCCGTTATTCACGTTAAAACGTTTTTAAAAACTGAGCTTACAACCGAAGTATATTCTTGGTTAAGATAAACTTTGGTTGTTCAGAAAAAGGTTGAAGGTGAAACACCCAAATGCTGTGAAGTGTTTTAAAAACGTCTTAAAATGAATAACGGGATCACTTTTCTAAATGTGTCCTAATTTTTTAGTCTGGTTCTAGGCGAATGTTTTAAATGAAACTGCGCAGTTTCGAAACTTCTGAAAGCTTGTTCACTTTTTGTTATTGTAAGTTTCTCACCATCAAAATAGCCAATCATCCACTGCTTAAGACTTTGTCTACTTGTTACGTAACCGCTGAATATCACTGACTTGGCGTTTTGAAGCAATGACATTAAGAAGTTGTGAAAGTATAGCTCTCTGAAAGTTCGAATTTACTTTTCTTCAGTAACCATTAGATAATGGAAGCGCATAGAAGAATGATTCATAAACAATTTTTTTGCGACAGACGGTAAAAATTCAATGAATTTATACTGCTTAGGTCTGCGTAACAAGTTCGAGAAATAAAATGCATTGGTGTACCAGGAGCAGTTAAAGTATTAATGCTCGTAATATCTTAGTCCAGATGTCGAGTCAACTTAAATAATGTTGTATAACGACAAGAATGGCCGTCCAACATTCTCGCAGCCGGGCACTGTTTATTAGCAACCACTCCCGCACAGCAGAGAATGCGCGAGAGTTACCAGAGACAAAAAGAACACTTCAGAAGCAGAAGAACAAGAACACCGCAGCCTATCTATCTTTTGTATTTCTACAGTCATCCCACTTCAAAGAACTTCACTTTCCTTGCCTTAAGATGTTACGTGATCAGGAACGTTCTGTTGATTTTGTACTGCTTGAGGCATTGTTTTCAGAAACAGTAGGTATCTTTCTCTATTTGCCCGAAGGTGCACGTACTACTAACAATAATCAGCTCTGCTCTGACAGTTAAATATACAGTAGAGCAAACAAGATCGATTATTAATTTTGAGCATGCCATTTCACTCGAAGTTAGCCTCCGCAGTAAAAGTTGGAGATACTGCAGCACATTTCATGTACAAAGCGCGCTGGTTACAGCGACTGCTTGCCCGTAGTTACCTACCTGAACCATCTCCTGCCTCATTAAAACAGTAAATCTTACGTAGTTAGGTTGAGCAGATATGTGCTGTTTTTTGTCCTGGATTTTTAACTGCACTTTGCAGTTTCCGTTTCCACTAAAACATATCTAATGCTGCGTAAAATAATGCCCAATGTCAGCAGCTTGAACTCTTTTATTAATGCTATAAATTGCAGAAAAACCAGTTTTGAGTGTCGAGATATTAGAATGATTAGGAGCTGAATAGCAAGTGCAGTTACAATAGCCGTATAGGTTCTGGTGATAAAAGTTGCGTTGTGCTCATTTGACGAACAAGCAAGGAAACTAAGAAAGGGTTCAGCTTATGGGCTATCAAGCTGAAAGGTGAAACCAACTGGAAAGCGGAACCACTTTCCTACATTTCTTTCCTTCGGTTGCTGAGGATGGCACCATGCAGTCCTGAAAGCCTTGATCGTTTCTTAGCTTCCTTCGTTTTTCACTAAAACGGACATCATAACTTTTATGGTGAATACCAAGAGATGAGACGTTAGAAAAACTGCACTAATTGTCTTTTAATTTAGAGTGCAACTGCGACCCGAGAGGCGTGGCGTTGGATTTCGCGGGTTGCGATAAAGTTCCAGAAGGTAGCTTATGCTCTTGCAAGTCACAGGTTACTGGACGACGATGCCAACAATGCAAGCCATTCCATTGGAATCTACAGTATCATAACCTGCAGGGCTGCGAGCCGTGCAACTGCTACGTTCAGGGTACACTGTCATCGCTGACTGACTGCGATCACTTATCAGGCCAGTGCCAATGCAAACTGAACACCCTGGGAAGGGATTGTTCACAATGCAAGCCTGGCTTCTATGCTATGAACCAGTCAAATCCTTTTGGATGCGAACGTAATCTGATGGAGCTAATACATTTTTTTGCTATTTAACAAGTTTGTTAAGCATGTGATTGCGACAGTGGCGGTTCATACAGCCATATATGTGAATCTCGTACCGGCCAATGTCACTGCAAACCTCGAGTTGGTGGCCGTCGATGCAATGAGCCTATCGAAGCACACTTTTTCCCTATCCTTCAACATATCAAGTATGAAGCCGAAGATGGTTTCAGCCCAGATTACAAAGCGATTAGGTATGCTACCGATGAGAAAACGTTTCCGAAGTTTTCTGGGAAAGGTTTCGTTGCGTTTTCTCCTATTCAGGTAAGGTTTAATTATGATTCATCAGTGCACCTGCACGGTTGCTATCCTAGGACGAAGTAAACATTCCATTCGATATACCGAAGTCAAGCGTCTATCTAGTGCAAATAACTTACAAGAATCCAACTGAAAGTGATGTAACTGTCAACTTCCACCTTCAACCATACTTCAGCCGTGGTATCTTTGTTTTCAGGTTTTTTCCGCCCGTGAACATTGTTGCGTATTTCAGAAAAGGAGGGAAAACAGAAAATAGAAGTTCGCCTGCCCAGAGCACCCGAACCAGTGTCCACTTTGCTTAAGACTCCTTCAGGCCAGCCTTATCCGTTAGTCCTGAACCCAGGAAAGTGGATGTTGAAGGTCAAAACTGCTCGGCGATTCTTTCTGGTATTGCACAATTGCCGCATTTTTTGTTGCTATGTTGGCAAACTTTTGCAAAGGACAACGTGGTATTTCTGCCGGAGCCTTATGTTGTTGGTTCAGCATTGCACGTCAATGTTCCGAAGCCATGTCACTTTAATTTCAAAGAGCTTCCTTGCGAGCTTCTCGTCTATCCAGATCTTTTCCACTACCATTCGATAGGCCTATCTAATGAGACCGCCACTCTGACGCAGTCTGATCCTACGAAGCTGCAGGAAAATATCGGATGGCTTAATTCCGAAAATGTATTAGTTCAGGTGTTAATATGAATTTATAATCGGTTTCATGTACACATTGCAGGCGTATACCTTACGGATAGATGGAATCTCTCCAGGAAACTATACTTTATTGGTAAGCTATCAAAACTTTGAGCCAAATATGGTGCCGGCAGACGTGAAGCCCGACGATGATCCTTTATCTTCCGGCAGCATTATTTTTGAGCACTGCCCTTACAGGTAAGCAGTTCAGTCAAACAAGCAGCCTTATACAATTGTTTCCAGCACTTTCTGTCGAGAGGTTGTCGTTAGTCAAGGTAGACCTTGGAACATGCAGCTAAAACCGCAAGGAGCACAAATCCACATTCGACCAAGAGTAAAGGGAAACATCGCACTGGTAAGCATTGTCACTATTTCTGCTATGATGGCAGCAACGCTGTATCGCTGTAGAGAGGTGTTACGTTAATACCCTCAGAAGAATGGGACGTGGCGTATTTGCTTCCTAAGTCAAAGTGCGTCAAGACCGACGTGCAGTACGTTCTAGAAAAGGTGTTAATAAAATGTAGTAATTTTACTATTTTAGCTGCTTTGGGTATTCCTTTCTTCCAATTCCAGAATCGATGCTAATCGAAATTGAGTCAGGCTATCGTAACCAAAGTGTAACTGGCCACGATTCAGGCATTGAGGTATACGACGGTAACATTGTTCTTTTACCGCTCATTAAATCACAGGTGATTCAATGTTGTTATAATTAAGAATATCTAACATATATGGTTTAGGATATACTGCATTTCACAGGCAGAGTTGCTCAGCCTGGCAAACATGTTTTCATGTTTCATTATTACAACCCGTCTCAAGCACACTTGCCTGTGAGAATGCATATTCGAAACGTTAAGAATGGTAATATTTAGCACACGTGTTAACGTTTTGCTGACGAACTATTTTCTTTAGAGTCGCTCCCATATGATGACGTTGCACCGGAAAGCGCAAACGGTAAAACTTTTGGGCATTAAGTTCTTTTAAAATGTAACACATTTGTTCAGCTATCGCGAATTTGCGGTTTTGCCCTAGCGTTTCTGGTTGTCGGAGCATTGCTTATAGCAAAGATGATGAAAGCTCTGCTGCCTTTGACATCGTTGACAAATTCGACTTGTCGGTCTTTCAAAACAATGTTTCTGGCAACACTACCTATCTCGACTACCTCTTTGTGATTCCTTTAAAAAGCTACAGTGATGATTTGCTCATTCCTCAGTCGGTAGAGCATCTTCAACATAGTTTGGCGAACTGCTCGCAGCACCTCAGTGAACCATTGCTGCATATGAAAACGATTGACGAAGAATGCAAAAAACTGATATTCTCTTTGACTGTAGACTTCAATGCTGGTGCGATGAGTTGTGATTGCAACTTAGAAGGATCAACTAGCTTTATATGCGAACGTTACGGTGGCCAATGTCAATGCATGCAAAATGTTGTAGGAAGGCAATGCGATAAATGCCGTTCTGGATATTTTGGATTTCCCGAATGCAAACGTAAGTGCAAGTTAACTTTCATGCAATCCAATTCTTGATCTTATTTTCAACGGCATTGCCCTGTTTAGCAATCAGCCTTTTGTTCGCACAGGAAAATTAATATGCATCATGTTACCAGAGGAGCTACTTCTTGAAAGCCTAATTCTTTCACTTTTTAGCCTGTAACTGCAGCAGGAACTTTATGTGCGACCCCTCGACCGGCTCTTGCTATTGCCCGCCATTAACTGAAGGGAATAAATGCGACAGATGCAAGGTGCATGCTTATGGTTTCGATCCTCTCATCGGCTGCCAAGAATGCCATTGCAGCGTTGTTGGTACCATTGAGCAGTCACTCAATTGTGACGAAACGAACGGGCAATGCAGGTACGTGTGAACTAACTGTCCCAGTGTAAGACAAAACCCTAACTTCTTCAGCTGCATGAAGAATGTTGGTGGACGAAGATGTGAGAAGTGCCTTGCTGGATTTTATGGATATCCACACTGCTACGAATGCGCCTGTGACCTCTCGGGGTCAAATGCTGAGATATGTGAACAGAATAGCGCGACCTGTCTTTGCAAAGTATTTCAACCTTTGCTAAAAATTTTACGCAGAGCAACTTCAGATTATTTGCAGGAAAATGTCATCGGTAGCACATGCGCCACTTGTGCTCCAGGTACTTTTAACTTGGCCCGAGATAACGAAAAAGGCTGTACGGAGTGCTTTTGCTTTGGCGTCACTGACAATTGTAGAAGTTCAACTTTCAAGAAAACTTCTATTATCGATATGTACGGATGGAAAGTGCCTACTTGGGCGGGCAAGCACAGGCAGATAGAGACAGACGGCAAGGTTGAAGTTGTCTTTGATGAAACTGATTTAATTGGTCAAAAGGGCAAGCTTGTTTATCTTTTTTCTCCAAGTTCTTACCTTGGTAACCGATTACTGTCGTATGGCGGTAGAATTGAATACATGGTCATGGCGATGCCTGCCCAAGAGGAAAGCGCAATTACTGTATCACCTGATCTAATTATGAGGGTAAGGATGTTCAGGTTCACTTATGGGCAATAGACATCTGGTAAATGAGATTTATTTTCAGGGCAACAATATGTCCATTGAATACTGGAGTGAAAATCAACCGTCTTCATTTGAATCGTATTTCTCAATCCAGACAACTTTGCTGCCGGTACGTCTGTCGTCGGTAAACCGGAACTTTTTAAACAGAATACACTTTGAAGGAGAAATGGATACAGGAAAACGGCGATGCGGTTACACGTGGCCAAATGTTAATGGTGCTTCAGAACCTAACTGCATTTTTATTCAAGGCATCATATTTCAGCAGTACAAAACGTGTAGTGTGAGTACATCTGTTTACTTTCTCATGTAGTCACAGACTTCTGGTCTTTACTAGCTGCTAATTTAGGAACTTGATGATAATAGTTCGTTTTAAAATGTTTAAATTGAAACAGATTATCATTTGCGCCTTCTGATTCCGTTGTACGAATAACCTTTTCCATTGCTGACTTTTACTCAGCTCAACTGACAACAGTAATGCAACCATTTAAGCATGAGTCCAATTCCATGTTCTTGAAAATAACTTATTTTTAGCGGCGTTGTTCTGTATCAGTGAATAGTATTGAAGCTGCTTAATTATTCCAAATTTCAGTACCGTTATTAAACCGTTTGAAACTTCTAAAAATCGAATTTTAAGCATACGGAATTCCTTAGCATAGTGCACAGAGATAACTATAAGCCACTGATTTAGGTTAAAGGCAGTATCCATGGATTCCGCTGACGAAAACGATTTAGCGGAAGGAGAACTTGCAGCCTCAAATGTGGAAGTTTGTCACTGTCCTACACCTTACAAAGGAACTTCCTGCGAAGTATGTTCATTTTATGGTGGTGCAATTCAGCCTTGAAACTGCTGCAGGAATGTGCTGAAGGTTTCTACCGAGTAGGGAGTGGCCCATTATTGGGTTCTTGTGTTCCGTGCAGGTGCAACGGCCATTCCGAAAGCTGTGACCGTATCACCGGCCGGTGTTTTGACTGTAAACACAATACTACTGGCGACAACTGCGAATTGTGCGACCGCGGCTTCCACGGTGTTGCCACCTTTGGGACCCCATTTGACTGTCAATTGTGTCCCTGTCCTCATCCTACAATGGAGAATAAGTACGGAGATAGTACTCATTTATTAGATTAATGTTTTGCTAACTGTTTAGCTTCGCACTGGATTGTACAGTGTCTGAAATAGGGAATCTTCTCGCGTGCCACTGTGAAGAAGGTTACACTGGCGAAAGATGTGAACGCTGCGCCACGGGGTGGTATGGGAAACCGTACCGTTCTGGAAATAAATGCCAACGTTGTTTCTGCAATGACAACAATGACCTGTCAGTAGAGAATGCTTGTGATCCTGAAAGTGGTCGCTGCTTGTTTTGTATGAATAACACGGATGGCTTCCATTGCGATGAATGCTCGCCGTGGTTCTATGGTGATGCGAAAGAAGGAAAGAATTGCACAGGTACCCAATGATCCTTTCATTCAAATAATCGTAGTATTTCTACATTTTTTGTCCTTAGCTTGTAGTTGCGATCGTTGTGGAGCGGAAAAATGCGAGGCGCAAACTGGAAAATGCAAGTGCAAACGGAATGTAGAAGGCGAAAACTGCGACCACTGTATCGTAAGTTTTTTAGCGAATTGCATTATGGTTAACGAAGGAACTATCTGTAGAGTAACGCTTGGGGTTTTCATTATTGCCAAGGATGCCAAATGTGCAACTGTGCTGCTGCTTCTGTAAGCGGGCAGTGTGACCTTCAAATGGGTCAGTGTCCATGTCAGAGTGGTGCCAGTGGCTTATTCTGCGACAGGTGTGCTGAGGGCTATTGGAACTACAGCGTGTCAGGATGTCAAAGTAAATTTTTCTAGCATAAACGATTTATTTACATGATAGTTCAGAGTGTGACTGCGAATCCGACCTTGCAATGGGAACTATATGCGACACGGCCACTGGTCAGTGTCAGTGCATGGAAGGCGCAACAGGAGTCAGATGTGAAAACTGTTTACCTGGATACATGGTGATTCCTCATCATGGCTGTCAAGGTGATGCTTACATTTTGCCAAAAACTGTTCGCCATGTCAGTTTAAGTATGTGACGAGTGTGTTCTTGGTTTGGTCGAAGATATGCAGCAGGCAGCTCGCAGATTTGACGAAATGGAATTGGACTTGCAAAATGTTACGATGGAGCAGGTTTCTTCACGAAGACTGAATCGCTTACAGTCAGCTACGAACTCTCTTGAGGTAACTGGTGGGCACTTTGGTTTCAAAGCATGTAACAGGTCATTTCCATAGCAATATGTAAATTACATGAAAAGTATGACGGCTGAGCAGGCTAGTGGTCTCGGTCCGTTCACAATTCCACGCAGCAAGCATATCGATGAGGTTACAGTCAAAGTAAGCTTCGATATGAGCAGATGTGGACGGTAACAATTGTTTCACAGCTGAGAAGGTTTGCTGAGGACGCTGTTGTTGCAAAACTGAATGCCTTAGACTTAACTACGAATGCGTTTGAAATCAGCAGGTATATTCGTTTATTCTATCTTCGCTTGAAAGGTTCGTCAAAAGCTCCAAGCAGATCAAGCTTTTACAGTCAGCAACTTTTTCCATAGATTCTGCAGAGAAAATGAATACATTTTCTGGATCCTTAAACGCGGATAGCAGCAGTAGAAGCAGAGACAAGCAATTTGAAAAGTGGCTGAATGAAGCTAGCGGTTTCGTCACTGGAATCAAGGCAACTACCATGGATGAGTGCGTCAAAAGCTTGATGATAAATGCTGCGGAAACTGAAAACAGTAAGTAAAAATTCTCGCAATTAGGATGCCAATCTCAAATGATTACTATGCTGATTTTATGGATGCTTTACTGCTTGTTGGCAAAGGATAACTTTGCCCAGAAAACTTAGTTCTTTTGTGGCTCAAATGCGAAAGGAAGTCGAAGAGCTTTATGCAACATATATCTGATTTTTCCGAGAGCATAGATTTAAAAGTTAGCTGTTTTGATACACTCAATATAGTTTCGTTTCCTTCCGAAACGTTTCTCTGTTTAAAAGTTAATGTATGTTTAGTCTGTAATCATTAAAAAGCATATCCTAACCTACTGAAAGTTGGACAGTTCTGTTATCAGAAAAAGACAGCACAGAAACATAAAAATACGGAGCTACTAGAACTGATGTATACCGTCGTCAGCTGCTTTACTGGGAATGCATACGTAAAGTAAACATTAAAGTGGATGAGGAAAAAGGGCTTCCTGCAAAGTATTATTGTTCGACACAAGTTCAGGGTAGCTTCTAAACGAGGGGCTAATGCTGAAGACTACCATCAGGGAGATAGCTGTGACTTCGATTGGATAAGTTTTTTCATACTTCACCCGTTTGCTAGAGAACAAACAAATTGTTCAATGACCCTTACCGTTAATTCGTGAACTTTTATTTCAGTTACATCAGAAGTTCAAGAATTCGAAAATTCTTTGGCTGATTTGCATAATCACACTGCATCGCTTATGGAGCGTGGCTCAACCATTATCAGCATTATTCATGATCTTCAGAGCAACTTGAACCGAAGCCGTGCGAGTCTAGAAAAAGCGGAAATGAACTGTGTTGAGATGGAAACCACACCTGTCATTGTAAAAGTATTTCAGTATTATCAAGAATATGGGCTTGATTTTCAGGCAAAAATACCTGATTCCAACACTTCAAAAATAGAAAAAACGTTATCAGAAGCTTACGAAAGTATGAATAGCGCTCAAGAAATTATCGCAGGCACGGTGGATTTTGGAAAGGCAAGTAAAAAGTAACGGAATAGTTTTAGCTTGTGACGGTTGTATTCTAGAATCTTCTTACCAGTATGGTTCCTTTGAACAAGTCTAGGCCAGTGCTTTTGTCGAAATTGAACAAAACTAAACAGGCGTTGGAAGAGATACAGGATTTGAAAAAGAAAGCCGTGGAAAAAGCTGAACAGTAAATTTAATTATATAGATGTCGAATTTGTTAGAGCGTCAACAACCTTCTAGGTTAAATGACCACGCTGAAGAGCTCGTGCAACAGTTTTCTGGAAATACTGAAAACGTCTCTGAAGCAGTTGAGGCCAGTAGTGTTTATCGTCAGGTAGCGGATGTTCTTAATAGCACAAAAGAAACTTTGCTTGAAATACAGGCAATCTTGGATGACAAGCTTTCCGTATGTTTCTTTTATGTCTTGCAAAGAAAGTTAAGTCACTGAATGTCGTTTAAGCTTGTAAGCCTGAAACCTTTGCTGCAAGACCTCAATGAAAGTGTCAATGCTTCTTTGAACGAAATGCGTACAGCTACTGGTATTCGAAGCAATATAACAAATCGAGTGCGCAAAGAACTTTCCAAGCAAGAAGATACTATTTCTAGTTTTCGTACCGAGCTGAATGCAGCCATAGGCATTTTAGAAGAAATGAAAAACAGCGCAGACGTTTATGAGCGTATGTTTACCAGTTCCTTTAATACGCATATGCATGCACGTTGTTTTCAGAGGCTGACTCCCGGATTTCACAAGCCAAAAGTTTTGTGTCAGATGCATTGGCCGCAGTGAAATCAGGACAGGATAGCTTTGGACAGTCGGCAGAAAGCTATTCCACTTTCGTGGACATGGCTAAGAAAAAAATTTCCGAGCAGGTCTCCGCCATTAGCCACATGAAAAGAGCAAATGCTAACGTAATAAAGCGTACTTCATTTATCCGTGGCTCCTATTTTTAATTCTTAGATTGATCAAGTCAGCGTTGTTGTTCCTGAAGTTTTAGGAAACGTATCTAGACTACGCCAAGCATTTGTGAAAAGTGTGACAGCAATGAATGCAGTTGAAACAGGAATAACTTTGTTACGTGAAAAAATCGCCCGTGCACGAAATCTGGCCAACATGGTTAAACTAGGTGTGAGGTTTTATCCGAACAGCACGCTGGAATTGTACAAAGGTGACCTGCTAAAAAAGGTTGAAGCCCAGACGGATATCTCTTTATTCTTCCGCACTGAATATCCAGACGGATTGTTATTCTTTTTGGGAAACCAAGGAAACCCTTCCGTTAGGGCAAATGATGCACCAACTGACTATCTTGCACTGGAGGTTAAAGACGGAAAAGCAAGATGCGTATTCGATCTGGGAGCTGGTGAAGCCTCCGTAGCTTCAAACAAAGTTGTATCTGACAATCGCTGGCACAAAGCCAGCGTAGAGCGTGTGGGGAAGCTACTCACTTTGAAAGTATCTACCGAAGGCGAACCTGATGACCAAACTGAAATTTTCAGTCACGGTTCCAAGTCAATCTTGAACTTAAATAAAAACTTCAGCAAACTGTTTATTGGCGGAGTACCCACCTCATTCGAAGTAAGTAGATTATGAATAATTGCAGAAATTCAAGGTCTATTCGAACAATTGATAGCTTCCGAAGACGATTGTCAACCCCCACTTCAATGGCCAGATCGAAGGGTTAGTTCTCCATGGTGAACCGAAAGGATTGTGGAATTTTGCACTGGACGGAAGAAATAACACTTCTGGAGCTCCCGAGCGCAGGGAACTGCATTCCGAAGCATCACTGAATGGTTGCTTTTTTTTAATTCTAGCGAACTATGCATTCTTACGTTTTTCGTAGGTATTCATCTAAATGGAAAAGGATACGCTGTTCTGCAAAGACTCATGTGGAATCCGAGAGAACAAGTTGATCTGGTGTTCTACTTCAAAACTTTTGCTAGCGAAGGCCTCATGTTCTACATTGGAAAAGATGTCAGTACTGCATTCAATGAATTCAATAATACTTTGTCTGCTTGTCATACAGAGAGACGTACTTGCTGTAGAGGTAAAACGCGGTCATGTAAGGCTGTATCTCAACCTGGGATCCGGGGGTGCGTTCTTAACCACGCCTCGAAAGTACAATGATGGAAGTTATCACCGTGTACAAGTAAAAAGGGAAGGAAAGCATGCCATCCTATCCGTAGACCTTGCTGACAGTATGCATATAACAGTGTCTTAACTTTAAGAAAGTTGGTTTCATTTAAGCCGTCGAAGGCTCTTCACCAGGTAGCCTGAATCATTTGGAAGTCACAGACACGTTCTATGTGGGTGGCGTTCCATACGAAGTACTACCGCCAAAGTAACCGCTCCATAGCGCCGAACATCCAGCTTGCATATAAAATTACTTTGCTTTGACAGATCTCCCCTTAGTCGGCATGGCTTCCATGGGTGCATTGAAAGAATGCATGTAAACGGACACAATGTTAATCTGAATCGCTACATAGAGGGTTACTTCATTGAACCAGGATGTCCGGAAAGAGTAACTAAGAAGTGACAATTTTCTTTCCGTATATATAAATTCTTACGAATTCTAGCCAATGCGCCTAGTGGCTTTCGACAGACCTGGCAGCAGTGTCAAGTTTTCAGGTCTCACTTGGAACGCTGAGATGGAGTTGACTTTCAGATTTCGGACAGTTCTGCCAAATACTGTATTGTTACTTGTCAGCGATGATCAAGGAGTTAGTAACCTAAGCGTAGCTTTTATTCAAAAGGTGAACATTTTTAAGGTGAACAGCCTATGGGTTGCTCTAAATGAAGGAAGCATACTGATGAAAAGCAGATCGGCAGGCGTAGATACGGACTACGTAACGGTTAACGTCAAAAACTTCTCTGACGGTGATTGGCATCACTTGTCTGTATCTAAAAGCGGCGAACAGTAAGGTTTCTTGTCCACCGCGAAATCTTCACTTATCGACGGTATGTTAAGATTGTCTATGGATGTCGATGACTTGTATAGCAATCAAACCTGGCTCAGTAACCTTGGCGTGTATGCACAATCAGAAAATACTCTGCAACTTGGAGCACTCTCAGTAGTCGATCAAAGCTTAAGACGTGTGACTGATTTCGTTGGATGCGTTAGCGACCTCACTTTCAACCGGAGGTAGGTGAACGTAAATGTTTGGATCTGGGATAATGTATATTCAATCAAGCCTCTATTGTTTTCTTTTTTATTGTTACAATTTCGTCTCGTTAAAGCTCCGGGCAAACTTTGTTTACTGACATACGGTTCCGCTTCAAGAAGCTGCGTTTTCAAATCTGTTATTTCCTAATGTTTTATCCGTTAGATTGCCTGACTGACCGCTCGCTTATATCCACAGAGTTCTTTAAGTCCTCCAGTGGCTTTGTATTACGCTAATACTGCTTTTCAAAGGAAGCAACTGTCTCAGTGTCATTTGTCATTGCACTTTGTGAATAATGCAGTGATGGCCCTAAATTTGCAAGCTTCCGTTGCTAGGCCTCCTTGTGAATTTTACTCGAAAAACAAACAGACCTTCACGTACGAGGTTTCGAAAGCACGAGTCACGCCTTGATCTATAGGCTAGAGGAGCTAGTGTTGGAAAGCTGGAAATACCCCTAGAGTACATGTCAGCATCGTATCTGCCAGCGTTGTACATAAGCAGCAACACCATGAACTCCAATACTCACACTAAGAAGGTATTCCTTTACTTGAGGAACAAACAACTGCTGGAACCAGTGCGATAATAAAGTTTCCGTTATTCAGGGGTTATAGTTATTTCTTTAGAACGCCGGCGGCAAGCTTTTGTCTTTGTTCTTGAGGGCCCTAAGATATGCGGATGTATAAATAAATAAGGCCGGATTTTAGCATGTGACCAGTTGCATTACTGCACGTAAGTGTGTTGTTACCTTGTCCTTTCGTGCATTGAACCCTGGAGCTTCAGTTTCGTCCTTCATAAGGCATGTTCTAGACGGCATTATCTTCCAGAATAAGCTAGTTTCGCTCAGGCTTGTACTTCTCGCCGACAGTGGCCCCAACTGATCTGTATACTTCTCTCCAGCCTCTGTCTCAGCAGTCAGTGTCTCTCCATACAAGGATGCTGACCCTTAAGCTGCACAGTTTTTGAAAACGATCAAACCATCCTCCTATCAGCAGAACCTTCAATATTTCCTAGGTGTGCTGGTTGCGGTTCAGCGTCTTCTTCCTTGAAAACTGTTGGTACAGATTCCGTTCCTTTTCTCTGATAACGTTGCCATGGAAAGGGATGTACTTCTTC